>WOVY01000234.1:65000-665000 GCA_013436015.1 Rhipicephalus annulatus | reverse complement strand
TTGCGTGTTGTGGCAAGAAGAAACACTAGATTGTTTTCTCACTTGAAAAGTGTGAAAACGAAGCTGGAACAAATACAAATTAGGAATGCTGCTATAAAGACAGAAACTTTAAAAGCACAGATTGCAAGGCTTCCACCAAGACAGCGGGAAGCTGTACGACAGTGATTTGCAGCTTGAAGAGTATAACCCAATGGGTTGCGCTATACGAAAAGCTGGGTTTTAGATCGTTTAATCATGAAGATGAAGAGCCCTTGCCTGTATGAACACCTTCATCGCAATAACATCCTAGCCCTTCCATGTAAATCAACCCTGAAGCGCTATGTACATGCATACCGCACTGTGTTTGGCTTTAGTGAGAGAGTTCTAAAGCAGCTAAAGAAAAGACAGCGGAGCTTGATGTTTGGAAGAAACACGGTGGATAGGTCATCGACGAACTGAAACTGTCAGAACATTTTTCAGTGAACAAGTCGGGTGCAATTGAGGGTTTCGTGGATTTAGGTCCATTTACAACTTCCAAGGACAAAGGTGTACCATGTGACCACGGTATGGTTATCCTTTTCGTCCCATTTCAAGGCAAATGGAGTCAAGTTATTGGTTACTTTGCTACACATGGAAACATGAAAGGTGACACACTCGCCAAAGTTGTCATTGAAGCAACCATACTAGCTGAAAAGAGTGAGCTCTTTGTGGATTTGATTACTTGCGATGGTGCAAGTTGGAATAGAGATATGTGGAAAGTACTTGGGGTCCAAGTGACAGCTGACTTTACTACTTCGAAAATTGAACACCCCAGTGATGCATCACAGCACTATATTTTATATCTGACTTCCCACATCTAATCAAATGCCTACGGAACTTGCTGCTGAAGTCTGGATTCAACACCCCTTCAGGTCATGTAAGTCTGATGTTTTTTACGCATATCACACATTGGATTTCATATATGCTTACATTATCTCCAAGCTTAACCAGGTGCATTTCAATATGGTCCACTTAAATTCATTGCAGGTTGATATGCAACACGTAAGACAAGCTCACAAAATAGACTCCTCCAACGTGACCCTTAAAGTGATGCCGGGCATAACACGGTGTCACTTGGATCCTAATGGATTTGAGAAGATGAGGGTCAGCTATGCCTTCCAGCTTTTTAGGACAAAAGTCTTCCACGCTTTCCACCTATACAAAGACAAGTTGGAAGCAACACTTGGTGAGGGTCAGCTATGCCTTTCAGTTTTTGGGACAAAAGTCCTCCAAGCTTTCCACCTATACAAAGACAAGTTGGAAGCAACACTTGGAAGGATGGATCTAACACAAGAGTTCTTCAGGTGAGTCGTCTCTTGTCATATGCTGGTTAAAATTAGGTAGTGAAATGTCTGATATAACCAACTTGTATATGAAAATTATATCTTAATAGAATGCATCATTAGCACCAACATTTGGGCGAGTTGGTTTTGGTTCATAGTTATGAACGGCGCAAAACACACGAGACACAAAATGACGTCCTTGTGTTTTTCGTCATTTTGTGTCTCGTGTGTTTTGTGCCGTTCATAACTATGAAGAATGCATCATGCAATGTGAACTACAAAATTATGAAAACAGCTGTTTTGCATATTTCAGCAAAATTCACCAGCTCATAAGAGTGATGACATCGTGGTTCCCTGCTGAAGCCCTCAGACCGTGTTCATCAGGAACAGCAGTGCTGCAGGATTTTCTGTCCTACCTCAAAGCATGGGAGCAGCATACGAAAGATAGAGGAGGCTTTCTGAGCAATTCCACTGCTGCTGGCCTACGTGTGACCATTTCGAGTACACTAGAGTTGCTTGACTATCTCACTGAAAATGTTGGCTTTAAATACCTAATGACTGCAAAAACTAGCCAGGATCCTTTGAAAAAGCTTTCCGGTATTATCAGGCAATTTTCTGGCAGTAATGATCATCCAACACCAACTCAGTTTTTGATTACAGTAAACTGCATGTCATTCTATGGTTTAGTTAAAGGTGTCAGTCAAGGAAACTGCGAAGAGGGCATGCTAGGTTCCCTTTTGGAAGTTAGTAGCCCACGAGACACATCGCAAAATGCAGCAGGCATGGATTTGGCACCGAGCTCTTCTCCGAATGCGCAGGCGTTGGTTATACCTTCCCAGGACCGAGGAGCGACTCGAGAATTATATTTTACATTGCTGGCTACGTGGCACGAAAGTGCATTTTGAAAAGCAATTGTAAAGATTGTTTGATACTACTTACCGCACCTGCCCCAGACGAAAGCTTTCAGCTTGCAAGGTTGACACTATTTTGTGACAACGGCAGACTCATCTACCTAAGTGCTTGCCTATTTCGGTTAATAAAGAAGCTTGAAAACTTGTTCACGGGCTACTTTTCTTGTGAACAACTCCATGCAGACAGCAATTTAGATGTGCTGACCATTGTGAAAGCAAGGCTTTGGCAATAGGTTGGTTGCCAAGCCATGTCTCAATGCTCTCTCAAAAAATAATACAATTCTATGTTGTTACACGACTTCATTTTTACATTGAGGGGCTAAATACAGACAGAGCAGGCGAACGCCAGAAAGCAAAGCACTTAAAGGTAAGCCGCTGCTGTTAAATATTTTTTCCTTGCTTTAGAAGATTTTTAAAAATTTAATATTGTTCCTGTGTGGATTTTACAAGTGTAGGTTAAACTTGATGTATGAATCCTTTCTGAATATTCTTTTTCTGTTTCACTGACCCAAATACAAGAGAATGCCAGATTCGAAAAACAAGCAAAATAGTATGTTACCACTCACCACGCATACTATAGCAATAAACCCTTGACTAAGTGGCAACTCTGCTTAATTCAATTGTGAATGGTGACTTTGGTCCTTGGCATACCATCAACAGTGCGATTATTATGATCTACGAGAACATCTGTAGATCTCTATAAAAATGCATGTTATTTGAATGGAAATGTGTCTATTATTTGTCATTTTCAGTTTTTTTTTCTGATTCAGTGTCTTTACTTATTGTGTGAACAATATGTGTTGAGTGTTCATGTCTTTTTGTGAACTTTTTTATGCCAAGTGTGCTATTGAAAATATTTAGCATCTTTTTGTGATTATTTGTAGTTGTGAATATTTTTCTAGCATCTATTGGGCTGTTTTAGGAGACATGCTCTTTGTCGCACACGCTGATAAGTACTTAATGGGGCAAGGCCCTCTTCAAGCTATTTCAGCTTTTTCCATCTGCTTACACTTTGAGAAAAAAAAAATGAAAGTGATTGATATGCATGGCTTTTGTGGAGTACTGTCATTGTGCTGCCCCACCAAATAAACTTTTAACTTATTCCCGTGAACGATTGTTGTCTATATTTTTTTCCACACCTTCATTACAAATTTACGTTTATTTCTTGGGCACGATTAGGATAGGTCTTTCCTTCTGTGCACTACCACACATTTTCTTGCACTTTTTAGGAGAATATATCAGCCGAGAGCGCATTAGGTGCTTATGTTTGTAGTAATATTGTTTTATTTAATGAGAGTACGACTTCACTAAAGTTACTATTGAGTACAAACGCTAGCATATTGGTGGAGAAATGTGAGCCGCTTATATGCCACTCTGCGACTTATTAAATTAGTGAACAAGAAAACAATAGTCTCTTTTATCTAAAGGCAATCGATGTCAGTGCAATTAGTGAACATGAAAACATTAGTCTCTTTTATCTAAAGGCAATCGATGTCAGTGCACGTTACAATTTCCGGAGTCCTCCACTACGGCGTGTTTCATAAGCAGAAAGTGGTTTCATAAATCAATTATCTAAAGGCGATAAAACTGCAAGAGCGCAATACAAAACTGGCTGTTTACAGCGTATATTGCATCCCGCTGATGACGCGCTCATGTTTAGCGATACTTCATGCGCCAGAACGACGGCCAAAGCAAGAATATGCTCAGGCAAAAGAAGAAAAGCAACGAAGATGGCTATGAAAATGGGTTGCACAAGAGTAGTTTGTGCTTGAAGCGCTGGCAAACTAACCTTCGCGCTGCGTTGGCCGAGAGCAGCAATACGTCGCTTCCATTGCAGGTGGTGGTGGCGTCATCTACCAGGTGAGACATAAAGTGCGTCAGTGCACGGCCTCCAGTCAGCCCACTACCCCTTTCTAGAACACTTTACCGGTACTGAAGAGAAGCCTTTTGAGTTAGCACTTATGTGACATGTCACATTTGTATTTGGCCCATTATTTCGGGCCTCTGTCTCGCCTGTAAGTTGATACCTCTCGTACAGAAAAAACAAGTCAACATTTATAAGTAGATGGATGATTTAGTGATGTTTTGCGGAAATATTGCAATGACTGCAGTAGTCGCAATGATTTGCGACCGTATACCAGCTGAGGACGGTAAGGCGTCTGGCTGCTAAGCTTGAGGACGTGGGAAACCTGGGTTCGATTACTGGCTTCGGCGGTCACATGCATATTGATGAGGGCGATATGCAAGAATATGATTCATAGGCTTATATTTGGGTGCATGTGAAACAATACCGAATGGTTGAAAGTAATTCCAAATGAGTGTGCTTCATTTCTGACATGTCAAAGATTGTAAATATATATTATTCATCCATTAAATAGTTCCTGAGTGCTGTCCTTTTCAGAATGACCATAGTCACAAATTTTCGCTAAGCCGTGGTCGTTTGACAGAGTCCAGCATAAACAGCATTCACGTGGAAACGCAAACCTGCAGTTAAATATGTCCTTCTTTCACAAACGTGTGGAGGGTTGTCCTTGAGCGTTGACGAAAGTTCATTGCTGCACCCGCCATGCCTCTGTAATGACTAGAGGGAAAGTCAACTGTTGTTCTGCCCCCCCCCCCCATCCCTGCTTGTGCGCATGCCTATTCGGGGCGAGATCGAGCTATAGGTGGCCGCACCGTTTCCGCGAAAGTATGGATAGGTGGTCGGCGGCACGTAAACAAATACAGGCAGGGGCGCCGTGGTGGCGCTTAGATGTGTGCGGCCTGAGCCATATGTCGGCGGATAAAATGCCTTGAATACGGTTTACTCTTAATATCTACACTCTTCTCTACTGAATTGGTGCACAACACCTATGCAACATTACCATTACTCACGCGTAGAGTGCATTCTGTCATTCAGAGATGCTCACCCTGGGTGACTCTCTTCCCGCTTTCGCACTAAATCCCACCTTCGCTGTGTTGTTTGCAGAGGTGTGCGCCCAGACGTCGGTGCACCGTCGCTGACACTAACTCATCGGCTCGCCGTCGCCGCATTGTTCATTCAGGGCACGCCTTTAATCCACGATTAAAGTTTTTTTAGTAAACCTGGCTTTATTTGGCAGTTCATTCTATCATCAGTAAATTGTCGGTCCTTAACCTGCCCTCTTGCAAACGTGTTGCAATCGATCCATCTGCCATGGTTACAGTTAAATAACTGGATCAGAAAAACTTGTTCAGTACTCCTAATAATGTAGGAAGGCAGTGCTGGACTCAAAATGAACGTTAATTCTAAGCAACTTTTCTGCTTATTGTAGTTAAGCGAACACAGCGCCAACGGCGGTGTTTGGCAAGGACTATATACCAACAAATTTTGGCTGACGGTCGAGTCTGCATACTCCCTTTTGCACAATATGTATGTGGAAAGTCGGTATTTGAATAATAATCAATACGACTGTGAAAATTAGTGAAGGAACCTTTACGGTTCAAAGGGGAAGATGAGCGCTGGGTAAATTGGAAGAACTTCTATATCAGCTTCATTGATCTCGCCTAACAAAGTGCATATAAGTGTCACAACTACAAAACCTTGCTTGTAAATGTGTAGCAAGACTACGTAAAAACAGATTAATGACAATGTGCACGCATGCATTCGTAATTAGAGTGGTATATATAGGTATCACTGACACAGTCAGCACCCAATTTTCTTGATGTACGATTGGAAGGCAAGCTGAGCGTGCTCATAATATAATTCTCAATAGGTTTGCCGATAATCCAGAACCAAAGCAGTGTGTGTTGGATGGCCCTTCTTCAGCCTGGCTGGGAGCCGCGAGACTGTACCACATGCAACAAAGGTCATAAAAGGCAGTACACACCCTGTGATTTGACAGTTCGAGCTAGAAAACTTGGCAAGCTGAAACAACTGCAGAAAATGACATATGAGATTACTAGATGAGAATTGGTAAACGTTTCATAAATGTTTTGTTTGTGAGCATGTGTACTAAAAATGAGAAAAGAAACTTGGGTGAGGGTGTGCTTATCTCAAGTCATGTACAATACATTATTAACTTCCAGGGAAGATTTGAGCACCTGTTTATCATTTGTCAAATAGAGATTAACGTAGCTGTGATCAAACATCCATCAGAACACTGTGCCTTCGCAGTACGTAAGTTGAATTTATGTTTATTGCTTCCACAAATGTGGAGCATTCTTTTTTTTTGGTACCCTGTTTACGTATGTTTCACAAGATTCATAGCGATATCCTGCTGGTATATCGTTTGAAAGAATGTCGAACCCAGCCTTGAAGGAAGTGCGCACACAACAGGATTCAACACACAAGCTTGGACGTCAGTAATTTTAACAAAGCAACACGATTCGAAAGGAAATGAAGACGAAAGGAAATAAAGCAATACCAGGATGCACCTAGTACAGATGAATACACAGTACATGAGACAGTCACATAATTAATAACCAACACATGCCGATGCACCGTAAAAACCATAAAGATTTAACGGGCAGCATGGTACATTCTAAAAAACATTTTTCAAAAAAGTTGATCAGCGTCTTTTCATGATAATGCTATGGAAGGTCTATTATCAGGACCATGTTTTGTCTTTGCAGTTTATATATTTCAGTTAGTTCTTTATCACATATTGTGGCATTTGATATGCTTTTATCAGTTCCCCAACGCATTTACTTCATTGCTGGGTACTGTTAAAAACTGGCGAGAAACCACACTCTCGATTCGCAGTCGATCAGGCAAACTCTCCCGACTGATGTGGACATTTCCCTTTTTTTGAGCTTCCTGCCTGGCCTATGCACACCCTACCGCATAACAAGGAATGGCTAACATCCCAGTCTTTCCTCTCTTCCCGCTCGTATAACAAGGAAGCGGTATGTGATACGTATGACATCTAACCAAATATTGAGCCCTTAAATAAACACTTCCTTCCTCACATTTGCGAGTTATTCGGTTAATCTATCACACGGCCAGTAGTGCCAGCTCCTTGATTTCCGGTTTTTTATGATCCCACAAAATCTCAAAAGCGATGCATGGCGCCGAATTTGGCAACTTTTTTATTTCACGCTATGAAAAATCGTGTTCTACTGCTTGTCTACAGTACCCTCATTCACAAGTACCTGAAGTATTGAAATAACAGCAGCTGCTAATGATTAACCAAAATTCATGAAACTGATGGCATTTGGTTTGCTCCTATGTGCCACTTATTAGGATATCGTTTATAAAGCTTTGTTAGAATACTGTAGTAACCTCAACTTGCAGTTTGTGCATTTTGAGGAACAGAATATCGTAAAGGTTAATTTCGCAAAGAATAATGAACGGTTTCGAGAGACTCTTGTCTAGATACATGTTTACTAGAAGATGGCAGCTTCCAAAATGTCTAGACCTCTCAACAATCTATATAAATAATGTTGTCAATAAGAATGAATAAGCAGTGAACAAACACAAACACAGTTGCAGTGTCTAAATAAATTTGAAATACAAAGAACATTTTGAATGTTGTCTTGATTTCCTAAAGACAATATTGTAATAGTTATTTGTATTTCAAGTCTATTTCGGCATTGCAACTGCGTTTCTTTTTGTGCAATGGTTAATCAATGGAGAATGGCTTAAAATGAACATACACTGATCCACCAGCCTAGGAATAATCATCAAAAAACACGAAAAGTTACACAAAAAGTATGAATAAATTAAGAAATATTGAATGCAGTTGCAAAAGCTGAAAGGTCGTGCAATGATGTATATTATGCCACTTCATTGCTGTACCTACAGTGACTTTTCAATTGCCAACTTGAACAATATGTATATATTACCATCAGCACAAAGCTTTGCTTATCAGCTTTCGTGCAAACTCAAACAATGCAGAGCTTCGTACCACGGCGAAATTCAGTAAATGTAACGCCTAGTTGTAATGATCAGACTTGTAATAGAGAGTGGTAAATACTCGAACATGTTTAATAGAAAGGCACCACAAAAAAAAGGAAAACAGTCGTCTATTTGCACAACAAGAAGACAAAACTAGAAAATGGTTAAGTTAACTTTCACCTCCCACCCTTTCCCTTTTGAGAAAAAAAAAACACCGAGACTTATACCGCAGCTCAGCGCTGCACGTCGGAAACCCGAAGGTACGAAAACAGTTTCCGCAAGCAGTATTTGTTCAGGTTGTCGAACATGGTGGTATTCCTCTGCTTCCTTGTCTTCCTGATACAGACGATGTCGTTCTTGACGACTCCCGTTATTTGGAAGTAGTTTTCTTCAATAAACCGTTCCCCCTCCTTGATTAGCGCCAAGGCAGCAGGCCTACCCTGGCTGCCGTTCGACTTGGCAAGCTTTAGAAGAAAAAAAGATTTGTCCTTGTACATCTCGAAGGCCTCCGCCAAGACCTTACTGACATTCATGGTGAGTGCAAACTCAATGGCCTGCATCATCATGATTATGTTACGCCGGAGTCGCTGTCTGATTTCCAACGCTGGCAAACTGGTAGCCGAGTAGTTCATGTACATCATCTGGAGCGTGTAGTTACGCTCTAAAGCAACAGTCACTAACTTTAGGCACGAATCCTCTGCTGTGGCCTGTCCCAACGTGATGCGCGCAAGCGTGTTGTTACTTTCTAAGGCGGTAGCGATGGCCGTGCAAGCAGTCGACGTCAGGCTGCCGCCTTGCACTCTGAACCACCAGATGCTGCTGTTTTTTGCGATGCCATTGAAAAGCTGGATGAGACAGGTGTCCTCCACCCTCGTGGTGATAGTCACCACCTGGATCGTTGTGGTACTTTCGAACAGGTGAGCCAGTGCCTTGCTGTTGTCCAGGTTGAGGAAGCAGTTGATCTCGACATCCTGGATGGATTTGTTCTGAGCTAGGGCGGCACACATTAGCTCGATCTGGGGCCCACCCGTGCACACGCAGAGAGACTGCAGAGTCTGAGTGAGCCGCAGCATGTGCGACAGCTGCTCCATGGCGGGCGTGCCCCAGACAAACAGCTGAACACCGCGGATGGCAGTGTTTGCCGCGAGAGCTTCGGCGAATGCGTCGAGGTGCTTGCGCGGAGCGCCGTAGCTGGACTGGAGGGTCGCGTTCAACCTCACCAGAGTCCTGTTGCAGGCTATGAGCCTGCCCAACGCGGCCACACCTTCCTCGCCGAAAGTGTTGGCGAGCAGCGACAGCACCTTGAGCGACTTGTTGTCCATGACTGCCTCCGCGATGGCAACGATGCCTTCCTCAGATATCACATTCCCACAAACGTGGAGCTCTTCAAGTTTCGAGTTCACCTTCAAGGTGGTCGCAAAGGCAACCGCGCCACTGGTGCCGATGGCGTTGTCTCGCAGGTCGAGCACCGAGAGGGAACAGTTCGTTCTGAGAGTTTCGGCGAGAGCCCGGGCGCCCACGGGCCCGATGGAGTTGCTGGCGATACGCAGCGAAACAAGCGTGGTATTCTCAGCTAGCGCGGCCGCTATGGCCACAGCTCCGTTGGCCTGCAGCTTGACCTCCTCAAGGGTGACCAACCTGAGAGTGGTGTTCCGTCGCAGCAGGGCTGCGAACTGCTTGGCACCCCGTATGCCAACGGTGTTGGCTTCGAGCCGTAGATGCTCGACGCTCTTGCTCTTTTCGAGCGCCTTGAAGAGCAGGATGGTGTCGGCCACCTTGAAGCCAGTGTCGACTAGGGCCAGCTTGCGGAGAACTGAGGTGATCTGGACATACTTGGAGATTAAGATCACGTCCGAGCGGCGCAACGGCATGTTGCACACTTGCACGCTGAGCAGCTTGGCCCGCAACATTGCCCAGATTAAGGTATACATCTCGTCGCTGTCCATCACCTGGCCATCAACGTGGAACTGCTCGATGGAAGAGTTGGGCGTCAGGTGCTGGATAACGCTCGACTTCATGCTGAACAGCTTGCCCGCGTAGCTGAAGTGCACGTAGTAGATGCAACGGTGGGTTGCGAGAAGCTCGGCAAGCATTGTCATGCACACCGAGCCGTAGTCGTTCATGCTCGGGTCGCAACGCGCGAACGTGTGGAGGGCAAGGCGCCCCGGGCGGTTCTCGTGCAGCTCCAGACCGATAATCTCGAGGAAGCTATTCCACACGCCGATCTTTCGAACCAGCCAGCAAAGCTGTCGCATGGAAGTGGGCGAGTCGGCATCGGTGCAAGGGGCTCGCATGTCCAGGGAGTGTCGCCTAAAGTAGGCTTTTAGGCCGCGGCTGTTAGTCGGCTTCCTCATTTCCTGCAGCTGCTTCTGCGGCCGCTTCCGCTTCTGGGTGGCTGACATAGAAACGCCGCTGCTGGCCGTCGGTGTCATCGGCCGAAAGACGCGGGCACCGGAGGCAGATCGAGAGGTGATCGGGACGAGAAAGTGCGACTCCTCTTCTTCTACTGAAGCGCAGGCGAAATAAACAACACCGATGATGATGATGATGGTGATCCTTGATACTCTGGCGCACAACCACAAAGGGGAATCGGCCAAGAGCCGGGCGGCAGGATCTTAACTAAAAGGCTTATGGTTTTTCAAACACTACGTAATTTTTGGCTGAAAAAATATATAGAAAGAAAAGTCGAAAATCGAAAACGGAGTATATCTGAGCAGGGAGCGATGCAAACTATCAGATGCAATTTGAAGCTTGCAAGTAACAGCACGTGGAGCACGTTCTGAGGCGCCAATATTCGTTCTCGTCGTCTTCAAACAAGCAGACAACTCGAGCAGCCATTCACGCTTGAAATTCGAGTGAGTCTTTCAGCAAGCCCGACGCGGTGCCGAGTGCGAAACGGAGAGCGCCGTGTTGTAACGGCGTAGCGATACAGTAAAAGCTCGTTAGTTCGACACCCGTTAATTCGGATAATTCGGACGGCTCTATTGGTCCGGGCCAAAGTGCATGTTAATCTATGGGACCAAACCTTCGTTATTTTGTCGGAATTCGGCTCCGCACCGCTTAATTCGGACAAATGCTGACGGCTGCTGCTACACAAAAGAGTGATAAAGCGGCGCTGGCACCACAGGAGTGAAACCGAAACCCAGTGGCATCACCATCATCATTAACTAGTGGGAGCGATCGCAGCGTCACCGAACGTACGGCGTCTTCTTTTTTTTCCGCTCAGCGCAGAGAGAAAGAAAAAGACAAGAAAGGACACTCCGCGAAACCTGGCCTCAGGAAGTGCGTCACGACTACGTAACGAACTAGTGCTCTCACCAAACGTCAGAGAACGCAAGCGCAAAAAAAAACAATTATAATCAATGCAACACAATTGTTTTTACAAAATAATAATTATACGCCCAAATCTGGTATGTTCTTTACGCATAAAAACAATTTATTTAACACACCTTACGCGATAATTTTTTTTTCAGCCGTACTGTCCTAAACACCATCCACCTAGCGACAAGCCCATGCATGTCTGACAGCGGGAAGCTTCGGTCGCTTTCGTTAACGTCGGCGTTCTCGTGCGTGAGATAACAGGTGAGGCACGTTTTCAAGCGAAGCTTGTTGAATGACATGTTGTTGGGCTTGTTGGGTCATTTTTTCAGAAAACGGTTACACCTGCGCGAATAAGACACCATGCAACAAACATAGAAAGATACACACAGACACGTTGCACTTCGTGTGTGCGAGTTTGTTTCTTATGTGGCGTCTCATTCACGCAGTTGTAACCTTTTTCTGAAGCTTGTAAGGACGGGGAGGTTCACTAAAAAGAAAGTTTCCGGCTCTAAGCGTCGGCTAGACGGGAACATTGTGCAACGTATGCAGTATAGCAAAGGCGGCGCGGCGTCAAGCCGAGGCGACGCGTGCTGCGTCTGCTACGGACGCGAGCGTCTGTGCGCTGAGCATAGCTGGGCAGCTAGGTCATAGGCTCGGTGGCTCGGTGCAAAATATTGAGAAGCGTTCGCTGGGCCTCGCATGCTTCTCGACGCGTTTCCCGACGGCTCGGAACACGAATAATTCTTGGTGTGCCGATCTGGGCTAGCCAAGTGGCCATCATCTTCGTTTCTTCGCTAGCTTTGTGCCACTAGTGCAAGCTGCCCACAAATTTTTTTGACGTTTCCAATATAGTTTTACCGCACAAATTTCAACTACGATTTTTCTTCCCAATGTACTGCTGATACTGCATACGCACGAAGGTGTTCTAAAGTTCCCAGGCCGCGATACCATTGCAATACAAGGGATAGCGGCCTGTAAACTTCTGAAGATCTTTGTACGTGGTCTTGGCATCTATCTTTGTAAGTCAGAGTTTTATGGGTCAGAGATGTATCACTGGTTTTGTATTGTGCATCGATTAGCTAATCATTCAAAGGGGTTTGCTGGTACATTATGACGTGCACATATCTTTTTCGTAATTTGACAGCGAAGTATCCACTTACTAACATTTTCAGACCGCGCTGATGCCATGCCGTCCGGCGGTCCAAGCTACGGCAGCTACTGCTGTATATCGTGGTGCTCAACAATGGCAGAACCCACAAGAAGCCTGGGACAGAGTTTCTTCCGCATGCCACGGGACGGCAGGTGTGTTAAAGCTTTTGTATGGTTTGCATGTCTTTAGGCTTACTGTTCATACTTGCTCAGTGAGGGTAACAATAAAAAAATCACTATTCAAGCACTTCCCCTTTCAGCTGATAGTTCATTGTCAATGCAGGATGAAAGCATGGATGCAGTATGCTCGACGCGATGATCTCCTTAGTAAGCCGGCCAGCCTATTGTACGCAACGTACAGGACTTGTAGCGACCATTTTACTGCTCAAAATTTCATGGACCCTGGGCACACAAGGCTTACAAGAATGGCTGTTCCCAGTGTGCAACAAGCTGCATCACGTAAGTGATTGACTGAAACTCAAATATGTGCAATAGCAGCCACTTGTATTGAATCAGTGGCGACAGTTAACCGTAAAGATCTTTGTAGCCGATGGAGAAACCTCACTATAGAAGTAACACTTGGAAAGTCCTAAATTTTGTGAATTGTGGGCTATTACCTTCCTAACAGCAGCTTTACATTTCTGTCATTTTTTGATGCTCTTGACTTGCACAACTTGTTTTGAAAGACTTTAAAGGGCTATTTCACGTTATCTTCTAGCCTGAGTGCACATGTGCATATACCTTTCATCAGTGAAAGCTGGCACTGTTGATAATTCCAAAAATCACAAATTACTTGTTTCCTAGTTGGTGCCTTCTCTTTTCTTCCACGTTCAACCAATTTATGCGTTTGAAAGAGCTGTTTAAGTTTCCCCATGCTTCAAGCTTTGTAACTTGTACCAACTGCCCATATATGCAGGTTCTCTTGAGTGTCGCTTCAAATAGTGACTGTGACATGACTGCAGAAGCTGCACTGCAAGGTGCGGGTGAGCTTCAGTTTGTGTTATTTTAGGCCTCTTACTGACACATTGTCGTAATTTCATTTCTTCAGGACCTGCGGTAGAGGCTTCAAAAAGCGGCTCCAGCACAATGAGGTGCCCCGATGAGCAGGGTGCGTTCAGTGTCGCGATTTCTTTTTTTTTACCCAAATTGACTGTTGACCAAACCTCTGCAGGTGGCAGCTCCCTTGTACCTGGTGAAAGAATTTCTGCTGACTTCGTCTTGCCGGAGAAAACGTTAACCAGTCGTTCAGCTGTCACAAAAGGAGCTTGTGTGACCGGTAAGTTGTATGTTCACTTAACACCAGAGTGGATTGATATAGAGACTTCCGCAGGCCGCTCGCAAGATTGTTCCGACAGCACTGTCCGAGGCACTGAACAAGCTTCACAAGACCCTCCAGAAGACGTCTCCGCCAACAGCTCCACGCCCAAGTGCCCTAGAGAAAATGGTGACTATGCTTTTATTGCAGCTGTTTTTGATGTGCTATTTTATGTTTAGGACATTGTGAGGAAACTATCCTCAAAAGGACACTACGTATGCATTTACAAAATGTAAGGGTGGGCTCTCAGTGATTTTCATTTTTTTGTGCATTGTCAACATTGTGAATGGTTTGTTTTTAGGTAGTGGAATCGAAAACATTGCACCACAGAAAGTTGTGCACCTTGGGTCTGAAAGAGCGAGAAAAGTGCTCGTATGGGATTAGTTGTTCTTCGCTTTTGCATCCATTTTTTGTTTATTTCAGTGTGTTCCTGTGTGCCAGCGACTATGTCTCCATCAATGAAGTACAAGCAAACCATTCAACATCTGCAAGCCAAAGTAGCAGCACAGCGGAAAACTATTAAAAGACTGCGAGACAGCCTCACCAAGCATTGTCATCGACTTCAAAGGCCCTTGTAGCCATCCGACCGCACGTCGCCGAGGAGGTTTTTAAACTTCTTTCTGCACATGTTCGCTTGAGGCCCAAACGCAAGGGCAAGCAGTTTCCTGTGTGGTTTAAGAAATCCGCTCTTCACTTAAACTTCCGAGGTCCGCAAGCATACCGATTTCTGGCTCCATATTTTTCTTTGCCCTCCCAGCGTTCATTAAGGAGGTGGCTAGCTAATGTAAAGATGTTTCCAGGCATAATTCCAGGAATCCTTTCTTCCATTGCAACAAAAATTAAGCTTGGAATGAACGGAACCGAGTGTCCGCTTTAGTTTTCGACGAAATAGCACTCAAAAAGAATTTGTACTATGACGCTGCAAGAGACGTTGTCCAGGGTTTTACAGATGATGGCACTCATCGCACTTCAACCATTGCTGATCGAGCACTGGTTTTTCTTGTTGGTGTTTCGAGAAAGTGGGTTCAACCGGTTGCTTTTACTATAGGGCACACATCAACACCATCATCTGTTATGCGTAACTTGCGGGTGTCACTCATTTTGGAGCTTAGGAGCATTAATATCGCAGTGAAAACAATCATTTGTGACCAAGGCAGTTCAAATGTAAGTCTCGCTAACCAACTAAGAGTGACTGTAGCAAAGCCTTTTTTAAGTTAATGGTGAGCGAGTGTATTACATTTTTGATGTTCCGCGCTTAATTAAAACAACACGCAATAATGTCCAAGCACACAAGTTATACATTGGGGATGACATCGTTAACTGGTCGCACATTGTAAGCCTTTACCAATTCTCACATGAGTTGCGGTTGCGATTGGCTCCAAAGTTGACTGAACGGCACGTTCATCAGAAACCTTTTTCTAATATGAAGGTCAGCAGAGCAACTCAGGTCCTCAGTGCATCAGTTTCGATTGCTATTACGGCAATGGTGTATGCGAAGGTGCTGCCTGCCTCGGCCATCACTACACAGCTCAATTTTGTGATCGTATGGACAGGATTTTCGATGCCTTGAACAGCTCGAGTAAGAAAAGAACTTCGCAAAAGCTGCGACATGCAATCATGAAAAATGATTCAGAGCTGATTGACTTCCTCCGAGGCCAGCTTCCCTGGATTGCATCCTGGCAGTTTGTTGGCAGACGTCAACCACAAACCATCGTAAATTGGCAAATTACAATTCAGGCTATTTGTCAACTATGGGACGACCTATCCAAAAATTACAATTTTGAATACCTGTTAACACGCAGGCTTCAACAGGATTCTCTGGAGAACATATTTGGCCACATTACGCACAAATAGGGTTGCAACACCAACCCCTATGTAGCACAATTTATTTGTGGCCTGAAGTACATCTGTATAAGAAAACTCTTCAAGCTGTCAGAATAGGGAAATGTCGAGGATGATGAACGTAACCTCCTCCAGGAGCAGCTCTCGCCATTCTCCCTCACCAGTGCGCCTCTTGTGGATAATGAGGAGTGTGCACAGCCACAGCCTGACGACTTTCCCACTCTAGACGATCTCTCTGAACTTGCGACCAACATTCACTCCCATATTATCGGTGACTCCGCTGCATATCATGTAGCTGGTTTTCTCATCAAACACTTCCTTCGGAATGCATGTGACGGTTGCAATTGCCCACAGTTACTGAAAGAGGACAGAGAGACGCTTAAGGGTACCCACAAATATTTCACAATGCTCAAAGCATACAACGTCCCCAGCAAACTTTTTGGAAATCTCACTGTGCTGTCAGAAGCAGCTTTTGCATACGTACAACAACTTGAATCTCACTTTCTTGCCAGGATTGAGGCCACTGCACATCACCTGAAAGTGTGCGATGTTTTGTATCGCCATCTGTCAAGTGTTGGCGATTTTCATTTCTGCTCTGCTGGGTGTCGCTCGAAGTTTCTGAAAATGTTTTGCCGGGTTCGTTTATGTTGGCATGTGCGTTTTGTGAACCGAAACTTAGATAGGGTTAGGTTCCAGTCTTCAATCTCGGGCATACAGCTTGACAAGTTCAAAGGTTGGCAATTAGCGGCGGGTTTAAGCTAAAGTATTCAAATTGAGCCGAATCCATCAATAGCTTTGTTATGTTAATACTTCGTTACAGCAGACTTCATTATGGTCTTATATGCTTATATTCAGTTCAACTGGACTAACCACTCCTTCGTTGCATACATTGTTTTGGTTACCCACTATGAGGAGTAGGGACATTGTGTATTTCCTCGAAGTGATTTGCATAACCTTAAAAAGAATGTTGGGTATCCTGTCTGTATTTTTGTAGCAAATGCGGGCGAACTGTACATGTATGCTTTATCTCTCCAGCTCAAGTAATATATCGATAACAAAACCGCTTGTTGAAATGTCTTCGAGCGGGTAAGGAACACAGTATGAAGTGGCACGGTTCACGTTATTGCGCTTTTCGTATTTTAGCTTCTCATCAACTTCCTCATCTCGCCCATGAAAATTTTCAAAAGAATACCCAAACTTGTAGCAATTGATGGGGCTGCGGACGCTGCCCTTTTATTTTTGTAGAGCTTGTGAGTGATAACGTACGATGTAGAGCCTTTGTGAAAAATAATGAGGCCAAAGTGGTTTCCTTCTGCTATTTATTAGCCCTGTAATACCGCTCTCATAGCACCAATTAAGGTCCACAATTCTGGATAAGTGATGACTACAATCTATTTTAGCTCGCAAGTGTCACAGCAACACCCAGACGCAAATCACTTGGGATCTTAAGTTTTGATGAAGGCGACACATAAGAAGAGCCACAAGACCTGCCAGTGTTGTAGCATAAAGTTTGTCTTTCATGTAGTGAGCAAGCTGCGAAGCCCTACCTTTCTGAGAACAAGCAGGCATCAAGTCTGCTTTTTTTCTTTTTGGGCTAGCTGTTCTTAAGCACAGCCAGCACACTGCATCTTTCCCTTTCTGCTATATTGTGACGTGTGGTTTCCGTGCGCTCTTTTCTTCTATGCATTATTTCGGTTAACCCCAGGCGTGATTCGCGACTTCATTGCTGTGTATATGTCACTTCTTCCTTCTTCATCAGCATTGTGCGCTGTGTTTTTGCCATAGACCCTTACTTACCCACTGGCCCGGTGTGTCATACTTCACCAGCTTTTCGGCTTCTGCCAACTCTAGCGATGTGTGCTTTGTCTGTGTTCTCTCTATATTTGTTACAATATTTGTTACAATTTATTTGTAAGGCGAGATGCATTTGTTGTCTACCTTTGTCATATTGTGCTTTTTATATTCTCAGACTACCTTGCCTTTGAATAAAACATTGCGGATAATCTGTCTCTTTGACCGATATATACATGGATCACTTGTTCCAAAAGAAAAACACAAGCGCGATGAATAAAACCGTAGTGAATTATCTTTACCTGCATCTCTTTTTATTATAACTTAATCGAAATAAAAATTACGTCACGACCAATTCGCACGAACCACTGAACAAAACAAAACAGGGAATCGCTAAATCAAAACGACCTACAAAAACTATCCATTTGGGCGATGAAAAGTGGTCTGAAGTCATGAACTTTCGTCACAGCCAAATGTTGGTTACGCAAAGTAATTCAAAATTTGCGCCAGTAAAACCGAAACAGGAAGCGCACGCCACTTGCTCTCACCAACCACCAAGTGTGCTAGGGTCGATTGGGCCGCTGGGGTCTACGGGAATGTCCACTCTTAACCTTTTTTTTTATTTCTCTATCCTCAGCACCTCCGATGCCATTTTCCCTTGTGTTGTCATGTCGGAACCATCTCTTCTTGCGGAGTTCTCTTTTTCTTCCATTGTGACTGTATTTGCATGCCACCACCATCGTGCGCTACAGTGATGGCAACGCCGAAAAAGCGGCAGAACTACGACGCGAAGAACTTGGCAACTAATGTGGAAATTTTGGAAGCACTGGAGAACGGCGAATCGCGACAGCAGATTATGACAAGTACAACGTGAAGCGGAGCACGTTGGGAACGTATGTGAAAAATTAACAACAGATTCAACATGCCTTCGAAAGCGAGAAGTTTCATGCCTCTAGAAAGCGGTTGCGAACCGCAGCTCATCCCCAGCTCGAAGAAGCTTTGCTCCGGTGGATTACTGATGTCGTAACGCGCATCTGCCTTTGAGCGGACCTCTCATTATGGCGCAAGGTGAAAAGTACGCTGCAATGTTCGTAAATGCAGCGTACTTCTCACCTTGTTCAATTATGAACATTGAAGTATGAAAATTGAGTGAAGAAATGTGAAGCTGCTGGAGCACATCGCCACATATGAACCACGTGACGTGTTCAATGCAGATGAAACTGCTCTATTTTTCAGAGCTCTGCCCTACAAGACGGTAACTTTAAAAAGGGACGCGTGCATTGGTGGCAAGAAATGCAAGCAAAGGATAACTGTGCTTCTTGCCGCCAATATGACTGGCACGGAGCGCTTGCCACTACTTGTCGTCGGGAAGGCGCTTAAGCCACGTTGTTTTAAGAACGACAAAAGCCTTCCTGTCGAGTACACAGCGAACAGGAAGACATGGATGACAACAGACATTTTTTGCTGCTGGCTGCAGCAGTTCGACCGGCACTTCACATTGAAGGACCGCAAGATAATTATGGTTGTTGACAACTGCAGTGCCCATAACTGTACAGTCAAACTGAAGAGTATCAAAGTAGTTTTCTTGCCGCCCAACACTACGTCTGCTCTTCAGCTGATGGACCAGGGTATCATTCACTACGTGAAGTCGAAGTACCGCAAGCACCTGCTAGAGCAAATGAGCCTATGCTCAGAAGCTGGAAAGTTGTATCAAGTGGACTTACTTGGCGCAGTGCACATCATCGCCAACGTGTAGAAAAACACTCCACCGCAAGTAATACATAACTGTTTTCGACACAGCGGTTTTGTGAGGCCCGAGCATGCAGATATAGATGACAATGGCATCGAGGAGGTGTCAGCCGAGTCTACCGATGATGACTGCCCGACTTTCATTGCTGTCCTTGCCACAGATGTGACCTTTCAGGACTACATAGCGATTGATCATGGTGTCGACACGAGTGGTCTCCTGACCAATCAAGAGATTATTAATGATGTCACGGGCGCCCATGAAGACCACGATTCTGACGAAGAATCATGAGAGGAGATACAGCCGCGACCTCATCGCACCTCACGGGAAGTCTCGGAGGCGCTATTAATATTAGGGGATGCTTGCCTGAACACTCCCGACAGCTTGTTTGCTGTTGGCCATTTGGATCAGTTAAGAAAAATTGTGATGTCAGCTGGAATCTGCGCGAAAACGCAGACGACAGTTACAAAATACTTCAACAAATAAAGGTATGCTTCTGCAGCTTCATTTTAAATGTTGTTTTTTCTGTTCATTCGGTAATTCGGCATTCGGTTAATTCGGCCAGTTTTTCCGGTCCCGTGAAATCCGAATTAACGAGCTTTTACTGTAGCACCGTAATCTATACATGTGCGTACGACACTTTTATATAAATTCATCAGACATTTCCTGTCACTACCCCTCGTAGTGCATGACAACACTTTCTAAATACTCATTGTTTTTAAGCACCTGTCTTTTAAATACTTGATGTGTGGGATGAAGGTTAGATTAGTGTCTAATAATAGTCCAAGAAACTTGTACTCGGTCTTCACTGACAGAGGATGACCATGCAGGTAAATGTCGGAGTCAGGATGGAGGCCCCTCTTTCGGTAGAACAAGATGCAAGTGCTGTTTTGCCTGTTGAGTATAAAACCATTCTCATCTGCCCATTCAGATACCTTGTTCAATCCTAGTTGAACATGGTGTTAGCAGGTTCAGATGTTGCAAGATTTGAAACCAATTTGTACATCCTCGACATATATGCAGTAAAAAATATTTCGTTGGAGTGACAGGTGCAAGTAACTCATTTTAACTATGAAAAGTGTGCAGCTCAATACACCTCCTGGTGGCACTCCTGTTTCTTGGACGAATATTCAAGATAGGACAGTGCCAACTCAGACACAGAATGTCTGGTTAGACAGGTAGCTTTCAATGATTTTCAGCATTCTACCCTGTACACCTATATGTGACAGGTCTCGCAATATGCCAAAGCGCCATGCAGTGTCATATGCTTGTCCTAAATCGAGGAACACCGAAAGAAAAAATGGCTTATGAACAAAAGCTTAGCAAATTTGCACCTCGATACAGACAGGGTGGTTAGTGCTGGACCGAGCCACTCAAAACACACACTGGTATGGGTCACGTAGGCCATTAGTTTCAAGGTAGTGCATGAGGTGCCTGTTTATAATTTTCTCAAAGACCTTGCAAAGACAGCTGGTTAACGCTACAGCCTGTAGCTGGAAACTATAGATGGGTCCTTGCCTTTTTTAGAATTGGGATAACGATAGCTTCCTTCCAGGCTGAGGGTAGCTCGCTGGAAGACCATATCGCATTATAGAGGAAGAGGAGAGCTTTCTGGGTTTCAGTGGGCAGGTGTTTTAACATTTCTTATGCCACACAGGCCGGGCCTTGATAGGTTTATTGCAGCAAGTAAGTGAGGCTTGTAGTTCAGCCAAACAGAAAGGTTCATTGTACTCCTCATATTTTGTGGGTTTGCGCTCTAATCGCTGTTTGTATATTCTGGTTTTGTATTGTCGGAACGGTTCACTATATTAGTGTGATGAGCTTTAGACCTGTGCGAAGTGCGCTCCGAGAGTGTTAGCCTGGTCTTCCAAACTATCCTCTTGTGTGTTCACTAGAGGAAGTGAATGTGCTTGTCATCCTGCCACCTTACCAATCATGTTCCAGACCCTTGCCTCATCTGTGTATGAATTTATGCCTGATAAGAATTTATGCCAACTTTCTCTTCTCGCCTGTCGGCACGTCCTTCTTCCATGCGACTTAATGTTCTTAAAGTTTATAAGATTCACGGCTGTAGGTGAGTCTCTAAGCAACTTCCATGTCTTATTTTGTTCTTTCCGTGCATTATGGCACACATTATTTCACAATGGGACTCGTCGTTTGCCTGATGGTCCACATGTTTGTGGTATACATTTCCTTGCAGCATCAATTAAAAAGCTGTCAGGTAGCTCACAGCAGGTTCTATGCTTAACACCCCCACGTCAGTCCAAGTTAGAAGGGCGATTTTTTAAAACTGTTCCCATTCGGCTTTATTGGTGAACCATTCGGAAACCTGTGGAGGACATACATATGATATGGATGTGCTGAAAACTAGGAAATCAGGTCACTACCGTGCGGATTACTGATGACTTCCTATTTAAATAAAGTTACGAGTGATGGAGATGTTATGCTGAGGTCTTTTGTCGAGTAGGTATTGTTAAAAATTGTAATATGTTGGCCTTTTCCGATTCAGGAGGGACGCGCCTGAAGAAAAAAAAACTGTTCAATAAGGCGAGCTCGTGCATCGCAGCGAGTGTCGCTTTGTAAGCTATTACGTGCATTACAGTCCCCTAAATACAAGCAACGGGTTCTGGGAGTTGATCTATAAAAGACTGGCATTCCTGTTTATTGAGTTGGTGGTGCAGGAGTATGTAAATTGAGCAAATTGTGACCAGTTTATTGAAGAGGACAGCTCGGACAGCCACCGCCTCAAGGGGTGTCTGAAGCGGTAAATGTGCACAAGCTGTTTCTTGATCAACTACGATGGCAACAACGCCAGATGATGTGCCAGCATCATCCAGATCTTCTCGAAAAACAGTGTTACTACGCAGGAAGTTTGTGCGCTTGGATTTTAAGTGTGTTTATTGCACACGCAGCACTTTTGGTGTATGTTTGTGTAAAAGTCCTTGCATATTGTAAAGGTTCCTCAGCAGGCCTGTGACGTTCCACTGTACTATATGTGCCATTCTAAAGATGTGTGGTGCTGTGTGTACAAAAAGTGTTACGTCAGGTTACAAGGCCTTTTAGGAGCCCTGCATTTCGACATTTTTCTTTCTGGGTGCACTCCAAAGAGTTGCGCCTGTCCTTCGCGTCTGAGGCGCCGGAGGAGTGGGCCTTGTACCTATCACTTTCTGCGAGATGGCAGATGGTGCCTGATGAGCAGGCACATTCACAGAAGTTTTGGACATAACTGTAGGTCCAGCAGACTCTGATGTCTGCTGGACCTGCTTGGCAGGAGGCGGAGCAGCACAGACTACACCAGCCTTGGGCGCAGATGACGCAACTACGGTCACACTTCGTGCGATACTTGCAGACGCGGAAAGATGAGGCACTGCGCCCTGGCGCTTCACATCTGCAAAAGAAGGAGAGTGCTTATGGAGGGAGAAGCACTGGCACGCTTCTTGAAAAGACAGATTGAATTTAACTTTAAGTTGAAGAATTTATATTGTCTTCTTACAAGATGGACACGATCAAGAGTAGGTGGGATGATCTCCTTTGCAACTTGCACAGTGGGCTGTAGCCGTACAATTGCCCGATTGGTGTTCATTAAAGCTACAGTTTGCACAAGTCGCGCGCCCTCTACAGCTTTGCAATCCGTGTCCAAAGCGCTGATATTTGAAACACCTACGAGGATTTGGTATGTAGGGCCTGAATAGAAGCTTGCAGTAGCCGGTTTTGATTGAATCGGGTAATCCCTAGTAACAAAGGTGATAATTATATGTTTTGTGTGTGTTTCTTTTTTGTCTCGTTGTATGACTATTCTTTGAACCTTCACTACATTCTGCTCTTGCCAGCCTTCCAATATTTGACTCTCTGACAATCCAAGAAGATGGTCATCAGAGATGACACCGCGGACTGTGTTCAAAGATCTGTGGGGGCCTACTGAAACTGGGACATTCCCAAACGCTACCAGTCTAGGTAAGTTGTCATATTGCAGCCTGTCGCGACCGTCCAAAAGGAAATCGCCGCTTCCCAACTTGGTTACACAATATCCTGGGCCGATTGCTTCGGTGAGTGTTTTTGAGACAAGAAAAGATGAAATTGCTCGGACTGTTTTGTTTTCTTTCTGGCTATGCATGACATAAAACTTGGGAAAGACTGCTTTGGTTTTGAAAAGAGGAACGGCTCTTCCGTGCGCCACCTTTTCTGGTGGCCATCAGAGAGAGGGGGGAAAAAGTTGGCCATACAAATTGTTTAAAGTTTGGCGGCTATGATGGCCACCCACCACTGAGCCCAACAAGGGGATGCTACAAGGTTGAATAGTAAACACTTGGAGACGCCAGCCATGCACCGCCGCTATAACCGAATATAACTACCCAACGTTAGGTAACTACACAGGGTTAACTCTCGCCGCTATGAAATTTAGAAGTAAACGAAAAACAGAAGATGACAGGACAGATAAAAAGTGAGAGATAAAGCCTGTGGGAATGGAGGCTAGCCTGCTGCCTTTGCGCGGGCTTTGCCGCCTTTTGTGCCGTTCTGATGTCCTGACATGTCTCCCCTCTTTTGCTGCCTGCCGCGCTGGGGGAGCGGAGTCACGTTCAACCCCCTCACCCGGTAGCGGATGTTGACTGTGGTGCTGCGCGCGGAGTCTCCCGAGAGTTTTTCGCGCGCTGCGTCGGGAACGGGCAGACAGATACTCTGCGGGACTGCAGACAGTGAGCCAAGCAATCTTTTCTGTCCATCGAACCCCCTCGCTTGCGGCTCGTCGGACTGCGCTGACGGCGCCTGAGGCCAACTCTAACCTTTTGTTACCCCACTGCGTACGCACGGCCGAAGGGCGGTACGGTGTCCTTGTGCGTGGCCTAGCTACGCCGACCCGTCTCCCTCCGAAGCCAATGAGAGCGCCTTTGCCCTCGCTCGAGCAACAGGGCCTTGGTCCCGGTGTTTCCGTGAATAACCTTTACCACGGAGATGTGCTCGTGGCACCCTGTCTAGTACTTTTGTGCCCATGGCAGGGATAAGCCTATTTGCTTTCCTGCCGCGCCTTTGTAACAGGCTGTACTGCATTTGGTGTTGCCACAATAATGTGTTGCGGCTTTGAGCAGTATCGTGTTCTCACCACGGCGACGGTTATTGCGTGCCCTGCGGCTCGCTAAGACCGGACCTACGCTGGTGGCCGTACTCCTTCGGGATACGTGTACGCCACAACACGAAGATGTAGGGAGAGAGATAGGAAAAGGCGACTGCCGATTTCCCCTGGGTGGGTCAGCCCAGGGGTGCCGTCAACGTGAACCCAGGGCCAAAGGGGTGTGTAGCCTCTGCCAGGGGGGCCTTAAAGGTCCAATCACCCGGCGTTGGCTCAACCCCCAGGATACCGTTTTACCAGGGCACGGCAAAGCTACGCACTGCAGGGCGTGGTAGGGAGTCGAAACCCCCCTGTTAGTTTAGGTTCGAGGTTAGGTTACGCACTAAATGCCTGGTCTCACAAACGCCGCTGCGGGGGTTTCATAATTCTTCCCTCACGAGACCAACAGACAGTAAAGCCAGGACAGACATAGGTGATTTCACTGGGCCCAGGTTCACTGGAACGCTGCGAAGTGGACATAGTCGCACAAAGCTCCTGCAGTGTGAAAGGATGATCGAGACGGAAGTCTGCTGTAGGGGAAGCAGTGAGCCATCCGTTGTTGCGGAGCCAGCAAGGTGAATGAAGAGTTCTTCTGCGATTTGTTTCTCCCTGCATATTTTTATTATGGCCAATGCACGAAAGCGACATAGTTGCTGAGGAGAAGATAATAGAGGTCTTACAACATGCCATATCTTAGAAAGCGGTTTTTGTTGGTCCACGGTGATGGAGAATGACTTCCAGTTTGACTGCCAAGCTTTTTCAAGTACCTCTAAACTTTCTTTGGCACATTACGAGAGGTCCTGAGGTCTGCGATTATTTTGTTTGCCTGTGTCTGCGTTCAGCTGGACAACGAACTGCCCGTAGCTCTTTATATACGACATCAACCGGCTTCCTGGAATTGGATGTTTAGACAACTTGTGTAGTGGTCTGTATTGCTGTGGCGATTCTTCCTTCAATCTGTTGGGGAAAATATAGAGCTACAAGACTTTTCTAGCTCTCCTTGAAAGCCCCCAATGTGTGCATCACCTTCGAATGCTTCCAACGCCAGTGTACCATCCTAGATGTACGAACGAAGGAAGGTGATCTCTACCATATGTTTCCACGTCTGCGCACCAGGTGGCGGATGTTGAAAGGTATTGAGAAGCGATAGCTAAGTCCAGATAGCCACTGTATCCTGAGCCACGGAGATATGTCGGTGACCCTTCGTTAACAATATGAAAACCATTCTTGCTTGTAAAGTTGATGAGATGAAGTGCACAGAATTTAAAACGGGTGGAGTGTGCAGAACTTGAAACGGGGGGAGTGAATTTTGAAGTGTGCGCCATGAATCAAGTTCGAGGTCGGCAAGAAGAAGCTGGCACGGCTGTTAATGAATAACAAGAAACAACTGAAGCACCAACTCGACGCAGACGCAGCTTTATTCGAAGCACATGCGAGACAGGGAAAAACAAGAGGAGTTGGAGCGGTGGCCAGAGGAATTGATTGATTTGCAGTGTTTAACGTCCCAAAAGCACCATTAGATTATGAGAGACGCCGTAGTGGAAGGCTCCGGAAATTTCGACCTGTTGGGGTTCTTTAACGTGCACTCAAATCTGAGCACACGGGCCTACAACATTTCCGCCTCCACCGGAAATGCAGCCGCCGCAGCCGGGATTTGACCCCGTGACCTGTGGGTCAGCAGCCGAGTACCTTAGCCCCTAGACCACTGCGGCGGGGCAAGTGGCCAGAGGAAGGCGAGCGACGCATGAGAGCGGTCGGCTTTCAGACCCGAGCCAAGGCTGCCACCTCCATCGTCCGGCGACCTCAAGGACTTTAGGACTACCAGCCTGCGCCGACGTGCCTGTGCTTGTGGACAAGTCTGAGCTGACGATCTTCGAGCTCGAGCTAAGGCGAGGCTGTCCGGCAAGGACTTTACCTCGAGGCTAATGCGTGAAATGCAGCGTCAGCTGGTGCAGTGTCCGCCAGCAGCCAAGGAAGGCTGCTTCCCTTACGACTCCTGTGGCTGCCCAACAACGATGCCAACTACGACAACAATAGCATCGACGCCGGGCTTCGCGCCTAGGCTTCTACACAACGATGTGGGTGAGAGGCCACTCCTTTGACGCACTGCGACACAATCTGTGTAGAAACTGAGTACTTAGGACTTGTGTTTAGCGACTATTATACACCTGCTGTAGTTCTATGTTACTTTATCTGAGAGATAGCTCTTGTTATATTTCGGGGTATTCGAGTATTGTTATTAAATGCTTGCCTAAAATAGACTCATCTTTCGGAAAGTGTTCTGAGGTGGCTTCCCGGACCTCCTAAGTCGAACCTCCACCTTTTGCGAAACAATAACCACAATGTTAACCCCGATTACTTATGACACTACTGCCCCAAAGAAGGTGATTTGCACTGAAGTCTTCTACGATGATGTGAAGTCCTTGACTCGAGTCGATGACAAGTGTCAGATGTCCAGCATCAGGCGAAAAGAAGGGGAGACTTGCAGTAGGCCTCCCCAGTCACCTCAACCCATCTAAGAATAATCTCCTGATGTTCGGGGTTGTACCTATCTATGGCAGACTTTCGCAACGGGCGTCTTGTATAGTAAAGCTGATATGTTTCCAACAGCTGAGCATGCGTCTCAAATTTAGAACAGCCGATCAGAGAGAAAGAATTAGTGTTTTTTTTTTCAATTTATGAGAGAGCCAGATCGTCATTAAGTAGAAGTGAGAAAAATGACTTTGTTGCTTACAATCCGGTTGAGCTTGCTTTAGCGATTATTTGTCAGTGACTCCATCTCGTGAAAGTATCGTAAATCTGCATGGGAATAACCCAGCCGGTACTGAAGAAAAGGTTTTTGAGTTAGCACTTATGTGACATGTAACATTTATATTCGGCCCATTATTTTGGGCCTCTCTAAGTTGATACCTCTCGTACAGAAAAAACAAGTCAACATTTATAAGTACATGGATGATTTAGTGATGTTTTGCGGAAATATTAAAATGACTGCAATAGTCGCAATGATTTGGGACCGCATATCAGCTGAGGATGGTAAGGTGTCGGGCTGCTAAGCTTGAGGACGTGGGAAACCTGGGTTCAATTACTGGCCTCGACGGTCACATGCATATCGTTGGCGGCGATATGCAAGAATGTGATTCATGGACTTATATTTGGGTGCATGTGAAACAATACCGAATGGTTGAAAGTAATTCCAAATGAGTGTGCTTCATTTTTGACATGTCAAAGATTGTAAATATATATTATTCATCCATTAAATAGTTCCTGAGTGCTGTCCTTTTCAGAATGACCATAGTCGCAAATGTTCGATAAGCCGTGGTCGTTTGACAGAGTCCAGCATAAAAAACATTCACGTGGAAACGCAAAGCTGCAGATAAATATGTCCTTCTTTCACAAACGTGTGGAGGGTTGTCCTTGGGCGTTGACGAAAGTTTATTGCTGCACCTGTGGCGTTCCCGCAAACACGGACTGAACCCTGCTCCTTTCAGGATGTCTACGCTCGTTTCTCAAACCCAGCCATAAAGAGCATTCCGGAGTGAAGTACCAGAAGGATTATTTCTACTACTCTCACGGGCTCCCCCGCGCAAACACGAGGACAGGGCGGCGCCTTGTCGTCTACAGACCGTGTGACAACGTACCGTGGAGATAATCGGCGCGCTCCCTTCAGATCTGTGGCATGGGGGAGCAGCAGAACACCTTTTGTTGGTTCGGGGAATGCGACCTTTGCGGCAAGCGCCTGTGTCGGCTCCAGTATGCCTTTCCGTCAACCTCCGTGGCTCCAGGGCTTATTACTGCGTTCTGCGCGGATGGCCGCCCGCGGCGGTGAACGACGAAAAAGCGGCGGCTACGGAGAATTTGACGGGAGACAGCGAGCTGCATGAAAACCTTGAGACTTGGTCTAGACATCGGCTCGCCAAGTGCCGAAAGCATCGGGACCATTGTTCGCACGTAATTAAAATGTCTTCGGACGGCTCGCCCATCACTCTCCCTGAGGCTTTAGTTTGTACATCGTTACTTGCTCGGCTTTGTTTGGGAGAGGGTTTTCTACTGGTGTAGGCCGCGGGGGCGGCCGCCGAAGATGATAGACTCAGACTGAGAAGGAAAGATATGCCGCGTGGAGTGGCGACTAATTTGGTGCCCCGGTAGGGCGGAGTCGGGTCCTACAAAAAGGGACTACGAGACGATACGAGGGAGTCAGAGATACGATGCGATGAGCTTGAGAGTCATTGAGACGGAGCGCTGAGCTCGAGATGGTAGACAGACGGAATGGAAAAAGGAAGATGACGGTGCGAAGAGATAGCGATGAGAGGCGATGACATGACGACTGGGGCAAGGACGGTACGATGAGGAATGAAAGTTAGGGATAGAAGGGCAAGGACGGTACGATGAGGAATGAAAGTTAGGGATGGGAGGCGAGTGAACGGAGCGTTATGAAAGAGGGATAAGATGGAAATCATTGAGAGGCCCGACGTAGACGATGAAGACGCTGACGAATTGGACAATGACCCCAGAAAGAAGCCCTGAGCCCCGACTCGAACAACCAGCTCCGAGGCCCCCGTCAACATGGACCTTTCGTGAGACGGACTTTATGCACCTTATTTAGATTACCTTTGCGGGAAGGGAGGTGGCGAATTGAGACATTGCGCGGTTTTGTTAATTAATGACGTTATCATTTGTTTCGTCGTGTGTTTACTTTGTATTGAGGCACCCTTGTATTGTCACAGTTACTTAACTTATGTATCCTGTTTTGCGTGTCACAAGTATTTGCTGATGTGTTACAATTTCGTGTAACAGAGATGTCAATCACGGACAGTATGTGTGTACGCCATTTGCACTTGCTATTAAATTAAATGAATCAGTACAGAGAAACAGGTCACAGCGACTCTTACTTCCCGGCCCATCACGAATCCCTGTATGTGAAAAGTGATTGAGACATGTAGCCAAGAGGGAACCGGATAGAAAAAGGGTTGAGTGTTCTTCCCTCTCTTTGGCGATCTGTCGCGTAGTGGGGGACGTCTCACACCCGCCATCCCTCTGTAATGACTAGAGGGAAAGTCAACTGTTGCTCTGCCCCCCCCCCCCATCCCTGCTTGTGCGCATGCATAATCAGGGCGAGATCGAGCTATAGTTGGCCGCACCGTTCCAGCGAAAGTGTGGATAGGTGGTCGACGGCACGTAAACAAATACATGCAGTAGCGTTTAGTTGTGTGCGGCCTGATCCAAATGTCGGCAAATAAAATGCCCTGAATACGGTTTACTGTTAATATCTACACTCTTCTCTACTGAATCGGTGCACAACACCTATGCAACACTAACATTACTCACGAGTAAAGCGCATTCTGTCTGTCAGAGATGCTCACCCTGGTAGACTCTTTCCGCTTTTGCACTAAATCCCACCTTCGATGTGTTGTTTGTAGAGGTGTGCGCCCAGACCTCGTTGCGCCGCCACTGACGCTAACTCATCGGCTCGCCGTCGGTGCATTGTTTCTTTGGGGCTTGCCACAAATCCACGATTAAAGTTTTTTTAGTAAACCTGGCTTTATTTGGCAGTTCATTCTATCACGAGTAAATTGTCGGTCCTTTCTTCAACCTGCCCTCTTACAAAGCGTTGCAATCGATCCGTCTGCCATGATTACAGTTAAATAACTGGATCAGAAAAACTTGTTCAGTACTCCTAATAATGTAGGAAGGCAGTGCTGGACTCAAAATGAACGTTAATTCTAAGCTACTTTCCTGCTTATTGCAGTTAAGCCAACACAGATTGTAGTTAAGCGAACACAGTACCAACGGCGGTGTTTGGCGAGGACTATATACCAACATATTTTGGCTGACGGTCGAGTCTGCATAATCCCTTTTGCACAATATGTATGTGGAATGTCGGTATTTGAATAATAATCAATACGACTGTGAAAATTAGTGAAGGAACATTTACAGTTAGAAGAGTAAGATGAGCACTGGTTAATGTGGAAGCACTTCTATATCTGCTTCATTGTTCTCGCCTAACAAAGGGCATAAAAGTGTCACAACCACAAAACCTTGCTTGCAAATGCCTAGCAAGACTACGTAAAAACAGATTAATGACAATGTGCATGCATGCATTCGTACTCAGAGTGGTATATATAGGTATCACTGACCCAGTCAGCTCCCATTTTTCTTGATGTACGATTGGAAGGCAAGCTGAGCATGCTCATAATATATTTCTCAATAGGTTTTGCCGATAATCCAGAACCAAGACAGTGTGTGTTGGATTTGCCCTTATTCAGCCTGGCTGGGAGCTGCGAGACTGTACTACGTGCAACGAAGGTCATAAAAGGCAGTGCACATCCTGTAAGTTGACAGTTCGAGCTAGAAAACTTGGCAAGACGAAACAACTGCAGAAAATGGCATATGAGATTACTAGATGAGAATTGGTAAACGTTTCGTAAATGTTTTGTTTTTGGGCATGCATACTAAAAATGAGAAAAAAAAATTGGGTGAGGGTGTGCTTATCCCAAGTCATGTACAGTACATTATTAATTTCCAGGAAAGTTTGGAGCACTCGTTTAGCATTCGTCAAATAGAGATTACCGTGGCTCTGATCAAACACCCATCAGAACACTGTGCCTTCGCAGTACGTAGGTTAAATTTATGTATATTGCTTCCACAAATGTGCAGCATTCCTTTTTTTTGGTACCCTGTTTACGTATGTTTCACAAGATTCATAGCGATATCCTGCTGGTATATCATTTGAAAGAATGACGAACCCAGCCTTGAAGGAAGCGCGCACACAACAGGATTCAACACCCAAGCTTGCACGTCAGTAATTTTAACAAAGCAACACGGTTCGAAAAGAAATGAAGACGAAAGGAAATAAAGCAATACCAGGATGCACCTAGTACAGATGAAAACACAGTACATGAGACAATCACATAATTAATAACCAACACATGCCGATGCACCGTAAGAACCATAAAGATTTAACGGGCAGCGTGGTACATTCTAAAAAACATTTCTCTAAAAAGTTGATCAGCGTCTTTTCATGATAATGCTATGGAAGGTCTATTATAAGGACCATGTTTTTTCTTTGCAGTTTATATAATTCAGTCAGTTCTTTATCACATATTGTGGCATTTGATATGCTTTTATCAGTTCCCTCACGCATTTACTTCATAGCTGGGTACTGTTAAAAACTGGCGAGAAACCACACACTCGATCCGCAGTCGATCAGGCAGACTCTCCCGCTGATGTGGACATTTCCATTTCTTTGAGCTTCGCGCCTGGCCTATGCACACACTACCGCATAACAAGGAATGGCTAACATTTCAGTCTTTCCTCTCTTCTCGCTCGTACAACAAGGAAGCGGTATGCGATACATATGACATCTAACCAAATATTGAGCCCTTCAATAAACACTTCCTTCCTCACATTTGCGAGTTATTTGGTTAATCTATCACACGGCAAGTAGTGCCTGCTCCTTGATTTCCGGTGTTTGATGATCCCACAAAATCCCAAAAGCGATGCATGGCGCCGAAAATTTGGCAACTTTTTCATTTAACGCTATGAGAAATCGTGTTATACTGCTCGCCTACAGTACCCTCATTCACAAGTACCTGAAGTATTGAAATAACAGCAGCTGCTAATGATTAACCAAAATTCATGAAACTGATGGCATTTGCTTTGCTCCTATGTGGCACTTATTAGGATATCATTTATAAAGCTTTGTTAGTTGACTAAGATCAATAATGAAATATTTTTGCAATTATTTTTTATAGCTAAGCATTATTGGTTACGTTGTGGGGGGTATTCAAAAATGACCAATCAAATTTTTTGTGGTGAAATACATGCCACGGGATGATTTTTTTTTTCTAGCATTGAGTGAAAGCCTATGAAATATGAAACAAAACCATACGACTTTGCTCGTTATCACCAGTGCATTATCATTATCACCAGTGCTTTGAGCAGAACAAGTTGTGCGAGCATCGTCGATCAAACACTTGTCAGGAACAATGGTGCTTCCTTGCCATGAGTGGCCATGGATAATGCTGAAAAAAGCTGTACATTTAAGGGCTCGTTTTCTTCTTTAGACAGAACATCAATGATATCCAACAGACAATATAGACGAGGAAAGTATAGGGATATTATTAGAAGTGATTGCAATGTAAATGTGAAAAAAAAAGAGTGGACGAAAACATGACTTGCAGTGGGCGGGGACCAAGCCACAATATGATGAATAATGCTGACACACTGGGAATACGATGCGTAGAGCTGCAGCCGCCCATTTAATTATGGCCGGTGTGCAAGTCGTTTCGCCGTGGTAGCATTCATGCGTTGTTACTGAAAAATGTTGTGCAGGCTGGAGCGAATATTTGAGCACTTCGAATATTTGCACAAACATTGCAGTATTCGAATTCCCTCTTATCTAAATTTATATTATTCATAATTTCGAAGTCTTCAACATAAACAAAGAGATGTATATTATTACTCTGCATGTACGGACCCTGTAAAAATAATTTCACTGCAGTGAAGGGTTGCTCTACCGTATTTCCACCTATTAAAAAAAATTGCCCTGCCGAGAAGCTCCACTACAAGGTTAAATAAATAGGACAACATCACATCGATCAATAATTTCTTAATTTTAAAAGCTTGTAAATTCAGCTTATATGCTATAAGTATAGTAATATTAAAAACGTAACGTATGTTGCAAGTTATCGCTTGCAGTCTACTGTAAGTAAGCTCCTGCTATTATTCAAAGCTGCTTTCACTTCCTCTAAACTGAAAAAGAAGACATTTGCATAGACTTGTTCTAATCAAATTTTTTCGTTCAGGTAAAATAGGTCAACTATGTTATACTGATGTGAGAATGTATTCGCACAAGGCTAGCATTGTGTCATAAACCCACGTAAAGAACGGGATGCCAAAATGCTCCTCGCATGACGAAGAATCCCCCTCTCCGCCCACTCACATATCGTTCCCGCTCTCCCGTCTCCCGTTCGAGGCTGCTGGGAATGTCTGGCAGGGACTCGACGTACGGGACCATGGTGACGTAGCTTTTTCGAGCAGTCGGGTGAGCGTAGTCGCGTTCCTGGGTAAAGCAGACAAAACCAACCCAGCTCGTACCCATTACCTCTGAAAGGGTTCATACTAGGTTACGATACGCGTGCAGAAATATAGTCAGGTTGGACTTTTACGTGACATTTGCAGCAGTAACACAGGAACTGGTAAGAACATACAATGAAAGCAACCTCAATTTCACTTTAAGTTAGACTTAAGAATTCCAAGAAAAGAAGTTCCTACCCACGTCACATCAGTTTTCTTTAGTTTTCATTCGTTCAACAAAGAGTGGACCTTGCTTCCCAATGAGATATTGTCTGCATCAAGTTTTTCTCCTGAAACAGAGAACTTTATGCCAGTAAAATTTAAATATTTTATGCTTAGTATAATTCGCATTGTTTTCCTCATTTATCACACGTATACGCCAGTTCTATTGCTGTTTTGTGAAAGGTTATTTACAACAACCTGCGCGTAATCTATCCCTTATGACATTGCAGAATGTTGCAGGCATAATTAATTGAAAAGAAAGCGTGATTTTCAAAAGAGTTTTTATATTCTTCCAATATTGCTTATAGGCAAACTCAAGGCCCCACATATAGGAGAACACCGCAACCTGTCATTAGCACCACTGCTCGACAACTTCATGCACGTTACACACACGTGCAAAATGAAAAAAAGGCTGACCTTCACTAACTGCACAATTTATTTCCAATGCAAGACGTGTTCTCACTTACGTCAATTTTCCACAGCTGAATGCAGTGACATACGAAGTCGTTACAGTGGGGCAGTTTTGTAACCTATAGTGATGTTGCGCAAAAAGTCGAAGAGTTAAAAAAGCTTCACAAGAAGCGACTAGCTTGTGAATTTTCTCCTCGTGGTATCGCCTGCAAATTTTATTTTATGTTTTAATAAATCTACGTTGTTGTTTCAACTGAAAAGAACATGCTGCCATGTGCTGTGTGCGAAACGATTTGAGTTCCGAGACTGGATTAATGTAATTTTTCTCTGACCAGGTCTCACCCCTCCCCAAATCCTACACAGAACCTCTTCTGCAACTGTGACAGAGAAGGACACTGAAGAACATCGCCTGTCGCATTTACTCGCAATTCAGGGATGCAAACCAACTAGCCCACGTAGGTGTTTCAGCTCCTCTACAAATTTTAAGCCTGGATCACAACCTAACTTTCTCTCAAAAACATGGGTTCAGTTTAGAAAAAAAGGAAAGCTGAGATTTTTTCAACAATTACTCACACATTTACTAACATAGTCAGATGATTACTTTGAACTGTCTAACATAGCCCCAGTGTTTTTATTTTTATGCGCTTAATAACATAAAAGAAAGCACTGTTGTAGGAAAGTCGTTCGCTGCATTGTCACAGAGTAAGTGCCTTATGAAATTTTTTAGCTACTTTGAAACTTGAGCTAGGTATGTGATTGCCCGAGAACATCGTTGCCTTTTTGACCACACTTCCGGAATCCCCTCTAACAGGGGTGGTGCCAGGGGTCAGAGAGGTAGCCCCCCTATGTTTTTCTACCCCCTCTTTTCTTTAACAAACAAACAGAACACTATGCATAAGTTCCCTGCTTTGCTGCCACCTGGAAGAAACAAACTTTTTGTTGGTGCCCCCCCCCCCTCCCTACGAAGAAAAGTCCTGGCACTGTTCCTGACCCCACAGATGAGAATCACAATGAATTGATTGAAGAATATAGTCGATGTTGTTCTATTTTAGTCAATATGACAGCACTGACATGCTTCATGTTTCGTGATGATGATGATGATGAGCGGTATTTTATGGCACATGGGCCAATTGATGGCCAAAGGGCGCCGTTTCACTAGGCTAGAGATATGAACAATGGTATGATCTGTGGCTGCAAAGACGGCTTAAAATTCCTCGCACTAACTCGTGTAAAAACAGAGAGATAAAATAATCATGGCAGTGGCATGAAATATGTGCAGTGAAAGTGGATGGCAGAATGTCTTGGTAATAAAATCATGGCGGAGATGTCGTCACCGTGGCCACGAGCACATTACAGAGGTCATGCTACGGATCACCTCGAAATATGGGGTGAAAGCTGTGAACGTCTTTTAAAATCGTGAAAAGTGATAGAAGTTTAAAAAGCCGACATCAATCCGAAATTAGTAAACCAAAATCACTATTCGCTTCAAGCCTAAAATTACTTATTCACACAAGTCTTCTATTCAACTATCATTCCATTGTGGGATTTCACGCGCGAATGCCTATTTGATTTGCATTCATTGCTGACCCTCAAGCAGGAACCAAATGGGCTCATTGCAACATCACAAGGTGCAGACAGGGTGTTTGGACAGCAACGCCCAGTAAGAGATTTTGCTTGCCATTTTTGCTTTTGTTACCTCACAGAGATATCCCATGGACTGTGCACATGGTATATGCACACTGCTTTGTTTCAAACACAGTATTTTTTTCACTGCTGCAGATGCATCTTTCTCTACTTTACACAATTCAAATTAAATTGTCATACTCATTGTACATGCATAGCAGTAGAGAGCAGAGACGAAGGAGTGGCTTGAAGCAGATACAACTTTATTCTTAATAAATCAACAATATAGTATCCTATAAATAGTAGAAACACTCAATAAATTATCTCGAAAAGAAAACTGAGCAAACATAACAGTTGTTTTGCTGGCAAAAAGTGAGCTAACAGTTCATCAATTTCCAGCAAATCTGACAAACAGATTCAGAGTAGCATGCACAGTTTGTATATCGTTAGAACACTGTAGTAACCTCAACCTGCAGTTTATGCACTTTGAGGAACAGAATATCGTAAAAGTTAATTTTGCAAGGAATAATGAACGGTTTCGAGGGACTCTTGACTAGCTACATGTTTACTAGAAGATGCCAGCTTCCAAATGCCTAGCACTCTCAACATCTCTATAAATAATCTTGTCAATAAGAATTAATAAGCAGTGAACAAACACAAACACAGTTGCAATGTCTAAATAGACTTGAAATACAAAGAACATTTAGAATGTTGTCTTGATTTCCTAAAGACAAAATTGTAAATGTTATTTGTATTTCAAGTCTATTTCGGCATTGCAACTGTGTTTCTTTTTGTGCAATGATTAATCAATGGAGAATGGCTTAAAATGAACATACGCTGATCCACCAGCCTAGGAATGTTCGTCAAAAAACATGAAAAGTTACACAAAAAGTATGAATAAATTAAGAAATATTGAATGCAGTTGCAACAGCTGGAAGGTCGTGCAATGATGTATATTATGCCACTTCCTTGCTGTACCTGCAGTGACTTTTCAATTGCCAACTTGTACAATATGTATATATTACCGTCAGCACGAAGCTTTGCTTATCAGCTTTCATGCAAACTCAAACAATGTAGAGCTTCGTACCACGACGAAATTCAGTAAATGTAACGCCTAGTTGTAATGATCAGACTTGTAATATAGAGTGGTAAATACTCGAAGATGTTTTATACAAAGGCACCACAAAAAAAAAAGGAAAACAGTCGTCCATTTGCAGAACAAGACAACAAAACACAAAAAGGGTTAAGTTAACTTTAACAACCCCCCACCCCTTCCCTTTAAAAAAAAAAAAAACACCGAGACTTATACCACAGCTTAACGCTCCACGTCGGAAACCCGAAGGTAGGAAAACAATTCCCGCAAGCAGTAGTTGTTCAGGTTGTCCAAAATGGTGGTATTCATTTCCTTCCTCGTCCTCCTGACGCACACATCATGTGCGTCAGGAGGACGAGGAAGGAAATGACGACTCTTGACGACTCCCTTTATTTGGAAGTAGTTTTCTTCTATAAACCGTTCCCCCTCCTTGATTAGCGCCGAGGCAGCAGGCCTACCCTGGTTGCCGTTCGGCTTGGCAAGCTCCTGGAGAAAAAAAGAGGTGTCCTTGTACATCTCAAAGGCCTCCGCCAAGACCTTACTGACATTCCTGGTCAGCGCAAACTCGATGGCCTGCATCATCATGCCCATGTTATGCCGCAGTCGCTGCCTGATCTCCAACGCTGGCAAACTGGTAGCCGAGTAGTTGATGCACATCATCTGGAGCGTGTAGTTCCGCTCCAGAGCAACACTCACTAACTTCAGGCACGAATCCTCCGCCGTGGCCCGTCCCAACGTGATTCACGCAAGCGTGTTGTTACTCTCCAAGGCGGCTGCGATGGCCGTGCAAGCAGACGAAGTCAGGCTGCCGCCTTGCACGCTGAACCACCAGATGCTGCTGTTCCTGGCGATGCGGTTGAAAAGCCGGATGAGACAGGTGTCCTTCACCCTCTTGGTGATGGTCACCACCTGGATCGTCGTGGTAGTCTCGAACAGGTGAGCCAGCGCCGTGCCGTTGTCCAGGTTGAGGCAGTTGATGTCGACTTCCTGGATGAATTTGTTCTGAGCTAGGGCGGAACACAACTGCTCAATCTAGGGCCCACACGTACACACGCAGAGACACTGCAGAGTCTGAGTGAGCCGCAGCATGTGCAACAGCTGCTTCATGGCGGGCGTGTTCCACATGAACAGCTGAACACCACGCATGGCAGTGTTAGCCGCGAGGGCTTCGGCGAATGCGTCGAGGTGCTTGCGCGGAGCGCCGTAGCTGGACTGGAGGGTCGCGTTCAACCTCACCAGAGTCCTGTTGCAGGCTATGAGCCTGCCCAACGCGGCCACACCTTCCTCGCCGAAAGTGTTGGCGAGCAGCGACAGCACCTTGAGCGACTTGTTGTCCATGACTGCCTCCGCGATGGCAACGATGCCTTCCTCAGATATCACATTCCCACAAACGTGGAGCTCTTCAAGTTTCGAGTTCACCTTCAAGGTAGTCGCAAAGGCCACCGCGCCACTGGTGCCGATGGCGTTGTCTCGCAGGTCGAGCACCGAGAGTGAAGAGTTCGTTTTGAGAGTTTCGGCGAGAGCCCGGGCGCCCACGGGCCCGATGGAGTTGCTGGCGATACGAAGGGAAACGAGCATGGTGTTCTCGGCTAGCGCGGCCGCTATGGCTACAGCTCTGTTGGCCTGCAGCTTGACCTGCTGTAGGGCTGAGAGTGGTGTTCCGTCGAAGGAGGGCTGCGAACTGCTTGGCACCCCATATGCCAACGGTGTGCACTTCGAGCCGTAGATGCTCGACGCTCTTGCTCTTTTCAAGCGCCTTAAAGAGCAAGATGGTGTCGGCCACGTTGAAGCCAGTGTCGACTAGGGCCAGCTCGCGGAGAGTCGAAGTGACCTGGACATAGATGGAGATTGAGTGCACGTCACAGCGGCGCAACGGCATGTTGCACACTTGCACGCTGAGCAGCTTGGCCCACCACATTGCCCTGATGAAGGTATACATCTCGTCGCTTTCCATCGCCTGGCCGTCAACGTGGAATTGCTCGATGAAAAAGTTGGGCGTCAGGTGCTGGATCACGCTCATCTTCATGCTGAACAGGTTGCCCGTGTAGCCGAAGTGCACGAAGTAGATACAACGGTGTGTTGCGAGAAGCTCGGTAAGCAACGTCACGCACACGGAGGCGTAGTCGTTCATGCTCGGGTTGCAATGCGCGAACGTGTAGAGGGAAAGACGCCCCGGGCGGTTCTCGCGCAGCTCCAGACCGATGTTCTCGAGGAAACTATTCCACACGCCGATGTTTCGAACCAGCCAGCAAAACTGTCGCATGGAAGCGGGCGAGGCGTGCAAGGGGCTCGCATGTCCAGGGAGTGTCGCCTAAAGTAGGCCTTCAGGCCGCGGCTGTAAGTCGGCTTCTTCATTTCCTGCGGCTGCTTATGCGGCCACTTTCGCTTCAGGGCAACGCCGCTGTTGACATGGCAACGTCGCCGCTGGCCGTCGGTGTCATCGGCCGAAAGACGGGGGCATCGAAGGCAGAGTGTGACAAGAGATGCGTTCTTCTGGTTCACAAGCGCGGCACAGGCTGCGTCCACGGATAAAGAAGAGGCAGACGCCACAGAACGCGGGCCCGTGCAAGCCACTAGCTCGGTGAAAACGCGAAAGTAGACTATGGCTCAACGTCAGCTTCTTTCAGAGCACCTCGAAGGGACACGCAGTGCGGCTCCTCTTCTTGTACCGACGCGCAGGCGAAATAAACAACAGCAATGATGATGATGACCATCCTTGATACTCTGGCGCACAACCACAAAGGGGGATCGGCCAAGAACTGGGCGGCAGGATCTTAACTAAATAGCCTTATGGTTTTTCAAACACAACATAATTTGGGGTGAAAAAAATATATAGAAAGAAAAGCCAAAATTGAAAAAGAGTATATCTGAGGAGGGAGCGATGCAGGCTATCAGATGCGATTTGAAGCTTGCAAGTAACAGCACGTGGAGCACGTTCTGAGGCACCAACATTCGTTCTCGTCGTCTTCAAACAAGCAGACAACTCGAGCAGCCATTCACGCTTGAAATTCGAGTGAGTCTTTTAGCAAGCCCGACGCGATGCTGAGTGCGAAACGGAGAGTGCCGTGTTGGAACGGAGTAGCGATACAGTAAAGCTCGTTAATTCCACACCCGTTAATTCGGAAATTCAGATTATTCGGACGGCTCTATTGGTCCCAGCCAAAGTGCATATTATACTATGGGACCAAACCTTCGTTATTTTGTCGGAATTCGGCTCCGCAACGTTTAATTTGGACAAATGCTGACGGCTGCTGCTACACAAAAGAGTGATAAAGCAGCACTGGCACCACTGGAGTGAAACCGAAACCTGAGTGGCATCACCATCATCATCAACTTATGGGGGCCATCGCAGCGTCACCGAACGTCGGCGTCTTCTTTTTTCTCTACTCAGCGCCTCCAACGCCATTTTCCCTTGTGTTGTCGTGTCGGAACCATCTCTTCTTGCGGAGTTCTCTTTTTCTTCCATTGTGACCGTATTTGCATGCCACCACCATCGTGCGATACAGTGATGGCAACGCCGAAAAAGCCGCAGAACTACGAGGCGAAGAACTTGGCTACTAAAGTAAAAATTTTGGAAGCACTGAAGAACGGCGAATCGCGACAGCAGGTTATGACCAAGTACAACTGTGAAGCGGAGCACGTTGGGAACGCACGTGAAAAATGAACAACAGATTCGACAAGCCTTCAAAAGCGAGAAGTTTCATGCCTCTAGAAAGCGGTTGCGAATCGCAGCTCATCCCCAGCTCGAAGAAGCTTTGCTCCTGTGGATTACTGACTGTCCCAATGCGCATCTGCCTTTGAGCGGACCTCTCATCATGGCGCAAGGTGACAAGTACGCTGCAATTATGAACATTGAATCGTTCAAAGCGTCAGAAAGATGGTTTGTGAGGTTTTGAGAGAGACACGAACTTGTCTTCAGGAGTGTGTGCGGCGAAACAGCCAGTGTTGACGAAAGCCTGACCCCCGAGTGGAGAAATGTGAAGCTGCTGGAGCACATCGCCGCATATGCACCACGTGACCAGTTCAATGCAGATGAAACTGCTCTATTTTTCAGAGCTCTGCCCGACAAGACGGCGACTTTCAAAGGGGACGCGTGCATTGGTGGGAAGAAATGCAAGCAAAGGATAACTGTGCTTCTTGCCGCCAATGTGACTGGCACGAAGCGCTTGCCACTAGTTGTCGTCAAAAGGCGCTTAAGCCACGTTGTTTTAAGAACGTCACAAGCCTTCCTGTCGAGTACAAAGCGAACAGGAAGGCATGGATGACATCGGACATTTTTCGCGGCTGGCTGCAGCACTTGGACCGGCACTTCACGTAGAAGGACCACAAGATAATTATGTTTTTCGACAACTGCAGTGCCCATAACTGTACAGTCGAACTGAAGAGCATCAAAGTAGTTTTTTCTCCGCCAACACTACGTGTGCTCTTCAGCCGATGGACCAGGGTATTATTCAATACGAGAAGTCGAAGTACCGCAAGCACCTGCTAGAGCGAGTGATCCTATGCGCAGAAGCTGGAAAGTTGTATCAAGTGGACTTACAAGGCGCAGTGCACATCATTGCCCACGTGTGGAAAAACACTCCGCCACAAGTCAACGCCTACTGTTTTCGGCACAGCGGTTTTGTGAGACCCGAGCATGCAGCAGCAGCTGACGATGGCATCGGGGAGGTGTCAGCCGAGTCCACCGACAATACTGCCCGACTTTTGATGCTGTCCTTCCCACAGATGTGACCTTTCAGGACTACATCACGATTGATCATGGTGTCGCCACAAGTGGTCTCCTGACCGATCAAGAGATTATTAATGATGTCACGGGCGCCCATGAAGACCACAATCCCGACGAAGAATCATGAGAGGAGATACAGCCGCGACCTCATCGCACCTCACGGGAAGTCTCGGAGGTGCTGTTAATATTAGAGGACGCTTGCCTGAATACTCCCGACAGCTTGCTTGCTGTTGGCAATTTGGAACAGTTAAGAAAAATTGTGATGTCAGCTGGAATCTGCGCAAAAACGCAGACGACAATTACAAAATACTTCAACAAATAAAGGTATGCTTCTGCAGCTTGATTTTAAATGTTTTCTCTGTTCATTCGTTAATTCGGCATTTAGTTAATTTGGACAGTAATTCCGGTCCCGTGAAATCCAAACTAACGAGCTTTTACTGTAGCACCGTAATCTATACATGTGCGTACGACACTTTTATATAAATTCATCAGACATTTCCTGTCACTACCCCTCGTAGTGCATGACAACACTTTCAAAATATTCATTGTTTTTCAGCACCTGTCTTTTAAATACTTGATGTGTGGGATGAAGGTTAGTTTAGTGTCTAATATTAGTCCAAGAAACTTGTGCTCGATCTTCACTGACAGAGGTTGACCATGCAGGTCAATGTCGGGGTCAGGATGGAGGCCTTTCTTTCGGCAGAACAAGATGCAAGTGCTCTTTTGCCTGTTGAGTATAAAACCATTCTCATCTGCCCATTCAGATACCTTGTTCAATCCTAGTTGAACGTGGTGTTAGCAGGTTCAGATGTTGCACGATTTGAAACCAATCTGTACTTCGTCAACATATATTCAGGAAAAAATATTACGTTGGAGTGACAGGTGCAAGGAATTCATTTTAGCTATGAAAAGTGTGCAGCTCATTACACCTCCTTGTGGCACCCCTGTTTTTTGGACAAATATTCAAGATAGGAGAGTGCCAACTCGGACACGGAATGTCCGGTTGGACAGGTAGCTTTCGATCATTTTCAGCATTCTACCCCGTACACCTAAATGTGACAGGTCTCGCAATATGCCAAAGCGCCATGCAGTGTCATATGCTTTTTCCACAACGAAGAGCACAGAAAGAAAAAATTGCTTATAAACAAAAGCGTAGCAAATTTGCGCCTCGATACAGACGGGGTGGTCAGTGGTGGACCGAGCCACTCAAAACACACACTGGTATGGGTCAAGTAGGCCATTAGTTTCAAGGTAGTGCATCAGGTGCCTGTTTATAATTTTTTCAAAGACCTTGCAAAGACAGCTGGTTAACGCTACAGCCTGTAGCTGGAAACTGTGGATGGGTCCTTGCCTTGTTTTAGAATTGGGATAACGATAGCTTCCTTCCAGGCTGAGGGTAGCTCGCTGGAAGACTATATTGCATTATACAGGAAGAGGAGAGCTCTCTGGGTTTCAGTGGGCAGGTGTTTTAACATTTCATATGCCACACAGTCTGGGCCTGGGGTAGGTTTATTGCAGCAGGTAAGTGAGGCTTGTAGTTCAGCCAAACAGAAAGGTTCATTGTACTCCTCATGTTTTGTGGGTTTGCGCTCTAATCGCTGTTTGTATATTCTGGTTTTGTATTGTCGGAACGGTTCACTATACTAGTGTGATGAGCTTTAGACCTGTGCGAAGTGCGCTCCGAGAGTGTTAGCTTGGTCTTCCAAACTATCCTCTTGTGTGTTCACTAGAGGAAGTGAATGTGCTTGTCATCCTGCCACCTTACCAACCATGTTCCAGACCCTTGCCTCATCTGTGCATGAATTTATGCCTTTCCGATTCAGGAGGAACGCACCGGAAGAAAAAAGAAACTGTTCAATCAGGCGACCTCGCGCATCGCAACGAGTGTCGCTTTGTAAGCTATTATGTGCATTAAGTTTCCTAAAGACAACATAGGGTTTAGGAGTTGATCTATAAACGACTGGCCCCCCGCCGCGGTGGTCTAGTGGCTAAGGTACTCGGCTGCTGACCCGCAGGGCGCGGGTTCGAATCCCGGCTGCGGCGGCTGCATTTCCGATGGAGGCGGAAATGTTGTAGGCCTCGTGTGCTCAGATTTGGGTGCGCGTTAAAGAACCCCAGGTGGTCTAAATTTCCGGAGCCCTCCACTACGGCGTCTCTCATAATCATATAGTGGTTTTGGGACGTTAAACCCCACATATCAATCAATCAATCATTATAAACGACTGGCATTCCTGTTTATTGAGATGGTGGTGCAGGGGTATGTAAATTGAGGAAATTGTGACCAGTTTGTTGAAGAGGACAGCTCGGACAGCCACGGCCTCAAGGGGTGTCTGAAGCGGTAAATGTGCACAAGCTGTTTCTTGATGAACTACGATGGCAACACCGCCAGATGATGTGCTAGCATCATCCGGATCTTCTCGAAAAATAGTGTTACTACGCAGGATGTTTGTGTGCTTGTATTTTAAGTGTGTTTATTGCACACACAGCACATTTGGTGTATGTTTGTGTAAAAGTCCTTGGATATCGGAAAGGTTCCTCTGCAGGCCTGTGACGTTCCACTGTACTATATGTGCCATTCTAAAAATGTGTGGTGCTGTGTGTACAAAAAGTGTTACGTCAGGTTACAAGGCCTTTTAGGAGCCCTGCATTTCGACGTTTTTCTTTCTGGGTGCACTCCAAAGAGTTGCGCCTGTCCTTCGCGTGTGAGGCGCCGGAGGAGTGGGACTTGTATATATTACTTTCTGGGAGGTGGCAGATGATGCCTGATGAGCAGGCACATTCACAAAAGTTTTGGACATAACTGTAGGCTCAGCAGACTCTGAAGTCTCTGAACCTGCTCAGCAGGAGGCAGAGCAGCACAGATTACACCAGCCTTGGGTGCAGATGACGCGACCGTGGTCACACTTCATGTGACACTTGCAGACGCGGAAAGATGTGGCGCGGCGCCCTGGCGTGTCACATCTGCAAAAGAAGGAGAGTGCTTGTTATGGAGGGAGAAGCACTGGCACGCTTCTTGAAAAGACAGATTGAATTTAACTTTGTGTTGAAGAATTTGTTTTGTCTTTTTATAGGATGGGCACGATCATAAGTAGGTGGGATGGCCGGTTTTCACATTCGCACAGTGGGCTGCAGCCGTACAATTGCCCGATGGGTGTTCCTTGGAGCTACCGTTTGCGCAAAGTCGCGCGCCCTCTGCAGCTTTACAATCCGTGTCCAAAGCGCTGACATTCGAAACACCTACGAGGATTTGGTATGTAGGGTCTGACTAGAAGCTTGCAGTAGCCGGTTTTGATTGAATCAGGTAATCCCTAGTAAACAAGGTGATAATTATATGTTTTGTTGGTGTTTCTTTTTTGTCTCGTTGTATGACTATTCTTTGAACCTTCACTACATTCTGCTCTTGCCAGCCTTCCAATTATTGACGCTCTGGTAATCCAAGAAATGGTCATACGAGATGACACCGCGGACTGTGTTCAAAGATCTGTGGGGACCTACTGAAACTGGGACATACCCAAACGCCACCAGTTTAGGTAACTGGTCATATTGCAGCTAGTCCCAACCCTCCAAAAGGAGGTCGCCGCTTCCCAACTTGGTTACACGATATCCTGGGCCGATTGCTACGGTGAGTGTTTTTGAGACAAGAAAAGATGAAATTGCTCGGACTGTTTTGTTTTCTTTTTGGCTATGCATGACATACAACTTGGGAAAGATAGCTTTGGTTTTGAAAAGAGGAACGGTTTTTCAGTGCGCCACCTTTTCTCACGGCCATCAGAGAGAGGGGGGAAAAAGTTGGCCATACAAATTGTTTAAAGTTTGGCGGCGATGATGGCCACCCACCACCGAGCCCAACAAGGGGATGCTACAAGGTTGAATAGTAAACACTTGGAGACGCCAGCCATGCACCGCCGCTATAACCGAATATAACTACCCAACGTTAGGTAACTACACAGGGTTAACTCTCGCCGCTATGAAATTTAGAAGTAAACGAAAAAGAGAAGATGACAGGACAGATAAAAAGTGAGAAATAAAGCCTGTGGGAATGGAGGCTAGCCTGCTGCCTTTGCGCGGGCTTTGCCGCCTTTTCTGCCGTTCTCATGTCCCGACATGTCTCCCCTCTTTTGCTGCCTGCCGCGCTGGGGGAGCGGAGTCACGTTCAACCCCCTCACCCGGTAGCGGATGTTGACTGTGGCGCTGCGCGCGGAGTCTCCCGAGAGTTTTTCTCGCGCTGCGTTGGGAACAGGCAGACAGATACTCTCCGGGACTGCAGACAGTTAGCCAAGAATCTTTTCTGTCCGTCAACCCCCGTCGCACGGGGCTCGTCGGACTTCGCTGACGGCGCCTGGCGCCCGAGGCGAACTCTCACCTTTTGTTGCCCCACTGCTTACGCACGGCCGAAGGGCGGTACGGTGTCCTAGTGTGTGGCCTAGCTACGCTGACCCATCTGGCTCCGAAGCCAACCCGAGCGCCTTTTCCCTCGCTCGAGCAACCGCGCCTTGGTCTCGGTGGTTCTGTGGATCTCTTTTATCGCGGAGATGTGCTCGTGGCACCCTGTGTAGTACTTTCATGCCTGTGGCGTGCATAAGCCTGTTTGCTTTCCCACCGCGCCTTTGTAACGGGCTATACGGCGTTCGGGGTTGCCACAATAACGTGTTGCGACTTTGAGCAGTATCGTGTTCTCGCCACGGCGACGGTTAACGCGTGCCCTGCGGCTCGCTAAGACCGGACCTACGCTGGTGGCCGTACTCCTTCGGGATACGTGTACGCCACAAGACGAAGATGTATACAGAGAGATAGGAAAAGGCATCAGCCGATTTCCCCTGGGTAAGTCAGCCAAGGGGTGCTGTCAACGTGAACGCGGGGCCAAAGGAGTGTCTAGCCTCTGCCAGGGGGGCCTTAAAGGTCCAATCACCCGGAGTCGGCTCAACCCCCAGGATCTCGTTTTACCCGGACACTGCAAAGCCATGCACTGCAAGGCGTGGCAGGGAGTCGAAACCCCCTGTTAGCTTAGGTTCGAGGTTACGTTACGCACCAAATGCCTGGTCTCACAAACGCCCCTGCGGGGGCTTAATAATTCTTCCCTCACGATACCAGCAGACAGTAAAGCCAGGAAAGACATAGGTGATTTCATTGGGCCCAGGTGCACTGGAAGGCTGCGAAGTGGACATAGCCGCACAAAGCTCCAGCAGTGTGAAAGGATGATCGAGACGGAAGTCTGCTGTAGGGGAAACAGTGAGCCATCCTCTGTTGCAGAGCCAGAAAGGTGCATGCAGCATTCTTCTGCGATTTGTTTCTTGCTGCATATTTTTATTAAGGCCAATGCACGGAACCGACGTAGTTGCTGAGGAGAAGATGGTAGAGCTCTTACAACGTGCCATATTGTCACGATGAGTCACAAGTACTGGGGGATTTATTAAACCACCAGGTAGCTAGCACTAGGACGATGCGTCAGTCGTGGCTGGCTCTGGAGCAAAAGAAGAACGCGATCTTCTTTTTTCCTCCAGATTTAGAGCCGCTCTTGCTGTCAACCCACTACGTGCTGGCGGCATTATCCCCCCTTCCGAAAAGAAAAAAAAAACAAGTACCAAAAAGAGGAAAGGAAAGTACATAGCAGCACCGCGATGCTACTACATAGGCACGTGAAAAGAAAATGGAAATTCGGATGAAGTGAAAGTAAAAATTGAAGAGCGTGCCAACATAGGAAACGTCAATGAACGAGAAAGTAAGTTCACAAAATAAACAAAAAACACAAAGAACGCTGTACGGTGAAGGAAAAGTTACGAACAACGCGCAATAAATGGCTTCATGCGCAACACATGAACGACGTCCGGCCTCAGCCGTGTCCTGCTCCGTGCATGGGGTGTTGAGTCCGGAACCACTTCGTAGTTCACGTCACTGACGCGGCGTAACACTTTATATGGGCCAAAGTACCGGCTCAGCAACTTTTCACTAAGGCCACGGCGGCGGACGGGCGTCCACACCCAAACTTGATCTCCGGGGCTGTAAAACACTTCTCTGTGGCGGGTATTATAGCGTCGTGTGTCTGCCTGCTGTTGCTGGCCGATGTGCAGTCGCGCGAGCTGCCGGGCTTCCTCGGCACGCTCTGCGAATTCTTCGGCGTCTGTTGCCAACTCGTCTTCGTCCTGACACGGTAGCATTGAGTCTAGCATGGTCTGCACTTCGCGGCCGTAGAGAAGCCGAAATGGCGTGAATCGCGTGGTCTCTTGCACGGCGGTATTATACGCGAAGGTCACGTAAGGCAAGATCCGGTCCCATGTTTTGTGCTGTACGTCGATGTACATTGAGATCATGTCTGCGAGGGTCTTATTCAGTCGTTCAGTAAGTCCGTTGGTTTGCGGGTGGTACGCCGTTGTCCTTCGGTGTCTTGTGTTGCTCAGTTTGAAAACTTCGTCCGTAAGCTGCGCCGTGAATGCCGTCCCTCTGTCCGTTATTACACTGGAAGGAGCACCGTGTCGTAACACGATGTGGCGCATGAAAAATTGTGCTACCTCAGAAGCCGTGGCTCGTGGGATCGCCTGGGTTTCAGCGTAGCGTGTCAAATAGTCGGTCGCGACGATCACCCATTTGTTGCTGTCCGCAGACATAGGAAATGGCCCGAGAATGTCCATGCCGACTTGGTCGAACGGCGTGCAGGGTGCTTCAATGGGCTGAAGCAAACCAGCTGGCTTAACAGATGGTTGCTTTCGGCGCTGACATTCCCGACAGCTCTTTACGTACTTCTTTACGCTTGCTGAAAGTCCTGGCCAATAGTACCTCTCACTCACTCTGGCAAGTGTCCCGGAGGGCCTGGTGCAGCTCATCCTTGATCACAGTTGTAATAGAGTTTACTGTAGGATGAGGTGTTACAACAGCCTTTTGTAACTCTTCACGTATTATACCACGGATAAGTTCACGTAGACAGTCGTTGTTGGTTCTAGTGGCGGTGAAAATGTCGGCAGTAGACATGCCATTGACTTGCCTGTTGTATTGGTTGGATCGCTGCTGCAGCATTTTTTCCATTGTCACGGCCTCGGACAAGAACTCCGCGACCGTCTTCGGAGGGCTGCGCACGAGGCCGGCAAAAAGCTGGTCCTTGACACCGCGCATCAAGTGACGCAACTTCTTGTCCTCCGTCATTCTTGAATCGGCCCGTCGGAAGAGGCGCGTCATGTCTTCGACGAACGTGGTCACAGTTTCGTTTGGCAGCTGGACGCGGGCCAGAATAGCTCGTTCAGCTCGTTCTTGGCGATCAGCACTGGCATACGTCTGCAGAAGTCTACGAGAGAATTCGGGCCACGTCGTCAGCTGTTCCTCTCGGTTTTGATACCACGTACGTGCCCCGTCTTCGAGATAGAAGTAGACACGACCCAGTTTCGCCGCGTCGTCCCACTGATTCAAGGCGGCTACGCGCTCGAAATCCGCCAACCAGTCCTCAACGTCTTCGTGCTCCGAGCCATGGAACGTCGCCGGTGCGCGTGGGCTTTCCAACGTGTAGCGGTTCGACGTCGTGCTTCCCGTGCCGGTCGCCGAGGTTTGCACCGAAGCGTTGGTCATGTTTGTTGACGTGGTGGGAGCAGTATCGTCGGCTTCCGGAGGCAATCCCCTGATTCGGCGGCTGGTCCGATGCACGGGAGTATTGACTGGCACTGGACTCGTATCGCGGCTTCCTGGGGGGGTCTGCAGCATCCGTGAGACTACCCAGCACTTCCACCAGTTGTCACGATGAGTCACAAGTACTGGGGGATTTATTAAACCACCAGGTAGCTAGCACTAAGACGATGCGTCAGTCGTGGCTGGCTCTCGAGCAAAAGAAGAACGCGATCTTCTTTTTTCCTCCAGATTTAGAGCCGCTCTTGCTGTCAACCCACTACGTGCTGGCGGCAATATTTTAGACAGTGGTTTTTGTTGGTCCACGGTGTTGCAAATGACTTCCAGTTTGACTGCCAAGCTTTTTCAAGTACCTCTAATTTTTTTTTGCACATTACGAGAGGTCCTCAGGTCTGCAATTAATGTTGTTCGCCTGTGTCTGCGTTCAGCTGGACAACAAACTGCCCGTAGCTCTTCGTATACCACATCAACCGGCTTCCTGGAATTGGATGTTTAGACAACTTGTGTAGTGGTCTGTATTGCTGTGGCGATTCTTTCTTTGATCTGTTTAGAAAAATATAGAGCTACAAAACTTTTCTAGCTCTCCTTGAAAAGCCCCCAATGTGTGCATAACCTTCGAATGCTTCCAACGCCGGTGTACCATCGTAGATGTACGTAAGAAGGAAAGTTATAACTACCATATGTTTCCACGTCTGCGCATTAGGTGGCAGATGTTGAAAGGTATTGAGAAGCGATAGCTAAGTCGAGACAGCCACTGTACCCTGAGCCACGGAGATATGTTGGTGACCCTTCGTTAAGAATTTGAAAACCATTGTTGCTTGTAAAGTCTAGAAGTTGTCTTCCCCAATGAGATGGAGTGCACAGAATTTAAAACGGGTGGAGTGTGCAGAGCTTGAAAAGGGGGGATCGAATATCGAAGTGCGCGCCATGAATCAAGTTCGAAGTCAACAAGAAGAAGCTGGCACGGATGTTAATGAATAACAAAAAACGACTGAAGCACCAACTCGACGCAGACCAGCTTTATTCGAAGCACGTTCGAGACAGGGAAAAAGAAGAGGAGTTGGAGCGGTGGCCAGCGAAAGGCAAGCGACGCATGAGAGCGGTCGGCTTTCAGACCCGAGCCAAGGCTGCCATGTTCATTGCCCGGCGACTTGAAGGACTTTAGGACTACCAGCCTGCACCGACGTGCCTGTGCCCGTGGACAGGCCTGAGCTGTCGATCTTCGGGCTCGAGCTCAGGCGAGGCTGTCCGGCTGGGACTCTACCTCGAGGCTAATGTGTGAAACGCAGCGTCAGCTGGTGCAGTGTCAGCCAGCAGCCAAGAAAGGCTGCTTCTCTTACGACTCGTGTGGCTGCCCAACAACGATGCCAACTACGACAACAATAGCATCGACGTCGTGCTTCGCGCCTAGGCTTCTACACAACGATGTGGATGAGACGCCACTCCTTTGACGCACCGCGACACAATCTGTGTAGAAACTGAGTACATAGGACTTGTGTTTAGCGACTATTATACACCTGCAGTATTTCTATGTAACTTTATCCGAGAGATAGGTCTTTTTATATTTTGGGGTAAAGAGCTTTCGAGTATTGTTATTAAATGCTTGCCTAAAATGGACTGATCTTTCGGGAAGTGTGCTGAGGTGGCTTCCTGGACCTCCTAAATCGAACCTGCACGTTTTGCGAAACAATAACCACAATGTTACACCCGATTACTTATGACACTACTGCCGCAAAAATGGTGATTTGCACTGAAGTCATCTACGATGATGTGAGGTCCTTGACTCGAGTCGATGATAAGTTTCAGATGTCCACCGTCAGGGGAGAAGAAGGCGAGACTGGCAGTAGGCCTCCCCAGTCATCTCAACCCATCTCAGAATAATCTCCTGATGTTCGGGGTTGTACCTATCTATGGCAGACAGTCACAAGGGGCGTCCCATATAGTAAAGCTGATATGTTTTCAACAGCTGAGCATTCGTCTCAAATTTAGAATTTAGAACAGTGGATCAGAGAGAAAGAATTAGTGTTTTTTCATTTTTTCAATTTATGAGAAAGCCAGATCGTCAATAAGCAGAAGTGAGAAAGATGGCTTTGTTGCTTACAATCTGGCTGAGCCTGCTTTAGCAATTGTTTGTCAGTGACTCCATCTCGTCAAAGCATCATAAATCTGAAGGAGAATAACCCAGCCAGTACTGAAGAGAAGGTTTTTGAGTTAGCACCTATGTGACATGTGAGATTTGTATTTGGCCCATTATTTCGGGCCTCTGTTTTGCCTGTACATTGCCTGTACAGAAAAAACAAGAAAACATTTATAAGTACATCGATGATTTAGTGATGTTTTGCAGAAATACTACAATGACTGCAATAGTTGCAATGATTTGCGACCGCATACCAGCTGAGGACGGTAAGGCATCGGACTGCTAAGCTTGAGGACGTGGTAAACCTGAGCTCCATTACTGGCCTCGGCGGTCACAAGCATATCGACGGAGGCGATATTCAAGAATATGATGCATGGGCTTAAATTTGGGTGCATGTGAAACAACACCGGATGGTTGAAAGTAATTCCAAACGAGTGTGCTTCATTTTGACACGTCAAAGATTGTAAATATATATTATTCATTCATTAAATATTTTCTGAGTGCTGTCCCTTTCAGAATGACCATTGTCCCAAATTTTCGGTAGGCCATGGTCGTTTGACAGAGTCCAGCATAAAAAAACATTCACGTGGAAACGCGAAGCTGCAGTTAAATATGTCCTTCTTTCACAAACGTGTGAAGGGTTGTCCTTAGCGTTGACAAAAGTTTATTGCTGCACCCGCCATTCCTCTGTAATGACTAGAGGGAAAGTCAACCGCTCGCTCTGCCCTCCCCCCCATCCCTGCTTGTGCGCATGCCTATTTGGGGCGAGATCGCGCTATAGGTGGCCGCACCGTTCCAGCGAAAGTGTGTCCACGTGGTCGGCGGCACGTAAACAAATACACGCAGTGGCGCCCTGGTGGCGCTTAGTTGTGTGCGGCCTGAGCCAAATGTCGGCGGATAAAATGCCTTGAATACGGTTTACTGTTAATATCTACGCTCTTCTCTACTGAATCGGTGCACAACACCTATGCAACATTAACATTACTCACGAGTAAAGCGCATTTTGCCAGTCAGAGATGCTCACCCTGGGTGACTCTCTTCCCGCTTTCGCACTAAATCCCACCTTCGCTGTGTTGTTTGTAGAGGTGTGCGCCCAGACGTCGGTGCACCGTCGCTGACACTAACTCATCGGCTCGCCGTCGCCGCATTGTTTTTTCAGGGCGTGCCATTAATCCACGATTAAAGTTTTTTTAGTAAACCTGGCTTTATTTGGCAGTTCATTCTATCACCAGTAAATCGTTGGTCCTTTCTTCAACCTGCTCTCTTGCAAACGCATTGGAATAAATCCTACTGCAATAGTTACAGTTAAATACCTGGATTGGAAAAACTTGTTCAGTACTCCTAATAATGTAGGAAGGCAGTGCTGGACTCAAAGTGAACATTATTTCCAAGCTACTTTCCTGCTTATTGTAGTTAAGCAAACACAGGTTGTAGTTAAGCGAACACAGTGCCAACGGCGGTGTTTGGCGAGGACTATATACCAACAAATTCTGGCTGACAATCGAGGCTGCATACTCCCTTTTGCACAATATGTATGTGGAAAGTCGGTATTTGAATAATAATAAATACGACTGTGAAAATTAGTGAAGGAACATTTACAGTTCAAAGGGGAAGATGAGCGCTGGTTAATGTGGAAGCACTTCTATATCTGCTTCATTGTTCTGGCCTAAAAGAGCGCGTATAAGTGTCACAACCACAAAACTTTGGTAGCAAATGCCTAGCAAGACTACGTAAAAACAGATTAATGACAATGTGCATGCATGCATTCGTACTCAGAGTGGTATATATAGGTATCACTGACCCAGTCAGCTCCCATTTTTTTTGATGTACGATTGGAAGGCAAGCTGAGCATGCTCATAATATCATTCTCAATAGGTTTTGCCGATAATCTAGAACCAAGCCAGTGAGTGTTTGATGGCCCTTATTTAGCCTGGCTGAGAGCCCCGAGACTGTACCACGTGCAGCGAAGGTCAAAAAGGCAGTGCACACCCTGTAAGTTGACAGTTTGAGCTAGAAAACTTGGGAAGCAGAATCAACTGCAGAAAATGACTTATGAGATTACTAGATGAGAATTGGTAAACGTTTCGTAAATGTTTTGTTTTTAGCATGCATACTAAAAATGAGAAAAGAAACTTGGGTTAGGGTGTGCTTATGTCAAGTCATGTAGAATACATTATTAACTTCCAGGAAAGATTTGAGCACCCGTTTAGCATTGGTCAAATAGAGATTACTGTGGCAGTGATCGAACACCCATCAAAACACTGTGCCACAGCAGTATGTATGTTGAATTTATGTTTCTTGCTTCTACAAATGTGCAGCATTCCTTTTTTTTTGGTTCCCTGTTTACCTATGTTTCAGAAGATTCATAGCAATATCCTGCCGGTATATCATTTGAAAGAATGAGGAACCCAGCCTTGAAGGAAGCGCGCACACAACAGGATTCAACACGCAAGCTTGGACGTCAGTAGTTTTAACAAAGCAACACGGTTCGAAGGAAATAAAGCGCTACCAGGATGCACCTAGTACAGACGAAAACACCGTACATGAGACAATCACAGAATAACCAACACATGCCGATGCACCGTAAAAACCATAAAGATTTAACGGGCAGCATGATACATTCTAAATTACATTTCTCTAAAAAGTTGATCAGCGTCTTTTCATGATAATGCTATGGAAGGTCTATTATCAGGACCATGTTTTTTTTTGCAGTTTATATATTTCAGTCAGTTCTTTATCGCATATTGTGGCATTTGATATGCTTCCATCCGTTCTCTCACGCATTTACTTCATTGCTGGGTACTGTTAAAAACTGGCGAGAAACCACACACTCGATCCGCAGTCGATCAGGCAGACTCTCCCGCTGATGTGGACATTTCCATTTCTTTGAGCTTCGCGCCTGGCCTATGCACACACTACCGCATAACAAGGAATGGCTAACATTTCAGTCTTTCCTCTCTTCTCGCTCGTACAACAAGGAAGCGGTATGCGATACATATGACATCTAACCAAATATTGAGCCCTTAAATAAACACTTCCTTCCTCACATTTGCGAATTATTTGGTTAATCTATCACGCGGCCAGTAGTGCTTGCTCCTTGATTTCCGGTTTTTGATGATCCCACAAAATCCCCAAAGCGATGCATGGCGCCAAGAATTTGGCAACTTTTTTTTTCATGCTTTGAAAAATTGTGTTCTACTGCTCGCCTACAGTACCCACATTCACAAGTACCTGAAGTATTGAAATAACAGCAGCTGCTAATGATTAACTAAAATTCAAGAAACTGATGGCATTTGGTTTGCTCCTATGTGGCATTTATTAGGATATCGTTTATAAAGCTTTGTTAGTTAACTAAGTTCAATAATGACATAATTTTGCAATTATTTTTTATTGCTAAGCATTATTGGTTACTTTGTAGAGAGTATTCCAGAATGACCAATCAAATTTTTTGTGGTGAAATACATGCCACGGGATGATTTTTTTTTCTAGCATTGAGAGAAAACCAATGAAATATGAAACAAAATCATATGACTTTGCTCGTTATCACCAGTGTCTTATCATTATCACCAGTGCTTTGAGCAGAACAAGTTGTGCGAGCATCGTCGATGAAACACTTGTCAGGAACAATGGTGCTTCCTTGCCATGAGTGGCCATGGGTAATGCTGAAAAAAACTGTACATTTTAGGGCTCGTTTTCTTCCTTAGACACAATGTCAATGATATCCAACAGACAATAATGACAACGAAAGTATAGAGATATTATTAGAAGTGATTACAATGTAAATGTGAAAAAGAAGAGTGGACGAAAACATGACTTGCAGTGCGCGGGGACCAAACCACAATATAATGAATAATGCTGACGCACCGGGAATACGATGCATAGAGCTGCGGCCGCCCATTTAATAACGACCGGTGTGCAAGTCGTTTCACCGTGGTAGCATTCATGCGTTGTTGCTGAAAAATGTTGTCCAGGCTGGAGCGAATATTTGAGCACTTCGAATATTTGCACAAACATTGCAGTATTCGAATTCCCTCTTATCTAAATTTATATTATTCATAATTTCGAAGTCTTCAACATAAACAAAGAGATATACATGTATATTACTCTGCATGTACGGACCCTGTAAAAACAATTTCACTGCAGTGAAGGGTTGCTCTACCGTATTTCCACCTATTAAAAAAAAATTGCCCTGCCGAGAAGCCCCACTACAAGGTTAAATAAATAGGACAACATCACATCGATCAATAATTTCTTAAGTTTAAAAGCTTGTTAATTCAGCTTATATGCTATAAGTATAGTAACGTTAAAAACGTAACGTATGTTGCAAGTTATCGCTTCCAGCCTACTGTAAGTAAGATCGTGCTATTATTCAAATCTGCTTTCACTTCCTCTAAACTAAAAAGAAAGACATTTGCATCAACTTGTTCTAATTAAATTTTTTTTTGTTCAGGTAAAATAGGTAAACTTTTTATACTGATGTGAGATTGTATTCGACAAGGCTAGCGTTGTGTCAAAACCCACGTACAGAACGGGATGCCAAAATGCTCCTCGCATGAAGAGGAATCCCCCCCCCCCCAGCTCACTCACATATCGCACATATCGTTCCCGCTCTCCCGTCTCCCGTTCGAGGCTGCTGGGAATGTCTGACGGGGACTCGACGTACGGGACCATGGTGACGTAGCTTTTTCCAGCAGTCGGCTGAGCGTTGTCCCGTTCCTGGGTAAACCAGACAAAACCAACCCAGCTCGTACCCGTGACCTCTGAAAGTGTTCATACTAGGTTACGATACGCATGCAGAAAAATTGTCAGGTTAGACTTTTACATGACATCTGCAGCAGTAACACAGGAACTGGTAAGAACATACAATAAAAGCAACCTCAATTTCACTCGAAGTTAGACTTAAGAATTCCAAGAAAATAAGTTCTTACTCACGTCACATCAGTTTTCTTTAGTTTTCATTCATTCAACAAAGAGTGGACCTTGCTTCCCAATGAGATATTGTCTGCATCAAGTTTTTCTCCTAAAACAGAGAACTTTATGCGAGTCAAATTTAAATATTTTATGCTTAGTATTGATCGCATTGTTTTCCTCATTTATCACACGTATATGCCAGTTCTATTGCTGTTTTGTGAAAGGTTATTTACAACAACCTGCATGTATTCAATCCCTTATGACATTGCAGATTGTTGCAGGCATAATTATTTGAAAAGAAAGCGTGATTTTCAAAAGAGTTTTTATATTCTTCCAATATTGCTTATAGGCAAACTCAAGGCCCCACATATAGGAGAACACCGCAACCTGTCATTAGCACCACTGCTCGACAACTTCATGCACGTTACACACACGTGCAAAATGAAAAAAAAAGGCTGACCTTCACTAACTGCACAATTTATTTCCAATGAAAGATGTGTTCTAACTTACGTCAATTTTCCACAACTCAATGCAGTGACATGCGAAGTCGTTACAGTGGGGCAGTTTTGTAATCTGTAGTGATGTTGCGCAAAAAGTCGAAGAGTTAAAAAAGCTTCACAAGAAGCGACTAGATTGTACATTTTCTCCTCGTGGTATCGCTTACAAATTCTATTTTATGTTTTAATAAATCTAAGTTGTTGTTTCAACTGAAAAACACATGCTGCCATGTGATGTGTGCAAAATGATTTGAGTTCCGAGACTAGATTAATGTAATTTTTCTCTGGCCAGGTCTCGCCCCTCCCAAATTCCTACACAGAACCTCTTCTGCAACTGTGACAGAGAAGGACACTGAAGAACATTGCCTGTCGCGTTTACTCGCAATTCAGGGATGCAAACCAACTAGCCCATGAAGGTGTTTTAGCTCCTCTACAAATTTTAGGTCTGGATCACAACCTAACATTCTCTCAAAAACATGGGTTCAGTTTAGAAAAAAAGGAAAGCTGAGATTTTTTCAATAATTACTCACACATTTACTAGCATAGTCAGATGATTACTTTGAACTGTCTAACGTAGTCCCCGTGTTTCTATTTTTATGCACTTATTAACATGAAAAAAGCACTCTTGTTGGAAACTCGTTCGCTGCATTGTCACAGAGTAAGTGCCGAATGAAATTTTTCAGCTACTTTAAAATTTGAGCTAGGTATGTGATTGCCCAAGAGGATAGTTGCCTTTTTGACCACACTTCCGGAATCCCCTCTAACAGGGGTGGTGCAGGGGTCAGAGAGGTAGCCCCCCTATGTTTTTCTCCCCCCTCTCTTCTTTCACAAACAATACAGAACACTACGCATAAGTTCCCTGCCTTGCTGCCCCATGGAAGAAACTCACTTTTTGTTGGTGCCCCCCCCCCCCTCCCTACGAAGAAAAGTCCTGGCACTGTTCCTGACCCAACAGATGAGAATCACAATGAATTGATTAAAGAATATAGTCGGTGTTGTTCTATTTTAGTCGATATGACAGCACTGACATGCTTCATATTTCGTGATGGTGATGATGATGATGAGAGGTATTTTATGGCACATGGGCCAATTGATGACCAAAGGGTGCCATTTCACTAGGCTAGAGATATTAACAATGCGTGAAGAAGAAGATGTGCCTGCAGCAAGCAGCATCGCCAACGCCAGGCTCTCTCGGCTCGTGCTTCGGTTCGTTGCTGTGCCGATCTCTGGACGGTTCTTCACGCTGTCTCGTCGCTGTCTTTAACGGCTAATAAACCTCCTCACATTTGGTGGAGGTGCGGGGTAGTTGCGGAAGCCTACGCACAGCGTCTGCATATGTGAACGGCGCTGCTACAGGCTGCATCACTTGCGAGCAGGGGACAGGAGGAGCCACAGGCTGCGCTGCATACATTAGGGGCGCGGCCACAGGCTGCACGGCTGGCGGATAGGCGACAGGAGGGCCTACCGGCTGCGCAGCACGCTGGCAGTGGGCAAGGCTGGATAGAGGCGGCTCGTGTTGCGCAACAGGAACAGCTTGGGCAACCTCTTCCGAAATAGCAGTGCGAAGCGGGGCAGGTAGACGGGTGGTGATCTCGTGAGTGAAGGGCACAAGGGAAAGTTGGCGGGCGACTTCCTCACGGACGAAGGCTCGAACTTGCTGAAGCAGCGGTGAATTGTCCTGCAGGGTGTCGAAACTGGACAGTGATTCACCACCATGCTGAGGCTGCCGAGTCAGAGTGCGTTGTTTCTTCAACTCGTCGTAGCTCTGACACAAGCTGACGACTTCGGAAACTGTGCTCGGATTTCTTGCCAAGAGCATTTGAAATGCGCCGTCGTCGATGCCCTTCAGGATGTTTTTGACCTTGTCAGATTCGGGCATGGTGTCATTCACACGTCGACAAAGGTCGAAGACGTCCTCAATATAGCTGGTAAAGGTCTCGCCAGTCTGCTGAGAGCGGACGCGCAAGCGCTGTTCTGCCCTCTGCTTGCGGACAGCCGGCCGACCGAACACTTCAGCACATGACGTCTTGAAGACGCTCCATGTGGGGATGTTGTGTTTCTGGTTATTAAACCACAATTCGGCGACGCCAGTGAGATAAAATATCACAGGGCCCAGCTTGTCAGCTTCATCCCACTTATTGTTGGCGCTCACCAGTTCGTAGTGCTCGAGCCAGTCTTCGACGTCGGTCCCATCCGCACCGCTGAAGACCTTCGGCTCCCGCAGCCTAGGATGGCCAGGGCAGTTGAACTGGAGCGAAGGCGTCGATGTAGTGGCATTGGTAGTCATGACAGGTGGTAGCGTGCGGCTTCGCAGCTCCAGGGTGTAGCAACGAGGATTAACAGCACCTTCCACCAAATGTGGAAACACGTGTTTCCGCACGTGTTTCCGACGTGCGGAAACACGTGCCTTCAGTACTTGTCATCGTTAAATCTTGACTCAATTGCCACCGAACAACGTCGTGACCCGTGGATCGCACCTCTTCTCGAATATCTATCCGGTACGCCCAACCTTCCGGTATCTCGATCCCTCTGACGTCAAGCTTTCCATTTTGCCATCCGCGATCAACTTCTCCATCGACGCAACTACTCTCCTGATGGCCGCCGGTGGCTACTGGTCATTCCACGCACTTTGCGATCGCAGGTATGCGCTTCTCTTCACGACGATCCAGAATGTGGCTACGCCGGGGTGTTCAAAACATATGAACGCCTTCGCCATCGCTATTACTGGCGCGGCATGTACAATTTCGTACGCAAATTTGTGCAGTGCTGTCCTGACTGCCAGCGACGCAAATCAACACCGCTACGTGCTACTGGCGAATTGCAGCCACTTCCGTGCCCTGCCAAGCCTTTTGATCGCGTTGGCGTTGACCTCTACGGCCCCCTTCCATTGACATCAGATGGCAATCGGGGGATTACAGTGGCGGTCGACCATCTAACACGCTACGCCGAAACAGCCGCTTTACTGAGCGCTACCGCTCAGGATGTCGCCTCTTTCATTTTACGTCAATTTATTCTTCGACATGGCGCACCTTGAGAGCTCCTTAGTGACAGAGGCCGCGCTTTTCTCTCCGAGGTCGTCGAAGCTCTGCTTTCGGAATGCCACGTCATTCATCGGAAAACAACAGCATACCACCCGCAGACTAATGGGCTAACGGAACGGTTTAACCGCACGCTGGGTGATATGCTCTCAATATACGTGGCATCTAATCATAGCAACTGGGACCGTGTTCTCCCATACGTGACATTTGCATACAATACTGCAGGCACATCTTCTTCTTCACAAATGGTATAATCTGTGGCTGTAAAGAGGCCTTAAAATTCCTCGCACTAACGCGTGTAAAAACAGAGACATAAAATAATCATGGCAGTGGCATGAAATATGTGCAGTAAAAGTGGATGGCAGAATGTCTTGATAATAAAATCATGGCGGAGATGTGGTCACTGCGGCCACGACCATGGTACAGAGGTCATGCTACGGATCACCTCGAAATATGGGGTGAAAGCTATGAACATCTTTTAAAAACGTGAAAAGTGATAGAAGTTTAAAAAGCACATCTCTACCGAGGAGCATCGCAGGGTGTAGTGAAAGCTGCTGCTGGTAGGGCAGAAAAAAGTGCTTTTTTCTTAGAGCATCTAACTCATTGCACTGGACGAGAATATGGAGAACCGCAAGTGGTTCTCCACAACTCTCACACAATGATGGATTGCCTGTAGACAAAATATATGAATGTTCAGAGTGTGTATGTCCTGTTCTAAGCCTTGTTAGTGTTACTTCTGTGTGTCGTGATTCTGATAGCGGTGGCCAATTACCTAGTTGCAGCTTAATAGCATGGAGTTTATTGTCTGTGTGTGTATCCCACCTGCTCTGCCAATACATCCTGTACATTCGTTTTAGAAAAGATTTAGAGTCAAGTGCAGGGATTGGTATTAATGCACTGGAAGTGGTGTCGTTGGCGGAAGCAGCCAGCTTGTCCGCCAAATGTTTCCTTCTATCTCACGGTGCCCTGGCACCGAGAAGACAATGACTTGCGGTTTTGATATGTACAGTGTGCACAAAAGTGAGTAAAGTGACACCAGCACGGCGTTTCTGTGTATTTTAGGAGTTTTCAGGGCTCTAACCACTCTTATGGAATCTGGGTATAATACCGCCTTTTGTAATTTGATCTGTTTGATGTGTTTTACGACCGTTAGTATTGGATAAGCTTTTACTGGGAAAATGCTTGCATCAGGATGAAGAAGGCCGGCCTCGGAAAAGGATTCGCTGGATATCACACAGAAGTGTTGGACTTTGAGGCATCGCTAAAGAACTCTGGGCTCGTGTATTTATGTTGTAGCTCTAAGAAGTGTATATGTATGTGTGCAAGTGCATTGTGCATGCTTTGTGACTTCCAAAAAAGAGACATCACAGTTTATAGGCTGCCACTGCCACGGTGGCAGATATGCACCAGGAGTCATAAAACTGTGTTCGAGAAGAGGCACATCTGTTTCTTTGGCCAGGCCCCTTAGACGGAGTGAGTAGGGCTGCCTCAACGAAGGACGGTTCTCGAACAAGCTAGAGCAAGACAAATCAATAATTGTGAAATGAGAGGGGTGTTGCTTGTCTGCCTTCACCTTCAGAAAGTACACAAAAAACAGGTAACATCTCTGTACATGGAGCAACCATTTATTGGAATCCACATACAGGCTCTCCACAGGGCTAGTTCGAAAAGCACCCGTAGAGAAGCGAATGCGTTGATGGTGGACAGGGTCGAGAATCTTTAAGGCTGATGGTGTTGCAGACTTATATATTATAGAACCGTAATCTATACATGTGCGTACGACACTTTTATATAAATTCATCAGACATTTTCTGTCACTACCCCTCGTAATGCATGACAACACTTTCAAAATATTCATTGTTTTTAAGCCCCTGTCTTTTAAATACTTGATGTGTGGGATGAAGGTTAGCTTAGTGTCTAATATTAGTCCAAGAAACTTGTGCTCGGTCTTCACTGACAGAGGTTGACCATGCAGGTCAATGTTGGAGTCAGGATGGAGACCCCTTTTTCCGCAGAACAAGATGCAAGTGCTGTTTTGCCTGTTGAGTATAAAAACCATTCTTAACTGCCCATTCAGATACCTTGTTCAACCCTAGTTGAACCTGGTGTTGGCAGATTCAGATGTTGCACGATTTGAAACCAATCTGTACATCATCGACACATATGCAGTAAAAAATATTACGTTGGAGTGACAGGTGCAAGGAATTCATTTTAACTATGAAAAGTGTGCAGCTCAATACACCACCTTGTGGCACTCCTGTTTCTTGGGCAAATATTCAAGATAGGACAGTGCCAACTCGGACACGTAATGTCCGATTGGACAGGTAGCTTTCGATGATTTTCAGCATTCTACCCTGTACACCTAAATGTGGCAGGTCTCCCAATATGCCAAAGCACCATGCAGTGTCATATGATTTTTCCACATCGAGGAACACAGAAAGAAAAAATTGCTTATGAACAAACGTGTAGCAAATTCGCGCCTCGATACAGACAGGGTGGTCAGTGGTGGACCGAGCCACTCAAAACACACACTGGTATGGGTCAAGTAGGCCATTAGTTTCAAGGTAGTGCATCAGGAGCCTGTTTATAATTTTCTCAAAGACCTTATTAAGACAGCTGGTTAACGCTACAGCCTCTAGCTGGAAACTGTGGATGGGTCCTTGCCTTGTTTTAGAATTGGGATAACGATAGCTTCCTTCCAGGCTGAGGGTAGCTCGCTAAAAGACCATATTGCATTATACAGGAAGAGGAGAGCTTTCTGGGTTTCAGTTGGCAGGTGTTTTAACATTTCATATGCCACACAGTCCGGGCCTGGGGTAGGTTTATTGCAGCAGGTAAGTGAGGCTTGTAGTTCAGCCAACAGAAAGGTTCATTGAACTCCTCATGTTTTGGGTTTGCGCTCTAATCGCTGTTTGTATATTCTGGTTTTGTATTGTCGGAACGGTTCACTATACTAGTGTGATGAGCTTTAGACCTGTGGGAAGTGCGCTCCGAGAGTGTTAGCCTGGTCTTCCACACTATCCTCTTGTGTGTTCACTAGAGAAAGTGAATGTGCTTGTCATCCTGCCACCTTACCAACCATGTTCCAGACCCTTGCCTCATCTGCGTATGAATTTATGCCTGATAAGAATTTATGCCAACTTTCTCTTCTCGCCTGTCGGCACGTCCTTCTTCCATGCGACTTAATGTTCTTAAAGTTTATAAGATTGACGGCTGTAGGCAAGTGTCTAAGCAACTTCCGTGTCTTATTTTGTTGTTTCCGCGCATTATGGCACACAATATTTCACAATGGGACTCGTCGTTTGCCTGACGGTCCACATGTTTGTGGTATACATTTCGTTGCAGCATCAATCAAAAGCTGTCAGGTAGCTTACAGCAGGTTCTATGCTTAACACCCCCACGTTAGTCCAAGTTAGGAGGGCGATTTTTTAAAACTGTTCCCACTCGGCTTTATTGGTGAGCCATTTGGCAACCTGCGGAGGACATACATTTGATATGAATGTGCTGAAAACTATAGGAAAATGGTCACTACCGTATGGATTACTGATGACTCCTCATTTAGATAGAGGTACGAGTGATGGAGATGTTATGCTGAGGTCTACTGTCGAATAGGTATTGTTAACGATTGTAATATGTTGGCCTTTTCCGATTCAGGAGGCACGCGCCGGAAGAAAAAAGAAACTGTTCAATCAGGCGAGCTCGCGCATCGCAGCGAGTGTCGCTTTGTAAACTATTATGTGCATTAAGTCCCCTAAAGACAACATAGGGTTTAGGAGTTGATCTATAAACGACTGGCATTCCTGTTTATTGAGTTGGTGGTTCAAGAGTATGTAAATAGAGCAAATTGTGACCAGTTTGTTGAAGAGGACGGCTCGGACAGCCACCGCCTCAAGGGGTGTCCGACGCGGTAAATGTGCACAGGCTGTTTCTTGATCAACTACGATGGCAACACCGCCAGATGATGTGCCAGCATCATCCGGATCTTCTCGAAAAATAGTGTTACTACACAGGAAGTTTGTGTGCTTAGATTTTAAGTGTGTTTATTGCACACGCAGACCTTTAGGTGTATGTTTGTGTATAAGTCCTTAAATATTGGAAAGGTTCCTCAGCAGGCCTGTGACGTTCCACAGTATTATATGTGCCATTCTAAAGATGTGTGGTGCTGTGTGTACAAAAAGTGTTACTTCAGGTTACAAGACCTTTTAGGAGCCCTGCATTTCGACGCTTTTCTTTCTGGGTGCGCTGCAAAGAGTTGCGCATGTCCTTCGGCGTCCGAGGCGCTGGAGGAGTGGGCCTTGTACCTATCACTTTCTGCGAGATGGCAGATGGTGCCTGATGAGCAGGCACATTCACAGAAGTTTTGGACATAACTGTAGGTCCAGCAGACTCTGATGTCTGCTGGACCTGCTTGGCAGGAGGCGGAGCAGCACAGACTACACCAGCCTTAGGCGCAGATGACGCGACTACGGTCACACTTTGTGTGACACTTGAAGACGCGGAAAGATGAGGCGCTGTGCCCTGGCGCATCACATCTGCAAAAGAAGGAGAGTGCTTATGGAGGGAGAAGCACTGGCACGCTTCTTGAAAAGACAGATTGAATTTGACTTTAAGTTGAAGAATTTGTTTTCTCTTTTTACAGGATGGACACGATCCTGAGTAGGTGGGATGGTCTGTTTCGCAATTCGCACATTGGACTGCACCGTACAATTGCCCAATGGGTGTTCATTGGAGTTACAGTTTGCGCAAGTCGCGCGCCCTCTGCAGCTTTGCGATCCGTGTTCAAAGCGCTGACATTTGAAGCACCTACGAGGAATTGGTATGTAGGGCCTGACTAGAAGCTTGCAGTAGCCGGTTTTGATTGAATCGGGTAATCCCTAGTAACAAAGATGATAATTATATGTTTTGTTGGTGTTTCTTTTTGTCTCGTTGTATGACTATTCTTTGAACCTTCATTAAATTCGGCTCTTGCCAGCCTTCCAATAATTGACTCTCTGACAATCCAAGAAGGTGGTCATCAGAGATATTACCGCGGACTGTGTTCAAAAATCTGTGGGGGCCTACTGAAACTGGGACATTCCCAAACACTACCAGTTTAGGCAAGTTGTCATATTGCAGCTTGTCACGACCCTTCAAAAGGAAGTCGCCGCTTCCCAACTTGGTTACACGATATCCTGGGCCGATTGCTTCGGTGAGTGATTTTGAGACAAGAAAAGATGAAATTGCTCGGACTGTGTTGTTTTTTTCTGGCTGTGCACGACATACAACTTGGGAATGACTGCTTTGATTTTGAAAAGAGGAATGGTTTTTCGGTGCGCCACCTTTTCTGGCCGCCATCAGAGAGAGGGGGGAAAAAGTTAGCCATACAAATTGTTTAAAGTTTGGTGGCGATGATGGCCACCCTCCACCGAGCCCAACAAAGGGACACTACAAGGTTGAATAGTAAACACTTTGAGATGCCAGCCATACATCGCCGCTATAACCGAATATAACTACCCAATGTCAGGTAGTTACACAGGGTTAACCCTCGCCGCTAGGAAATTCAGAGGTAAATGAAAAAGAGAAGATGACAGGACAGATAAAAAGTGACAGATAAAGACTGTGGGAATTGAGGCTAGCCCGCTGCCTTTGTGCAGGCTTTGCCACCTTTTCTGCCATTCTCATGTCCCGACATGTCTCCCCTCCTTTGCTGCCTGCCGCGCTGGTGGAGTGGAGTGACGTTTAACCCCGTCACCCGGTAGCGGATGGTCACTGTGGCGCTGCGCGCAGAGTCTCCCGAGAGTTTTTCGCGCGCTGCGTCGGGAGCGGGCAGACAGATACTCTCCGGGACTGTAGACGGTGAGCAACGCAATCTTTTCTGTCCGTCGACCCCCGTCACTCGGGGCTCGTCGGACTTCGCTGACGGCGCCTGGCGCCCGAGGTGAACTCTCACTTTTTGTTGCCCCACTGCGTACGCACGGCCGAAGGGCGGTACGGTTTCCTAGTGTGTGGCCTAGCTACGCCGATCCGTCTCCATCTGAAGCCAACGCGAGCGCCTTTGCCTTGCTCGAGCAACCGGGCCTTCGTGCCGGTGTTTCCGTGGATCACCTTTACCGCGGAGATGTGCTCGTGGCACCCTGTGTAGTACTTTTATGCTCGTCGCATGGATAAGCCTATTTGCTTTACGCCGCGCCTTCGTAACGGGCTGTAGAGCGTTGGGTGTTGCCACAATAAAGTGTTGCGACTTTGAGAGCAGTATCGTGTTCTCGCTACGCCGCATTTACGGGTGCCCTGCGGCTCGCTAAGACCGAACCTACGGTGGTGGCCGTACTCCTTCGGGATACGTGTCCACCACAAGAAGACGATGTAGGGAGAGAGATAGGAAAAGGCGACGGCCGATTTCCCCTGGGTGGGTCAGCCCAGGGGAGCCGTCAACGTGAACCCGGGGCCAAAGGGGTGTGTAGTTTCTGCCAGGGGGGCCTTAAAGGTCCAATCACCCAGCGTCAGCTCAACCCCCAGGATCCCGTTTTACCCGGACACGGCAAAGCCACGCACTGCAAGGCGTGGTAGGGAGTCGAAACCCTCCTGTCAGATTGGGTTCGAGGTTACGTTACGCTCCAAATGCCTGGTCTCAAAAACGTCCCTGCGTGGGCTTCATAATTCTTCCCTCACGAGTCCAACAGACAGTAAAGCCAGGAAAGACATAGGTGATTCCATTGGGCCCAGGTGCACTGGAACGCTGCAAAGCGGACATCGCCGCACAAAGCTCCTGCAGTGTGAATGGATGATCGAGACGGAAGTCTGCTGTAGAGGAAACAGTGAGCCATACGTTGTTGCAGAGCCAGAGAGGTGCATGCAGAATTCTTCTGCGATTTGTTTCTTGCTGCATATTTTTATTATGGCCAATGCACGGAAGTGACGTAGTTGTTGAGGAGAAGATGGTAGAGCTCTTACAACCTGCCTTATCTTAGACAGTGGTTTTTGTTGGTCCACGGTGGTGCAGAATGACTTCCAGTTTGACTGCCAAGCTTTTTCAAGTACCTCTAAATTTTCTTTTGCACATTACGAGAGGTCCTCAGGTCTCCGATTAATTTTCTTCGTCTGTGTCTGCGTTCAGCTGGACAATGAACTGCCCGTAGCTCTTCGTATACCACATCAACCGGCTTCCTGAATTGGATGTTAGACAACTTGTGTAGTGGTCTGTATTGCTGTGGCAATTCTTTCTTCAATCTCTTGGGGAAAATATAGAGCTACAAGACTTTTCTAGCTCTCTTTGAAAAGCCCCCAATGTGTGCATCACCTTCGAATGCTTTTAACGCCAGTGTACCATCATAGATGTACGTAAGAAGGAAGGTGATCACTATCATATGTTTCCACGTCTGCGCACCAGGTGGCAGATGTTGAAAGGTATTGAGAAGCGATAGGTAAGTCGAGACAGCCACTGTACCCTGAGCCTCGGAGATATGTCGGTCACCCTTCGTTGAGAATATGAAAACCATTGTTGCTTGTAAAGTCTAGAAGTTGTCTTCGCTGATGAGATGGAGTGCACAGAATTTAAAACGGGTGGAGTGCGCAGAACTTGAAACGGAGGAGTGAATTTTGAAGTGCGCGCCATGAATCAAGTTCGAGGTCGGCAAGAAGAAGCTGGCATGGATGTTAATGAATAACAAGAAACAACTGAAGTACCAACTCGACGCAGACGCAGGTTTATTCGAAGCACATGCGAGACAGGGCAAAAGAAGAGGAGTTGGAGCGGTGGCCAGGGGAAGGCGAGCGACGCATGAGAGCGGTCGGCCTTCTGACCCGACCTTAGGCTGCCACCTCCATCATCCGGCGAACTGAAGGACTTTATGACTACCAGCCTGCGCCGAGGTGCCTGTGCCCGTGGACAGGTCTGAGCTGTCGATCTTCGGGCTCGAGCTCAGTAGAGGCTGTCCGGCTGGAACTCTACCTCGAGGCTAATGTGTGAAATGCAGCTTCAGCTGGTGCAGTGTCCGCCAGCAGCCAAGGAAGGCTGCTTCTCTTACGACTCCTGTGGCTGCCCAACAACGATGCCAACTAGGACAACAATAGCATCGACGTCGTGCTTCGCGCTTAGGCTTCTACACAACGATGTGGGTGAGAGGCCACTCCTTTGACGCACCGCGACACAATCTGTGTAGAAACTTAGTACTTAGGACTTGTGTTTAGCGACTATTATACACCTGCTGTATTTCAATGTAACTTTATCCGAGAGATAGGTCTTACTATATTTCGGGGTAAAGAGCTTTCGAGTATTGTTAATAAATGCTTGCCTAAAATGGACTCATCTTTCGGGAAGTGTCCTGAGGTGGCTTCCTGGACCTCCTAAGTCGAACCTGCACGTTTTGCGAAACAATAACCACATTATTACACTCGATTACTTATGGCACTACTGCCCCAAAGATGGTGATGTGCACTGAAGTTACCTATGACGATGTGAGGTCTTTGACTCGAGTCTATGACAAGTTTCAGATGTCCAGCGTCATGCGAGGAGAATTGGAGACTGGCAGTAGGCCTCCCCTGTCACCTCAACCCATCTCGGAATAATCTCCTGATGTTCAGGGTTGTACCTGCCTAGGGCAGACTTTCACATGGGGCGTCTCATATAGTAAAGCTGATATGTTTCAAATAGCTGAGCATGCGTCTCAAATTTAGAAAAGCCGATCAGAGGGAAAGGATTAGTGTTTTATTTTTATTTTTTCAATTTATGAGAGAGCCACATCGCCATTAAGCAGAAGTGAGAAAAATGCCTTTGTTGCTTACAATCCGGTTGAGCCTGCTTTAGCACTTGTTTGTCAGTGACTTCATCTTGCCAAAGCATCGTAAATATCAATTGTAATCTGCACGGGAATAACCCAGCGGGTAAAGAGAAGGTTTTTGAGTTATCTCATATGTGACATGTGACATTAGTATTCGGCCCATTATTTTGGGCCTCTGTCTCACCTGTGAGTTGCTACCTGCCATACAGAAAAAAAAACTCAATATTTATAAGCAAATGATTCATTTAGCGATGCTTTGCGGAAATAATACAATCACTGCAATAGTAGCAATGATTCGCGACCCGCGACCGCATATCAGCTGAGGTCGGTAAGGCGTAGGGCTGCTAAGCTCGAGGAGGTGGGTAACCTGGGTTGTATTACCGAACACGGTGGTCGTATGCATATCGACGGGGGTGATATGCAAGATTATGACGCATGGGCTTCAATTTGGGTGCATGTGAAACAACACTGGATGGTTGAAAGTAATCCTAAATGAGTGTGCTTCATTTGTGACACGTCAAAGCTTGTAAATATATATTATTCATCCATTAAATATTTTCCGAGTGCTGTCCCTTTCAGAATGACCATATTCACCAATTTTCGGTAGGCCTTGGTCGTTTCACAGAGTGCAGCATAAAAAACATTCACGTGAAAACGTGAAGCTGCAGTTAAATATGTCCTCCTTTCACAAACGTGTGAAGGGTTGTCCTTAGCGTTGACAAAAGTTTATTGCTGCACCCGCTTTCCCTCTGTAATGACTAGAGGGAAAGTCAACCGCTTGCTCTGCCCTCCCCCCCATCCCTGCTTGTGCGCATGCCTATTTGGGGCGAGATCGCGCTATAGGTGGCCGCACCGTTCCAGCGAAAGTGTGTCCACGTGGTCGGCGGCACGTAAACAAATACACGCAGTGGCGCCCTGGTGGCGCTTAGTTGTGTGCAGCCTGAGCCAAATGTCGGCGGATAAAATGCCCTGAATACGGTTTACTGTTAATATCTACACTCTTCTCTACTGAATCGGTGCACAACACCTATGCAACACTAACATTACTCACGAGTAAAGCGCATTCTCCCAGTCAGAGATGCTCACCCTGGGTGATTCTCTTCCCGCATTCACACTAAATCCCACCTTCGCTGTGTTGTTTGTAGAGGTGTGCGCCCAGACGTTAGTGCGCCGTCGCTCACACTAGCTGATCGGCTCGCCGTAGCCGCATTGTTTTTTCGGGGCGCGCCATTTCTCCACGATTGAAGTTTTATTTAGTAAACCTGGCTTTCTTCGGCAGTTCATTCTATCACCAGTAAATTGTCGGTCGTTTCTTCCACCTGCCCTTTTGCAAACACAATGCAATCGATCCGCCTGCCATGGTTAGATTTAAAACCTGGATCAGAAAAACTTGTTCAGTACTCCTAATAATGTAGGAAGCCAGTGTTGGACTCAAAATGAATGGTAATTCTAAGCTACTTTCCAGTTTATTGTAGTTAAGCGAACACAGGGCCAACGGCGGTGTTTGGCAAGGACTATATACCAACAAATTCTCGCTGACGGGCGAGTCTGCATACTCCCTTTTGCACAATATATAAGGGGAAAGTCGGTATTGGAATAATAATCAATACGACTGTGAAAATGAGTGAAGGAACATTTACAGTTGAAAGGGGAAGATGAGCGCTAATTAATGTGGAAGCACTTCAATATCTGCTTCATTGTTCTCGCCTAAAAGAGCGCGTATAAGTGTCACAACCACAAAACTTGGGTAGCAAATGCCTAGCAAGACTACGTAAAAACAGATTAATGACAATGTGCATGCATGCATTCGTACTCAGAGTGGTATATATAGGTATCACTGACCCAGTCAGCTCCCATTTTTCTTGATGTTCGATTGGAAGGCAAGGCGAGCGTGCTCGTTATATAATTCTGAATGGGTTTTGCCGATAATCCAGAACCAAGGCAGTGCGTCTTCGATGGCCCTTATTCAGCCTGGCTGGGAGCCGCGAGACTGTACCACGCCCAGCGAAGGTCGTAAAAGGCAGTGCACAACCTGTAAGTTGACAGTTTGAGCTAGAAAACTTGGGAAGCCGAAACAACTACAGAAAATGACATATGAGATTACTAGATGAGAATTGGTAAACGTTTCGTAAATGTTTTGTTTTTGGGCATGCATACTAAAAATGAGAAAAAAAATTTGGGTGAGGGTGTGCTTATCTCATGTCATGTACAGTACATTATTAATTTCCAGGAAAGTTTGGAGCATCCGTTTAGCATTCGTCAAATAGAGATTACCGTGGCTGTGATCAAACACCCATCAGAACACCGTGCCATCGCGGTACGTAGGTTGAATTTATGTATATTGCTTCCACAAATGTGCAGTATTCCTTTTTTTTGGTACCCTGTTTACGTATGTTTCACAAGATTCATAGCGATATCCTGCGGGTATACTATTTGAAAGAATGACGAACTCAGCCTTGAAGGAAGCGCGCACACAACAGGATTCAACATGCAAGCTTGGACGTCAGTAGTTTTAACAAAACAACATGGTTCGAAAGGAAAATGAAGACGCACAAGCGTTACCAGGATGCACCTAGTACAAATGAACACACTGCACATGAGAAAATTACATAATTATTAACTAACACATGACGACGCACCGCAAAAACCATAAAGATTTAACGTGCAGCATGGTACATTGTAATTACATTTCTCTAAAAGTATGATCAGCGTCTTTCCATGATAATGCTATGGAAGGTCTATTTTCAGGACCATGTTTTTTCTTTGCAGTTTATATATTTCAGTCACTTCTTTATCACATATTGTGTAATTTGATATGCTTTCATCAGTTTTCTCACGCATTTACTTCATTGCTGGGTACTGTTAAAAACTGGCGAGAAATCGCACACTCGGTCCGCAGTCGATCAGGCAAACTATCCGGCTGATGTGGACATTTCCCTTTTTTTTTGAGCTTCCTGCCTGGCCTATGCACACGCTGCCGCAAAACAAGGAATGGCTAACATCCCAGTCTTTCCTCTCTTCTCGCTCGTACAACAAGAAAGCGGTATGCGATACGTATGATGTCTAACCAAATATTGAGCCCCAAAATGTACACTTCCTTCCTCACATTTGCAAGTAATTCCATTAATCTATCACACGGCCAGCAGTGCCTGCTCTTTGATTTCCAGTTTTTGATTATCTAACAAAATCCCAAAAGTATTGAATGGCGCCGAGAATTTGGCAACTTTTTTATATCACGCTATGAAAAATCGTGTTCTACTCTCGCCTACTGTACCCACATTCACGCGTACGTGAAGTATTGAAATAACAGCAGCTGCTAATGATTAACTGAAATTCATGAAACTGATGGCATTTGGTTTGCTCCTATGTGGCACTTATTAGGATATCATTTATAAAGCTTTGTTAGTTAACTAAGATTAATCATGAAATATTTTTGCAATTATTTTTTATTGCTAAGCATTGTTGATTACATTTTAGAGGGTATTCCAGAATGACCAATGAAATTTTTTGTGGTGAAATACATGCCACGGGAAGATTTTTTTTTCTAGCATTCAGAGAAAGCCCATGAAATATGAAACAAAAAAACCATATGACTTTGCTCGTTATCACCAGTGCATTATCATTATCACCAGTGCTTTGAGCAGGACAAACTGTGCGTGCATCGTCGATCGAACACTTGTCAGGAACAATGGTGCTTCCTTGCCATGTGTGGCCATGAATAATGCTGGAAAAAGCTGTACATTTAAGGGCTCCTTTTCTTCTTTAGACACAGTGTCAATGATATCCAACAGACAATAATGACGAGTAAATATAGGGATATTATTAGAAGTGATTGCAATGTAAATGTGAAAAAGAAGAGTGGACGAAAACATGACTTGCAGTGGGCAGGGACCAAACCACAATATAATGAATAATGCTGACGCACTGGGAATACGATGCATAGAGCTGCGGCCGCGCATTTAATAGCGACCAGTGTGCAAGTGGTTTCACCGTGGTAGCATTCATGCGTTGTTGCTGAAAAATGTTGTGCAGGCTGGAGCGAATATTTGAGCACTTTCAATATTTGCACAAATATTACAGTATTCGAATTCCCTCTTATTTAAATTTATATTGTTCATAATTTCGAAGTCTTCAACATAAACAAAGAGATGTATACTACTCTGCATGTACGAACCCTGTAAAAATAATTTCACTGCAGTGAAGGGTTGCTCTACCGTATTTCCACCTATTAAAAAAAATTGCCCTGCCGAGAAGCGCCACTACAAGGTTAAATAAACAGGACAACATCACATCGATCAATAATTTCTTAAGTTTAGAAGCTTGTTAATTCAGCTTATATGCTATATGTATAGTAACGTTAAAAACGTAATGTATGTTGCAAGTTATCGCTTGCAGTCTACTGTAAGTAAGCTCCTGCTATTATTCAAAGCTGCTTTCACTTTCTCTGAACTAAAAAGGAGGACATTTGCATCGACTTGTTTTCATTAAATTTTTTTTGTTCAGTTAAAGTGGGTGAACTTTGTTATTCGGATGTGAGAATGTATTCGCACAAGGCTAGCGTTGTGTCAAAACCCACGTACAGAACGGGATGCCAAAATGCTCCCCCCATGATGAGGAATCCCCCTCCCCCCACTCACGTATCGTTCCCGCTCTCCCGTCTCCCGTTCGAGGCTGCTGGGAATGTCTGGCGGGGACTCGATGTACGGGACCTTGGTGTCGTAGCTTTTGCCAGCAGTCGGCTGAGCGTAATCGTGTTCCTGGGTAAACCAGACAAAACCAACCCAGCTCGTACCAATGAACTCTGAAAGGGTTCATACTAGGTTACGATACGCGTGCAGAAAAATAGTCAGGTTAGAGCTTTCACATGACATCTGCAGCAGTAACACAGGAACTGGTAAGAACTTACAATAAAAGCAACCTCATTACCACTCTAAGTTAGACTTAAGAATTCCAAGAATATAAGTTCCTAACCACGTCTCATTAGTTTTCTTCAGTTTTCATTCGTTCAACCAAGAGTGGAACTTGCTTCCCAATGACAGAGTGTCTGCACACAATTTTTCTCCTGAAACAGAGAACTTTATGCGAGTCAAATTTAAATATTTTATGCTTAGTATTGATCACATTGTTTTCCTCGTTTTTCACAGGTATATGCCAGTTCCATGGCTGTTTTGTGAGAGGTTATTAAAAACATGCATGTAATCAATCCCTTATGATATTGTAGAATTCTGCAGGCATGTTTATTTGAAAAAAAGAAAGCGTAATCGTCAAAAGAGTTTTTATATTCTTTTAATATTGCTTATAGGCAAACTCAACGCCCCACATATAGGAGAACACCGTAACCTGTCATTATCACCATTGCTCGACAACTTCATGCGCGATACACACACGTTCAAAAAAAAAAGGCTGACTCGCGCTAACTGCACAATTTATTTCCAATGAAAGATGTGTTCTAACTTGCATCATTTTTCTGCAACTCAATGCAGTGACATGTGAAGTTGTTACTACGGAGCACTTTCGTAATCTATATTGAAATTGTGCAAAAAAAAACGAAGAGTTAAAAAAGCTTCACAAGAAGCAACCAACTTGTACTGTTGTATAAAACTCGCTTGCTGCATTGAGGCAGAATAAGTGCCGTATCAAATTTTTTTTAGTTACTTTGATATCTGAGCTTGGATTGTGATTGCCTGAGAGGATCATTGCCTTTTTTATCACACTTTCGGCATCCCCTTTAACAGGGGTGGGGGAGGTGGTTCTCCTATGTTTGCCTCCCCCCTCTTTAACAAACAAACAGAACATTACGCATAGCTTCCCTGTGTCACTGCCCTATGCGAGAAACTGACTTTTTGTGGGTGCCCCCCCTTTTCCCATAGAAAAAAGGTCCAGGCACTGCTCCTGAGCCCACAGATGAGAAATATAGTGAATTTATTGTACAATATAGTCGGTGTTGTTCCATTTTAGCCGGTATGACAGTACTGACACGCTTCATAATTCTTGCCTCATAAGACCAACAGACAGTAATGCCATGAAAGGCATAGGTGACATTACATGTATGTTTTAACTGTTTGGCATAGTGATTACTAGAGACCATTGTTGAAAAAACAGGTCACTGACCAATGTCAAATAAAAACAAAGACGTTTCGGGATCCGAACGGATCCCTTGTTCACAATGCTCGAGACCAGAGACTAGGCAAATGCCTATTTTGTTTGTTGTGGTCCTATTATACCATTTTGATATATGAGCATGAATTCAACATTAAGACGGGCTTTTGTGATGTTTTTATAGTGCCTATAAATGCCTATTTTGGGTGTTTGTGCCTAAATGGCTATAAGTGCCTATAAATTTTCTAAATGAGCCCCTATATGAGCGCTATACAAGCCCAGATTTTGTTATCGAGCGTGGTGTGAAACCTTTATTAATGTGAAAAAGGCAACATTGCTATTTCCAAACACTATAAGGTTCAAAGAACACAAAGCTGACATGCTGCGAGCGATGAGAGGAGGAGCATGAATAGTGTAAAAGACTATTTCTGCAGCCCTAAGCGGAAGCACGTCTCAGCGTCTGCAAGGGAAGGACGAGAGAGAATTAAAAATAGGATAAGAAAATAAAAGTGATGTCTATGGGCGAGGACGCGGCGACCGCCTTCTTTCGACAGCTCTCCATTGTCCTGAAGAAACTGAAGAACCACCTTTCAATCCTGGGTGTTGCGGTGGGAAAGGAATAGCAGGTTTTTCTGTGCAGCCAAGGGTACGAGGAGAGTGAATGAAAAACCATAGAGGGCCACTCATGGAATGCTCATGTTGAGTCAGTGGTGGTGAAGGCCACCAAATCAATATAATTTACACAGTGAAGCCCGAGACAGGCACCAGCATGTTTACAATCAACAATGTATTTAGCATACATTCACCATATGCTTGAATACGCTCGTTCGGTATCAAATCCCTTGCCATATGTCTAAGTGACAAACATAAAAAAATACGGAACAGAGCTTCAAGGTTTGTCCTAAGCCATTACTCAAAAATGACAGCTGCACCAATATGAAAAATGAACTAGGATGGGAATTACTAGTATCCCGTCGAATTAAACTGCAGTTAAAGCTCCTATGTCAAGTATTTTACGGTAAAACTTGATTAGAAAATGAGTGTACTTAAACAGTGCTCTTTGCCCAATGGTAATTAAGAATTTAGAATGTTGTATCATATAATTTTATAATAATTTGTTTTTGTTAGTTTCCTGACGAAATGAAATGGCTTATAAAGAGAACAAATTGTGTTGTGTCAAAGAAGGAGTGTTTTCCTTGACATTGTAACCCATCTGATGCAGTGCCTTCGAGTAAAAATGTGATGTGCATGCGGCTTTCATTTTGTCTGTAATTTGCTTTGTAGACGTGCCTCTTTAGCTGACATAAAAAGTTTTAGTAGGACACTAGAAGTTCTTGCATGCCCTATAAAAAGCGTTCTACAATGGTGATTTTTCAAATTGGTTTGCTACGAGCCACAAAACCATGATGCGAAGAGGCCAACTTCAATCCCTTGCTTCTCGCCCCATGTAGACATCACGAGCCTAATTCCTTCCCTGGTCTCTTCAGTATCGGGGCTAGAGGATTACATGACGCATAGCCACAAAGAACAACATGCGGAAGCAAGGTCATGCGGGCATGACGTGCCCCAGCCTACTCGTGCACATACACCATTGTTGTTGTGTCCTATTGGTGTTCTCTGTTGTGTATTATCCATTTGCGTGGGATAGATAAAACAGTGCACATACTTTTGAAGAGGCTGGCATTGATCATTAACGTGACCCTGATACACGACGGCGCTCCACTGAAACTGTGGTCAGAGACGGCGCACCAAACAAGCTAAGCGCTGTGAGGGTTGGCGAAGGCACGATTCAGGAACAACGAGAAGACGAACGCAAGCAAAAGGGGTAGTACAAGTAGTGGTGGTAGTAGTAGTAGTAGTAGTAGTAGTAGTAGTAGTAGTAGTAGTAGTAGTAGTAGTAGTAGTAGTAGTAATAATAATAATAGTAGTAGTGGTGGTAGTAAAGTAGTAGTAGTAGTAGCAGTGGTAGTATATTTGGTTTTACGTAAAAAACCATGATATATGAGGGATGCCGTATAGTGGAGGTCTCCGCAAATTGTGACCATCTGGTGTTCTTTAACGTGCACCGACATCGCGCAGTACACAGGCATCTACTATTCCGCCTCCATCTTGATGTGACCACGGCGGCCGCAGTCGAACCCGCGGTTTTCGGGTCAGCAGCGGAGCACCCCATAGCGACTGGTCCAGCGAGGCGGACGCAAAACGAGGCCCGATTAATGAATAGCATATCGAGGCTATTCAAAGCACAAATAAAGAATAACAAGTTGAGATTTCGTTCGCGTGTTTTACTATTTTTCTCAGCTTTCATTCATTACACTGATTTTAAAAGAGCAGCGTAAAGACATAGAGAAAGAAAGACAGAGACAAAGAGCGCCGTCTTTCTTTTTGCTTTGTCTTTGCGATTCTCTTTCAAAAGTATATGAAGCAGCTAGCCCAAAACAATGTACTCTTCATTCATGTTGCACAACAGAACACAAATTACACAAGCCAAGTAACGTCACGTGCAACGCTCTTATCGAGGTAGCGTTTAACATGCAGAATATATTCAGGAGACGAGACATTTTTCGTCTGTTTTTCTAGATATAGCTAGCATTTAACGAAGTTCTGATATAGAGCGTACGGTATGCGACACCAGTCCACCCTTGTCAACGTAATAGCGCGAGGCAAAACAGGTCTATACTTTGCTGTACGTCACTCCCTAGATCTTTGGGCGCACGCCCACGAGAAGGGCAAGTGGCATTCATTAGAAATTGAGCGTTTTGAAGCGACATGTTATTTTTCAATTATTGACAGCAATGATCTTGAGTGCCCAGTTCACAATCACGCTTGTCAACTTGGAATGCCCAAACCTAATGAGGGGCCCTTTAAGGCGTTCTCTGATAGGGGAGAAATTGGTCCTATGTGATTAGACCTAGCATCCCTCTCTTCTGGGGTATCAGTGGTTTGGTTTTTTGCTTTTGCGCTGCCCTTTCCAGCCAGGACGAAACAAAAGAGACCCAGGAGAGTGTTAATTGAATGATGGACACTTTACGCACAATGCTAGACAATAAAACAAAAAACCACATACTGGAAATCGCGCGGGAAACGCATGCCTGCATTCAATCGTTGGCATCTTTCTGCTATCTTAAACAATATTTTTTGCTTTTTGCCGTAGATACAAACACCCGCGTCATTGTTTCGGGATATTTAAGTTTTTGTAGAAGTTTATTCTGCCTATAATTATGATTTTGAGGGCCTGAAACGGTGTTTTACCTGCCTGTGTTTAGCACCTAAAACATACCTCTTTAGCACCTCAAAATTCGGCCTGTAGTGAGTACAACACAGAGAGCCGTAAAAGTGGATGAAAAATACAGTTGCCGCAGCTAGAGAGCGAGTCTACAACCTCCGTAATGCATCCAGTGCTCCACCAATGCTCTACGCGTTATGCAAATGTAGGTTTTGTCCTCGCGTGCGGCAAGTTGGGTTTTTGTCCATTCTAGTTGCTTCACACAATTATGTCATAATTACTACAACACAGTTAAAACAAACTAGTAACATCTCCTATACCTTCCTTAGCGTTACTGTCGGTGGAATTTGTCCAAACAAATCAAAAAGGAGTCAAGAAAGAGAGGTATTACTTTCAAAGCGGCTGCCTTTTTCGCAAGAGCTATGCGACACTGGCAGTCCCCCTCTGACAGTCAGCTTCGATTGGACAACAAGATCTGGTAGTCCAGGGGCAAGGGAATGTCTCTCTGCTTGCAGATGGCTTGAACGGTGTCCTCCAGGTAATAGAAGTATGCTATGATTCTCTTGAGCTGAGATACCTGCAGAGAAGAATGGCATATTTCATGGTTTCAATATCGTAAACACGTGGAGTTCTACAGGACAGAGTGATGTTCGATTGTTCATGTGGAAAAGGTTTAAAAGCGAATAATTAGGGCCATCGTACACGGTGCCTTTGGTGTACGCACGAGTAACATAAATGCAAGTGAGTAAACTTATTGACTGTATATGGACTTCTTGGATGTTTGCTTCAGTGCATAAGACAATTGAGGCAACAATAGAAAACAATGTTTGTCGAGTTACCTATTTTAGCAAGAAGTCTTGTATGCTATATATATATATATGGCAAATAAGTTTCGGGGAACCTTGCCAGCAGAATGAACTAATTTCGTGTATCTGTTAGTTATATCGACACAGAATAGCCACCACAATATGACTGTATTGAAGAGGGGAAAAAAAGACTGTTGTGTCTGCAATCTAAAGGGTTGCTGACCACCTTGGTTAAGATTAGTGTATTTGTTTAAATATATTTTAAATAGATTTATACCCAAGCAAGCACTATCTCCTCATGACTCAGGTGAGGGGTGCAAGACCAGAGGTTAATTCATCATATTAACTCGATCGCTCAGTAATTCTGGCATTTTTCTCATTTGTTTATTCTACATATCATGGTCTACGTTGTTAGAAACACAGTGCACTGTAGTAATAACTTTTAACGTAGTTAAATGGGAGCTCGTAATGCAGTGATAGCCTTGCTTCCAAATATCCATCATTGTTGTAAATTAATTGAGGTAGTGATTGTGACGATTACAGCATGATACTCTATAGCGATATTTCATGCAAGGATAATGATAATTTATATAACTATTTTGTGTAATCCTAATAGAGAGCAGGTTGCCATCATAGAAAAAGTTGCTAAGAACTCAGTCTACCTAAAAGTGGAACCACCTGTGAACGATATCAGCGAAGCAATATTCCATTTGCCGCACTTATTACTCTAAAGGTGGCAAAACTTCCTCTGAAAAAGGCATTCGCTATGAGGCAATCCATGAAAGACCGACATACTTGTAGCTTTTCATCCGACCAACAGTGATAGGGCGCCAAAAATCAGCTACTCTTACACACTTTATACAAGCTGTATGTAGTTACTCCTGGAAGTAGTAAGCCCCTCCCTTTGCGTTGCAACGAATTAATGCACACATGAACAAACAAAAGATTTTAAATATCTGTGAGTAATTTTTGATGGCCATTTGATCTGGCAAAACAATATTACCTCTGTATGTGCTAAACTAGGATCTGGAAGCAGTACACTATGAAATGCTAGAATTTGTTTTCAAAGTAATATTCACAGAATGCTATATTTTGTTTTTTTTTTTCATTGTCACGTATCATATTGCATAGATTTACGGGGGAGGATTTTAAACACATATCTCGAACCCATACGTATTCTACAAAAGTGAGAACTTTGAATAATAAACAGTGCTAGATATGATTAACCCAGAGCGCCATTGTTGCATAAAATGGAAATAGTACCATTTGATCATTTAAAACCCTAAAAGATGACACTGCACTTATCACCCACAATGTCATTCATTGCAAGCTGCCCTTTCATACATCAATTTTTCATCTTCCTCTCGCCTTACCAGACGTGCTGCACTGCACGATTTCAATCTCCTAAACAATGTTCATGGAAAACGGTTACTACAATTTGCAGGTGTCGAGATCTGGAATGATATACCGCACTAAATAAAATAAAGCGAAAGTTTTTTCTTCTGTAATTAAAAAGATCATTTCAGAAGAAAAATGAACAGTTAAACTAGCAAGCACTTTCGCCACAATCTCAGCTTCACGACATATTGATTGTACATCGTACCTGACATTCCTTATGCACCTCTACGTATGTACATTCGATTTACAGTGTTCAAACGATATGTTCATTGCATATATGTGCCATGTTGCACGGTACTAATATTACCACATCATAAATATTATTTGATTTTATGTTTCGCTCCATGTTTTTTTTTTTTCTCGTTATGATTGGAGTGTACTTCTTACATCTGCTTCGTTTAAACAACCCGTTTCTTGGAATCAATATTTGAATAAACCTCCAACTAGCCAGTGGCTATGACTCTAACCAGTGCTGTGTATTTTCATGTATTCATAAGAACTTGAAATAAAGAGTGATAACAAATAGAGGCGAAACACTAGCTTCAGAGTGCACTGGAAGACTGTTATATATATATATGTTTCAGAAATAAATAAAAATGCGTTACCTTGGTTTTGTAGATACTTCTATCGGCAATTCAGACACGAGTTCATCAAGGCACTGCATCAAGGCTCTGTGACGTGATCTGCAAGGACACCAGGGTGAATGTGAATGCAAATTTATTTATTTATTTAGTGAATACTGCAGACCAAGAACTGGTCCAAGCAGGACAGGTACAAGAGGCAAGATAAATATACAAAAACACACGTGATAACATAAGAATATATCACGAGAAATCGAATCAAAACTCGTGCTAACAGAATGCATAAAAGTTAACAAGACAAAATGTTACATAAAATAGCAACATAATACAAATTAACAGTGCCTAATTTAGTTCTAAACAACCGAAAGTTGGCTGGGATAAGTTAGGCAGTTCCACTCTGACACAGTACCCGGAAAAAAGGAAAATTTAAATGCGAATGCTTGGTTTTGGCAAAATACGGGGTTAAAGAATGGGCGTGATGATGATGTGTATGCCTAGTGTACAGAGGAGATACTTATGCACACGGGTCAAGGGCTAACTTGTTATTAACTAGCAGATATAGAAAGCTAAGGCAGTTTTTTTTTCGTCGTACTGAAAGTGTTGCAATGTTGTTAGCATTCATGAGTTCAGTCGGTGGGTCCGTAAGTTTGAACTCAGAATAAGCGAACCTAACAGCCTTTTTTTGTACCGCTTCAAGTTTCTTAATGTTGGATTTAGTAAAAGGGTGCCATACAACACAAGAATATTCTAGTTTTGCTCTTATGTACGTAAAATCTCTGCTTCACGACATATATTGTACATCATACCTGACATTCCTTATGCACGTCTACGTATTTATATTCGATGTACAGTATTCAAACAATATGTTCATTGCATTAACGTAATTAATTTAGAACAGGCAATGACACGATTCGTAGAGTATATTCCATAAAATGATGCTCATCAACATCTTTTCTAGGCAATCAACGGAGAAGTATTTCGTTACATAGTGCTTAACAAGCTATTAGGACCTCATAGTCAACGGCACAGTTACACACATTGCAGCAAGCTGTGTGTTGACAGACTTTTTTTTTTTCAGCTTACCTTTCTCGTGAGTTCTTCGTAATTCGCTTGCGCTGGTCGCCGCCGTATGTAGTTGCGCCGCTTCTACGCTGTAAGACCACAACAACATCGCATCAGAGCAATTACACAATCGCGGACGCGAAAGCCGAAGACTACTTGCTCGGCGTTTGCGCGCCAAGGAATTACGCTCGATTCTGCGATTTCACGACTAGGCTCCTCAACGCACGCTGCTGTTCAACTAAAATATATTACGAGTTCTACGTTAGCTATACTAGTGCAGCTAATAATTACGGTTACCTTGCGCTGAGGACTCATGTCTGGCCTTCTTGACAGTCTGCTGTTGCTGTAGTCGTCTGCTTTGCGCGAGTTCCCGCTTTTTTGCTGCCCACTAGCACTCGACGCACCACCACCGGTCGACGTTCAAAACGCGCACGTAACTTGTGTATGCTTAGTTGTGAGTGACGTTCCCTAAGTCTAAGAGCTTGACCTTAGAGATTCGCTTCTAAAACTCAAAGTTTTAAATCTCTTGGAAAGTTTGGATGTGTTTTTTTTTTCTTTTGCTGTTTCTTGTTCGTTGAGCTAACAAAAATTTTGACTACCGTTGTGAAGATGAATAATTGGCGTTTTTTGAATCAGCGGAATCTTACCTACAAGTGTGGCAGCTTGGGCTAGTTGGTATGACATGACGATAGTTATAGCGCGAGAACAGAACGATGACACAGAGACAAGAAGAATACACAAGAAGGTGTTTCGTATCCTTATTGTCTCTGTGTCGTCATTCTCTCGCGCTATAGACAAATTCCACCGGACTTACGTCACGAAAATGCGGTGGCGCTGTCTTGGTAGGCAAAAGACGCTCTGCCTACCGCAGTTTCTGTTTGGTTTTCAATGGTCCGTGTGGTGTTCTCAGTCAAGCAACAACAACAAAAAAACGGTATGCCGATAGAGGTGTGCGCCGAGGCGATTTTGACCGGCGGCGGCGTGGGGGTCGTACAGAGTCGGCGGCGGCGGCGTTGTCGGCGCACGCCGGTTTTTTCATCGGCGGCGGCGTGTGGCCAATTTTCGTCGGCGGCGGCGGCGTCGGCGGCGCAGAAACCGAAACTGAAAATTCAAAAGGCTCTTCCGCCACAGGTTACTGAATTAGTTGAAATTCGGGAATTTTAATCCAAATAGCATAAATGACACTACACAGATGTGTCGACATCCCGATGAATGCAAAGCGTTTTGTAAAATAGTTTTTATTTCGCTTTCATGAAAAAATAACGCGTATTTCAATCTATGTCCATGTTCTACGGTAAATGTGCAGCACTTTGCTTTTTTTACTTTAAGATGTTGTTTTAAGTTGTTGTTGTTGGCAACGTCATACTTCATAAAACCTTTTTTTCATTGAACAATGAGCAAGCAGTGACGCACGTCACTCATTTCGCTTTTTCCGGATCTGATCTTACTTTTACATTGTACGCTGCACAAAAGAAGAAGCACCTCTGCTTCGAGTTTTCTTATTACGATTGCATGAAACCGCTTTTTTGAGTATCTGTCATGCTTTGAATGTAACTTTCCTTCAAACGAATCAAAATACCTACTTTTCGCAATGTGAGAATCTTTTATGCAGCGGTATAGGATGCGGAAGGAAACAAATCTGCGCATTTATTCAACTAGTTCTCAGCGCGGTGTTCAATGAATGAAGTGTAGACATGGGCGAGGCGGGTGGTGCAAAAAGGACACTTGAACCCTTCAAGCTCCACCAGCACTTGCTACCCATTCTAGCGACACCAACACGACCTACTCCCTCAGTCGTGATGGAAGTTGAAAGAAGGGTTTGCATCCCCCCAAGACAAAAAACTGTGATGGTCATATGTGCAGATGAGAGCAAATGCAATATTTGCTCAGATAGACAGCCCATACTGGTCACGAGCTGGGCGTCCGTTGACCACGCTTGCAGAGAACGTTGACTCCCCGAACCCTTGGTGTTTGGTCAGGGGAGAGGAACACCCCTTGCAAGTGGGCCCCATTAAAATTTCTCTTAAAAACGTCACAAATAAGAATGCTTGATAAGTATGTATAAAACATTCAACTTTTCAATGCTTTTTTGTAGCGTGTTCACGTGCTCAATACCCATCAGATGTGTGAGAAATCGAAATAGCAACTGCCACTCTCGACTTGTTCCGGAAAAGACACAGTAGAACAATGCAATTACGAGTGCTGGGAACCTTTGTTCTTTTGTATATTTGATTTCTAGACATGATTTGAATTCTTATATAAACAAAAATAAAACCTGCAACATATTAAAAAAAAGGCTGCTATTGCAAGATGTGTGTTGCAAGACGTGATTTTTCTAGACTTAAGTCTCTGCAAGGCATATCTGGTGTCACAAACTTGTAAGTGTCCCCCCCCCCTTTTCCCCACGACATCTCCCGATCCCCCCCCTCTAATAAAAAGGCACCAATGTAGGCTTCCGTGATTGCCTACTGGCGCGCGGCGGGCCAATCCGGTGGCTAGATCCAACAGTGGCGATTTCGACTTGCTTTATTGGAGGTGCTGAAGGATCAAGAAAAGGCCGATATTTGTAAATTTCTTGAGAGTTCAGTGATAGTCTCTTCATGAATACCGTGGATTATTGGACCTCACTTTGTGTATAATGCTCCAATGAAAAAAAATGGTTTCATCCTGTGTCACTGCAGAGTCAGAAGCCATCACATGTGCAGGCATCAATAAGCTTCTATATGACATTGCTAAGGTTCAGTACATTTGTACAATTAATTCTCGTTAATTGAACATTTTGAGTATAATCCCTGCTTGGGTTAGTATGTGTGAAACATAAATTTGAGATTTAAAAGTATCATTGTGTGTTTCTGCAGCAAAGACACATTGATTAAAACTGATGACTCCGGAGCTACGGCAGAGGTAACATTCGTTCTGTTTTTTTCGGTTACGGTAACGGTAATGCGTTACCTTTTTATGTATCTATATAACGTGGAGCCGTGAAACGTTCCCCTTTTTCTTATTTGAGTAACTAGTGAGGTATTTAGTTACTTTTTATTGTAACGGATACATCACTAAATAGACTTACAGGAGTGATGTCGGCCCACACCTTTAGTTGTTGCGGTCTACAGGCTGGCTGTAAACATTAAATGAATATATTCCTTTCATCCAGAAGGGTTGCTCGATCATTGATGATCTTGACCTTTGAGAAATACACAACAGCTTCTTAATGATATGCATATCATCCCACCGAAGCGTGCACTTCGTTTCGTTAATATTTACAGTCAACGTGAGTGCTGTCGTCACGCTGTATGTTTTAGGTAGAAATTTAGCCTACTCAAAATACCCAAAGACGTCGATCCACCGCGCAACGCGTGGCCACGCGATGACGGTTCTGTATGAAAATGGCATCCACAGTGAAACATGTTGCATCTGCTGAAATTTTATCGCAACATTATTATACTGCCACGCTCGCTTGTATTTTTATGTCACAGTCTTGCGCAAAGGCACTGCCGTAGTGGTTCAGTAGCTAAGGTACTCGGCTGCTGACCCGCAGGTCGCGGGATCAAGTCCCACCTGCGGCTGCTTTATTTTCGATAGAGGCGAAAATGCTGCAGGCCTATGTGCTGCGATTTGGGTGCATGTTAAAGAAACCCAGGTTGTCAAAATTTCTGGAGTCCTCCACCACGGCATCTCTCATAATCATGTGGTGGTTTTGAAACATTAAACACCACATATTAATCAGTTGCCTTGCGCAAAGGACGCTTGGCTGTCTGCGAACACTCTAGATTATTTTAGAATTTTCTGATAAGCTTGAGACACCTACGATATGGATGCTACGTGTATAAATGGCGACGTACCTTCGCGCAGATCATATTACCAACGACCAATGCTCTGATTACCGCTATCTGTGTAAAGCGCGATTTTCGAGCACTTTGCACTTTCCTATGCACATGTTCACTCAATAAAAAGTGTCATCTTGAGCAACCCACGTACCATCTTCTTTGACGTCGCAACCACGCGGCAATACCGTAAGTGAAATGAGAACGGTGAAATGATGGATACAAAACAGTGAGATGGGGCGTTAGTGCACGGCCAAGTTTTGTTTAAGATGCGTATACCACAAGCTATTTTCTTCTATAGAACCAATATGATGCGGATTTGTTAAAATACTGTGAAGTTGAATGTCAAGAAAGGAAGAACATGAACTTAGAAAGAGACAGTGGAGACGAAAAGTGATAGGTATCCACGTAAAGTTTGATCGGTCGTTCCCCGCCAAACGTCCTAAACGTTTTGTCGACTATCTCAGGTGTATTCGAAAAAAAAAGTCGGGCTGATTTACTCCATTGAAATCAGTCTATCGCGAAAATTCTTTCGAGAGAAAAATATTTTGGGTGGCCTATATGTCACTGAAATTTCAGCTATAGGCTGGGCCCTATATTGAGTCCTAAGATAAAAGCCTATTTACTGAGAGAGTCTATGTATAGGCTCTATTTATTTTGCCGACCTATGGTTTCGAATATTTAAAACCTCTCACTATGGCGTGCCTTGGTGTCGTATTGACGTTCTGGCTTGTAAAGCCGAAAATTTTATTTTTCAAATTATAAACTGTTCATATCTCCCCCCCCCCTATCCTCCCCGGCACTCGTTCTAGTGTTGGTTCTTTGATAAACACCATTCACATATCTTTAAAAAAATGCTTGGATATCAACTATTCATAACTCTCCTTTAAATATGTGGAAATGAAATGACGTCACTAAATTACCGATGAGGTGAAATATTAACTCTAAAAGCACAGTAAACGTGCCTAAAAAGCTAATTCAACGCTAAAACAATGTAACCTTAACTAATAATGTCAGCACACTTCTAAAACCTCATGCAATCTATATTGCATACCTGCAAGGTGCAGTTATTCAAGCGCTTTTTGCAGTGAAATTTGGCCATGGAGTTAATCTCGTTCATGGCAGTGCTATTTCTAAATTTGACGTTTGAATATATAATGAGGTTTACGAGTTTCTTTCGGTGAAATCCGCGTTTTTTTTTGTGCGATGTAATTGAGAATTTTATGCATTGTGCTGGCACGAAGTTTATTGTAGATGATGCGTTTATAGAGTACACCGTTCAACGACTGTGGTGAAATAGAATCAGCAATTTATGTTCATTCATGCTACACAACTCTCTTGATATGCTCCCAGAGAACAGAAAAACGCATAACGAAGTACATTACTAACGAACGGAAGAATTAAATATTTCTCGGCCTTTTCATGTTGTTTCTGTAGTCCAATCTACAAACGTTCGTATTAAACGAGCATGACGGTACGAAGGCATGGAATTGGGTTTTGCAGCATGTTGTGACACATGTGCCACTCCAGGTCACCTTTAATACATGACATCGGAATCCACACTGAGCTTGATCTATGATTATGTACCTAATCAACAGAGAATAAGAGCTAAGCTCCGGATTCATTATTAATGTGGCTTCAAAAACGAGAAAGCAGCACGATTCGCGAGCAATCGAGCGCCCGTTCTCTCTCTCTATTTCGTTGAACTGCTTGTGCCCTGAGATGCCACTTCAATTTCTTTTTGAATTAATGTGGCGATCTGGAAAGTTGTGAGCGCCAAACAAGGCGCTAACAAGAACGAGAGAGACAGGATGGGTGCTTGTGAACGTCGCGTGGAGGCATTAGTTAGCGCTCGAAATTTCCCGATAGCAATGCGCCATCTGGCAGGATTTCAAGTTTTGTTAAAATGTAGCGATGACACAGATCATGGGTTTTGTCATGTCATTTGCTACCAATTAAACAGTGGCTGCGTAATTTAGGTTACCATGAAAATTGTCGCGGCCATATTTCAAGAAGGAAGGAGGCAGAAACGCACCGTTCATGCCATACGTGATCCTTCATCACTCGTGGAAATCAATTTATTCAAGCTGTAACGTGATTGAAGAATTCTGTTACTTCTCGGCAATCAGAGAGGCTTTTAATTCTTCCGTCTCTTTATGAGATATTGCTGCCATTTTTTTCCAACAGGCTTGCAGTTCTGTTGCACGGACATAGCAACACCCATGTTTTTGATGATTTTTTTTTCATTCCCATTCAAAAACTTTTCCATTCATAGTCATTTCTGAAGCGCATAAGAACTGAATTCGTGTCGTTCGTCACCCGTTGCTACGTTCGTCCAGTACACACTGCAAAAAGCTTGATGGCAAAGTCGTTTTCTATGTTCATGTTCCTTGTACCCAACCTTTCGCGCTCTTTGTGCACTTCAAGGAATTCAGAAAGACTACAATACAACCCAACCAGCTGTACACCGTGCCGTCGGGACTGGTATGCATGACGCAAATATGTTGCGAGTGGTCTCGCAGTGTTCTGCCATTGTGCTTCGTTCCCTGTTCCGTGAGCTCAAGTTTGGTCGACACGTGGCGTCGTTGCCGCGCCATTGGTGTCGTGTTTCCCGTGTCTTTTCTTATACACAGTGTATACGAAGAAATGTCTCTGTGTAGCCGCTGGTGCCGAGGTCGCGGATTACGTTTTTGCTTCTTTCCTTCCGCAGCTGTGGTGACAATTGGTGGTTAGATTATCGGTTATTTCTTTACTCATTTTAGTTTTCTCGTTTAGCTAGTTTTCTGTATTCTAGCCCAAGAAAGGTGATCCAGATTTTTTTTCTCTCGTGGGAATGACCATAGGTATCTGCGTACATGGTTGCAACTCCACATTTCCAAGTTGTAAGACTCGGAGTGCCCTGCCGACGGCCCCTATTCTCTTTCTGCTCTAGCAGCCATGACCGTCACGTTCTTCCAAACCTTCTCCTCCTACCAACTTCTAAACTATTTTCTCCACTCTCCCTTTTCCCTTCAAGGGACTGAGGCGTGGTCTAGCAAGGAAAGATAGTGTCTTTTTTTTTTCTTCAACCACACATTCATCCATTCAGGGGAAGCTTGCATGCAGTAACTGGTTTGGAAAGCAGGTAAGGTTCGCGGAAAGTCACCTCACCTACCCTGATTTGTTCCGGGTCTACGCTCTCGAGGTGCGCCAAAAGAGGCGACAACACGAAAGTCATACTTCGAATTCTTTAGGGCTGTTGGCTCCCCTCGTCAAAAACTTTTTGGACACGCCTGGCTGACTGACGGCCTAGGAAGAGCTGTCGGAAATCGAGGCAGCTTGATTTGTTCGACGTGCCACGAGACGCGCTGAATAATTAGCCGAGAGGTTGGGATTCATCGTCAGGTATGTTTCCCACACTCTGTGGTGCTCTCAAGTTTTCCACTCCCCCAGGCCCTAGCCTGCCTAGCGCTGCAGGCCCTATTCTGCACGTGCGATGCAACGTTATTGCACTGTGCTGTGTTGTGCGTATTATTGCATTATGACCTACGTTGTGTTTCTCTCTCGCCGTGTGACGAACTGAACGTGCATCCTTTCTATTTCTGGGTAGAAAAGAAGGCAGTGTTTGACTTTCTCTCTCTTTCTCCTTCTCGTTTTTTTTATCTTTATTCGCTGCGCCGTGCTCCCTGCTGGGCTGCAGAAATTAGGCGCCTTCTTCTAACCACTACCCCCACCATTTGGGGGACGGAGATGAAGACGGCAATTTCTTTGGACTGCCCTTGACTAAATGGGCATGCAGTATGTCCATTTACAGTGATATGCAAGGCGGCTTTCCTAAAGGTTTATTTTTTAACCAAAAACTCTTGTTCACAGATTGCTTTTCTCCCTCATTGTGCCTTTACCTTTCCGAATTCCAGCAAAGGCACGCGAGCACAAGATCTCAAAAAGGTAAATGGCAAAAACAAAATGAGCGAGAAAAGCCATCTGTGAACGAGAGTTTATGGTTGGAAAACTAACCTTACAGAAAAGCTGCCTTGCAGTTTATTGCAAACTATCTATTGTTTTCTCCTGCAGAGAATTTTAAGAAGACCACGGCTTAAAATGCGAGCACCGAGACGCTCTGAACCAGCTCTCAGAAGCTCTCATCAAGCTTCCATGATGCTACCTTTAGTGTGTAAATAGTGAACATAAACGTTGCTCTTATCAGCCCCGGCTACTCTGCTTGACTTCTACCTAAGACTTGGCTAGCTCCTTCGAGTACATCACGAGCAAGCAAAAGGGCACGGAGTTGTAAAGATGAAAATGTGCAACATCACATCGCTTTTATTACGTGACATATTCGTTCTCCGCCGCGTTCGCCCGATCGTGTCCACATATAACTTTCCCGTTTTATAGCGACGACACACCGTTGATTGCGGTCACGTCATTGAATGTCATTTAAACAGCGGTTGCATTATTTATTTGCAAATTACTTCTTCATAAAGTATGGTGAAGTAATTTATTATTTGGCCACCTGAGGAGCTTTTTAACTTGACTTATTTTTTTTTATCAAGACTTGAATATAATGTTAAGTTTTATTTGGTTGACTCTGAGCATTACCTTCGCAACAGAAGTACATCTGTCAGCGACAATCATTCTTAACCTTTCCCAGTGCCAGTAGGTCCGTTCAAGTTACGTGATGAAAACCAGTTTGCTGAACTATGTCATATATGACATGTCGCTCAAATGTCGGTCTCTGCATTTTTGATGAATCCAGCCGTCTTTTGTAAATTGTTTACTGGCAAGTTTTTTAAAATTTTGTTTTGTTCTTTTTAAAACTGGTGGTCTCAGACAAGCTTATTACGCCTCTTCTCACCACTGGATAGCCGTTGTTACGCGCGGCGCCTGGGCCGACGGGGGAGGGCCGCGTTCTTTGTTCATCAAACAAGTCACCGAAGGGCTGCCAGCCTGCTGTCCGCCGTGTACTGTCCATCTTAGCCGGGAAGTGAGGTGGCATTCCGACACCATAAGACGTTCCACGAGACGACCACAATGGTTTCTTGGTGTCACAGGTGCAGTGTGGTGGCCACGCCCCAATCAAAGACCTTGACTTGAGCGAGTGTGAGCGGCACCGTCAGAAATGGTGTGTGTGTCTCGTGATTCAACAGTGCATTCTGGATTCATTCCCTGATTAAGTCAAAACGTACACTTCATAGTGAGCCACCCAGCTCATTCGCAAGAGACCTCTCGCCCTGTCTGTACAGAATGTAATAAATACTCTGTTACGTTTGCCATCTTACTCCTGAGTGCACATGCGTTTTATTTTCTGTCTCTCTACACGCCCTTTCTTGCCCCTATTTCTCAACCCTTGGTGCTAGGCAGCAAACCGGATGCCATGATATGGTTAATCCCCCAGCCTTCCTTTCTCCCTCTTGCCATCTTACTGCCTTGGCATCTTCATCCCGGGTATCCAATGTCTTAAAAGGCCGGTACAAACAGACAAGTTAAAAAATAAAACAGATGGTGAATATTTTCTGCAGCATGTTCAGACGCTGCGTATAAGTAGTCATCCTCGAAAATTATCAACTTTAACACCGCGGACAGGTGCTGATATACCCTGAGTAGGTTCGAGCATGTATTATGCCTCGACGCTTTTAATCTTCATTAAACTTCTCCCTTTTCATTTCATCCTTCGGGGTTTTGTGTAGTTCTTCATCTAACGCCTAACCTCCATGTCCTTCCTCATTTATTCCTCCTCCTCCCTTCATCTAACGCGCTGCATTCGTGCTGCACTGCCACCACTTCATTTCTTCTTTATGTACGCCCTGTTTCGGGCACAATTATAAGCTGCCATCTTGGACTGATAATGATGCCGTTTTTCATCCGTATGAATATTCGAAATGTGCTATGGCGAACTCGCACGCATCAAAACGCTGGGCCATTACATTCAACGTCGTATCACCATAATCATAGCTAATTACGACACAAAAAACAGATAAATTGCTTCTAAGCCTAAGATGGCAGTGTCTATGCTTTACTGTAACTATTACATTTATTTTTTTGTCAATTTGTTCAATATGTCATTTCATGCAGCGGCCGCCGAACTCGTTCCGCTGTTCATAGTGGTACTCTCTGTCTCTGAAGCTGGATGAAGATAACTAAGAAGCCTGGTTTTTACTGGCTACATAAAATGTGAAACGAAGCTATAAATCACGATGAAAAAGAAGACAAATCTTTGAAAAGTCAGTACTGGCGCATAAATGGCACGTCGATTGCGCCGATGAAAAACGTCGGCGGCGGCGGCGGCGGCGCGCCGATCAGTTCGCGTCGGCGGCGGCGGCGCGGCGAAAACTATCGGCGGCGGCGCGCCGACCAGTCGGCGCACACCTCTAGTTGCGGTTGGATGCGAGGCACGCCTTACTACTTAGTTTTGTGTGTTTGCACGTGGATGAGTGAATTAATGGAGCTGTTCCGTGTAGATCGGGCGGCGGCTAACGCCACCTAGCCGTAGCACTTAGTGAGCCATCAACTCACGGAGGAAAACCTTTCCTTCCTCCGTGCATCAACTAGATTTATGGTCTATTCGATTTAGCCTAGGTTCTCTGCACCTTCTGCACTTTTTCACGGTGCGCTGCACCTAGGTCCTCGATTCCCGAAGGTGCAACGTCGCCCCCTGCACCAACGTCCTCGAATTGTGGCGGGTGCAGGTAAGGTGCTGCCGCGGTGCCGTGAACCCTTGAACCTCTCATCGCGAGGGTGCAGCATTTTGGGTGCAGCTAGAGGTGTGCGCCGAGGCGATTTCTACCGGCGGCGGCGTGGAGGTCGTTCAGAGTCGGCGGCGGCGGCGTTGTCGGCGCACGCCGGTTTTTTCATCGGCGGCGGCGCGCGGCCAATTTTCGTCGGCGGCGGCGGCGTGGGCGGCGCAGAAACCGAAACTGAAAATTCAAAAGGCTCTTCTGCCACAGGTTACTGAATTAATTGAAATTCAAGAATTTTAATCCAAATAGCATAAATGACACTACACAGATGTGCTGACATCCCGATGCATGCAAAGCGTTTTGTAAAATAGTATTTATTTTGCTTTCATGAAAAAATACCGCGTATTTCAATCTACGTCCATGTTCTACGGTAAATGTGCAGCACTTTGCTTTTTTTAGTTTAAGATGCATCTGGTTGTTGTTGTTGTTGGCAACGTCATACTTCATGAAACCTTCTTTCATTGAACAATGAGCAAGCAGTGACGCACGTCACTCCTTTCGCTTTTTCCAGATCTGATCTTACTTTTACATTATACGCTGCACAAAAGAAGAAGCACCTCTGCTTCGAGTTTTGTTATTACGATTGCATGAAACCGCTTTTTTTGAGTATCTGTCATGCTTTGAATGTAACTTTTCTTCAAACAAATCAAAATACCTACTTTTCACAATGTGAGAATCTTTTATGCAGTGGTATAGGATGCGGAAGGAAACAAATCTGCGCATTTATTCAACTAGTTCTCAGCGCGGAGTTCAATGAATGAAGTGTAGACATGGGCGTGGGCGAGGCGGGTGGTGCAAAAAGGACACTTGAACCCTTCAAGCTCCACCAGCACTTGCTACCCACTCTAGCGACACCAACACGACCTACTCCCTCAGTCGTGATGCAAGTTGAAAGAAGGGTTTGCATCCCCCCAAGACAAAAACCTGTCGATGGTCATATGTGCAGATGAGAGCAAATGCAATATTTGCTCAGATACACAGCCCATACTGGTCACGAGCTGGGCGTCCGTTGACCACGCCTGCAGAGAACGTTGACTCCCCGACCCCTTGGTGTTTGGTCAGGAGAGGGGAACACCCCTTGCAAGTGGGCCCCATTAAAATTTCTTTTAAAAACGTCTCAAATAAGAATGCTTGATAAGTATCTATAAAACATTCAACTTTTCAATGCTTTTTTTGTAGCGTGTTCACGTGCTCAGTACCCATCAGATGTGTGAGAAATCTAAATAGCAACTGCCACTCTCGACTTGTTCCAGAAAAGACACAATAGAACAATGCAATTACGAGTGCTGGGAACCTTTGTTCTTTTGTACATTTGATTTCTAGGCATTATTTGAATTCTTATATAAACAAAAATAAAACCTGCAACATATTAAAAAAGGCTGCTATTGCAAGATGTGTGTTGGAAGACGTGATTTTTCTAGAATTACGTCTCTGCAAGGCACATCTGGTGTCACAAACTTGTAAGTGTCCCCCCTTTTCCCCACGACATTTCCCGATCCCCCACCTTCTAATAAAAAGGCACCAATGTAGGCCTCCGTAGGCTTCCGTGATTGCCTACTGACGCGCGGCGGGCCATTCCGGTGGCTAGGTCCAACAGTGGTTATTTCGATTTGCTTTATTGGAGGGGCTGAAGGATCAAGAAAAGGCCGATATTTGTAAATTTCTTGAGAGTTCAGTGATAGTTTCTTCATGAATACCGTGGACCTCACTTTGTGTATAATGCTCCAATGAAAAAAAAATGGTTTCATCCTGTGTCACTGCAGAGTCAGAAGCTATCACATGTGCAGGCATAATTAAGCTTCTATATGACATTGCTAAGGTTCAGTACATTTGTGCAAATAATTCTCGTTAATTGAACATCTTGAGTATAATCTTTGCTTGGGTTAGTATGTGTGAAACATAAATTTGAGATTTAAAATTATCATTGTGGGTTTCTGCAGAAAAGACACATTGATTAAAACTGATGACTCCGGAGCTACGGCAGAGGTAACATTCGTTCTGTTTTTTTCGGTTACGGTAACGCGTTACCTTTTCTATGTATCTATATAATTTGGAGCCGTGAAACGTTTCCCTTTTTCTTATTTGAGTAACGAGTGAGGTATTTAGTTACTTTCTACTGTAACGGAAACATCACTAAATAGACTTACTTACAGGAGTGATGTCGGCTCACACCGTCAGTTGTTGCGGTGTATAGGCTGGCTGTAAACATTACATGGATATATTCCTTTCACCCAGCACGTGATAGGGAAGGGTCGCTCGACCTTTGAGAAATACACAACATCTTCTTAATGATATGCATATCTTCCCACCGAAGCGTGCACTTCGTTTCGTTAATATTTACAGTGAACGTGAGTGCTGTCGTCATGCCGTATGTTTTAGGTAGAAATTTAGCCTACTCAAAATACCTAAAGACGTCGATCCACCTTGCAACGCGTGGCCACCCGCTGACGGTTCTGTATGAAAATGGCATCCACAGTGAAACACGTTGCATCTGCTGAAACTTTATCGCAACATTATTATACTGCCACGCTCGCTTGTATTTTTATGTCACTGTCTTGCGCAAAGGCACTGCCGTAGTGGTTCAGTAGCTAAGGTACTCGGCTGCTGACCCGCACGTCGCGGGATCAAGTCCCACCTGCGGCTGCTTTATTTTCGATAGAGGCGAAAATGCTGTAGGCCCATGTGCTGCAATTTGGGTGCATGTTAAAGAACCCCAGGTTGTCAAAATTTCTGGAGTCCTCCACTACGGCATCTTTCATAATCATGTGGTGGTTTTGAAACGTTAAACACCACATAATAATCAGTTGCCTTGCGCAAAGGACGCTTCGCTGTCTGCGAAAACTCTAGATTATTTTAGAATCTTCTGATAAGCTTGAGACACCTACGATATGGATGCTACGTGTATAAATGGCGACGTACCTTCGCGCAGATCATTTTACCGACGAACAATGCTCTAATTACCGGTATCTGTGTAAAGCACGAATTTCTAGTACTTTGCACTTTCCTATGCACATGTTCACTCAATAAAAAGTGTTGTCTTGAGCAATTCACGTACCACATTCTTTGCCGTTGCAACCACGTGAGGGCGTAAGTGCACGCCCAAGTTTGATTTGAGATGCGTATACCACAAGCTGTTTTCTTCTATAGAACCAACATGATGCGGATTTGTTAAGTTACTGTGAAGTTCAATGTCAAGAAAGGAAGAACACGAACTTGGAAAGAGACAGTGGAGACGAAAAGTGATAGGTATTCACGTAAAGTTTGATCCGTCCTTCCACTATCTCAGGTGTATTCGAAAAATGTCGCGCTTATTTACTCTATTGAAAGCAGTCTATTGCGAAAATGTTTTGCAGAGAAAAATATTTTTATATGTGACCGAAATTGCGGCTATAGGATGGGCCCTATATCGAGTCCTAAGATAAAAGCACATTTACTGAGAGAGTCTATGTGGGCTCCATTTATTTTGCCGACCTATTGTTCCGAATATTTAAAACCTCCCACGATGGCGTGCCTTGTTGTCGTATTGACGTTCCGGCTTGTAAAGCCGAAAATTTCATTTTTCAAATTATAAGACTGTTGCTATCTCCCCCCTCCCCGGAACTCGTTCTAGGGTTGGTCCTTTGATAAAAACCAGTCATATATCTTTAAAAAATGCTTGGATATTAACTATTCATAACTCTCATTTAAGGATGTGGAAATGAAATGACCATCACTAAATGACTGATGAGGTGAAATATTAACAGTAAAAAGCATTGTAAACGTGACTAAAAAGCTAATTCTACAAAAACAATGTAACCTGAACTAATGAAGTCACCAGACATCTAAAACCTCATGCAATGTATACTGCATACCTGCAAGGTGCAGTTATTCAAGCGCTTTTTGCACTGAAATTTGGTCATGGAGTTAATCCCGTTCACGGTGGTGCTATTTTTAATTTTAACGGTTGAATATCAAACGAAGCATTAGGAAATTCTTTGCATGAAACACGTATTTTTTGCGATGTAATTGAGCATTGTATACATTGTGCTGACACGAAGTTTATTGCAGGTGATGTGTTTATAGAGTATACCGTTGGGTGACTGTGGTAAAATAGAAACAGCAATTTATGTTAATTCATGCTACAAAACTCACGTGACCTGCTCCCAGAGAACAGAAGAATGCATAACGAAGTGCGTTACTAATGAACGGAAGAATTAAATAATTCTCGGTCTTTAATGTTGTTTCTGTAGTCCAACCTACAAACGTTCGTAGTAAACGAGCATGACGGTATGAAGGCATAAAATTGGGTTCTGCAGCATGTTGTGACGCATGTGGCACTGCAGGTCACATTTATTACGTGACATCGGAATCCACACTGAGCTTGATCTATGATTATGTACCTAATCAACGGAGTATGAGAGCTAAGCTCCGGTTTCATTATTAATGTGGCTTCAAGGACGAGAAAGCAGCACGATTCGCGAGCAATCGAGCACCCATTCTGTCTTTCTATTGCGTTGAACTGCTTGTGCCATCAGATGCCACTTCAGTTTTTTCTTGAATAATTGTGGCGATTGGGAAAGTTGTGAGCGCCAAACAAGACGTTAACAAGAACGAGAGAGACAGGACAGATGCTTGTGAACGTCATGTGGAAGCATTAGTTTGCGCTCAAAATTTCCCGATAGCAATGCGCCATCTGGCTGAATTTCAAGTTTTATTAAAATGTAGCAATGGCACAGACCATGGGTTTTTGTCATGTCATTTGCTACCAGTTAAACAGCGGCGGCGTATCTTGTATTTTAAGGTACCATGAAAATTGTCGCGGACATATTTCAAGAACGAAGGAGGCAGAAACGCACCGTTCATGTCGTACGTGATCCTTTATCACTCGCGGAAATAAATTTATTGGTCGAAGAATTCTGTTACCTGGTCGAAGAATTCTGTTACCTCTCGGCAATCAGAGAGGTTTTTAATCCTCGAGTCTCTTTATGAGATATTGCTGTCATCTTTTTCCAACAGGCTTGCAATTCTGTTGTACTGACACAACATAGCAATGACCGTGTTTTTCTAGATTTTTTTTCATTCCCATTTAGACACTTTTTCATTCATAGACATCTTTGAAGCGCGTAAGGAATTCCCGTCGCCCCTCGCACGTCGTTGCATTCGTCCAGTCCACATAGCAAAAGGCTTGATGGCAAAGTTGTTTCCACGCTCAGGTTTCTCGTACCGAAGCTTTCGCGCTCTTTGTGCACTTCAAGGAATGCAGAAAGACTACAAAGCAACGCAACGAGCTCTACACCGTGCCATCGGCACTGGTATGGGGCAAACTTGTTGCGAGTGGTCTCGCAGTGTTCTGCCATTGTGCTTCGTTAGCTGTTCCATGAGCTCAAGTTTGGTCGACACGCGGCGTCGTTGCGGCACCATTGGTGTCGTGTTTCCCGTGTCTTTTCTTATACACAGTGTTCTGCGAATAAATGCCTCTGTGTAGCCGCTGGTGCCGAGGTCGCGCATTACGCTTTTCCTTCTTTCCTTCCGCAGCTGTGGTGACAATTGGTGGTTAGATTATCGATTATTAATTTATTTATTTTAGTTTTCTCGTTTAGCCAGTTTTCTGTATTCTTGTCCCAGAAAGGTAATCCAGATTTTTTTTCTCGTGGGAATGACCATAGATATCTGCGTACATGGTTGCAGCTCCACATTTCCAAGTTGTACGACTCGGACTGCCCTTCCGACGGCCCCTATTCTCTTTCTGCTCTAGCAGCCATGACCGTCACGTTCTTCCAAACCTTCTCCTCCTACCTACTTCTAAACTATTTTCTCAACTCTCCCCTTTCCCTTCAACGGACTGAGCCGTGGTCTCGCAAGGAAAGATAGTGTCTTTTTCTTTTTCTTCAACCACACATTCATCCATTCAGGGGAAGCTTGCATGCAGTAACTGGTTTGGAAAGCAGGTAAGGTTCGCGGAAAGTCACCTCATCTACCCTGATTTGTTCCGGGTCAACGCTCTCGAGGTGCGCCAAAAAAGGCGACAACACGAAAGTCATACTTAGAATTCTTTAGGGCTGTTGGCCCCCTCGTCAAAAATTCTTTGGACATGCCTGACTGACTGAGGGCCTAGGAAGAGCTGTCGGAAATCGAGGCAGCTTGATTTGTTCGACGTGCCACGAGACGCGCTGAATAATTAGCCGAGAGGTTGGGATCCGTCGTCAGGTATGTTTCCCACACTCTGTGGTGCTTTCAAGTCTTCCACTCCCCCAGGCCCTAGCGCTGCAGACCCTATTCTGCACGTGCGATGCAACGTTATTGCACTGTGCTGTGTTGTGCGTATTATTGCATTATGACCTACGTTGTGTTTCTCTCTCGCCGTGTGACGAACTGAACATGCATCCTTTCTATTTCCTGGGTAGAAAAGAAGGCAGTGTTTGACTTTCTCTTTCTCCTTCTAGTTTTTTTATCTTTATTCGCTGCGCCGTGCTCCCTGCTGGGCTGCAGAAATTAGGCGCCTTCTTCTAACCACTACCCCCACCATGTGGGGGACGGAGATGAGGACGACAATTTCTTTGGGCTGCCCTGGACTGAATGGACATGCAGTCTGTCCATTACAGTCATCTGCAAGGTGGCTTTTCTGTAAGATTTATTTTCTAGCCAAAAACTATCGTTCACTGACTGCTTTTCTCCGTCATTGTGTCTTTACCTCTTCCAATTCCAGTGAATGCACGCGAGCACGCGAGTACAACAAAATGTCACCTCTCCAAATTCCAGCAAAGGCACGCGAGAACAACAAGATCTCAAAAAGGTGAATGGCAAAAACAAAATGAGCGAGAAAAGCAGTCTGTGAACGAGAGTTTATGGTTGGAAAACTAACCTTACAGAAAAGCTGCCTTGCAGATTATTGCAAACTGTCTAGTGTTTTCTCCTGCAGAGAATTTTAGGAAGACCACGGCTTAAAACGCGAGCACCGAGACGCTCTGAATCAGCTCTCAGAAGCTCTCATCAAGCTTCCATGATGCTACATTTAGTGAGTAAATAGTGAACATAAACGTTGCTCTTATCAGCCCCGGCTACTCTGCTTGACTTCTACCTGAGACTTGGCTAGCTCCTTCAAACACATCACGAGCAAGCAAAAGGGCACGGAGTTGTAAAGATGAAAATGTGCAACATCACATCGCTTTTATTACGTGACATATTCGTTCTCCGCCGCATTCGCCCGATCGTGTACACATATAACTTTCCAGTTTTATAGCGACGACACACCGTTGATTGCGGTCACGTCATTGAATGTCAATTAAACAGCGGTTGCATTATTTATTTGCAAATTACTTCTTCATAAAGTATGGTGAAGTAAATTATTATTTGGCCACCTGAGGAGCTTTCTAATTTGACTTATTTTTTTATCAAGACTTGAATATAATGTTAAGTTTTATTTGGTTGACTCTGAGCATTACCTTCGCAACAGAAGTACATCTGTCAGCGACAATCATTCTTAACCTCTCCCAGTGCCAGTAGGTCCGTTCAAGTTACGTGATGAAAACCAGTTTGCTGAACTATGTCATATATGACATGTCGCTCAAATGTCGGTCTCTGCATTTTTGATGAATCCAGCCGTCTTTTGTAAATGTCTACTGGCAAGTTTTTTTAAAATTTGTTTTGTTCTTTTTAAAACTGGTGGTCTCAGACAAGCTTATTAAGCCTCTTCTCACCACTGGATAGCCGTTGTTACGCGCGGCGCCTGGGCCGACGGGGGAGGGCCGCGTTCTTTGTTCATCAAACAAGTCACCGAAGGGCTGCCAGCCTGCTGTCCGCCGTGTACTGTCTATCTTAGCCGGGAAGTGGGGGGGCATTCCGACACCATAAGACGTTCGATGAGACGACCACAATGGTTTCTTGGTGTCACAGGTGCAGTGTGGTGGCCACACCCCAATCAAAGACCTTCACTTGAGCGAGTGTGAGCGGCACCGTCAGAAATGGTGTGTGTGTCTCGTGATTCAACAGCGCATTCTGGACCCATTCCCTGATTTAGTCAAAACGTACACTTTATAGTGAGCCACCCAGCTCATTCGCAAGAGACCTCTCGCCCTGTCTGTACAGAATGTAATAAATCTATAAATTCTCTGTTAAGTTTGCCATCTTACTCCTGAGTGCACAAGCGTTTTCTTTTCTGTCTCTCTACACGCCCTTTTTTGCCCCTATTTCTCAAACCTCAGTGCTAGGCAGCAAACCGGATGCCAAGATATGGTTAATCCCCCAGCCTGCCTTTCTCTCTCTTGCCATCTTACTGCCTTGGCATCTTCATCCCGGGTATCCAATGTCTTAAAAGGCTGGTACAAACAGATAAGTTACAGAATAAAACAGATAGTGAATATTTTCTGCAGCACGTTCAGACGCTGCATATAAGTGGTCATCCTCGAAAATTATCAACTTTAACACCGCGGACATGTGCTGATATACCCTGAGTAGCTTCGAGCATGTATTATGCCTCGACGCTTTTAATCTTCATTAAACTTCTCCCTTTCGATTTCATCCTTGGGGGTTTTGTGTAGTTCTTCATCTAACGCCTAACCTCCCTGTCCTTCCTCATTTATTCCTCCTCATCCCTTCATCTAACGCGCTGCATTCGTGCTGCACTGCTACCACTTCATTTCTTCTTTATATGCGCCCTGTTTCGGGCACAATTATAGGCTGCCATCTTCGACTGATAATGATGCCGTTTTCCATCCGTATGAATATTCGAATTGTGCTATGGTGAACTCGCACGCATCAAAACGCTGGGCCATTACATTCAACGTCGTCTCACCATAATCATAGGTAATTACGACACAAAAACAGCAAAAATTTTCTTTAAGCCTAAGATGGCAGTGTCTATGCTTTACTGTAACTGTTACATTTATTTTTTGTCAATTTGTCCAATATGTCATTTCATGCAGCGGCCGCCGAACTCGTTCCGCTGTTCATAGTGGTACTCTCGGTCTCTAAAGCTGGATGAAGATAACTAAGAAGCCTCGTTTTACTGGCTACATAAAATGTGAAACGAAGCTATAAATCAAGTTGAAAAAGAAGACAAATCTGTGAAAAGTCAGTACTGGCGCATAAATGGCGCACCGATTGCGCCGATGAAAAACGGCGGCGGCGGCGCGCCGATCAGTTCGCGTCGGCGGCGGCGGCGTGGCGAACACTATTGGCGGCGGCGCGCCGACCAGTCGGCGCACACCTCTAGGTGCAGCCACACAACTTTTGGCAGAGACTGCTGCGTCGCGCGGCGCACAAGCTACCCCCACCCCTCCACAAAAACGGCTACTGCGCCGCACGGAAGTGACGCCGTGCGTTTTCTGGTTAGGCGCTTCATTTGAACTGTCGGGAGCACAATGAAGGAGAGGCCCTGACGTCACTCGTTGCGAAGCCGCGATGAAGCCAGAAGTCGGCCATATTGACTAGGCAAATTCTGCTCTCTTGTTTACATGTGAATGCGAAGCAGAAGGCGCGACTTCCTCTCTGTCTCAAAAAGCACGCGGCCTGCGCGCCGCGTGCGTCTGTGCTATCCGAAACCAACGGAGCGGATTTCAACACGCTGTCTTGCCGTGATACGGTTGACGAAATCTCTGCGTATGGCAGTTGTACTCTTGCACTGCCGGCGTTAACGATAAACACGGCAAGTTGCACGTTAAGCTTTCTTTTATTTGATGTGTTCTTTGTGAAAATAAAAATTATATTTCGGACATTGCCGCGCGACGAACCAGGCACCGAAATTTGTACAGCTTCTTTCAGATCACTTTTTTCCCCTTTTTCGCTTCTCTTTAGGTTTTATGAAATTTTCGGTGAGGCTGTGGGCTAGACACAACGATAAAAAAGAAAAAAAAATGTCTTCCCTGCAATAAACCCGGAGGTCCGTAATTACGCCAGTAAAGTCGGCGTCGGTGGAGCTTGCGTGCGTGGCAGCCCGTTGAGTTTGCGTCGGCCTCTTTGTTTTCGCCCCTCTTTTGTCCGACGCGCACTGGTTCCTACGGATATCCCAAAGGCCATGATTTCATTAGGACGAAAGCAGCGAAGACCACCCGAAAGTGCGTGGGAACACATCTCTAGTGTGATTCACGCGCACTAGTAGCTACGGAGATCGCGTTAGGGCGATCGCGTTAGAGCTACCAGGATCGCGTTAGGGCGAAAGGTGGGAAAGTTAGCCGAAGAAATGCGTGAGAAAAGGTCTGCGGGAAGCTTCACGCGTTGACACAGCCGCCAAGGACGGCAGGGAAAGCCAGCGAAATGCGAAGGAAGATGTCTCCGGAATAAGTGGCTAGTCATTAGAGGAAAATAAAGAGAAGGTGCTTGTTTCTGTCTTCCTTATCTGGAACAGAGCTCAGCGCCAACAGTCAACCGGTAACTGTACAGGAACATGAAAAGCAAGATTAGATTACAGTCTTAATAAGGGCCTGTAGACCGCAAATGCATCGTCCGTTGTCATAAGAAGCAACACCACATAACTGTCACTAACCTGCAAGGCGTTCATTGAACGAATTCTTGAGCACAGTCGTTATCTTCTATGATGGCTTTTCAGCATAATTTTTACAGACGTTGCAAAGTCGGAGTACGTATACGCGCGCTCGTTCCGTGGTTTCTAGTTCAGACACCTGGTTACAACCACCACCGGGGGAAAATCGTGTAGCTAACAATGCGGCACAAAGAATGGATGCTGTCGAACACCTGCAGTACGCCACGGTTAGGTGCGAGGCCCATGAAAACGCGCACACCGCCGCTGGACCGCCAGAACGGTGCCGCACCGCACTACATCAATAATAACAATACGCCGCCATTGTGGCTAGTGAATATGGCTGCGCGTTACGTAATTTCCGCCACATTTTTTACGCCCTGCGCCGGCTGGGCATGCCTTCTCCTCACCTTTCCTTCCTCCGTGGTCGGGAGTGTCCAGCGGTACGTCTAGACGTTACGATAAAATCCGTTAAAATTACTTCCAAACGTAAAAGTAAACAAAAAATGTCAGTTAGGTCCAGCGTGACAATACAAAACCGGCTTGTTTGCTACCCGAAATCAATTGGCAGCTGTGGCGTTGTTGATCAAAGCAGCACAACAGAAGCTGGTGAGGTCGGTTGTTCAACTCCCATTGCAGTCATCGTTACTTTCTCTTCTTTTTTTTTGTTCAGGCATTTATTTTTTTAACATTTGTGCCTCCTAATCAGCCCGACTTGCTGATGCTGGTGGTCCCGTCTACAGACCCTTAAATATTGGATATTTGGTGACTCTCGCAGAATTGACTATAATTATTATGATAAAGTGTGTTGTCAATTAGTGCTCTCAATCGGCGTGACGCAAAGAGACACGAAAAACGCAGAGGCAGCTGGCTGCATTGGTTTCTTCGGCACATGTGTCAGGAATGTTGATTTCCATGGTTCATCAAAGCTTTGTTGACAGAAAGGTGCACTGCAACGTATATAGTCTCGGGCAACTTTTTTTATGTCGCTCAGTGTACCATCACCTGACAAGGTAACCGGCAGGTCGCTTCAAAATACTGACGTGCCACTGCAATGTTATAGGCGATCAGCACTTGATAAACGATGCCCAAGAGCAAGTGCCCACGGCGTTAGCCCATCTAACTACAAAACAGCTTGTCTGCCTTGCTGAATAACATGCACGGCCTGTGATAGCACGGGAGCATTTACGTAGCAACGAATGAGAATGGCCGTACGTGTTCGCACTTGACAAAACAGCCGGCAATGAAATATCTCTGGCCTCCGGAGATCACAGACATCGTAAGAACACTACAATAAGGTTGTTTCCATCGATCGTATGAACACTTCGCCGACGCACTGGGGTTTCATGCATGTGCGTCCGGTCAGTCACACGTGAACTGTGCGAAAGCACTTATTTCATCGTCGACCTTGCCCTTCGCGACAAGCAAAACTCGACAGCAAGAACACTTTCACCTTCGACAGCACCCCGCTTGGCATTGCAATCTATAAAATGCAGTACGTTCAACAACAATAATCCGCACTTCATACTGAGAAATATTATGGCGCACACTCTCAGACGAAGTTGCGGCGCGGCGGAGACGGCCGCGCTAGCTCCAACCACCAGGTTCAACTGGGCATCGAGCAATCACATGAAGCAGCGACGACACAGGGCCTCCGGTCCTCCTTGGGGGCGGCCGAGGCTATGGCCACGATTTAATCGCAGTTTTCACCACCTACACACATCGCAGGCAGCTACCATTTCGCAATGTTGTTGTTGTTGTTGTTGTTCTCCTATTGTTAGTGGCGCATACCTACTGTGGGGGAGTGGCCAAGAGTCGAGTGGCTTTAAAATTTACTGTTCAGATTTAGAATGATGAAGGTATAACAGAAAGATTACCGATAGCTTATAGGCAAGTGTGGTGCTTAATGTAATGCATACAAATATTTACATACACAAATTTATTCTTAGAATAGAGCAATAATCTGATTTTATACGTATATATTTAGGTGGACATGTTAAGATAATGAAACTGGTTAATTAGTCAACCTATTAGTTTCATCAATATAGTCCCGGATGGCCGCGCATACTGTGCCATTAGAGAAACCAGAAATGGAAGCTCCAAAAGACAAAATGACAGGCAGAGATAAATCCATACCAATTCCACGCAAAGGTATTTCTAATAGGGTTTTTCGCAATGTGTTAAACCGCCTGCAGGTCAAAAAGAAATGGTCTATTGTTTCCAGTTCATCACAGAATGCGCACAGTGGCGAAGGTGCCTGAGCAGACCTGTGTTTATAGAAATTTAGATTTGGTACCCGGCAACGCAGGCTTGTGATAGCTACTTCTTGCTTTCGAGTGCGGCAAAAGTCTCTTCGCCAGGGATATAATAAATGGCGATATTCTGTAGAGTTTGTTAGTGCTGAACCTTTAAAGACTTGCATAAGCGTACGTCTGCGGAATCGAGCAGCAGACACATAAGCGGATGATGGACAGAGCGGTAGAATTGGTTCGCTGATTGACGACTTAGCTAAGCAATCGGCTATTTCATTGAGAAGCAAACCTTTATGTCCAGGCACCCAAACTAATCGCGCTTTTCTCAAATGCACAGGTACTAGTGCAAGGAACGCCCTTGTTACGTGATTATCAGCATCAACAGAAAGTGCTGCACAGAGAGATAGGGAATCTGTTATTATGACAGCTGATGTAATTGCTGTATCTAACTTGCGTAAGGCGAGCACTACTGCCAGAAACTCAGCCACAAAAACGGGTATGAAATCGGGTAGTCGAAGGGAATAAATCCAATTTAAAATCGGGCTGAAAATACCAACCCCTGACTTTTCGTCGTACTGCGATGCGTCTGTAGCAATAATAACGTTCGTTGTAATACGGCGCAGGTGATCTTGTAGTGAACCATCCAAAATATTATGGGGAAGTAATTTGGCATTATTAGGAAAAATGTCGTCGAATTGTATTTCCACCGGGGCTGAATTATAACGACTCGGCTTGATGTCGCATGTACGTATGTTTAGAGGCTGCAGTAAATTTTGCACAAATATAATTTGTGGCGTGTGAAATCGCGGCCATCTAGCAGCAAAAAATGATTCTGCGGTGGAAATAAAGGCTGTTTCTGAATGTCGTAATGGTGATTCATAAATTCTTAAGAATGTCTGAACAGTCAGAAGGCAAATTCTACAAGAAAGCGGAGGGACCCTCGATTCGAGATACAACACATTGTTGGCAACTGTTTTGGGAAGGCCAAGGCATAAGCGTAAAGCTTCTCTTTCCAGAAGAATTAGAGGCCGCAACTTGTAAGCTGGAACTCTAGAGAAAAGCACACAACCAAATTCCAAAATGGGACGAACATACATGCGATATATCATTAATAATGTGTCTCTTCTCATACCTACACGGTAGTTGCTTAGCCTACGTAATATGCCAATGGCCCGCACACCTTTTCAGGCGATATATTCGATATGAGGTCGCCAGTTAAGCGATGTGTGATAAATTACTCCAAGGTATTTAACAGATTCCACCTGTGGTATATCCTCATGATGGCAAGACAGAGAGATGTTGACAGGGTATTGCAGCGGGAAAACAAGGAGGGCACATTTACTCGGATTAAGTAAAAAGCTGTTGCCATCGAGCCAGCTTTCCAATATATTAAGGTAAGTCTGCAGCCGTTCATATAAGGTCTGAATGTTATCTTCCATTGCAAAAAATGCGATATCGTCTGCATAAACATAAGTTGTTATATCCTGTTTACGTGGGATGGTGCTCATTAGTGAATTAAATAACACCGGGGAAAGCGCCGAGCCTTGCGGTACTCCCCTCGTTTGAGTATGAGTAGATGATGAAAACCCATCTTTAAAACAATAAAATTTCCTGTCTGCGAGAAAATTGGGAGCCCACGCTACTATGTATGATGGAAAATCAAGGTATTCTTATCGATCTATCAAAATACAGTGCTCCACGGTATCATAAGCTTTAGCGATGTCTAAGGTAACTAAAGCAGCATATTTTTTATGTAGCCGAGCTAATTGAAGCCTACTTTCTAAGTAAACGTGGGCATCCCAAACGGAACAACCAGCCCTGAACCCAATTTGACAGGGACTTAGAATAGACCTCATGGTAATAAGTTCATTAATTCGTATATTGATGATTATTTCAACCAATTTCACTAAGTTTGATGTCAGTGCGATCGGCCTTATGTTATCCAACGTGTATGCATCACTTTCATTTTTTAGCAACAATACAATTTAGGCAAGTTTCCATTCTGGAGGTATCCATGCATTCCCTAAAGAATAATTCACTAGTTCTAGCAAAAGATTAGGCGATTCCTGGAGTAAACATTTCAACATAGAGTTCGTAATCCCATCTGGTCCGGGAGCCGTCCTCGGTAAGCATAATACTGTCTGATTCAATTCAGCTGAAGACACTTCTGGAAATTCATGCAAGTTTACCAGAACGAACTGAATAGCCGAAAAATTCGCAGTGAAGCGGCATTCTAAACCTTGCGCTATGTCTTCTAGAGAGGTGTTCATTTCTACCGGCGTCAAGACAAATGACTGCAACGTTAAAGGTGCTGGTAGTACTTTTCTTGTCCGAAGATAAGCGAACAAAGCACGCTTATTTTTTGATTTAGAAAGATAATCAAAATGTCTACTGTCGTATTCTTCTTTCGCACGGTTCACTGTACGCTTAAATATGCCAACAAGAAATTGATAGCCTTTCCAGTTTGTTGGGCTCTGATTAAGAAGAAGTTTTTTCCAAGCGGCTTTTCGTCTTCTATAATCGCGCGTACAGTCATCGTTCCACCAACGAGAGGAGGATCGTTTATTGGATGGAATAGAAAATTCAGAATTTTTTCTAGATCTCTCCAGCATTGAACCAATCGTAGATGCAATCTCCTTAGTACTGGCATTTCCAAGCTTGGAAATGGCAGAACGGAGGCAGGCTTAAAATTTGCTATGGTTGATGTATGTGCGATTTGGCTGATCTAAAGTTATTGTTGGACAAGTAATGTCAAAAACTACAGGAAGATGGTCACTGTTAGTTGCCGAATCCAGAACAGCCCATGACAAAATCTTGATTGCATTGGAGCAAAACGTTAAATCCAATACTGAGCTAGTTTGACCTCGGACAAATGTTACATGACCTTTATTCAGACAGGAGAGGTTGTGATCAATAGTCCATTCCCACAGTCGCCTACCACAAGAATCTGTCCCTATACCCCAAAACAAATGGTGTTAATTAAAGTCTCCTGTGAGTACAATTTCCTTTTTACATGCTACCAAAACGCTGTCAAGATAACGCGTGCTTTGCACACCGGAGGGGAAGTAACAATTTACGATTGAAAAAGGGTGGTATCCGGGGAGACACAAGTCTAATGCTAATAATTCACAATCCAAGTCTAACATTCTGAAAGAAATTTTCGCCCTATGGCATAATTTACTTGATACAAGGATCATTAAACCACCACCACGTGATGGGCGATCTAATCGAAAAGAACGAAAACCTGCAAGATGGAAATTTTTATCTGGTGTAAGCCAAGTTTCTTGGAGAATTATAATATCAAGATTAAAATTATTGCAAAAGTAATGTAAGTCGGTTGAGGCTGCGAATATAGAATGGCAGTTCCACTGTAGTACCCTCAACTGACCTGTGGTGTTGAGCGCACCGCAGAGGCGCATGTCGCGCCTTTGTTAGCATCTTCACGCGAAATAGCTGATTCATTCCGTTTAGATTTGGACTTGAGATCGGTGAAGATAGGGGATCTGGTACGTTTATTAGTTCGTATATCGAGTTCCATATCTGTATCAGTACTTGTACTCGGCCGAGGCGAATGTCGGTCCAAGTGTACCTGTGTTCCTGGCTGCTTAGCTTTGCCTGCAGATGCAGAAAGTTCGTCCATCACTACATTGCGTAGCTGTGTGGCGTCACTGGTAATGTGTAATACTGCAGGTTCTGTACTATTCTGTACTGTTTGTTCAATCTGGCTTGAAAGAATTTGCACTAAACAGTCGGAAAGGTTAGATATTAGTTTATCCATTGTCTTACTCACTGCCTTTTCCACAGCAGTTTCAATAGCCTGCGATAGGTTTGAGTCCATACTGGAAGTGCAGCGCGCTGTAATACCAGAGTATTCAAAAGCCCTGTCTCTAACTATGTCAATGGCTTCCCTTCGAGAACAGCGGCGGCGGTCAATAACATCTAGGATTTGAACCTCCCTGGAACGAGCGGAACAGTCAGAGTTGTCGGCGCAGTGATTGCCCCCACAGAGAAAACACTTTTCCACTGTTGCAGTACAATTGCTTGAAGGATGGCTCTCTCCGCAGAAGCTACAACGAACGTTAGATTTACATCCTCCCGCACTGGGGCCAAATCTCCAGCAGTTCTTGCACTGAATCAGACGAGAAGCGAGGGGTTCTACTCGGAAGATCAGTGGCCATAATTTTATTTCTGACGGGCATTTTGTGCCCGCGAATGTCGCGATAACAGATTTGGTTGGTACCCTCTGGTTGTCGACTAGGCGATTACACCGGTAAATTGAAATTACGCCTGCTCCAGAGAGCCTGTCTAGGGCTGGACTCAGCTTGGAGTCGACTCCCCGTACAAGGCCTTTGGTACATGCAAGGTGAGGCGGAATAAAAGCACTCGCCGGGGTAGCAGCAAAGGAGGTGCATTTGAGAAGATCCTGCACGCAGGTCTGATCCGGCGACCTACACGCGATACCTCCTCGCCCAAATGGGCGCACATCTGTGATGGTCTGGAAATGGTTTGAAGTTGTCTTAAGTTCCTTTTGAACCACCTGAGGGTTTGTAAGTCTGATGAAGCCTCCATTTGTAGGTACCAGTGCTACGGGAATGCTGTCGATACCACTGCGGAAAAAAGAGTCTAGCGGTAATTCATTAGACGGCAGGGACGCTGACCAGGCGTATCGCGCCTGGCCAGGAGAAGTAGTCGACATGAGCACTAGAGATATGGTTAGACTCAGAAATAGATAAACTATAGAATCGGACTCTAAGACAGAAAGTTAAAACCACTCAATCCTCAGCCAAGAACAACCCAGCAGGTGAACATTGGTAAACATTGCTTCGCAATGTTTAGCTTTCGCAGCCGCAGCGCCCATGGCACCCCATGTGTTTAAAGTACTAGTAATATGGGTTTAGTTAACAAACCTAGGCTGATTGACTCGTTAAACACCTGCTTAGTAAAACTTTTGTAGGTTTAATGCAAAACACAAGAATCATTTACACATTTAACCAGTTTTAGGTAATAATTTTTAAACTGACGTCACTTCCGTGCGGCGCATGAGCCACTTCTGTATGGGGCTGACTGCTGCGTGGCGCAGGAGACGCTGCCAAGTCTATTTTGCCCTCCCTGTCTCTAAACCCCAGTGCTTTGAAAAACTCTGCGCCATCATCCTGAACTATAAGGTGAAGCCCTTTACAGAACATTACCAAGAGTTCGGCAGTTTCCTCCTCCTCTCCGCTTGCACTTAATACCGTGTCTACCTCTTCGTATTTGACCCGATATGTCTTGGTTCGCAAAACTTCTGTCCTGGTCTCAAACAGTAGAGAAATACCCCGAATATTATCATAGATCCTTTCCTTGGCAATTTCCTGCTTAACAGTTCGATAGATCTCTAGTGCGAACTTCTTAATCATGCCAATACTCCACATGTCAGTCTCCGTTTCCTTCACCTTCTCCTGAACTGACAGTTCTTTTTGGTTTGGTCCCCTGCTGTTTTTTAAGTATTTACCCGTCAATTTTCTGGTTGGCTTCCTCCATTTTGTATCGACATTCTTCATGTACAAGTAGCTGAAAACCTCCCTAGCCCAACGCTTCTCCACCATTTCTCTCAATCGCTTCTCAAATTTTATCTTTCTGCTAGCTTCCCTGCCCTCAAATGATGTCTATCCCATACCACCTTGTACTCCATGATTTGGTGTATTCCCGTGAGCTCCTAAAGCAAGCCTACCTAATCCACGTTGCTTAATTTCTAATCTTCCTTGAACTTCTGATCTTATGCACAAGACCGCATTGCCTAACGTCAGACCCGGAATCATGACCCCTTTTCACATTCCTCTCACAACATCATACCTATTGTAATTCCACAGTGCCCGATTTTTAATCACTGCTGCCTTCCTGTTACCTTTAGTCGTTACGTATATTTCGTGTTCCCTCAGGTACTCGGTCCCATTGCTCATCCATACGCCCATATATTTGCATTTATCTGTTATCTCTAGCGTGAGCTCCTGTATCCTAAGCTCACTACCTTCATTATCATTAAAAATATGACTGCTGATTTTCCTTACTGAATCTTAAATCTAACCTATCTCCCTCATTACCCCAATGTCCATCAATCTTTGCAAATCTTCCTTGTTGTCGGCCATTAGCACTAAATCATCTGCGTACATCAATGCCGGTAGTGCCTGTTCAATGAGTTTTCCTTGTTTGACGAAAGAGAAGTTGAAGCCAGGTCCACTTCCCACCTATTTGGCCTCTAATCTTTGTAGGTACATCATGAATAACAAAGTTGACAGAGGACACCCCTGCATAAGCCCCCGTTTTGCCTCCGTGGGCTTGGATACCTGTTTTTCCCACTTTATAACTACCTTGTTACTTTTATAGATATCGTTTAAAAGATTAGTGACTCCATCTCCCACACCTAGTGTGTCCAGTATTCCCCACTAGTCCTCTTGAACCACGTTATATCATACGCGCCCTTGATATCCAAAAAGGCTAGCCACGGGGGCCTGTGTTCCTTTTCTGCTATTTCGATGCACTGCATTGGTGAGAACAGATTGTCTTCCAACCTCCTGTGTTTTCGAAATCCATTCTGCAGTTTCCCCAGCACCACCTCATCCTCTATCCATACCTACAGTCTTTTCTTTATATTCTGCTTTGCCAGCCTGTAGACCACTGATGTCACTGTTATAGGACCGTAGTTGTTTATGTCAGCTTTGTCCCCCTTTCCTTTATAGATAATGCTCATCCTGCTAAGTTTTGATCCATCGGGGACTTCAACGTCGATTATTGTTATGCTCACTGTCTCTCTCAAAGTCTGTTTAGACTTCGGACCAAATGCCTTTATCAGCATAATTGGATCGCCATCTGGGCCTGTTGATGTACTACTAGGAACCCTCTTCTCAGCCCTTTCCCACTCTTGTTGTAAAAGAGGAGCCATTGCGCCACTTTATCCATCCTTGTCTCTTGTTGTGTATAAGGCACTTCTTTGTTGAAATTTTCTGTCACCTTTGTTCTTATATATTCAATAGGTTCGCCCTCTTCTAGCCTAGCACCTCGAGCTATAGCTATAAACCTCTGTTCTAGGCTCGCCTCATTTCTTAGGGAGTTTAAATGGTTCCAAAATTTCGCACCTGCCATTTTATCCTTTTTATGTGCTTCTGCTAGGCACTGAGCTCCTTTTCTTCTAATCTTTTCATTGATCAGAAGCGATGTTTCCCTTCTACAGCTTAGAAAGATGTCCCATTTCCTTTCAACATCGTCTGTCGGTTCCCCCCGCTGCTTAGCATGTCTGTGTTCCCTAGAGGCTTCCGGACGTTTTGCTATATGGCTCTCTTAACTTCCTCATCCCACCAACTCTTGGGTTTGTGTATTCTTTTCCGGGGTGACTTGTCACGTGCCTTAGCAAGCTCCAGCTCAAACAGTCTAATTAGATTCGTGTATGTCCACACTGTTTTATGATCCCCAGTGATAACTTTCTCAATTTGTTTTGTAGCTATTTGTATTCGCTTTTCTGAATAATATTTTCTGTAGTTGCTCATCTTTTCTCCTTCACACATTCACTGCTCTTGCAAAATTTAGCTTGATAAGTTTGTAATCAGTACCCAGACTTCTGGAGCCACATTCATCTATGTGCATTCCCCTGAGCCTATCATACATCCTATGTGACATCAGTGCGTAATCTATCGTCGACTGTAGGCTTCTTACCTCCCATGTTATTTGCCCTCCCCAATTTACAGTACTATTGCAAATGATTAAATCATGTCTTTCACACATAGCCATGATCAATTTGCCTGTTGAGTCAGTATAGTCATCTATATCTTCTGTGTGCGCATTCATATGTCATAGTAAAATTATCTCGCACTCTCCTCCTAATTTTTCAACGTCCTTTGATATGCACTCCATCATTGCCTGGTTTTCCTCTCTGGCCTTTTCTACCGTCCACAAGTACAACAAACCAAGGAGTGTCATCTGCCCAGCTACTTTGGTTTTTAACCATAAATGTTCTATGCATCCCTGCTAGACTCTTTGCCAACCCATACTTTTATGTATGAATGCACCGATTTTCTGTATCGGTGAATGTATACCATTCACCAATTTTCTTGCGCTGAACATCAAATAAACGTTTTGTTCACTCTCTCCAGACGCAAGACTATCGTCTTTCGACGACGTTTGAGGTGTAACATTAAGAATTGGAACCAATTTTTTCATTTGCACTGTTGAATTTTCATCCGGAACAGCACTGTATATATTGTTTTCTTCCCTCAGACGTGCACTTGTGAAGTCGTACAATCATGGCTAGTCTTATGTGCCCTGGATTCTTCTTGGAACGGTGTCGTCATTGTAAATTCAGCGCCTTGGAGCAAAAGCAGTGTATTGTTCGCGAGATCTATCATAGTCGCCGCCTGGTGGCAACTGGCTGAAGAGGCGAAGTGTGCATTGCTCTTCGCGCCGTTTGTGCGTCACGTCACAGAACACCTACCAGTTGCCACGTCGTGTTTCCTCGTGCACGTACGTCATTCACGTTCTCGAAGTTTGGTTTGTCCGGTCATGACAGCGGGATTGTAACTGTTTATACGTATGCCTGAAACGACGTATGAAAGCATTCGGTCCAGCTCGGTTGCTAATTCATTGTAATAAGATTGGCGAGTGCAACTTTCCGGAGTTCTGCTTATTGTTGTCGTACACTCCAATCACCAGAATAATTTCAGAGTGGGTGCATCTTCCTGTTTCAAGCCCATCGCAAAATTCTCTTGGCATCTTCCGGAACATGAGGAACATTAAACGGCGTGTGAATGCAGCGTTCTCTAGCGACTTGACTGTAAAAAAAAAGTCTCAGCCAGATGCATTTCCGCGCTGTTGTTGGGTTGTTGGGTACAACTACAGCGCTGCAGTTTATCGATCATGCCAGGAGCTTTAGTTGTGGTTATCTGGCCATGGTACCACTTCATAGAAATATTACTATCACATAAACTGTGACCCATCGGTATTAAAATCAGGGGTGTAGCCACAAATTTTTTCCGGAGAGGAGGGGGGACATTCATCCGCTTTGCTCTGTGACGTCACTATGAGTGGTAGGTAAAACAGATGGTGTACACGCATATCAAATTCATGGGATTCCCCCTCTCTCCTTCTATATGGTTGTGAAGAGAGTAAGTAAAAGTACTGTAAGAATGATTGATAGATATTTGGGGTTTACCGTTTCGAAACCACCATTTGATTATGAGAGACGCCGTCATGGAGGGCTGCTGAAATTTCGACCAACTGGGGTTCTTTAACGTGCTCCTAAATCTGAGCACACGGGTTTACAGTATTTTCGGCTCCATCAAAAATGCTGCCGCCGCAGTTGGCATTCGATCCCGTGACCTGCGGGTCAGCAGCCAAGTTCCTTAGCCACTACACCACCGTGGCGGGGCAGTACTGTAAGAAGTACTGTAAAATACAGTAAACGACAGGTACAGTGACCGTTTGGAGCAATGACCTCTCATTGCGAGACTCGCTCACTGAATTCCGTGTCGACCGATTGTTCCCTTGCGTTCTCCGACGGCAGTGCAGCTCTGGCCGACTGAGTTGGTCCTACGCCCCCTCCTGCTGCCAGTCCCCTATGACGACGACAGCGCAGCTCTGGTCGACTGGATTAGCCCTACGCCATCTTCTGTCGCCGACAAGAGCTCTCGCAAGTGGTGCCCCATACTCGGACTCCTGTGACCGTGTTTCATCTTTCCTATCTCTCTTATGTCGTCGCTTGCTGTCCTTGTGCATTTCTCTCTCTCTATGCTGTCAATACTATCTTTTCAATCCTTCCTTACCCCCATCCCTTGTGAGCTACTGTTGAGGTGTCGCACGCGGATGCAGACAGTTACAGCGCTAACTTTTCTCTTCTTTTCCCTCTTATAACCACAATCTCTCAATGCACCATTGAATGGACTATAAATATAGTCTTCGAAAACTCATTATTGCAATGACATACCTGATCGGAGAAGACATCGTTAGTCGTTAATCTTTATTAAGTGTAGATTGTGTAGTCGTCGTCGGGGCGAAGTGCATTTCACAGGTCAAGGACGGTTCCGCTTACAACGAGGAATGAGAGGTATACGCAGCATGTATTTGTACATTTAAAATTAAATTTTGGTTTTGCTTACTTTGCCGAACGAATTTCTTACTGTTGATGTCTGTGACTGCATGCCTATTAAAGTTATTTATATTTTAATCTCTATATGTCAAATAGCCCTGATGCAGTGGCAGCTTCTAGTCAACATTTTTTCTTCCCTGCACGAATCCACGCATACTTTTGATATGCACAATAAGTTTTTTTGCAATATATACTGCACGTTGGCAACACAATTTTGCACACGCCAGTTTTCGGCCAGGCTTTCGGTTTCACTGTGACTTTTGATAGCAATGAAGTACTCCAATCGGAGAGGTTTCATCGTGCAATCTGCGAGGGCAAAGTGATCACTCATGTGCAATATTCACTTGGTCTCAATCGAAAGGGCCCGTGCGACCAGATTATACCTACTCACTTAAACTAGCTTGTTTTTTTGGGTATACATGCGCTAAAACACTTATATACGCGCAAAAAACAAGGAATCTCCTTGTTTTGTTTTTGTAGCTTTGGTCATTCGGGTCCCTGAAATGATAGCGTTGCGGCAAAATGTCGTCTGTTGTTTACAAGCGTTAAGCCGACATTCCCTTTACGCAAACAGATTCAAAAATGTGAAGAGTATTTCACAGCGCAGCATACGTGCATTCATGTTTGCAGCACTCAAGGCCACAGGAGCAGCCTTGTACCACATAAAGTTTCGAGTCATTGGTTCAACAGCCTAATCAAGAAAATTTACAAACAAACGCTAGGTTTGCCTCAAAACACCAGCACCGAACTCCTCCTTCAAATTGGTTTACACAATACCCTTGAGGAACTTATTGAGGCGCAACAAATCGCCCAATTTGAGTGATTAGCCAAGACTAAGCCAGGCCGCCAGATCCTATGTAATCTCGGTATTTCTTACCACACTCAACACGGAGACAAACCCGACATACCACGCACTATCCGTGCTAAGCTCACAGTACCACTCATACCAAGAAACATGCACCCTGAACACAACAAGGGCAGACGTGTCAGTAGAGCCAGAGCCATGTCAAAAATGTTTGGGCGCAACCTTGAGGCAGTCTTTGTCGACGCAGCACGCAACCAGGAACGTCACCGCTTCGTGGATGCTGTCGTAGACCACACACAACAATCCAAAAGCAGTGCGTCAATTATCACACAGAACGTAGAAACGGCAGAGGAAGTGGCTATCGCGATGGCCATAAGCCCACACTAACGCCTCATGCGTAATCAGCGACTCGCAGACAGCCATTCGAAACTACGCCAGTGGCAAAATCTCCCCTGAGGCATTTCGAATTCTTAGTACAAGCGAAATTTACGAGCCGGACAAATACGTGCACATCTTGTGGTTCCCTGCCCACACACCACTAGGTAACGCGGAGGACAGTCCGCATGAAGTGGCGCACAACGTGGCTCGAGGTCTTACGTTCCGAGTCAAGTCAGACGAAGCGGTCATCCAAACGGAACTTTCTGGGCCGGTGTAGGAATGGGACGATCGGCTCACTAAATTTAATGACATAATTCAACACTATCGACTGCAAAGCCGGGAGTACCCTCCGCCTCACTCCAAGCTAAATCGGGCCCAGTCCGTTCAATGGCGGCAGCTACAAACACGCACATACACGAACCCTGTCGTTCTGCACCACATATATCCCGACGTCTATAGTTATAATCTATGCCGGTACTGTACCACCAGAGCCACTCTTGACCCTATCCTATGGGAATGAAATTCAGGGGTCGCGGCCTCCAATGAAGACCTTCGGGCGCGTTGGCGGACTGCACTGCTCAGTTCGAGTTTGGACAAACAACTTTGGGCGATCCAGATGCCAAGGAAGCTGCCGGGAGACATGGTCTCCCCGTCGGCCCCTAGATGGGAGCCCATCCCCGCAATCTGCCTGGAATAATAAAGTCTACATCTCTCTCTCTCTCTCTTGGTTCACTAGTGATATAGCAATGAACTGCGGTCATCTTCAGAACATAGTACACAATAATCAACTTATCAGAACGCGTGAACGCCAACGAAAACTTCCAGCGAATGTAACACGAGTTTACTTACGCTCTACTGTGCACCGTTCATTCCTGGTGTTTGTCTGTTTCGGGCATTCTGATGCAAGTCGCTGGAATTTCACTACTGTCATCATCTCCTTCGCGTTCAATCACGTTTGTAGTATTTCATCACAACGCGACAGAAACTACCAATCTTCTACGTAGGGACAATCACAAGCGTGACCCGTCTCACGCGCAGAGTAAGATACTGAGAGAGCGCGACATTACCGGCACCTGAAGGGAAGCGGAAAAAATGTATGCCAGCAAAATTTTTCCACAAGGCGAGAAATGAGTTCTAGTGTTAAGGGAGGAACTTCACCAGCCGACATGTATCGTTGCTAAAGTTCTCGTTTCTCGCAATCAGGGTCACTGCCCGAACTTTGCTGAGCGCGTTGATTCCTAGCAATGCGAAGGCAGCCCCTTGAAATACGCTGGCTACACGTATTGCTGAGTAGTTCGTGTCCTCGGTTGATCAGCGCCCTTCTATGAGACTCGATGGTCGCGCCGAAACGCCCGTACGGTATAACGCTTGATGATTATCTCCCGAAAGGTGACGCTGCTCCCAGTGCACACTTGACAACTGGCGAAATGAGGATGCCGCTTGTCACAGGTAGGCAGCTTCATCGAAGTAACGTGCTAGTGGCTAGCATTGAAGATCATTTTAGGCTTTCAGTATTGCTGGCCTTTTCTGTACTATTTATTAGACCATTTTAATGAGAGCTTTAAAAGGGATTGGCACACCTTGAAAATCCTTCCTTCCCTTCTGCCACAGAATATTCAAGAATCTGCCACTCTTCCCACTGCCGAGAAGTTTGCTGACGTGTACTCAAACATTATCGCAGCTTCAGCATTGCAAGAGGAGTCAGCAGTATCAGCTTCGAAATGGAAGCGAGAAAAGGGAGAAACGCTGAGGATGTCTGCGATGCAAGCGGTTGGTAATTGCCAGAGGTATTCTTCCCAAACGTGCACCACCTTCTAAAGATTATGGCAACTCTGCCGGTGAGTACATCTGAAGCAGAACGCTCTTTTTCAGCGCTGAGACGCTTAAAGTTGTACCTGAGAGTTACTACGGCTAATAAAATGTTGCATGGCACCGCTCTCTGAACATCTACTGTGAAATACAAGTATCCCGGAAGACATTCTCTCTGTTCTTTACCGAGAGCGCAGATGGTTTAAGCTAAATGTGTGTGTAGTATCAACCATAGGCGCCTGCACAAAATCAAGGAAGAAAGTTAACTGAAGTTATTCTTAAGTTGGGACTTTCTGAACAAGAGTGGAAACGTGGTTGTTAATAATCAATTGATAGTGTTTACCACTCCAAAACCACGATATGATTTCGAGAGACGCCGTAGTTGGGCGATCCAGACATTTTACCATTTGGTGCTTTAACATGCACCTAAATCGAAGTGCACGGGCCTCAAGCATTTTCGCCTACATCGAAAATACGACAAGGATTCCGTGCTGGTACCAATGGATCAGCATTACCTACTGGACCACTCTGGCGGGTAGTAAAAAGACGGTTTTGGTAAAATCAGTATGCGCTACTTTGTGTACAGCTGTAAGGAAGCAAGTTCAATTCTATAAGACATGTTTCTGGAAACACTTTGACAACATGGCAGAGTGATTCTGTTCTCTCCTGTGGCCTACTCCTTGCTTTTCAGTAGCGCCTTTCACTTGCAGACGTCATTAGCGTATACGAAAGGTGTGAATGGCAACACAGCGACCCGAATTTGCATATGGCAATTCACGAAAATTTTGGGTAACATATGAGGCACAATATAATATGTAATGCCCAACGTAATCTACGTGTTCTTTGAAAAAGAAGATAATCAACAGCATTAATTGATTGATTTGTGGGGTTTAACGTCTCAAAACCACCATATGATTATGAGAGACGCCTTAGTGGAGGGCTCCGGAAATTTCGATCACCTGGGGATCTTTTACGTGCAACCAAATCAAAGTACACGGGCCTACAACATTTCCGCCTCCATCGAAAATGCAGCCGCCACAGCCGGGAATTGATCCCGTGACCTGCGGGTCAGCAGCCGAGTACCTTAGCCACTATACCACCGTGGAGGGGCAATCAACAGCATTCCGCTAGGTAATGTGTTGGTTTGCTTTGTGATACATTGCTTGTACAGAGTTTCATTTCTTGCACAAGATTATGGTTACTATGTATATTGCTCGTAAATTTACGTGATAACACGCCCATGCACGATTCTTCATTCTGTGCATTTCTTTTCCTGCGTCATGTCGCTAGTTTCAGCAATTGCTCGGTGTGCCCTTTAGGTCATGTCAATGCAAAGAAACTAACAGACGTAATGAATCAATATATATAATATGTCGTTATATTTTTCAGCTTTATGTTCCTTATTCTTGCGCTGTTTGCCAGAGTACTGAACAATAAAGCTCATGCTCACTACAGCTGCCCACACAGAATTTTTCATTACGCTGCTTTAGGTTTATGACCACCATCTTTTTGTTTATGAGCCTAAAAACATGATGAGTATTTTAGTAGGACTTTCCAAGGCTGTGATTAGCCTGCACGTTTGCCTGCGTTGCACCTTCATTACTAAACAACACTTCGGAGTGCTTAACGTTAAGGCATAGTAAAGATATGTGTAAATATATTGTATACTCGCATACAAGACCAGTTATGTGCATAAACCGAATATTCTATCGCACGCATGTGTGTGTGTGGGGGGGGGGAGGTTAGATGTTACCAGAACGTGCGAAGGTTCAATAGAAATATTATTCTTTGGCATTTATATCTTAGCACACGTACGAAGAGTCACCCTGTAATATGCTTTAACGTGGCCTATCAGATCTTGAAACTGTGTATGGCTTTTTCTATTAAAAAGAATCTCTGCCCGTTGAAACTTTTCGTATTGCTCGACTACGGCGAGCTCTGTTTCGGCGGGTAAAAGTGTGACCACCGCTTAAGGATTAACCCCGGCGCTGAGCCAACTTAAAACACTCGCGGCCAAGATTTCTGCCCGAACTCTCACAGAGTGCCAAAGCCTTGAAAAACACCGCGACACGTTTTTCTGTATGCAGACATAAATAATTGTTAGAGCGCCCAGGAATGATAATGTGATAATAGCAGCGCTTCGTTTTAAATCATGTCACCGCGAAGTGAGAAAAAAAAAATAAGTTGGGTAAGTGGCAGGGAAGAGGGGGGGGGGTGTTGGAGGAAAAGTTTGGTGATGGGGGGTGAACCCTCCGCCCCTCTCGGCTACGCCACTAGTGGGTATATCCAATTTGGTTTCCCCTGATTGGCGACAGCGCACCGCCTGTTTCCGGTCTTTTTTCCGCAACGTCTATTTGATGCTACGCAGCTTTCACAACTCTCGACACAAATTAGAAAAAGACGGAATGCGTTTCGCCACAACGAATGCTGCCCTCAGAGATCCGCTTTTAGACGAACATCCCCGAGGTTGTGCACGGACTCTCATCACGTTATCTCTTGGCAGCTGCCTGCATGGCGCTCCTGAAAGGCCGTTACGCATTTGCTGCTTCTCTCTTCAAACATCCAAACACGTTCACACGGACGTTCACATTTTCAAGTATATTAGGAGTCTTGTTACTCCACATTTCATAAACTTACCTTTTACGCTGGGATTGTGCAGGCGGGTTCGGTGCGCTGACATGAGCTGCGTTTGAATTCTTAGACCGCGTCGTAGACAGGCATGTTGTTCAAAAAATGGAACACGCCTGGACGGCTTGTACGCGACAAGAGTCAACCTCACGTCGAGAAGAGAAAGCTGAAATAAACAAAAGTAACTCAGACGTTTTCAAATTATTTCGTCTTAAAATATAGGAAAAATTTAACGGTATTCAAACTTAGTGTTTGGTCTACATGTGTGCAGACGACCATTCCGGCGTGTTTCGAGTATCTGAGCAGTTCGCTGAGCCGCCATCTTGTTTGGAAGGCAAAGTAACCTGCATCGTATCTGTCTCCGACTCTGTCTTCGCGAAGCTGCCTATGTTACCGGCTACGTAAAATTGGAATAAGACTTAAGATGACCACCGTTGATTTAGCTGTCTATTTAGCCGTGTAGGGTGAGTATTGGAACACACCCATGGTCAAGCGCGCCATCATCATCATCACCAGCATCATCATCATCATCATCATCATCATCATCATCATCAGCCTGACTACGTCCACTGCAGAACAAAGGCCTCTCCCATATTCCGCCAGTGAACTCGGTCCTGTGCTTGCTGCTGCCAATTTATACATGCAAACTTCTTAATCTCATCTACCCACCTAACCTTCTGTCTCCCATGACGTCTCATCACACCTTTTTTTTTGCGAAATTAAATGCGCTTCGGTGAATCGAACATGTTCACGAATGGGACACCGCGAGAATAGCTCCCCTGGTCAAGTTCGTGAAGGGCGCCCATAGACACGACCACTCTTGTTTCGCTACACTCGCGGTGCCACCAATGCGAATGCTGCTTGCCGAGTGGAGGCGCTGACAGGCGAGATGCCACCACGCCATGCTACTCGCCAGTGTGCTCGTACCTTGAGGCTCTCCATGATTTTCACGCCGTGATAGCGCGTAGCAAAGCGAACTATCAGTAGAAGGTAGGATAAAAGACGTCGGTTGCGGAGCTCATTCGTGGGGTGCATAGCACGGCCACAGATTTCGCACACTGAAGTGCCTGAGGTCATGCGGCAAGCTGTGTTGTTGGACACAACGTGATTAAAACGAAATAGGAGATTAAGCAAAGCAGGGTATAAAGGGTATTATTGTTTACTGGTAAATTGTGACAGAAGTCTAGAAATTACGATACAAATGGAAAGGATTTCAAGCGGACGAAAACAACTTGCGGCAGGCAGAGAGGGAACCTATAGAACTTTCGAATTGGGCTATGTAGCACGGTATGCGTTAGTTCTGCTGTTGGTTCTAGCCTCGTGGTTCTAGTGCTAGCAGCGCAAAACTATATGCAGATGTACGTCCTAAACTTATGGCCCACTTCCAGCCTGTGGGATTGGCCTTCAAAAGGGTAGCTTAACAAAATTAATCCTAGAAAAGAGAATAATTTCTTGTTTTGTGCAACAGGAAGATTTTTAAAAATTATTTTGGGCAAAAAGGAATGCGTGACTTTTAATTGAGCGAAACTTGCATATTGAGTTCTCGTCGATTTTTCTTTTTGCGGATCACAATGAGACGACCTTACTACAGTCGTCACTGAGTCTCTAAAAAAAGTCCTGCACTTTCTTTGCCTGAAAGGTCAAGCAACAGATAACGACTCTCACTCAGCCTCTTCCACGATTCTGTATTAGCACCACTCAAGCAGATGACTCTGAAGCTGCACCAAGCAAAAAAAAAAAAGACGACTACGTATGTGCGCAGCGTGGCTTTTTGACGCAAGAGCCATTATGAACATCGTATCTTGTGGCACAGCTTCCTAGATTTCTCTTGCCTGCCGGAATATCCGCGGTCACTTGAAAAGCGGCCGTCGTCAGAACTGCGGTGGTGGTGCCAGCTACGTATAGGGTTGTCCTCAAATAGGTTTTTACAATTTTGGAGCTTATATGCAAAAAAATACGTAAAAAGGGTAAAAAAGCAAACGCAATTAAAAATAATTATATTTAACCCTACGTACGTGAGACCGCCATAGATGACAGGCGTTTTGTGCTCATTCAGCAGGCAACCCCTTCAATACAAGGCATAGCCTTTGAAATTAACAAACGCCAAAGTTGCTGATCTCAAAGGCCAAGTACAAAAACCCTTGACCCTACGTAGGTGGCGCGCCATAGATGACGGGCGTTTCGCGCTCACCCGGGAGGCAAGAAGGTTATAGGAGGCGTTGATTGTGGGAACGAGCAAAAAAAAAAAAAATAACGAGACATTGTCTTGAGACGTTAACACAGCTCCATCACATTGTGAAACTGAGAAATGGAAAACAATTTTCAGACTTGAAGCTTAGATTTACACATCTGTTTCCGGTTTATGTTTTCTTTACATACTTTTTTTTTCGTTCAGCGAACTGGGAGCGCAGAGAAAAACACAAAGGACGAAGCGAGGAACCACACAACACGAGCGCTTTTCTCTGCGCTCCCAGTTCGCTGAACGAAGAAAATGAATTACCAACTGGCCCACATTTTGATCTTTCTGCTTTACATACTTGGCTGTAATGTTTTTACAGTAATCAAATTAGGCTAATTCAATCACATTTTAACGCGATAGCGTGAGAGAGCTCGTTTCACAGAAATTCTTGTGTCGTAGACGGTACATTTGATGGGAGGCGAAAAATCAGCGTTGTCTTTGAACGACAAATGAAGAAGTGGGCAAGGTGCTCAGCAACTGACCATCGTAGATCGCGGTTTCGATCCCGGCTGTTGCGATCGAATTTTCATGGAGGTGAAATAGTAGAGGGCCGTGTCAGTGCAAGCTAAACGAGAGCAGATGGTCGAAATTCCGAGGTCCTATGGCGTCTCTCATAACCATATCGTAGTTTGTGGGGCGCGAAACCGCGGTTATTATAATATTTTTATTATTATTATCATTATTATTATTATTAAGAATGACGAAAAAATTGAATATGAAAATATAAGTGAGAATTTTTCATTCCTTCTGAGTGGCCAGCACGTGTTTTATCACAGAGTTATGCCATTGCTTCAGACTGCTTTGCAAAAAAAAGGCTATAATGTCGTCCTTAAGCACTTAATCAAATGCGGCAGAAGCTGCTAGGTGTCGAAACATGTGATTGGTGCAAGAAGCGGGTGTTTCTAAGGCCAATTTTTTACAAAGCAATCAGACATTTTTTAATCATCAGCAAAAGCATGGACCAAATTACCAGCCAGGCTCGTGGATTCCCTGCCGGGCGCATATTCGGTTCTTAGATGATTCCCAAAGAAAGAAGAATTATGACGACACTGCTCCACTTTACTTGTTGTAGGGGAGTTTTTGAAACGGCCAATGTTACGCGCGTGGCATGCCGCATGGCCGAAGCATGAATCGAACTAGGCTAGGCTATAGGCTGGGGCTAAGCTTGACTAGCTTTTAACTGAAGAGTGAATAAAGTGCGCATAGAGTAGAGCAAATGATGCAGTTTTGTGAGAGCAATGTAAAAGTCATTTCACATGTTTATAAAAGTAATATTTATGTAAAGTCACCATTTCTATCCCGATTTATGCAATAATATTTTGTAAATTAGCTATGAAAATAGTATTGTGATTTGAATACATTGTAGGAATGATTTCGCCCATCTCTTGCTCATTATCAACCAGGTGTAAATGATGTAGGTTTAGAGTTACTGGCCACCTATATTCCGTTCAGTACATATTGCTGTAAATGTTTAGTTATGCATGAACGCATGTTTGAAACAACTCCGAGCTCCTGATAATGCACTCTTATCCAGTTTCAGCAAAATTGCATGCGCGCAAACCCTTGACCATAGCTTATCTTGCGTTGCGCGCTTTTGCTGCACTGCAATAATAATAATAATTGTTTGGGTTTACCGTCCCGAAACCACCATAGGATTATCAGAGATGGCGTACAGGGCTTCGGAAATTTCCACCTCTCGGGGATTTTTAACGTGCAACTAAATCTGAGCACATGGGCATCAAGCATTTTCCCCTTTGCTGCAATGTGACAGATGTGTTTCGGAAAGTTTTTAGTGGAAAATTGCCTGCATCTATCAGGCAATAACTGCAGAAATGTTTTCGTACTTGCATAAAACACCATTGCACTGCGTGGATATATTGTTGGCGTGTGGACGTGGTCTCTGTAGAGTATCCGCACTGGCGTAAAAAAGTAACACGAAATATGCAGCCGATCCACGAAGTGAATGTTGATGATAAGCGAGATATAGATTCTGAAGTTCATAATGTGCACGTTAATGTAGCCGACTAGTATAAAGGACGGACGTACGTAAGCACGCACGCACGGAATGACGAACATACACACGGATGGGAAGATGCATGGACGGGCGGACAGACGGACGGATTCACGCACGGACAGGTGTACAGATGAACTGATAGATGCGCGGATGGGTAGAATTATAGAGGGACAAATTCACGGACCGTCGTAAGGACAGATTACGGTCTATTCTTAAACCATACGCTCGCTATGAACACTGTATGAGCGTTGTAACACATGTTTTTCCTGTGTTCTGTGGCAATCACAAGACTGCTGTGAACCCTATGCTAAACACCGATCACTATTCTTTTTACTGCACTTAAAAGAGGAAAAGAATTTTCTAAAATTGAGGCCAGTCATCATTCAGGTAGCGGAACCAGGGCGTCGTATTCTGGCCATCAACACGACGAAGGACTGTTCTCAGTAAACCTTGGGGCGTGTCTTCAGCGCCTGCATGGCACGTTTCAGCGATTAATGGACACCATGTTCAAAGATCTCAAAGGTGTCGCACACTATTCGGACGATGACCGGAAGGACTAGACAGACCATCTACAGAACATGGAAGCAGTTCTAACCCGTTTGGAAAGCCCAGGAGTTCAACCAAGAACTGAGAAATGTACTTTTATAGAATGAATGGACCTACTTGGGGCACAAGTTGAGTACATATGGCATGCATCCCCCGACCGACAAGATTGATGGCATCGTAGTCCCGCCAGCACCAGAGAACAAGCCACAACTTCGTTCTTTGCTCGGAGCCATAAACCACCACAAAAAATTTCTACCCCAACTGGCTACGCTGGCACATCCCCAGTATAAACTCCTGCGTGACGACCAAGTTCTTGGGCGTGGACCATCAAATGTCTAACGGCCTTTCACTACATTAAGACTGAACGCAAACTCTGTCTGATGCTGAGCAGAAGTATATCCAGATTGAGAAGAAAGCGTTAGCAATCATTTTCGGTATTATGGAGTTTCACTACTATATTTACGGGCTCACGTTCACGCAAAACGAACCATAAACCCCTGCAGGCTATTTTGGGCCTAAAGTCTGGCATAGCAACCTTGGCACCAGCGAGGCTTCAATGTTGTGCAGTGAAGTTGTCTGCCTACACGTAGTCCATGAAATTTCAGCCAACAAAAAAAAATGTAAAGGCTGACTGCTTGTCGCGCTTGCCCGTTCGTCACGACTTCACTAATGATGCAGAAAAAGGATTCTACTAGTTACGCTTGCAATCAACGCTGGTGACGCACAAAGATATTGCACGTTAAACCTCATCTGGCCAACTTCTTTGCAGAGTACTCGAGCTCCCAAGTACGGGGTGGCCTAAATTTACGGACGATACGGAGCTCAAACCGACACAGGTGACCACACACGAAGGTTTGCCTCTTGTGGAGAATGCGCGTAGCTGGTGCCCGCAAAGCTCTTGCCTCTTGTGTTCCAAGAACTTGCAGACGGTTATCCAGGTATTGTGCGATCCAAAGAGTTGGCCCACCGCTATGTTTTGTGGCCTTCAATTGACGCGGCTCTTGAGTCTCATGTCAAAGAATGCAAACCTTGCCAGGAGCAGCGTGTGCCCCTTATAGTGCTCCTCCGTACCCATGGTAGTGGACAACATCTCCTTGAAAGCGAGAACGAATCGAACTTGCTGGGTCTTTACGGCATCACATGTTTTTAGTTGTGGTTGATGCGCATTCTAAATGACTAGAGTTGTGCGTTATGAAACACACAACTAGCATGGCAACCACTGGTTGCTTTCGCGAAATGTTCAGCCGCTTCTCTTACCAACAACAATGGTGTCTGACAATGACCCACAGTTTAAGTATGCCAAATTCCAGACGTTTGTTCGAGAGATGGGAGTGCTTCATGTCGTACCAGCGACTTATCACCAAAGTTGAAAATGGCATGGACAAACGTTTTGTTCAGTCCATAAAGACGGCAATGAAAAAGATTTAAATACTGGAACCCTGCCGGCCAGCCTGGACAGCTCCTTGCTTGCTTTAGAATGCACATCATGCTAGGATGTAAGAAGCACCGGCTCACTTTACGTTCGGTCGCCGTCTTCGTTACAAACTGGAAATTCTCGAGCCAGAATTAGAAGAATTAGTTCACCACTAGCAATTTAATCAGTCCATCCAATGTAGTTCCAAAGCTAGACAATTTGCTGTAGGCAAATGCGTTCTTGTTCGAAATTACAGCAGACCACCCCGACTGCTTCCAAATATTGCGGTATGGTGGAAAGGACCTGTTTCGTGTCGTCAAGGGACACACGCCACGGAGCCTGGCCGGGTGGCATCGTCCCTCAGATCAGCTTTTCTTAGGCACAGCTGACTTCTCAAAGTTTGAGAAGAACAAGGGCCGCTTCTGGAAATTCTCAGATGCCACTGAGGAGACACTTACGGCAGCTCCCGCAGCCTTCGAGGCAGCACCGCCAGTACGAAGACATCCCGTACGCAATCGATGAGCACCACATCGCTACACACCATATTAATTTTCTGTAACTGTAGCTTCCCACAATTTAAGCGGGAGGGAAGTCATGTATGCGATAGTTCCACGTGCTCAGAGCGGCCAGCTAAACTGCCCAGTAATCATTAGACCCGACTGCTATCAGTACAAAACTGGTGTATGTCTAGGCTGCCTCCCTACTGACCCTTTTCACTTGCTTTTGGACCGTCATATACTTCTGGCACGACGTGAGTGCTCGCTACTATTCTAGTTGTCTCCAGGCTTTGAGCGTAACATAAATGAATACATTGTAAACGTGTTAAAAGAACGGGACGGGACTAGAATGCACTCATGAGGTGCCTTATTATTTTGCAGTTTATTGGTATTTGCTTGCCATGGAGAACGTTTACGGGCAGCTTGTACTTGCGTAATCCGTTTTCACCTAAACCGCTGTGTAATATCGTGTCGGCGCACTAGTATATGCATGGCATAAGGAAAAGAAGACTAGTGCACTTGAGCTGAGCAGTGTTTCCGGCTGCCCCACCGTGGTGGTCTACTGGCTAAGGTACTCGGTTTCTGACCCACAGGTCGCCGGATCAAAACCCGGCTGCGGCAACTGCATTTTCAATGAAGGCGAAAATGCTGTAGGCCCATGCGGTCAGGTTTGGGTGCACGTTAAAGAACCCAAGGTTGTCAACATTTCCATAGTCCTCCACTACCGCGTCTCTCATAATCATATGCTGTGTTTGGGACATTAAACCCAACATGTCAATGAGTAGTTTCCCGAAACAAATCAGTGGCTTTCAAGAGGCGGGATATCCTGTTTATCATTGCATCGGTTTCTTAAAAGCTCATTCACATTGCAAAGAAAGATAAATACGGTTGTTTTCCACTACTGGTTAATGAAGAAACTAAACGCAGTTTGCGAGATTTCGTGTGACGGCGTATCAGAACGCCATCCATTTCCGGAGCTGTCCACTATGGCATCTCTGAGATTTAATCATAAAGTGGTTGTGGAACGTATTCCAATAATTATTATTGTTATAGGAATCATGCCATATCTCCAAGTTGCTTTCTAAAAGTTTAAACCATCTCCTGCTATGTCTAGATAAGAAACAGCTGCAGCGGGCGCTAACTGTTACACTAGCGGTGGTGTTAACGCTGGCGCTCATTGTGGCGTTGCGCGAAAGGGAAACCTGGGGAAGTGCAAAGCACGCAATGATTGACCGGTATTTCGGGCTGAAACACGCCAATCACTGCTAATGGGCAATAGCAGAGAAAATAGTGCAATTGGACACATAGACCCGCAGTCCCATTTTAGTTAACGCGCACAATGCAAATTTTTGTTATTGTTCAACAACGCATAGGAGAAATCTCGCACCGGCACTACCCAGGAGGTCAAGATCTGGTGCCTTATATATACGAAGTGGTCAGTAAATGGTTGTGCAGCACGAGTAACCGGTGTTTTCAATCAAGAAACTCTCTAGCAGATGCTGTCTGCGTCGGCGTTGCGAGGCGATAGAAAGAGGGAACGCAGGAAAGAGAAAGGCAGGCCACGCGCTTGCGTAGTAGCCTTATTCACACCAAAGGCGGCCTGGCAAAGCGAGCTTTTTGAAACGGTCAGGCAATGCCGTGCACCTAGAATTTGAAATATTTTGAGGCCTGCTCACTGCTGCGGTGCCATCACCCCTCTCGGCCGAGTGATCGCGCGTACGGAAGGATGTTAATGCATTGCCACCATCATCTCCCTTTAAGAGATAAAGCATTCGCGAAGAGTTTTACAAGCTAAACAGCTTTATTCTGCATTTTGCGTAAAAAATGTGCTAGTTTAAGTAATGTATTACACTTGAAAGCATTGATCTGTGCACCACTTTATAAAAAAAATTCAGGAAGATTCTTGCTCGAACCTGTATAGGCATATCACTGCTGATGGTGGTGGTGATGGTAGTGGTTAGAAGAGGAAGAATGTGGTAGCGAGCATGGCGCAGTGCCTGCGGCAAAGGGTATTGGAAAAAAGTGGATAGAGGAGAAAAGGTTAAGTAAGCAGTGGCGCAGACGCCTTCAGCACGAACAGCAGTTCAGCAGCAAGGATAGGGGTGGAAAGGGTCCCATTCTTAGACATAACTTATGTTCAGACACACATGTCATCAGCGCATATCGAAACAGAGACTGTTTCCGGGAGAGCTTCTGCTACTACAAGCAAGGCAAGGTTGAAAATAACCGGGCTTAAAACACCACCTTGCGAGACGCCTTGGCACGTGTAGTGGTCTGAGTTCGGGCCATCTTCAGTATATACAAAAAAGGATCTTCGTGTCAGGTAGCTTCGTATCCATCCAAAATATTCGTCCTCCAAGTTCAATTAACAGTAGTGTGTCAAATATAGCTTGATGGAAAACGTTGTCATATGAACCTTTAACATCAAGAAAGAGCCTAAGTGCTAATCATTTTCTGAATTTCTGCTACTCTACTGATGAAACCTAATCGATGACGTTGTCAATCGATGAACTACCTCGTCTAAGTCCCACCATGGAGTCTGGGTAAATGTTGTGCCGTTTAATGAACCATTCCAGGTGCGTGAGAATCATGCACTCTATGAGTTTTCTAACGCAGATGGCGAGAGCTACATGCTGGTATGATGTCATCACAACAGGAGATTTTTCTGCTCTTAAAAGTGGCACAAGAAGACTGCGTTTTTATTTTTGGGGTACGACGACATCATCCCATGACTGATGAAGTAAATTTAGCAGTTGTTGTCTAGCTGCTTTGCGTAGGTGATACAAAGCCATATAAGTTATTATGTCGGGCCCTGGTGTAGAAGAACGCCTACACAGTGTCATGGCAGCTTCTAGCTCTTCCGTAGAAAATGGAGCATCCATACTTATATCTCGTAGACTGGGGACATTCCATAAACGCATATCGGAGAATAGGACTGTCCCACCGGTGATGTTCGTGCAAAAATTCTCTGCAACGTCAATTTCACGGTGGTTTTGACAAAGTGCGAGAGCCTTGAAGGGATTACATTGCAGGGCGCAAAAGCGAAGACCCTGTAGAGCTCTCAATACATGACACAGCGGCTTGCGTGGGTCTAATGACTCGCAGACGCTTTTCCATCTTTGATCCTGCAGCTTGTATATTCTGTGATGTATCTTTTTCTGCGTGCGCCTTGCTACTCTCAGATAAAAATCGCCTTGGTACGCCTGTATCTTCTCTCAGCACGTCTACGTAACGCCCGAAGCCTTTCTAATTCGATGTCAAGCTCCGTGCGCTTCGGTGAGTGCATGCACGGGTGAAGTGGCGCGTACAATTTTGCATTGCATCTGCAATTTCTTCTTCTAACCTACACAAGCAATCATTTCTGAAGATGTCCTCCACTTGATCTTCAGAAAGTGTCCAGTCAATATACCAATAGACCGGCGAGGACGAAGTCTCTCGGCCATCAATGCTTGCACGAGTCAGAATGTGATCGCTAATATAGGTTTAGATATCAGTAAACCACCACACTTCTTAACTTAGGCAACACGACGCAAGTGTCAGGTCGAGGCAGCTGCTATACATTGTCCCTCACAAATATGTCGGGCTACAATCACTGAGGAGGCGCCGGTTGTGTTCTGACGCAAATGATATCAGTGAGCGGCCCTTCGAGTTTATCCTCAAGCTCTCCATATTGGATGATGTGCATTGAAATCACCTGCTATAATGTAAGGGCCTGGAATAGTTGGCGTAATGTCTGTTACTCTTTTACAATCAAATGGACTTGTAGGGGATATACATATACGCCAATAAGTGTAGAAGATAGCTTCGTTTTCTTCAGAGCACTGCCCATGGCACATACTGGTTCTCGTGATCCAGTGGTATAGGATGAACGAAATAAGCAAGGTCCTTTGCTGCTCCTTCCATTCGTGGTTGAGACGAAAGACACGTATCCTGATATTCGTATAGTCGATGAGTTTCGACAGTTCACCATTATCAGGAAGCGGTGTTAAAACACGAACTGCCGGAAATTCAATATCCGGGACCTCAAGCCTCTCACCTTCCAATGATATATGAAGGTGGTTCGGATATCCTCTGAAAACGATAGCTGTTTTACAAGCCATGGTTCTGCTGAATCTTGTTAAGCAATAGACTCTGGAAGGCTTGCTAGAACCGCGCTCATGGTGTCCAGCAGCGGCGACGCACTTCGTGCTATTGGGTTTGCACCCTCTCCACGAACACTCGAATGGTACAGACGAGGGAGCAGACCATGGCGACTATTAATTTACCTTCCTCTGTTGGATCGGACGAAGAGTGCTTTACTGCAGAAGTGTGATCGATGGAGATGGGCTGACACGTTTGATCAGCCGTGTTCGTCCCCGCCGTTCACGCCCTTTTACCCGCGCTTAGATGGTACGGTACACAGGGGAATGATTTCGATGGGGACTTTTTACGGAACATGATGGCGAAGGCGACGTCGACTGCGAGAACCTATCGATAGTGTCCATATAGTTCATATCGCAATAACACACGATTGAGAAAAAATACGAAAACACACAGCGTGAAAGTTAGTTTCCTTAATCAGGTGAGCCCATTAGAGGCTGCTGGGCTCACTCGATCGGTCATTACGGCCGTTGCTGAATCACTTCTTTAGAAGTTCAAACGTGGAACAAGGGAAGCGATGACTGCTACCCAGCCCTTGAGGATTAGGCCACAAGTTGTGCCATATATTCACAAGTTCTCGCACAACCTCAAGAAAGTCGCGGCCAGGCACTGCGTACCGATAGTGTTTTCCGCACCTTAAAAAATCGAAGACAGTGCTACTAACGTGTGTGCGAAAGCAAAAAGTGCAGCTGCGAGAAGAAGCATTAGAGGGCCTTTGTGAAATATTCTACGGGGGTCATGTACTCCATACCCTTATCCTGCGGAAAAGTGAACATTGGCCGAACCGAACGATGTAATATTGACTGGTTAAGGGAGCATGCCCAAAAATAAAGAAAGCGAGATGACAAGTATGCGCACCTGGTTGAGCCTGTCATGTCGTGTGGTTGGGATGCACGATTTTCCGAGACAAAGATAACAGGCAGAAGGGCAAGTAAAACTGCGCACGAAGTGTTACAAGCCTTTTTCATTAAAAAAGAACTTCACTGTGTAAGTGCCCCTTCGCTATCATTGTTACCAAACGAATGCCAGTTTATCGGTTGTAGGCGCTGAACATGATAAACTGTATGTATGGATAATGTATGGTGTTGGCCTTCTATGGTGTTAGTGCGTACATGTGTCTTATGTATATATTCAAGCCTTCAAGTTATGAATAAATAAATTGGAAGTGAGCGCTGTGCGTGTTCGATGCCTGTATATATATATATATATATATATATATATATATATATATATATATATATATATATATATATATATATATATATATATATATATATATATATTCAAGCCTTTAAGCTATAAATAAATTGGAAGTGAGCGCTGTGCGTGTTCGATGTCTGTATATATATATATATATATATATATATATATATATATATATATATATATATATATGTGTGTGTGTGTGTGTGTGTGTGTGTGTGTGTGTGTGTGTGTGTGTTCGCGCTCGAATTATGTTTTGAAATGTTGCACCCGGTCATTAGCCTAGCAACAAGTTCTTTACGAAACTAAGGGTTTACTCAGCTTTCCTTACCTAGTACACAAAAATTAGTATGGGACGCCGATATATACACACGTAGGCGGCTAGCTTGATTGATATGTGGGGTTTAACGTCTTTAAACCACTATATGATTATGAGAGACGCCGTAGTTGAGGGCTCCGGTAATTTCGACCCCCTGTGGTTCTTTAAGGGGCACCTAAGTCTGAGCATACGGGCATACGAAATTTCCGCTTCCATCGGAAAGGCAGCTGCCTCAGCCGGGATTTGATCCCGCGACCTGCGGGTAAGTAGCCGAGTACCTTGGCCGCTACACCACCGCGGCTAGCGCACGTGGACGGCGAGCTAGCTAGCTAGCTAGCTAGCTAGCTAGCTAGATAGATAGATAGATAGATAGATAGATAGATAGATAGATAGATAGATAGATAGATAGATAGATAGATAGATGGGCGCTACGCAAAAAAACGCTTCACATTCAAAAAGTAACGACAGAACGTAAAATTTCGCCATATGCTATGCCTTGCTTCTCTACTCTTAGTTCGTGTTCTTTACATCGGTGAATTGTAGCGGGAACTGAAAAGAGCATAACAAAGTCATAAAAACGGGCACTAAGTTTACAATAAAGTACGCGCACTAAAAAACGAAAGAGCTTTGTTCCCCTAACTTGATCGAGCATTGTTTTCCCTAAGGTGTTTAAAAGAATAAAGTAAGAATTGCAAATGTACATCTTAAGACTGTGATTAGCGTGTAGCATTTAAAAATGCATTAAAAAGCATTAAAAATCAAGGAAAACAAAAGGGTCTTTAAATCACTGCGAGAAATCAAAACAGAAACGGAAACTTGTTTGGTTTGTTTTGGTGGCCTCATCTACCATGGGATGCTGTGAAACGAACTTCACCGGGTAATAAAAAAAATACTTCGAAGCACGGCATTGAACCTATGACGGCGTGCTGATGTTGCATTCCGCAAGTGTGCGATTAACGCACTCGACCATGACTGCGATAAGCAGGTGTTTATCAATATCCCACAAGCATTTGAAGGACCATGTTTCAAAAAAAAAAAACGCCTTACGGAACAATGTTGTGCCAACTACGGCACCTTGAGAATGACTTAATCGAAAGCAGAGTGCCAGGACTACATACGGTGCACTGACCATTAATATAACCTGCTTAGTTTCGCAGCAGTAAACGCTCTCGTCTCAAAAAATAGGCCACTTTTTTGGTCATTTCCATAGACTCACATTGTATGATCTTTAACTGCTCTGGGAACAAAATTGAAGCTTGCCCCAACACGAATCGCTGCAGCCTTCTCGTTCGTTTATGTTCCCAGACATGCTCGCTTGTCTGCGTTTTTCAACATTTATCATCTAAAATAATTGTTTTTCAACATTTACCCTCTACCAGACTCTTCACTGCTCACATAATAGTTCATGCCATCGCCGCTGTCAGAGTCACTCGCGGCGCCGTTGCGCTTCCTGGAGGCGGCTGCCACGGGCTTCGTGAGGTCTGGCGGACGCGTGTGTGACTCTATATTCATAGCACACCGGCAGGAACCCGCACTTGGCTGGTGAAATCAACGTTATCCACAAAAAATATAGAAAGTGAAAGACTCGATGGTCTGCATTGTTGTTTGGGGATGGTGAAGGCAAAATAGACATTAAACGGGTAGATATAACCAAGAGAAGGCTAACTGATTGGTGCCTACAATCAAGGCGCGAGTAAAATTAAATTTTTCAGCACATAGTGATGTTACTTAGTTTTATGGCTAGGTAGCGTGAGTCGCCGCCCGATCTAAAAGGAAAGCCGGATACACCCAGTGGCGCGGCTGACACCCGCTCAACGAGGCTAAAAAACTATGGTCAATACAGGCAACTACAAAAAATCACAGCACGAAATGGCAGTTATCTGGATAAAAGCTCAGGTTAGCATATCAAAACCAGCTGATAGTTCATAAATTTTTAATTGAGATACATCACTTATTGAAAGAAAGCGCATACAAGTTTGCATGTGTTGGGCGCATGTTTGATGGCCGCATTTTTGTACATTCGCTGGCGCCCTGTTGTTTAGCAACATATCTGCTCTTCACCTTGCTTGTAGCGACAGATGCCGACGGGACGGCTACATGCTCTCCCACAATAGATTACCAAGTATTCTTAATGGCTAATCACTTTTTCTAAACACACATAAGCCAACATATTGGTCCACGGGGCGGCTTTCAGCTCTCACATAGTAGAGTACCATGTACTCTAAATCGTCAAACACTTTTCTCTAAACGCAGGCGTGCTCTATTAGCACCGAGAAGTTGGAGTGACGCCGCCTGGTGGATGACGTCACACCATGGTCTCTTCGATGCACTGCCGCGCACCTACGCTGGCGTCGTGCGCTGTTTCGCGGTTTGCGACCGCTTTTTGCTTGTCTCAAGCTATGCATTGGTAATGTTTCGGGTAAAACAATAAAAGTTCTACTATTGCGTCTGCACAATCACGCGCTGGGTCGTGTAGCACTGTCAGAGAAGTGAAAAGGTCTGTCGCGCTGCTAACCCCGAGGATGGATTCCATTCGTAGCCAACAGGCACATTCCGACGGGTTTTAAAATCAAGAACACGCTTCTGTTTGAATACAACAAATTCATTGGCGCATAATTATGTGAGTTTGAGAAGGAATTAAAACACCGTATCTACATTATTAGGTGAGTGTGCATGGGTGATTCGTTTCAGAGTCAGCAATATCAGGGCTTCCCTTCCACTAGAATAAATTGTACCGGAGGAATCCATGCACGTATATACGGACAGAGCTTTCAAAGGTCTGTACGTCAAGCCCCGCGCTCGCGATCAGTATCGAGTCTCACAACATATATCAGAATACGCTCGCCCTAGAATACCACCAGTGCTGCTGTGTGGTTTTCTCGTGCACTTGCTCACTCAACACTTTGTTTAGTTTCCCGTTTCTATCACAACACTTTTCAAGCTTTACTTGACCGAAATTATTGAGGTTAAGTGTGGTTGAGGTTAGGTACGGAAATTCAGTGCGGTCTGATTCTGTCTTCGTGCAGAATCGTAGCAGCAGTGCGGTGGCACTCCGAACTCCCAGTTTAGATACACACCTTATGTGTTGAATTTCTTTGCAGTTGATTACCTATTGGTAGACATGACGTGTGAGACCAGTCGTCGCCTCATCGAGGTGAAGGTTGTTCTATTATTACATGAGCTCAGAAACCTATAGGCTTTATTTTTTTTTTTGCGGGGAAGGCATATCTCGAAATGGTAATTTTTGTCGTTGCGTGGGAAACATTTTGTGGGTAGAGCACAGGCCCGGTGCGCCATTCCCTGGTTACGTCACTGCACAAGCCACGTCGGAGAGTGCACATTGAAAAAAAAAAACTACAGCAACGTACATAACTGGGCGAGTTGGTTAAGCTCCATGATGTAAAAAACCCAGCGGAAAAGACGACACACAAAAGAAAGAAAACACATTACAACCTTTGTTCTTATTTTGTGTGTCCCCTTCACGCTGGTTTTTTTACATCATGAAGAAAAAGAAAAGTATTAATTTAGACTTTATGACGTTTGTGTTAAAAGCGTTGCTATCAGCGGTGCTCCCACGTGAAGCTCCCATTAGAGTTTGTGACCCGGTGGTATAACACTCCAGCATTTCACACAAATCAGGGTATATGACTGCATAACCTCTGGCGACTGTTGAGAAACAACCTGTTCATATATATGATCCCAGTGAATGGAAAATATCTCATTCTTTCTGAAATCATTGCGTGTGTGGTAGTATTGTTTTGTGTATCAGACGAATATGTTAAGTGAGGGCTTATGACAGTCATATTCATTTAATGTCTCTTGCTGGAGCAAGTGCAGTTCTGTCAAATAGTGTAGATTGTTCCCAGATGTGACGTAGCTTGCACGCTAAAGCGCGATGTATATTTAGTGAATTGAAAGCGTCCCAATTTTATTTCTGACACTTCGGCACAGATAAATTCTAATCCCGGAGTCCATGCCTAGTTGTAATCACGTTAGTACAAGTTAGCAAATTTTTAGGTCATTTTCAGTGGTGTACGCGATAAAAACAAGAACGTCTTCTGCTGTATCACTATTTTCGCAGTAAAACTTCCCTTTGGATGGTAGTCAGCCGATCCTAAAGTATGGATCCATCTTGGTATGAAGCGCAGCCACTATTACACAGAACACACAACACAAGCGCATGTGTTGTGTGTTCTGTGTAATAGTGGCTGTGCTTCTTACCATGATGGATTCATACCAACTGACCCGATACAATTGTTTATTAAATTATGGAAATTTCCTGCAGCTTCAAAAACTTTCACTAGTTGTGAAACCTTGCTTTTTGTATCTTGATAAATTTGCGTCACGATTAGAGGAGTAATCACAATGTATCGCTAAAGAGCATGTACACGGCGGGTGCAAAAAAAGGCAACAAGTGACGGCAGAGCAGGCGAGTCCTTGCCATGACGTGAATTGCTGCGACTGCAGCAATTCTCGGGGCTAATTCCTAGAAGAGAAGTTCCCAGAGTCTCATTTATTACGCGTGATATGACTGCGTACACAGTGGCAAGATGAACTCGGAGACTCTCGGTTTCACTCGACCAAGAAAAGGCGTTCGATCGCCTCGAACATAGCTTCATATTCAGCGTAGGCAGCGTTTGGATTCTCGCAAAACTTGATTGAGTTTTTGAGAAACGCACACAAAAATAAATATAGACAACACGTTGTTTCTTGATGGTTTAGAGAGGGCTCCATTCCCTGTTGCCCGTGGTGTTCGCCAGGGCTGTCCTCTTTCCCCTGTGCTTTTTGTACTCAGCCTCAAACAATTCCTACGCTCGCTACTTGCTGATCCATACGTTCGAGGCCCCCACCCTCCCTGCTGCTGCCGAGCCGCCGTCAGCCTCGCCTCCGTGGACAACCCTGATGATGCGCCTGATGAACGAGGGACGGGGTCAGGGTTACACAATAAGGTAGCGAAGAAAAGATTTCAGTTGGGTGCTCAAGCTGCCTATTCAGACACCGCGGAAGCCTCGAAGAGGGCATTGTTAACTCCCCCAAGATTGCGCGCTTCGTGGTAATTTGAAGCAGACATGGGGCGAATTTTTGCTCAGCCGCTGATCTCCCAAAGACACGCCGGCACTGTCGTCGTCGCGGAAACACAGAGAAGTGTTTACGGCTGTTCCATCGTGCCGAAGCACCCTCGCCCCTTCGATGTCTTGGATGGATCGCTACCGTGCGGTGAGGGCGCAAGCGAGAGAATTTCGATAAGACGGGGATGGCACGGTGATGGTTTCAATGAGCGAAGAGGTTCCGACTGTCAACGGGAAGGGTCTCCACGACGCCTTCAGCACCGACAGCAGCAATGCCATTATTACGACGTGGATCGTCGTATTAGCTGCCTTGCTGTAGCTGGCGAGGCACTCGTATGCATCCGTCCATGCAGAGGTCGACGAGGAGGCATTTCACGTCAGATGAGCCGGCTGAACTGGCGTCTATCTCGCACGTAAATGTGCGCTAGGCTTCCTTGTCATTTGGAACTGCGTCGTTGACTGAGACACGCTTCACGTTTATGTGATGGCGTCTAATTCAGATGTGAGCGTCTGCCATTACAGTCGAAATCGCGTTTCTGCAAGGGCAGTTGGAACTGGTATGATGTGTGACAGAAGTGCGATGCATGTGATTGAACATTAGATGGTAATTTTGAACTTTAATTCGCACATGAGCGTTGACCTTGCCAGCAGTGGCGCGTATGATGTAGTGGTTGATTGAATGAAACAAAACAAAAAAGTCACTCTTCTACGACTCTTGCGGGTAATGGTTCGGCTCAGCTCTTACAGGGAAAGGGAAAGAGGGAGAAAGGCAGAAGGGAAGACGATAGTTATAGCGCGAGAACAAAACGACGACACAGAGACAAGAAAGAGACGTCTCTTTCTTGTCTCTGTGTAGTCGTTTTGTTCTCGCGCTATAACTATCGCCATGCCATACCAACTAGCCCAAGCTGCCGCAGAAGGGAAAGGTAGAGAAAGAGTGTGACGGCAGGTTGTGGATGCTTTCCTACGATAGAATAGCCGAAAAAACTCCGCACACTCCATCGCGAGCGCGTGCGTGCGTCACCAGCACGTCACCTACAGGCGTGCACGTCACCTGCAGACAGTAACCAATAGCGTGCGAGCAATCCTGATGTTGGTGTTGGCACCCTCCTCGAACTCTTTCTTTTTCCTCTTTCGTGCGATGCGGGGCCAGCAATTCCAAATACGCGGACGGGATCGAGGTGCTTCGAAGCAAAAAGCGACGTGCCCCCCCCTCCCCCCCGGATGCGGGGGTCCTTTTAAGGAGGACCTCCCGGTTCCCAAGCGACCTGCAGCGATGGAGTCGGATGAGGATTCTAGCCCTTCGACTGTCAAGGACAGTATCGAGCGTGAGTTGAGCGACCGTTCCCTTTGCCCTAACTGTGCGCCAGGCAAATATGAGTGTTCACTCTTGTTTAACGAATGGTATGCCCTCGTCCACGAATGAAGACATCCTCTCGGAGGGGGATCCTTGTTCGTAGGAAAATTTTAGGTAGCTTTTCCAGCAGCTCATACTTGCAAGTATTAGCTGTTTCTTTTTTCTGTGTTTTCTTTTTCGTATCTCGTTTCTTGTCTATTTCAAATTCTCTGTTTTCCTCCATATTTCATGATGGCTTCTTGCTATTGCTACCTATAATTGTCGAGGTACTGCTATAGAGCGTCAAAAAAGGCCGAGCTTATTCACTTAGCTCAGTCTCGATCTTGCCAGAGATTGTCCGAGGCCACCGTGCCTGCACCATTGTCGTTCCCACCCGCACCACTGCTGTTCGAGACAGAGCTGGCAGAACCGTTGGCGTTGCCCCAGCTGGACTCTGCCGGTGTTTCATTCGACTGACCTCCCACGCCCCAGTCTGAGGAATCTGTCGGGAGGGGGGGGGGTCGTACTCACTCAGCCATTGCTCGACTATTCAGCACCTGGTCACCTTGCAGCCAGTGCTCCTCCACCCATGACTGTCTGTGCCACGCCACGGCCTCGGACTAAGCCGAAACCACCAGCAGTGTAGCCAGTCAAAGCCTCAGCCATTTCAGCTTCGCTTCCCGCGGAAGACTGTGACAGCTATGATGATAGTCTTCTGCGATTCTCGATAGGCAAAACAGCGGTGCCGTTTCGCCCTGGGCAGCTTCAAAACGTTCTGAACCCCGGTTCGCCTATCTTCTGTCGTAGTATCTGTGATTCAGCGTGCATAGACTATCGCGACTTTCACCGATTGAATGTCGTAAGGCCAAGACGCAAACAGGTTCGATCTCTCAGCGTCGTCGTCTTCCTTCAAGCTGCTCGGAGCAGCAAGCACGTGCAATGGTCTTCGTTTGCTTCATACTTATATGCAACAATATACAACAATGGGTAAAAGCCTCTAAAGTTTGAGTATGGCTGGCTATCTAGTCAGCCATACACAAACTCGAAATTACGTCACCTGAACCAGGCGCGTAGCCAGAAAGTTTTTTTCGGGGGGGGGGGAGAGTTCACACAGACTAGATGGGGGGGAGGTCACAAGCATCAGCTTTTTTCTGTGACGTCACTGTTAGTGGTAGAATAAACAGATGGTGCACATGTATATCAAGTAATGAGATTCCCCCTTTTCCCTTGCGTATAGTTGTGAAGAGATTAAGTAAAAGTACTGTAAGAATAATTGATTGCTAGGTGGGGTTTAACATCCCAAATCCTCCATATTATTATGAGAGATGCCGTAGTGGACGGATCCAGAAATTTAGACCACCTGGGGTTGTTTAACGTGCACCTAATTGATTGATATGCGTGGTTTAACGTCCCAAAACCACCATATAATTGTGAGATACAACGTTGTGGAGGGCTCCGGGAATTTGAACCACCGGGGGTTCTTATAGTGCGCCCAAATCTGAGCACGCGGGCCTACAGCATTTTCGGCTCCATACAAAATGTAGCCGCTGCGGCCGGCATTTGATATCGAGACTTGCGGGTTAGCAGCCGAGTACTTCAGCCACTAGACCACGGTGGCGGGGCAGTACTGTAAGACGTACTCTTAATACAGTAAACAACAGGTATAGTGACCATTTGAAGCAACGGGCTCTCGCCGCACCAATGAATTGACTAGTCTTCGAAAACGCATTATCGCGATTACCCACCCAATCGAAGAAGACATGGTTAATCGTTAATCTTTGTTAAGCGTAGATGGCGTAGGCCTCATCGAGGTGAAGTGCGTTTGACAGGTCAAGGGGGGTTCGGCTTATAACTAAGAATGAGAGGTATACGCAGCATGTTTTAGATGCGGAAGCATCTTATACTCGCGCCTTGTAGTGCGCCGTCCGCACCGCTTCTCGAACATTCGACAGCTGACGCGCGCGCATGCGCCGTCGCGCCGTCGCCCACCATCTGTGCCGCGCGCGCTTCTCCTTCGAGAACATTCGACAGCTGACAGCGCATGCGCCGTCGCGCCGTCGCCATCTGTGCCGCGCGCGCGCTTCTCCTTCGAGAACATTCGACAGCTGACAGCGCATGCGCCGTCGCGCTGTATATATACTCAAGGTCGGCGCTCGCTCGCTCAGTTGCCGCTCGTCCGTTGGTTTGTACGGCGCGTCGACGTCCGAAGTCGCAGAGAAATTAATGCCAACGAATCCACAAACACAATGATCGACGTCCCTTCGACCAGCGCCGCCCTTTCGCATACGTGTGTACGTGTTCACTCATTTAACAACCCCTCCTACAACCACGTTAACCAATTTAGCCATCGACCCAAGTAAGTCGCAATTTAACACCCCATTTCACAACCACGTTAACCAATTTAGCCATCGACCCAAGTAAGTCGCACTTTAACACCCCGTTAACCAATTATATGCTCCGCATCCTCCTCAGTGTTCCCCCGAGGGACGCTGCGGGCAATTTTTTTGTTACTGGTCGGGCTTTATCAAATGATTTTATTGCCAGTATGTTCCTCTCCATTAAATACCACAAATGTATAGTCTCTCGAGCCACAATTTTAAGAGTGGATGAGCGAAGCGCAGCAGCTTCCATCAAAAACGAGTCGTGCAGAGCTAGGCAGGTTTACAAGATATATATTATTATTATTATTATATTGCTGTGGCCCACGCCACCAAAGTAACAGCGTCCCCCCCCCCCCAAGTGTTTTAAACTGTGATGATGTTAAGCCTATTTGATTGAAATTTGTGGGAACAGGCGAGGAAAATATTATTCGAGGCAAATAAAGACTTCGCATGGTGCGTGCCACGGTAATGCCGGTCATCATTTTTTTTCGCGTATGTTTTGACCCCTTTGTCACCTTTTATTTTACTTTTTGTACGCTAATGTACAGTGGAGTCCCTGAAAATGATGGAAACCGTGTTAGTGAAATAATTAACCAATTTTTCAAAACCCTAACCCCCAACTCAAAGCGATCGGCTATACTTCAGAGTGAACTAATAATGTTTCGCATCCATTTCACTGTTTGCTTCTATGCAATAGCGGAATTTCCGCAATCATCATCACAATCACAATTTCAACCGCCTTCCTGGCACGCTAATTGTGCAGGCAGTGGTCGCGTACAAGATTGTATGTACAGTATCTTGGTAAGCTATCTCTGTTTACAGGTAAGTGGTTGCCTATGGAACATACCCGGAATGAAGGTGCACCTGTAGACACTAATACCACCGAGTTTCTTCAAGTAGTTTTTTGTTAAAGTACCGGCACCTGCCAAACTCGCCGGTGCTTTTCAGAAAATCGCAATCAACGTTCTCAATTTTTGGGTAATAACTTTCGGCAAAGGAACGCCCTGAAGCTCTGCTCCCTCTTCAAGGACTACTAAATCAACTGGCCTCATTAGGAGCCGTCAAACTTGCATCGTGAGGCAAAACTGCATGGCTGCAAGCACGAGGAGACAACACGGCAGCGGTAGGCGATGGAGCGGTAGGTACCCGGGCATGTCGGTGGCGCATTTTGGAAGGGACGAAGGGGCGCTGCGTGACGCACGTGCACACAATGTATACACTGCCACTGACAGTGGAGTGAACGAGCTGACCGCGCCATATCTCGGTTGATTCTCCGGCGGGTGACAGTAGCGGCGGCGCTGGAGTCACATGGTACTGAAGATCTCAGAAGCGTCTCCATTGGGAGCGTGCGTGAGTAGCCCGCGAAAGCGTGTATGTGCTTGCTTTTAGCGCGTTTACTGCGTTTCAGAGCCTTTATCAGTGTATGCACATCTGCTAAGTGCAATAGCGCATGAGTAAATATGCAGACACACATAAATTGCGTAGGGACATTCACTGTTTCAAGAGCCTGCCGACCAAAAAAAGAAAGCGTGTAGTAGAATCAGAATTTACACGGATCCGCCTAGCTTTTCACTCAAGCAGCGCTTTGAGCAGTGCTACATGATAATTGGCCACTGGCGAGCTTCAAAGAGGGAAGTATCAAAACCGCGAATAAATCATACCTTCGTTTTGTTGGCGGTTTCTATATCCAGAGCACTCTTCCTTATATGAGTCCGCACGACCTCGATTGTTTCACGAGAAACCCGATTATAAGTAATGTTGTCACCTCGTTTATATCGGTGACGACTTGGTTTTATCATCCCAGTTTGGCGGAAGATAATAATTATTGCTTTCTGAAAGGCCTTCTTGTTTTAACCGCGTGCTTTGGCGCTCAATTTGCTTCTTTTATGCAAGCTCCAGGAGGCCGAGCTAGGGAGCCGAGCTGAAAGAACGCCTGTACCTCCTAGTTAAGAACTCTATGCGAAAGGGGTCATCTTAAACATATTAAATAGTGCCAGTTGTATAGTATACATAGCCCGTCTGTTACTCTCCTTAAATTCACTGTAACCAGTTCTCATTTTGTATCGACAGCTTAAATTGTACTGTTTTCATAATAATGTATTAGCGTAACGCTGTTGCATTCGAGAAAATTTATGAGGATGTTTAGGATTATAGGTGTTTTTTTATTGAGTGTCCAAAGTGTACGCAGGCGTTAGCGCAATGTGTTTTGAAAAATATAACTTGTATATGTACACAGTAAACACACACACACACACACACACACACACACACACACACCACACACACACACACACACACACACACACACACACACACACACACACACATATATAAATATATATATAAGCCACTCCAGACCCTGAAAAAAGTACCGCCGTGGCCTCGTTTCCTGTTCGACGTGATAAGAAGGCAGTGCGCCGCTTTCTAGGGCACTACGCGTACTATCGCCGCTTTATAGCCACTTTTTCTAGGATTGCTGAACCGCTTACTCGACTCACTCGTGAAGATGATCCATTTGTCTGGGAGGAAGAACAAGACGCAGCTTTCTCTGAACTACGGGAGCGTTTGCAGACATGACCAGTCCTCGCTTACTTTGACCAAGACGCTGATACTGAAATTCATACTGACGCCAGCAACGTGAGTCTTGGTGCTGTCCTCGTACAACAACAAGAGGGCACAGAGGCAGTGATAGCGTACGCTAGCCGCACTCTTTCCCGCACCGAGGTCAACTACTTCACATCAGAGAAAGAGTGACTCGCTGTTGTATGGGCCATGATAAAATTTAGGCCTTACCTTTACGGACGCCACTTCAAGGTAGTGATCGACCATCATTCGTTGTGCTGGTTTGCCAACATACGGGACCCGTGTGGGCGACTGGCATAATGGAGTCTTCGTCTGCAGGAACACAATTTCACGATCGCTTACAAATCGGGGCGCAAGCACAAAAATGCTGATTCATTATCCCGTGCCCCTGTCGAAGTTTGTGGCCACGACACATAGGATGACGATGGTTTCCTTGGGGCCCTTACTACAACAGATTTGATTACACGACAGCGCGCGGACGATGAAATTCGCACAGTTATCGAAAACCTTGAAGTACGCAACTCGTCCATACCTCGATGTATCTCTCGAAGTCTGTCGTCGTTCTGTCTGCGAGATGGGGTCCTCTATAAGAAAAACTCCAACGGCAATGAGAGAACCTATCTTCTAGTTGTGCCAATTTACATACGTGACGACATTCTTTTTGCCTGCCACGATGAGCCCACATCTGGTCACTTAAGTTCCTCTGGAACTCTCGCTCGAGTTTGACAAGCATACTACTGGCCTAAACTTTCTGCATCAATTAAGCGATACGTGAAAAGCAGCTGGGAATGTCAACGCCGCAAATCCCCGCCAATAAAGCCCGTGGGGCTTCTTCAACCAATAGAACCACCCAGAGTGCTATTTGATCAAATAAGAATGAATTTACTGGGGCCCTTTCCGCTATCATCTGCCGGCAACAAGTGGATCGTAGTAGCCACCGACTATTTGACGAAGTACGCCGAAACAAAGGCACTACAACGCGCTACGGCTTCTGACGTCGCCCAATCCTTTATGGACCAGATCGTTCTTCGACATGGCGCCCCGTCGTGCGTAATCACTGACAGAGGAACAGCATTCACAGCCCAGCTCATTCATGACGTATTCAAGCTCAGCTACACAAGCCATCGCAAGACCATGACATATCATCCGCAGAGCAATGGCATGACATAGCGACTCAACAAGACCATCACTGACATTTTATCTATGTACGTAGATGTCCAGCATAAGATCTGGGACCAGGTGCTACCGTAAGTCACATTCGCGTACAATACCGCCGTCCAGAAACCTACGCGATTCACGCCTTTCCATCCTGTCTATGAACGTGAGGTCCAGACTATGCTGGAAGCGATGATTCCATACAATTGTGATGATTTTATCACTTCTGATGCTGTGCAGCTTACTCAGTACACTGAATAAGCACGCCAGTTAGCACGCCTACAGAATAGGCACCAGCAAAGTACAGACGCATGCCGCTACAATGCTCGCCATCGACAAGTTGAATACCATCCAGGCGATCAAGTTTGTGTGTGGACTCCAGGCCGATGCCAGGGATTGTCAAAAAACTGCTCAGTCGCTACTTCGGACCAGACAAAGTCTTGCGACGCGTGAGCGATGTGAACTATGAAGTAGTCGCTGACGGCGCCTTCTCGCCACGACTGTGAAGGCACTCTTCGGAGATTGTCCACGTGGTGTGCCTGAAGCCGTACTTCACGCGGTAGTGCAACTGCGCATGAACCACATCAATGTTTTTGTGTATGCGCGTATTTTCTGTTGGTTCGCCCCGACTTTGCCTTTATACCGTCCTAGCATCAGAGTGATGCCTTTTTTTTTTCTCAGAGAAGGAATAATGCCACTTGGCCGCTAGTTACGGCGAGCGCAAGCCATGGCTGCCCACGAGAATGGAAGACGATGTTCTGGGGCAGCGCGTGCTCTGGCTAGTTGTGCATTATTGAAGCAGCCATCTTGCCAGTTTTCGGTGCGTCCCCCCGCCGGCTCAGTTCTTCCTAGTTAAAGACCTTTTGTAGCACACATATATATATATATATATATATATATATATATATATATATATATATATATATATATATATATATATATCGATGAGCACACGCATTTAAGTCACACGTCACCGCCCCGTTAACAATATTCATGTCCCATAGAACAGCCGCTATTTTTTCGCCATGCATTTTTTGTCCAACTACGTAAGCCTTCAACTAGTTTTGAGACATCATACTGGCGAAAAGGTAAAACTTACAGTGCGCATTAGTACAGAGGCACGCTATACTCAGCTTCGCTATTTGTAAGCGTTTGGCGTAGGGCTAGCCAGGTGTTTTTTGTGAGGGTGGGGGTGCAACAGAACGACTAACTTTGGCAATAGGTGGTCGCTGTGAATACGTGTAAATATTTTAGCACACCCTGAAAAGTTAAATTACGAAAACATTTTTGGTGTTGGGTGTTCAGATTCCCTTCCTCGCCCCTCTAGTTATGGCCTACTGGTTCTGCGTACGTTTGACACGGTTTTTTCCTCATCTCACAGCTTTCTGAGCGCTGCTAACGTCGAATAAAACGACTCAGTTATTCTTAATATTGGAGACGCCTGCTCAACGAAGAAAGAGTTGATTGATTGATTGATATGTGGAGCTTAACGTCCCAAAACCACCATATGAATATGAGAGACGCCGTAGTGGAGGGCTCCGAAAATTTTGACCACCTGGGGTTCTTTAACGTGCACCCAAATCTGAGCACACGGGCCTACAACATTTCCGCCTCCATCGGAAATGCAACGAAGAAAGAGTTGAGAGAAGAAATGAGAATAAGATGCGCCCTTTCTAAATAATTTTCGATCTCTCACAAGGACTATCATGAAGCTCAAATTCAGTGGATTGGAGAGTCATACTTCAGGCCTTATGACATCATGTGCTAGACATGAATGATAGACAGGTACGAAGAAATTTGGATTAAAAAAAACAAATGGCCCTGTATCTGCATTTAATCTGCAAATGTCGTCGAAAGACAATACTATTGCGTGTGAAGACAGTTACTAAAACATTTATTTGATGTTCTGCTCAAGAAAAATCAGAGAATGGTGTTCTGGAGGCGCTGCGTTAGACACTCGAGCGTGCAGCAGAGGCGAGCGAGCGTATCAAGTCACGTCACACGTGAAACATGAGCGCCATCTGGCAGTTTTTTTTTTCAATAACAAAGCGCGTGGCTCTGAGACGGATGTGCGCGCCCGCCTCAGAGGTGATAAGATGTAGAACGCAAGGCGACGGGTAGGTGCCACCACCGTCTCGTTTTAGCAAAGCGTTGGAAACACTCGCCTTTCCGTGCAAGCGTTGAATGGTCAGTGCAGCGTGATAAGCGCTATGGTCCTTAAAATTACTTATGTATGCCTTTTCTAGTGAAAGGCGCACATGCAGATTATATACGTGTTGTTATAGTGCCCCAGACATGCGCAATAATTGCTTTTTAATCGACAATTGCACAATTATGAACGCTGAGTTTTGAGAACATAGGTGGGCGTGGCGGATGGGGTCGGCCGTTTCAAATGCCCGATGCTGTTAAGAGTGGACAAACAGACAAATCTACAGAGAGACAGACACACCAAATTTTTGCGTCGAAGGTCCCCAAGAAAGACTATCGTCTTTAAAAGCGCACCGGGGAAGTTGGAGCGGCTAGCAGTTCCTGCGCGCGGTGCGCAGCTCTTTCAGTACTGTTGGACTGCAGCGGCGCCGCTACGGTGAACGCGGAAGGCATTTGGTGGCGAGGCGTGGTCACGCCACTCAACACTTCTATTACACTCTATCCAAGCAGACAACGTTCGCCGTGCGCAGGAAGCTCCAAAGCTGAGTTATAAACTGCGATTGTCTTCTCTTTCTTAGTAAAAAAGTTTTAATCAAAATAAATTATAAGATGTTTTACAAATTGCGAACAACTTCTGTTCCCAGTTTATCAGAAAAGAAATACCTGTGCTGCGTGTTCCAAAGCCAATCAGGTCAGCTGAAAACGATGACGTCAATAAGGCAGATCGTGTCGCTTGGTTTGTTGGCGGTTGAAAACGCGTTTGGCCGAGTCGCAGCGATCTGAAAGAATCTCGAGCGAATCGCAGCTTTAAAGCTTTGTAATAAATTACGCAGTTTACGCATAGAGCTCAAGTCGGTCTCTAAATTACCCTTGGGATTCGGTCTACCGGCCCAATGTGTTAGTAAAAAATTGCCAAAACTGTTTTAGGGTCTCTTTATATCAAGATTACGTGAAGACAAAAAATTTTTTACTGTACAAAACCTTTTCTTTACTGCGCCTGAAATAAAAATAGAAATGCCTGAAATAAAACGTAGGCATGCAACAAATCAATGAGAACACATTTTCAAGCAACACTAAACTTTTATAGACTCAATGAATAATCGGTTAGCGCAGCCTTGAATGCTGACGCGTCCTCACTGCAGGCGATGGAGGTAGGAAGGAGGAAGGTGGTTTCACTCAGCGCTGGTGTTTGACAATAAGGAGTCTGAACAGAACATTAGTGCCACAAAAAGGAATGGAAATTTTATACTGATTTACAAGACTCGACTATGTGTATGGAGCTCCAGAAATGAGTTCCTGTTTGAATAAATTGTTCTGGTAGATAACGTTTTGAAAACCACACGGACAAAAATTTTTCTGGGAAGTTTAAAATCTGTTTTTTCAAGCACCGATTTCATTTGTGAAACTTTCGCTGTAAGATAATAGTCTTAATTATTTAAACACGCTGAACAATTTGAAATGATTTTACTAATGTTGTTGATAATTTTGTCCGGAATCCCAAACAGAACAAGCGGATTTGAGCTTGTGTCTAATCAACGTTTTGTACAGCAGTAATTTTAAATGTCCCAGTGCTTTGGAACATTTTCTGCTTATATGTACTCGAGAGATCTGTTGGTATTGTTTCTGATGCACTCAATGTGCTCATGTCAAGAAAGGTTATTGGGGAGCTGAATTCCGAGATATTTATATCATGTTACGTACTTAAATTTTAAAATGGGTTTCTATGTCTATGAGAACAATTGCCAGCTGGAGAGAATAATAATAATAATAATAATAATAATAATAATAATAATAATAATAATAATAATAATAATAATAATAATAATAATAATAATAATAATGCGAACTTCTATGCGAACTTCACAAGGGCGCTGGAAATGAAGGTATACGTGTCTGCGAGGCTTGTGTTGTCGGTAGTTGAGCGAGGCGTCGGCTCGAAAGCGCATACTACTGCGTAACTAAAGCTTTTCAAAAACACAAAAATTATAGGTGGATCTCATTTATGCCAACTATATTTAAAAATAAAAGCCAACTTACCTTGACGGCACAACCAAACGGCGAAAAAAAAGAAACAGATGACATCAAAGTCTTGGAGGGAACGCTCGCTTTGTCTTCCGCCTTCAGACGTTCGTTGTGTAGTGTGGGAGTTGCACAACCTGGCTTAATTTAGTGGCTCTCGGGCTACCGCTACAACTGTTTCTTGGCCACACAGCCGTGGTGCTATTCACGATAAAAGCACAGTAGTGACAACAACGCGCAATTTTTCAGAAATGGGGCTTCAAGGGTGAAATCCTCGGAACACCTGTAATTCGTTATTCTAAGACTCGGCCTGATTTCTTTTTCCGCAGATAACATTGGCACAGTTTGTTTGCCAGGAATGCAGCATGCAATTCAGCGGGCCCGTGCCTTACTGGGACCACCTGAGGAGCCAGAAACACTAGAAGATAGTTGAAACCCATGGATTGTTAGTTGAGGGGGCCGCGAGTGAAATCCTGCTGAACTGCAGCCCGGATGTCAAAACAGCAGCCAGTCCTTCTGCCGCGGGGCAACCGTCGCCCCAGATCGTTTCAAAGCCCTTGGTCTGCGAGTTATGTGGTGTGACCACGAACTGCGAGGATGACCTAATTGCTCACGTTAAGGGCAAAAAGCATAAGAAGACACTACAGAGGAAAGAAGGCCTGAGGAAGCTCGCCTCTGCTGAGATCTCGCCCCTGCCATTGGCCTTGTCATCGCCGCCTACGACATCGCTGCCGTCGGCAACGACGCCGCCGATGTCACCACCGATGTCGACCATGTCAGAGCCACAGGAGCTGAAGGAAGAGAACGGCGAAGTGATTGACCTCTCCTGCCAAGTCTGCGGTATCGAGCAGTTTGAACACATCGGCTACTTGATGGAACATTTAGAGAGCGAAGCGCATCGCGAAAGAAGAGTCAGGTCACTGGATAGTGGAAGCTCGCAACTAATGCCCAAAACTCTAAGTTCAGCATTGAGCTTCTGGAAGTATACATAGTGACCCGAAAAGATGACGTTAAAGGTGCATCTAGAAAACGACCGTGGCCGCACTTTTGCGAAGTTTGTCATCTGTATCCTGGGAGAAGATGGGGGCATGCATTTATGTAATAAATCTTTTTTTCCGTCTAGGATTGTTTTTTGCCATTCTTTATCGTCGTACTCAAAGTAGTCGTAGATAAATTGTTGTGATTAGTTGTGATCGGCCCATCTCGGTCTGTCTGCCAGGTTAAGCGGTCGTTGGTAACTTTTTAGCATTCCTTCTAGCGACCAAAGTGAGCCCTCGTTTCGGCAGCCTCTGCTTCCGCACGAGCTTGTACGGCAGCCAGGCTGATAGTTGATGAACCGGTGAGCCGTGATGGCGAAGAGCGCGAGGAGGGGACTGAGAAGGAACGCCTCGATGATGTCTCGTCTCTGACGCATAAAACCTGATTTTGTCCTTTCAGGCTGTTCGTGACAAGAACGCAATGCTCCTCTTCAATTTGTCATCGTTGATCCAGCTCTTGTCAATTCGCGGGGCAGTTTGTCTTGACCATGCAGGCTTCGCACCTGGCTCATACGTGCTTGTACTGCTCGAAACTATCGCGCAGAGTATTCTTGGCCGTTAACATCTTTCTTATCCGTGTCGGAAAGCTCCCGCATAGCGCACTCCACTTTTTTTCATGCTGCGTCAAGTTCTCTGCAGTATTTCTCACGATTGGCCTCGTAGTGTTTTTTTTTGGCCCCTAAAGAAAGAGGAGCAGCTCGCCGCGGTCGAGTGCCGGTCTCAGTGCTTATAATATCACTGGCGCCTGCAGCCTCGGGCGTCGGCTTCGTGTTAATGTTGGACCGACTGTTTATACAGCGTGCTCGTCTTGCTCAATGCGCGTGCTTGAAAGCGCGTTTACCCGGGATGGTAATGTGAGCCCACCTTGTGTTGCTTGTGCGTCGGGAGGTCGGACGTCTGTTGCATACACCGTGCTTGTTGATGGCGACTGTCGTGGACAAGTAGAGAAATACGTTGCGGTTGTGACGAATCCCTCAGGTGGCGTGCGTTGCGTTGGCACCCTGAAGGCTTTGTTGACGTCCACAAGCTTGCATAGGCGTTCGAAGCATAGAAAGGTTGCCTCTTGTGAAATGATGTCCGAAGCGTGAGCCTTGCCTTTTGCTATTAAGGCCTGGAAGGCAGCGTTCGACGTAGCCGTAACACACCCTCGATTCTGGTAGATAACGACAGGACTTTAATCAAACTTTGATTAATTTAATAAAGAAGTTACAATAATCAGATTCCACTTTTTTCTTGAGAGACATACTTTGGTTACATAGTTCGATTACATGGTCCTAGCTGCAAAAGGCAGTGGCGTGCGACCAGCAGATGCACTCAGCTTAGCTCAACTGAAAATGTTCTTCCCCCACCCTGGTGACGTACCTGCCAAGTTTTGCGAGAGACGATGATCCATGTTAAGCCAGCTGACGGCGAAAGGCACAGTTTCGTTTTGGAACCCAAGGCAGCGTGTGAGCAGCACCATAATCTAGAAATCTAGGATGCTATGGCAGCACAGACTCAACAGGGTAGAACGACATGTTTTCAGTTAGGGTTAGAGCTGCAGAAATGATATCGTGCTTCTGAAAATTAGGTTATCGTTGTTTTGGTTAGCGCTCCAGAAGTTTCGCGGCACCAATTTATTTCGATTTGAGTGAAGGCTCTGATTATTGTGACATGACCGAAAATCAGAAATTCTGAAAATTGTATTTAGAACTTAACTTTTCTTTTTCGATTTCACTCATGATCGTATGCACGCATGCATGGTAATTGTGACTTCAAAGAAAAAAAAGCCGATCACACACTCAGTGGGAATCGATGATATGGGAAGAACGAATTATCAAAGTTCATATGCCACTTTAAAATTACCACAACATTTCGAGGTGCATAGATGCAGTACTCAGTAAACGCAAGTATAAATGTTTTGAGCACTCAGGTATCTGGATAAGATGCAAGTATGTTGTTTATAGTCGTGTAACGACGGCACCACTGTCGTTTGCAGTACCAGCCCCAGCAGTGCTAGCACTGCTGGGGCTGTAAATTATGCCGTGCATGACTTCCATTTCATGATTGTCATGTTTGTACCTGGTATTTGTGTTCATCGTACATTCAAGTCGCACAATACCGAATTTGGGATATGTGAAGCTAGTAAAACGGCCGCGAGCACTCTATGAGCGTAGCATGTCGCAATGTTTTTCATTACTGGCATGTCATGATTATACGTTAGGAGATGTAATTTCCTTCGCCGTCCTTTCGCGTCACGTAATGCCAAATTTGGTATACGCGAAGCTAGCGAAACCGTCGCGAGCGCGTATGAGCGCATCAAGTAGCCATGTTCTCACATGATGCACCAGTTATTTACCTTCTCCATCTATTCAGAACACGTAATACCAAATTTGCTATTTGGGAATCTAGTGAAACTGCCGCGAGCGCATCATGAGCGTAGCTTGTAGGCATGTTTTACATGACACGCATGTCAGGAATGTCATGTTCGGACAAGTGATTTACTTTCGTCGTCCGTTCGCATCATTTAAAATCAAATTTGGTATAAATGAAGCCACCCAAACGGCCACGAGCGCATCATAAGCATGACATGTATGCATGTTCTTACATGACATGCATGTCATGATTATCGCGTTTAAATCAGTCATATATTATCATCATCCCTTCACGTCACGTAATACCAAATTCGGTATATTTCAAGCTAGCTAAACGAACGGAGCACATCATAAGCGTATGACGTGTAGTCATCACTTACATGGCATGCATGTCAAGATTTCCACGTTACGGCCTCCACTTATGTTTGGTATGCAGTCATGTCATGCTATACCAGTTTTGCAATATGCCATGTGAATGAAACCACCAGAAGAGCAGCAAGACTGTGAGATGTAAGTCATAAGATACATGATTTTCATGTTATGACTAGTCAATTATGTTCGTCATACACTTATGTTATGCCATAAAAGTGTCACTATATATTCCTTCATCGAAACGCCCTGGAGAGCTAAAAGTTGTAGGCGACTAGATAGATAGATAGATAGAAAGATAGATAGATAGCTACATACATAGGTAGATAGATAGATAGATAGATAGATAGATAAATAGATAGATAGATAGATAGATAGATAGAGTCCGCCGAAATCCGCTGAGAAAATCATTTAAAAAACGAGACTGCCCCTGTACTCTTGACATAAATGCTTTGAATTCTTGGAAAAGGTGCGTTAGAGTGTTTGTTCTGTACGCGTCTGCACATTTATTTTCTTTGAACACTAAAAAGCAATCGCGCGCGACGCTAGACACGATATGTGCAGTTGGGCTGCACTCCATCTTGAGACATAGCCGTGTGTGATATCGGCTGCCCTGTAGTAGGTGTATACTAGGCATTTAGAGCACGGCACATGCCTGATATTGAAATCTGTATACCAGATGCTGATAGTCATCGCCGAGCTTTTTATCGTAATGTAGTGAAGTCCCTGGTTGAAATTACTTCTGCGTTTTGGGATGCTAAATCAAAGCCCATAGCGACACATCAAGAAGCCATTTATACATCCTTATATTCAGACTTGCTCAGGTCTCCTTAGGTCCTGGTCTTACCTTATAGTCTGAACGGAAGGTCAAAAGCACGCCACGAATCAAGCCTATAAATGCGCTCGGGGTGACAATCCGCATCATTCCATAGTCGTTGCACAGATGTCTTCATACCATTAAACAGCAAGACATTGATGCCTTATCTGTAAAAGTAACTTGATATCACTTCACCGTTAGTGTGCACCATTTTTGCTTCTTTATCAGCTTTGTATGCCATTTTCACTGGGAATCCATCGCAATGCAACGGTATTTACAGATCGAAATGCCTCATTCAGCATATTCAATATATGTCACACACCAGAGCACTGTATGCAATGTGTTGCTTCATGTAGTTTCTAATTAGCTGAAGTGCCGGCTTGGAGTCACAAAATATTGTCTATTTCGCTGGACTCTGTAGTAAAATGTAGCACGCAGCTTGTTGGACGCCGGTCAGCTCATTGGCAGTAGATGATGTCTGATGTACTATTTTGAAGCGTTGAGTGATTTCCATGTGAGGCACAGTGAAAGCTGCTGCCGAGGAGGTCTGCGTGACAAAGCCATCTGCAAAAATGTGCACTGTATATCCGCACATATACGCAATTCACGGCATACCGAAATACTTAAGTCCAGCAGTTGGTGATTTTGGCTTCTTTGTTATTTCTGGGATTGAAAGTCGCATAATCGGCCTATATGCATCATCCAGAGTGGTATGTCAGAGATCACATGTGGTGCATATTTTGAAGGCAGCTGATCTCGGTGCGACATATATAACAGCTTCTCAGTATGCAGAATTCGGTAAAGTTTTGAAAGCGTCTGCCAGTGGGTGGTCTCGATGCCTTCTGAGTAGCCTCAGATGTACTCATAGTAGCTCGCGTTGAAGATAAACAAGAGCTCGACATGCACGTGATTCTGCAATAGTGCTCATATAGATGTACATCGGGGTACTCCTTGGCAAATTTTTGGGGCACGCGCTTGAGCTCCCTCTAGTTTAAGTGCTGCACATGTGTAAACACAGGAGAGAACAAGATCACTGTAGCGAAAGTATCCAACAAAACGTGCCCAGTATAGCTGAAGTAGAGATGATTTCGATGGTCCTCGTGATTTTCCAGACAGCAGAAGGCGAAAGACCTGGACAAAGCTTCCAACACAGGAATTGGGGCGCTCCCGACATGTGCTCCCGACAAGGGAAGTGGGGCGCTATGCTGCCGGACGAGGTAAGGTGTTCGACGAAAACTACTGCAATGGCTCCCGTCCACAACGCCCTGTTTGAGGAGAGCGGTGTCACGGCGTATGACAACCAGGCCCGATAATTGAGCGTGGCGAGCGGTGGCCCTTTTCTTGCTCCGTTGCACGAGCGTGTGACCCATGACCCAGCCACTTTCTCTTCTCACATCAAGAAAGGGACACGTTGGCGCCATAGCTAAAGTGTCTAGTCAAAAACGCCTAGTCAAAATGCCTAGTCAAAAACGTTGACCTGGGCGGGTGTGGGCTAAGTGGAGACATCTTCATCTGGTTTCACGATTTGTTCATCCCGTAGCAGAATGCTTGCACTGTAATTATACCAAATAAACGTCAAGTTTTCTTTTACAGAAAAAATTAGTATTTGCAAGCTTTCTCGACCCTGTCTTTGCAAATCTCCAGTGCCAGAACGACCGAACACAACACTTTAACAATTTCTAGAAACGCTGATATATCTCTACAGAGTATATAGCGGTTTCAAAATTTTTCATAGAGGGTTCTTTTTTATTTGGCAGTTTTCTCAATTATTTTAATACTCGGATGGCGATGATATATGGTAAAACACTATGCACAATTCAGATGATCTTTCTGAATATCGTGTACAACATGCTGAAAGAAGTTCGATCGGTCTGTATAGTTGTTGAATGAATGGTGAAATAGATAAGATCATGCGTTGATGAAGTCATTTTGTATATGCGCATATTGGGAACTTATCGGGAGAAGAGCAAGAGTGCGAGAATGGTTGTTACGTCACTAGCTTGACGATAAACGTGATAATATTTAGTGAACTATACTTTGTAAGAAACCAACAAAAAGCACGAAAACAGCGAAAGAAAAAGACAGGACAATCGCTAAACTTACAACTAAATATTTATAAAGAAAAGCTCCACAGGCATGAACCATTAGTGCATGCGTGAATGGGCTTTTTGGGCCTAGTACGTTGCATATTTAACAATACAAAGCCATGAATTAAGCATGTCAAAGTGTCGTGCAAATAGCTCATTTACACAAAATGCCAAAATATTGACATCACGTGCACCTGTTGACTAAAATTAAGGGTTCGCATCACATATATCACGTAGCCTTTTTTATCATTTTGAAAGACTTCGCAACTTTCATGTTAAATGTATTTCTAAATTCTTTTTTATGACACTCTGATTTGAAATCAGCGACGCAGCTACAGCCTTTGCAGCACAGACATACGTGAGATTCGAAATTTGCTGATCATGCGGCCATGTCCACAAAGGTCAGAAGAGCAGATCTGTTTCAATGACAGACTGCGTGAATGTCGCATTATACACCCTACAAGTACTGGTCGAAACTCACCCCTGCACTGCAATGGCTCTGCGTCCCTGATTTTAAATCAATAAGTGTCATTGGTAAATGAATAAAAATTAGCTTGAACGTAAAGTGTTTATATTCTTCAAAATATAACAAAACATGGCAAATCATCATGTGTAAATTGTCCATCAGTTTTCCTTACGGGTAAATAATTCGCGTTGCTACATAGTGATTGCAGGGTAACGTCGATACTCTGAAGATGTGCTGTTTGTAACACCTTAACACCTGTGCAACTGCGAAATGATTCAGACAGCCTATATATGCTCGCGTTGCTGGGTTGTTTGTGGGTAAACTTCCTGCAATATCCATTGTGTTTGGGAAGTCCAGCGCTTGCTCTGTGTGGCTGCTGTCTTTTGCTGTCTTTCGTTGGATTTCTCTTCTGAATATTATGAAGCAACTCGCACAGCGAGCTGTGTTAGTAGTGTACTGCTTCACACACTGTTGTGAGGAATCGGCAACAAGATTTACTTAGTCGAAGATAGAAAACGGGCGAAGTAAGGCGCAGAATACTCTCTTTGATTGTCTGGCGAGCGCATGACTAAGTGGAGGAAACACAAGACATTATCTGCATGCATTCATGTTCTGTTCAGTACTTCATACGAAGTTTATGGTGATCCTAATCTCGCCAAATCATCGACCTTGGTGAACCTGCCAACTGGATCGTATGTTTCATAGAGCATACTTCATCTGTTGTGTTCGTCTCTTTCTCTCTTCATTGAAGGCTGTGCTCCAATTTCTTAACGGACTTTTTCTAAATACGCATGCCCCAAACAGCTGGCTCTTGTTGATTTAGACTATAAGCAACCGCTTTCATACGCATAATTTGTTAGTCAGCGCCATTGCTTGTTTCATTCATTTTTTGTGGACCGCTCTCATGTATTGTGTTCAAGTTTTCACCTTGCTATGTACCAGCTAGGCCCAACAGAAGTTTCACTCAAGACGCGCGCTTCGCCTGCATGCAAACGCTATACTGCGCTACTTGCCTCTCACCTTTACCACGGAGCACCACACACCTCAGTCATTTCTCGTTGCGAATTGCTTGGAATTGTAACACTACTGATATATGCGTGACGGCACGAACGCAAAAAACCTAGACGCTCGACCTTCACATTCAGCAACAAAATTGAAAAAATTACAACAGAAGAAATAATTTCTGATGTCACGAACAGAAATAGGAACAATTCAAGTGTCATTCTAGTCTTCTATTTTTTCTGTTTAATGGTTCAACATGCGTTTCTTTGCAGTGCAGTTGAAAATAAGTGCGCAACTTCTTTTTTTTTCTTTTATGTGGCATCAATTACTTAAAACCTTGATGCGCCCAGATCGTCCATGCAATGTTGGGAAGGAGGGACGTCCGGCTGCTATAATAAAAAAAATCATGTTTTGTCATCACATTTGCATTGAAGTGGTTTATTCTTCTTCACAGTGGCTGATAACTCTTCCTTTATTGGACACACACCGCTACTGTCCTGGCGGGATAGCGATGCAGCCTGCAAGGAAGCTTCATTGTGTTTCTTCAAAAACTGTTGAACAAGGCCTGTCGCTGGGTTTGACGAGTGAGTTTCGGAGAGAAATTGCTGTAGCGCCGATGCATGGGGATGCCTGCGCGTGGTTAGGCTCCGGTTACAGCAACGCGTGACGGGGCGCGGCCGCAGAATGTAAACACCCAGAGCGGCACTGAGTGGGCGCTCGTAGCTTGCACACCATCTTCTCTTCGACAAGGCAAGAGCACGCGCCAAACGGACGCCAAAGAAAAGAATGACTCGGTTGAGATTGAGAAGCTGCTCTCTGAGAACTCTAACGCCATACGTTTCACTATCATATTCGCGGAGAAAATACAGGTTCAAGTTTCATTTTAAGCCTAGTGCCTAAATGTCCGTGCGTGTCGTCAGAAATATCAATATGTGTTTTTCGTATTTTCGCGACATTCTCTCGATGAAATTTTCTGAAACTTCGTATGCTGGATGGATGGCACCCACGGATAATAAAGCACATTATTTTTTAGCACTCTTTATTTTAAAAGCTGCGTGGGACCCAGTGGACACTTCGAAATCTATGACGTCATGGTTTCAGAAATCTCAATGTGCCCCCCCCCTGCATTTTGTTTTCGCGCATTTTCGCGTTTACCAAGTGTCATGTCGCGGTAAGAGCGGTGTTTTTGGCACTGGAATTACTAATACGTTAAAACTTGTTTTGCTCTTCAGTGTCCCTCCAATTAAAGTGGAAAGCTGGGAAAGTATGACTGGTTTCGAATGTTAAAGGCCGCATATGACAGGGTAGAGAATCACACGCGCTGCCTTCTAAAGAGGACACAAGCCAAGAAGGCATAAAAAGGACTTGCCTTAACTCTTGCATAAACCTGGCTTTAGGAACGTTTTGCTCCCATAAAACAACCTTTCATCACATATGTCTCCTACAGATGACCTTAGAAATCACACTTGATTCCAACAGCCATTTGGTGCTGATCGGAATAATCTCATGTATTTGAATTCAGTATCCTTTCCTTTTCTCCCCCATGTTTTCGTGGGACGAAAAATGTGCCAGGTAAGCGAATTGACCCTGCTCGCTAGGCTTGCGCGAATATGCTTCGTATATTCGAGCGAACATTGCAGTATTGAAATTCACTTCGATTCGAATATAAATCATTAAAACATAGAAGCATTCGAAATGAGCAAATAAATTATATAACTGCCTCTATGGGTGCTTTCACTGCAGTAAGAGAGTGCTAAGCCGTGAGAACACGTACTGAGGAGGAATCAACACTGCTTGGAAGCCCCACTTTAGGGTCAAATGAAGATATTATCTTCATATTGATCCTTTTTTTAAGTTCAAGAGCTCGTTATATTGGCCTTATGTGCTCTAGGTATAAACTTTACAAATTTTTATATTTTACACGTTATCACTCATATTCTACCGAAAATAAAATTCTGCTTTCCACTTTCTTTGAACTGAAAAAATGTCAATTGCACCTACCTTGTTTCAATTAGAAAATTTTGTGCAGGTTCGACGAATATGCCCTTTTTTCACATGTGACCTATATTATTTGAATTCCGTTCAAAATTAGACAACCAAAATCACTATTCGCTCCGAGCCTGAAATTCCTTTTTCGCACAAGTCTTCTATTGACCCATCGTTCCATTGTGGGATTTCGCACATGAATGCCCATTTTATATGCGTTCATCGGTGACCCACAAGCAGGTACCAAATGGGCTCATTGCAAAGTGCAGACGGGGTGTTTGGACTGCAAATCCTAGTAAGAAATATTGTCTGCCATTTTTGTTTCTGTTACCTCACACAGGTATCTCATGGACTGTGCACATGGTATATGCGCACTGCTTTGTTCCAAACACAGAATTTTTTCACTGCTGCAGGTGCGTCTTTCTCTAATTTACACATTTCAAATCAAATTGTCGTTCTTGTTGTAAATGAATAGCAATCGAGAGCAGAGTAGAGAGAGTGGCTTCAAGCAGACACGACTTTATTCCTAAGAAATCAATAATGCAGTATCCTAATAATAGTAGTAACATTCGATAAATGATCCCGAAAAGAAAACTTAGCAAACATAACAGTTGTGTTGCTGCCAAAAAATGAGCTAACAGTTCGTCAATTTCTAGCAAATTTGACGAACAGATTTAGAGTACCACGCGCAGTTTGTATAACGTTAGAACACTGGAGTAACCTCAAACTGCAGTTTATGCACTTTGAGAAACAGAATATTGAGAAAGTAAATTTCGCAAGAAATAATGAAAAGCTTCGAGTGACTCCTGACTAGATATATGTTTACTAGAAGATGGCAGCTTCCAAAATGTCTAGTACTCTCAACAATCTATATAAATAATGTTTTCAATAACGCTGAATAAGCAGTGAACAAACACAAACAGTTGCAATGTTTATATAGACTTGAAATACAAAGAACATTTAGAATGTTGTCATGATTTGCTCAAGAAAGCATTCTAAATGTTCTTTGTATTTCAAGTCTCGTTAGGCTTGCAACTGTGCTTCTTTTGAGCAATGATTAGTCAATGGAGAATGGCTTAAAATGAGCATACAGTCACCCATCAGCCTAGGAATGCTCATAAAAACACGAAATGTCACACAAAAGCATGAATAAATTAACAATTGAACGCAGTTGCAACTGCTCCAAGGTCAAGCAATGACGTATTTTATGCCACTGCCTTGCCGTACCTGCAGTGACTTTTCAATTGCCAACTTGTCCAATATGTATTGCTCAACAAATGCTTCAAAAAAGTCACATTTCGTCTTTCAGTTATAATGACACGAAACATGCCACTTGGGGAGAATACGTGCTGCAATATGTTACGGTACAGGTTTGCATCTTTCTACTGGTGCAGAAAGAAAATGTTTGATAACAGTTTGACTCTTTATAACGAATGCTGACGGGAGGAAGAGAAAAGCTCATCCATGATGTTTTTGTGCAGTAAGTGCAATGAAAGGTCAATATATTACGTAGAATGCATTAAAACAGAAGTGAGTCACGAAGCATTGCAAATGTGCATCTCAGAACTAACTTGAACGTGAGAAACAACTGCATCAATAAAATCTAAAATAGGGTTAAAATCTAACAAATGATGTAACAATCTCATGATGAAAAATGTTCTGTACAAAATCTTTGCGACAAAATGTTTAAGAATAATATTGAAAAGTCAAATTTGCTCAGCAATAATGGAAAGATACTACATGTTTGACCATCATCGTATAATCTGAGCCAGCTTACTTCTCAATCCAGTGAAACTTTGCGGTGCACAGTTTTACAAATGGCACAGCTATTTTATCTGATACCTAGCGAGTGACCCTTTCAATGCTCATAGGCCGTACGCTGCAACTGCTTGACAGAGAAGTGTGTTTCTGTTTTATGATCCACAAAAACCAAATTTACAAATCCACATACTTAGTTTTTTCTAAGAAAACATTCCTGGCAACATTAATGTGTATGCTCATTCACATGTCTTGGTAAAGAGGACCTTGCAACATTGCTCAAGATTACGAGAAAAATAATTCTGAAAAAGTGAGGCTTTTGCAAAAATGTGCGTTGGTGTCTCTGCCTCTGTAAAATTTGGAACCCATATGAATCAAGCCATTATTTGACTTAAAAAGTATTGAAGATTAATTAACTATTTTAAAGAATTCTTATTTATGTTCTAATGCGCAAAAAACAGGTAACCTCACGTGCCCAACTTTCAATAGGAACAAAATGAAGGAACAAATGCCAAATATATACATTGTGTAAAACAGTTTGAAAAAAAAAACACAATGCACAGACAACACGAATAGGAACACCAAAACGCATAGATACTGGCCACGCACCACAAAGGAAGATTAAAACCAGTCCGAATATCTGTCAGCATACATTGCGGTAGCCGAGGTGCAGGATTGATTGAGCTTCACGGGAAAATTTGTCGCGTGCCTTGATATTCAAGCCACGAGAACAATGTTCCGAAAGATGTCACACCTACGTCGGAGAGAGCTGACATATTCGGGCGCTTCTTGCAAGGGGATTGCAGTGAAGCTACTGCAAATGACGTCCTTGAAGGTCTTCCCTGGCCACGTGTAAACTGACCAATCTGGTGACTGTGGTTTGTTCTGCTGCGACGACTCCACAGCTGTCCAGTCCTCCTTATATATGCCCTCCAAAAACGATCGCCAACATAAAAATTATTTCTTGATTTTGTCTGTTTTTGAAACTGTACACGTTTTGCTATTCACTCAAACCTTGATATAACGGTAGCAGATATAATGAAGCATTTGTTATAACCAAGTAAATGAAAAATAATTTGCAATAGGTAGAGCTTGATTTCAAATACGAGCACAATACGTAGTCAGGGACGACATAAACACCAACTCACCCGATCAACCATTCCGAAAAATAGATATGGTGTTAGGAATGTACCCTTTTATAACAAATTTTCGGATACTGCAAACTTACTTTAGCGTCGGTGCAATTCCGTTATACTGAGGTTTGAGTTACATGCATGCACCCGTCAGGGTGGTTTACCGGTTATGACGCTTTACTGCTGACCTGAACGTCACGGGACGGAATCACGAATGTGGCAGCCACACTATTATTGGAGGTGAAAATGCTTCTATACTTGTTTTCATGTGCATAATAAAGAACCTCACATAGTTCGAATTCCCAAACCCTCTACTACACAGTTCATCATAACCATAATTTGTGGTCCTGAGACATCAGAGTGCCTAGCAATTCTTATTAGTTATGCATACATACATGTGCAGGAAATGTCATATAAGTCTTACCAAAGATTGAAAAATAAATACTTAAGCGCTTGCCCTCACCCTACCTTTATAATTAAACAATTGAAGTAGATGCAAACAGCGCAGCACTAACAATCATGATTTATCGAAATAACTGCAGCTGCTAATGATTACCCAAAATTCATGAAACTGATGGCATTTGCTTTGGTCTTATGTGGCACTTGTTAGGATATCATTTATAAATCTTCGTTTGTTAATTAACTAAGATAAATATTGAAAAATTTTGCAATTATTCTTTAATGCTATGTATTTTTGACTATGTTGTACAGGGTTTTCGACAATGACCAATAAAATTCTTTGTGGTAAAATACATGCCACGTGATAATTTTTTCTAGCGCTCAGAGAAATCCCGTGAAATATAAAACAAGACCATGCGACTTCGCTCGCGTGCTGCCATACTGCAGCGTCAACAACAGTGCTTTGAGCAGAAGTTGTGCGAGAAACTTTGACCAAACACTTGTGAGAAACAATGGTGCTTCGTCGGCATGTGTGGCCATCGATAATGCTGGAATGAAGCGTATATTCAAGGGCTCGTTTTCTTCATTAGACAAAATGTCAATAAGATCCAACTGACAATCATGCCAAAAAAGCATAGAAATATTATTAGAAGTAATCGCGTTGCATATGAGAAAAAGAAGAGTGGACAAAAACATGATTTGCTGTAGGCGGGGACTGAACCTCATTATAATCAATAATGCTGACGCACTGGAAATACGACGCATAGCTGCGGCCGCCCATTTTATAACGATCGGTACGGAAGTCGTTTCCCGTGGTAGCATTGATGCGTTGTTGCTGAAAAAATGTTCTGCAGGCTGGAGCGAATATTCGTGCACGAATATTGGGCTGGAGCGAATATTCGTCCAAATATTGCAGTATTCGAATTCCCTTTATTTTAAATTATATTACTGGTAATTTCAAAGTTTTCAACATAAACGAAGAGGTGTATATTGTGGTGCATGTACCGACCCTGTAAAAATGATTTCACTGCAGTGGAGAATTACTCTACCGTAAAATCACCTATCCGAAAAAATTCTGTCCTGCCGAGAAGCCCCACTTCAAGGTTAAACAAACATGACAACATCACATCGGTCAATAATTTCTTAAGTTGAAAAGCTTGTTAATTCAGCCTATGAGCTCTAAGTATAGTAAACGTAACGTATGCTGCATGTTATTGCTTGCAGTCTACTGTAAGTAAGAACTTGCTATTATACAAAGCTGCTTTCACTTCCTCTAAACTAAAAATAAGGACATTTGCACGCGACTTATTGTAAATAATTTTTTTTGTTCAGGTAAGTAAGGTCAACTTTGTTATACTGATGTCAGGATGTATTCGCACAAGGCTAGCGTTGTGTCAAAGCCCACCTACAGAACGGTATGCCGAAATGCTCCTTCCATGACGGGGAATCCCCGCACACTCACGTATCGTTCCCGCCCTCCCGCCTCCCGTTTGAGGCTGGTGGGAATGTCAGGCGGGAACTCAATGTACGGGACCGTGATGTCGTAGCCTTCTCCAGTCGTTGACTGAGCGTAGTTGCGTCTCTGGGTAAACTAGACAAAAGCAGCCCAGCTCGTACCGATGACCTCTGAAAGGGTTCATACTAGGTTACGATACGCGTGCAGAAAAACAGTCGGGTTAAAGCTTTTACATGACATCTGCAGCAGTAACACAGGAACTAGTAAGAACATACAATAAAAGCAACCTCATTACCACTCTAAGTTAGACTTGAGAATTCCAAGAATATAAGTTCCTACCCACGTCTCATTAGTTTTCTTCAGTTTTCATTCGTTCAACAAAGTGGAACTTGCTTCCTAATGAGATAGTGTGTGCACCCAATTTTTCTCCTGAAACAAAACACTTTATGTCAGTTCAATATAAATATTTTATGCTTTGTATTAATTGTGTTGTTTTCCTTGTTTATCACACGTATATGTCAGTTCTACGGCTGTTTTGTAAAGGTTATCTACAACAACCTCCACGTAATCTGCCCCTATGACATTGCACAATTTTGCAGGCATATTTGATTGAAAAAGAAAAGCGTAATCTTCAAAAAAATTTTTATATTCTTCCATTATTCCTAATAGAAAAACTCAAGGCCCATAATATAGAAAAGACTGTAACCTGTCATTACCACCATTGCTCGACAACTTCATAGGCTGTTATACACATGCACAAAAAGAAATAAAAAGGTGACTTGCACTACCTGCATAATTTATTTCCAATAAAGTATGTGTTCCTACTTACGTCAATTTCCCACAACTCAATGCAGTGACAAACGAAGTCGTTACAGTGGAGAAGTTTCGCAACCTATAGTGAGATTACGCAAAAAGTCGAATAGTTCAAAAAGCTTCACAAGAAGAGACGAGCTTGTATATTTTTTCCTCGTGGTATTGCCTGCGAATAATGTTTTAAGAACTCTATTTTGTTGTTTCAGCTGAGAAACACATGCTCCCATGTGCTGTGTGCGAAATGATTTGAGTTATGGGACTGCATTAATGTAATATTTGTCTGGCCAGGTCTCACCCCTCCCCACCTCCTACAGAGACCTCTTCTGCAACTGTGACCGAGAAGGACACTGAAGAACATTGCCTGTTGCATTTACTCGCAATTCAGGGATGCAAACCAACTAGCCAACGAAGGTGTTTTAGCTCCTCTACAAATTTTAAATCTGGATCACATCCTAACATTCTCTCAAAAACATGGGGTGAGTTTAGAAAAAAAAAGAAAAACCGAGATTTTTTCAACAAATACTCACACATTGACTAGCATAGTGAGATGATTACTTTGAACTGTCTTACGTAGTCCCTGTGTTTTTATTTTTATGTGCTTACACCGCTACTTAATAACATAAAAGAAAGCACTGTTGTAGAAAACTCGTTCGCTGCATTGAGACAGTATAAGCGCTGTATCAAGTTTTTAGTTACTTTAGATTTTGGGCTAGGCATGTGATCGCCTGAGAGTATGGTTGCCTTTTCGACCTTACTTCCGGCATCCCCTCTAACAGGGGTGGTGTCAGCGATCAAGTAGGTAGCCCCCCTAAGTCTTTCTCCTCCCTCTTTTCTTTAACAAACAAAGAGAACACCACGCGTAAGTTCTCTGCCTCGCTGCCACATGCAAGACGCTGATTTTTGTGGGTGCCCCCCCCCACCCTTCCCTACGAAAAAAAGTCCTGGCACTGTTCCTGACCCCACAATTGAGAATCACAGTGAATTGTTTGAACAATATAGTCGGTGTCATTCCAGTTTAGCCGGTATGACAGCCCTGACATGCTTGATATTTCCTGATGATGATGATGATGATGATGATGATGATGAGTGGTATTTTATGGCACAAGGGCCAATTGATGGCCAAAGGGCGCCATTTCAGTAAGCTAGAGATATGAACACTGGTATGATCTGTGGCTGTAAAGGGGCCTTAAAATTCCTCGCGCCAACGCGCGTAAAAACAGAGAGGTAAAAAAATCATGGCAGTGGCGCGAAATATGTGCAGTGAAAGTAAATGGCAGAATGTCATGATAATAAAATCATGGCGGAGATGTCGTCCCCGCGGCCACCACCACAGTACAGAGGTCAAGCTACGGATCAAATCAAAATATCGGGTGAAAGTTGTGAACATCATTTAAAAATGTGAAAAGTGAAAGCAGTTTAAAAAGCGGGTCGCTAGCGAGGAGCATCCCAGCGTGCAGTGGGAGCTGCTGTCGGTAGGGAAATAAAAAGTGCTCTTTTCTTACAGTATCTAACTCATTGTACTGGACGAGAATGTGGAGAACCGTGAGTGGTTCTGTACTTCTCTCGCACAATGGTGGATTGCCGGTAGAGAGAAGATATGAATGTGAGAAGTAAGTATGTCCTGTTCCAAGCCTTGTTAGTGTTACTTGTGTGTGTCGTGATTTTGATAGTGGCTGCTAATTACATGATTGCGGCTTAATAGCAGGGAGTTTATTGTGTGTGTGTCTATCCTACGTGCTCTGCCAATACACCCTGAGCATTCGTTTTAGAAAAGGCTTCAAGTCAAGTGCAGAGATTGGTATTGATGCATTGAAAGTGGTGTCGTTGGCGGAAGCAGCCAGTTTGTCCGCCGAAACGTTTCCTTGTTTTTCACGGTGCCCTGGCACCCAGTTGACAACGACATGCTGTTTTGTTATGTACAGTGTGTACAAAAGTGAGTTAAGTGACACCAGCACGTGGTTGTTGTGTTTTTTGGAGTTTTCAGGGCTTTAATCACACTTAGGGCATCTGTGTATAATACCGCCTTTTGTAATTTTACCTGTTTGATTTGTTTTACGACCGTTAGTATTTCATAAGCTTCTCCGGTTAAAATGCTTGCATCAAATTGAAGAAGGCCGGCCTCGGAAAAGGATTAGCCTACCGCTGCACATGACACAGAAGCGTTGGACTTTTAGGCTTTGGTAAAAGACTCAGGGCATGTGTATTTATGTTGTAGTTCTAAGACGTATGTAAGTATGTGTGCAAGTAGTGCGTGCTTGGTGACTTCCCAAGAAGAGACATCACAGTTTATAGGCTGCTACTGCCACGGTGGCAGATATGCAGCAGGAGCCACCAAACTGTGTTCGAGAAGACGTACACCTGTTTCTTTGGCCAGGCCCCTTACACGGAGTGAGTAGGGCTGCCTCAACGAAGGACAGTTCTCGAACAAGCCAGAGCAAGACAAATCATTACTTGTGAAATGTGAGGGGTGTTGCTTGTGTGCTTTCACCTTCAGAAAGTACACAAAAGACAGGTAACATCTTTGTAGGTTGAGCTACCATTCATTTGAAGCACGTGCACGCTCTCCACAGGGCTAGTTCGAAAAGCACCCGCTGAGAAGCGAATGTGTAGATGGTGGACAGGGTTGAAAATTGTTAAGGCTGATGGTGTTAAAGACTGATAGATTATAGTACCGCCATTTAGACGTGCGCGTACGAGGCTTTTATATAAATTCATCAGACGTTTCCTGTCACTACCCCACGTAGTGTATGACAACACTTTCGAAATATTCATTGTTTTTATGCACTTATTTTTTATATACTTGATGTGTGGGATGAAAGCTACTTTCATGTCTAATATTAGTCCAAGAAACTTGTGCTTGGTCTTCACTGATATAGGTTGAACATGCAGGTCAATGTCGGGGTCAGGATGGAGGCCCCTCTTTTGGCAGAGCAAGATGCAAGTGCTCTTTTGCGCGTTGAGTATAAAACCATTCTCTACGGCACAATGAGATACATTGTTCATCCGTAGTTGTTGAACCTTGCGTTAAAAAATTTAGATGTTGCACGATTTGAGACTAATCTGTACATCATCTACATATATGCAGTAAAAATATTACGTGGGAGAGACAGGTGCAAGGAATTAATTTTACCTTTGAAACGTGCGCAGCTCAATACACCCCCTTGTGGCACTCCTGTTTCTTGGACAAATATTCAAGATAGGACAGTTCCAACTCGCACATGGAATATCCGGTTGGACAGGTAGCTTTCGATGATAGTCAGCATTCTACCCTCACCACCTAAATGTTACAGGTATCGCGATATGTCAAAGAGCCTTGCAGTGTCATATGCTTTATGCACTTCGGGGAACACAGGAAAAAATGCTTATGAACAAAAGCGTCGCAAATTACTGCCTCGATACGGACAAGGTGGTCAGTGCTGGACCTAGCCTCTTGAAACCCACACTTGGATCGGTCAAGTAGGCCATTAGTTTCAAGTTATTGTACCAGGCGCCTGTTTATCAATTTCTCAAAGACCTTGCAAAGACAGCTGGTTAACGCTATTCGCCTGTGGCTGTAAACTCAGGATGGGTCCTTGCCTTGTTATATAATTGGGACAACGATAGCATAATTCCGGGTGGAGGTAGGTCGCCAGAAGACCACATCACATTATACAGGGAGAGGAGAGCTTTCTGGGTTTCAGTGGGCAGGTGTTTTAACATTTCATATGCCACATGGTCCAAGCCTGGTGTAGAATAAGTGTAACTGGTAAGTGAGGCTTGTAGTTCAGCTAAACATGAAGATTCATTGTATGCCTCATGTGTAGTGGGTTTGCGCTCTAATCACTGTTTTTTCTATTCTCGTGTTGTATCGTCGGAACGCTTCACTATAGTGTGATGAGCTGGAGACCTGTGTGAAGTGCGCTCCGAGAGTGTTAGCCTGGTCTTCCCAACTCTCCCCTTGTGTGTTCACTAGAGGAAGTGAATGTGCTTGTCACCCTGCCACCTTACCAATCATGTTCCTGACTCTCGCCTCATTTGTGTATGAATTCATGCCTGATAAGAATTTATGCCAACTTTCTCTTCTCGCCTGTCGGAGCGTCCTCCTTTCTTGCGACTTGATGTTCTTAAAGTTTATAAGACTCTCTGTTGTAGGCGAGTCTCTAAGGAACTTCCATGTCTTATTTTGATCTTTGCGCGCATTACGATTTTCAATTTTCCACTACGGGACTTGTAATTTTCCTAAGAGTACACAAGTTTGTGGTATACATTTCGTTGCAGCATCAATCAAAAAAGCTGTCAGATAGCTCACAGCAGGTTCTATGCTTAACACCCCCACGTCTATCCAAGTTAGGAGGGTGATTTTTTGAAACTGTATCCAATCGGCTTTATTGGTGAGCCATTTGGGAACCTGTGGAGGACATATATTTGATATGGATGTGCTGAAAACTATAGGAAATTGGTCACTACCGTATGGATTACTGATGACTTCCCTTTAAATAGAGGTACGAGTGATGGAGATGTTATGTTGAGGTCGATTGACGAGTAGGTATTGTTAACAATTGTATTATGTTGGCCTTTTCCGATTCAGGAGGCACGCGCCGGAAGAAAAAAGAAACTGTTCAATTAGGCGCCCTCGCGCATCGCAGCGAGTGCCGCTTTGTTAGCTATTATGTGCATTAAAGTCCCCTAGGACAACATAGGGTTTTGGGAGTTAATCCATGAAGGACTGGGATTCCTGTTTATTGAGTTGGTGTTGCGGGGATATGTAAATAGAGCAAATTGTGACCAGTTTGTTGAAGAGGAAAGCTCTAACGGCCACCGCCTCAAGGGGTGTCTGGTGTGGTAAATGTGCACAAGCTGTTTCTTGATCAACTAAGATGGCAACACCGTCAGATGATGTGCCAGAATCATCTGGATCTTTTCGAAAAATAGTGTTACTACAAAGGAAGTTTGTGTGCTTGGATTTTAAGTGTGTTTCTTGCATACACAACGCTTTTGGTGTATGTTTGTGGAAAAGTTCTTCGATATCGTAGAGGTTCCTCAGCAGGCCTCTGAGGTTCCACTGTATTATGTGTCATTTTAAAGGTGTGTGGTGCTGTGTGTACAAAAAGTGTTACTTCAAGTTACAGGGCCTTTTAGGGGCCATGTAATTCAACGTTTTCTTTCTGTGCGCGCTCTAAAGAGTTGCGCCTATCCTTTGGCGTCTGAGGCGCCGAAGGAGTGGAACTTGTATCCATCACCTCCTGCTCCTGCGAGGTAGCGGATGGTGCCTGATGAGCAGGGACATTCACAGAAGCTTCGGACGTAACTGCAGGTGCATTGGTCCGGGGTCCGGCAGACTCTGAAGTCTGTTGAACCTGTTTGGCGAGCGGCTGAGCAGCACAGGCTACGCCAGCTTTGGGCGCAGATAACGCGACTGCGGTCACACTTCGTGTGACACTGGCAGACACGGAAAGATGTGGCGCGGCGCCCTGGCGCGTCACATCTACAAAAAAAGGAGAGTGCTTGTTATGGAGGGAGAAGCGCTGGCGCGCCTCTTGAAAAGACAGAGTGAATTTAAGTTGAAGAATTTGCTTTTTTCTTTTTCCAGGATGGGCATGATCGCGATTAGGCGGGATGGTCTCCTTCACAATTCGCACAGCGGGCTGCAGCCACTACAATTGTCTGATTGGTGTTCTTTGGAGCTACAGTTTGCGCAAGTCGCACGCCATCTGAAAATTTGCGATCCGTGTCCAAAGCGCTGGCATTTGAAACACCTACGAGGATTTGGTATGTAGGGCCTGACTCGAAACTTGCAGTAGCCCGTTTCGATTGAATTGGCTGAATTCCTTGTACCAAAGGTGATAATTATATGTTTCGTTGGTGTATCTTTTTTGTCTCGTCGTATGACTATTCTTTGAACCTTCACTACATTCTGCTCTTGCCAGCCTTCCAATAATTCACCCTCTGATAATCCAAGAAAGTCGTCATCAGAGATGACACCACAGACTGTGTTCAAGGATCTGTGGGGCATACTGAAACTTGGACATCCCCAAGCGCTACTAGTTTAGGTAAGTCTCATATTGCAGCTTTTCGCAAACCTCCAAAAGGAGGTCGCCACTACGCAACTTGTTTACGTGATATCCTGGGCCGATTGCTTCCGGGAGTGTTTTCCAGACAAGAAAAGATGAGATTGCTCGGACTGTTTTGTTTTCTTAGTAGCGGTGCATGGCATGAAACTTAGGAAAAGACTGCTTTGGTTTTGAAAAGAGGAACGATTCTTCGGTGCGCCAATTTTCGGGCGGCGATCAGAGAGAGATAAGAAAAAGTTGGCCATACAGATTGTTTAAAGTGAGGCGGCGATGATGGCCACCCAACACCGAGCCCAAAAAAAGAAGCTACAAGGTTGAATAGTAAACACTTAGAGACGGCAGCCATGCATCACCGCTAAACTAAATATAACTGCCCGAAATTGGCTAACTACACAGGATTAACTATCGCCACCAGGAAATTCGGAAGTAAATGGAAAGGGCAAGATGAGAGGACAGATAAAAAGTGAGAGATAAAGACGAAGATGTAGAAAGAGAGAGAGATAGGAAAGGTGACTGCCGATTTCCAATGGGTTGGTCAGCCGAGGGGTGCCGTCTACGTGAAGCCGGGGTCAAAGACGTGTGTTGCCTCTGCCGGGGGCCGTAAAAGTCCAATTACCCAGCGTCGGCTCAACCCTCACGATCCGCATTGCCCCGGACACGCAAAGCCACGCACGGCTAGCCGTGTGAGGGAGTGGAAACCCCCCTGTTAGCTCGGGTCCGTGCTGACGCTACGCACCAAACGCTTGCTCTCACAGACGCCCCTGTTGGTGCTTCATAATTCTTGCCTCACGAGACCAACAGGCAGTAAAGTCAAGAAAGGCATAGGGGATTCCATCGGGCCCAGGTGCACTGGAACGCTGCGAAGTGTACATAGCTGCACAAAGCTCCTGAAGCGTGAAAGGATGATCGAGACGGAGTTCGTCTATAGGAGTAGCAGGGAGCCATCCGTGTTTGCAGAGCCAGAAAGGTGCATGCAGAATTCTTCTGCGATCTGTTTCTCGCTGCACGTCCTTTGATGGCCAATGCACGGAAGAGACGTAGTTGCTGAGAAGAAGATGGTAGAGGTCTTACAACATGCCATATCTTAGACAGTCGTTTTCATTGGTCCAGGGTGGTACAAAATGACTTACAGTTTGACGGCCAAGCTTTTCCAAGTACCCATAAGCTTTCTTTTGCGCATTACGAGAGGTGCTCAGGATTTTGATCAATTCTATTCGCCTGTGTCTGCGTTCAGCTGGACAGTGAACTGCCTGCAGCTCTTCGCATACCACATCTACCGGCTTCCCGGAATGGGATGTTTAAACAACTTGCGTAGTGGTCCGTATTGCTGTGCCAATTCTTCCTTCAATCTGTGTGGGAAACCATAGAGCTACAAGACTTTTCTAGCTCTTTTTGAAAAGCCCTCAATGCGTGCATGACCTTCGAATGCTTGCAACGCTGGTGTACCATCGTAGTTGCAGGTAAGTAGAAAGGTGATCACTACCATATGTTTCAACTCCTGCGCACCAGGTGGCGGATGTTGAAATGTATTGAGAAGCGAGAGCTAAGTCGAGACAGCCGCTGTACGCGTTGCCACGGAGATATGTCGGTGACCCTTAATTAGGAATATGAAGGCCATTGTTGCTTGTAAAGTCTAGAAGTTGTCTTCCCCGATGAGATGGAGTGCACGGAATTTAAAATAGGCGGAGTGCGCAGAACTTGAAACGGAGAAGCGGATTTGGAAGTCTGCGCCATGAACCAAGTTCGAAGTCGGCAAGTAAGAAGTTAGCACAGATGTTATTGAATAACAAGAAACGACTTAAGCTCCAATTCGACGCAGACGCACCTTTATTCGAAGCACGTGTGAGACAGGGAAAAAGAAGAGGATTCACAGCGGTGGCCAGAGGAAGACGACTCGGCATCTCGGGTAGCTGGTCGAACGTTCCTGCAGTATTGGTCCTGCCTGAGTCCGTTCCTGCAGTAGCTGGTCCCTTTGAACTCTTTCGGATGGTGGTTTGGCTGAGCCTTGGGTTAATTTACCTGTTGAAACTAGCTGACGTTGCATATTATTTGTTTAAGCAATCGAATTAGTGCTAATGTCTAATTTGTCTTCTTGCCAAGGGCACAGCCTTTGGTCAGCTTCCTTACCTAATGATGAATTGCCATTGGAATATTTTTCCCGCAATGGTGTTGGCAGCATCCCTGTGGCGCTGGTGCCCTCGAGTGGTGGATTTATTAGGCTCAACAACCCAAAGGCGATCCAGGTGGAGTCGCAGACCGTGACGCCACACTTACAGATGAAACGTGATGTTCGTCATTTCGGAAGAGGTGGTTTGGTATGCAAAAAGCCAGATCCTTCATGCGTTTTTAACATCCTAAAGTGCAAGACATTTGCTTCGGTCCCGGTGAGTGCGTTTATCCCGCCTCATTTAGCATGCACTAAGGAAATTAATTGTACGAGGAGTCGACTCTAGAATAACGCCCACTGACACTCTGGAAAAACTGTATGATGCTGGGGTTATAGCTGTGTACCGTTGCTACCAATTGGTTAGCAGTGAGAAAGTCCCCACTGAGTCGGTTATTGCAACTTTTGCTGGCACTTCCTGTCCATCCGAGTTGAAAATATGGCCACTCATTTTCAGAGTCGAACGTCCCAGTTCTCGCCCTCTCCAATGTCAAAACTGTGCGTTTTGGTCACAGTGCAGGGGGCTGTAAATCAAATTCATGTTGCCGCATCTGTGGCGATGCCTATCCATCTAAGGAGTTCAACGCTGAAACCGAAAAGTGCTGCCTCTGTGCAGGAAATCACGTGGCCGATTACCTGAACTGCACCGCTAGGTCCAACGAAACGCAACTGCTAGAAATCATAGACAGACGTCGTTGCTCGCGACAAGAAGCAATAACAGTTGTGAAGGATAGGCTCTTTGGATATGCCGGAGTCGCGTCGAGGTACGAACAACTAAGTGAGACGAAGACTCTGAATCTTATTGAGGCTGCAGTAGAAAAGACGATGTCGAAAGCACTAGAACACATAGTTACGAGCATAAGTGAGTGCTTCTCTCAAGTGTTTTGCTCACAGATGACACAGCTGGTTTCCGCAGTAGCAGTACCGATAGCCAAGTTGGCGCTTTGTGCAGTGGAAGAGATGCCGAATTTAGCCCTACAGCGGCAATACCGAGAGGAGAAAACCCCATTTTTGTCCGTACCTTCTACATCAACCCACGCGGAGGATCAGAATGAAATAGACGTATGCCAAGATTTGAGGCGTCAGAAGCGCACTAGATATCCTGTAAAATCTCCTTGCCCAAACACAAAAGTTAAAAAGGGAGAGGAAAATGCTAGTGCACTTATTAAGGAGAGTAATTTAGAAGCTGCCGTTGCTGAAGTGTTTCGCTCGTCAACATAGATACCTTGAAAGTAGTACAGAGGTATTGTAGTCTTTGATTTCTGCTTCTACTGACTTACTTTGCCTAACTAATCAATTAGATCCGGATATAATCTTATTATTAGAAACCTGGCCTAACCCCGCTAAGAATTATCATTTAAACAATTTTAGAGCATTTCGGCTCGACCGTCCATCGCTAGGAGGTGATCTAATTATACTAGTCTCGAAGAAATTTTGCCGCACAGCGAGCATAGCCTTTCAGCTTGTGTCCACAGAGTGTGAAATTTTCGCAATAGACTTTTGTTTGCCACGGCACCGCCCTTTTTCACTTATAAACGAATATTTTTCAACGGGTTTGCGTAATACTCAACAATTAGATATTGCCTTAGCTAATTGCAAGAATGATTTCCTTCTGACTGGTGATTTCAACTCACATCATGTTTCGTGGGGATTTCGAACAGACCCTGTACTCTTCTGTGGGATTGGATGACTAATAGAAACCTTACCTGCGTAAATGAAAGACAGTCTAGAACTATTGGCGGACGGACACGATCGGTATTAGATCTCACGTTTTGCAGCTCGAGTGTTTCAATAAAGTCTTGGAAACCGATTGATTTCTCTTCAAACAGTGACCATCTTCCTGTAAACTTTGAAATCTCATGTGCTGTGAAATCTATTGAAAGGACAAAGAACACATTGATCAATTACAAAAAAATCTAAAGAGTGCTTGCGTTCCAACATTAGGGCAGCGTACAGTGGTCAAAATGAAGACCTCGGCAGCAATGTCTGTTCCGCCTAAAAATCTCCAAGAAAACTTCAGAATTTGTAATTGCTTCGTCGTCAACCAAATGTGCCCAACCTAGTAGATGGTAGAATAATGTGTGCACACGAGACTATAGAAGAGAAGCTGCATGAAAAAGACATATGTAATCAGAGTCCGAAAATTGGAAGGATTATCAGTTCATTGCGGCAACACTTAAACGCACTGTATCGCGAGCGAAAGAGCAAAATGACCAAGTACATTTCGAGTACCTGTCTAAATCAAATAACAAAAGTGCTTTATTCAATTTTCTTCGTGGTAGGAAGAAGACCCCTATACCAGGAAACGTTGACTCAGTAGTTCACACCTCAAAGGAACTACAGGAATCATTGATTCAAATGACTGAACAATTAGAAAACAGGTTCTTAACGCATCTTCCTAGTTCGGCTTACAGAACAACCATCTATGACTACACAGAAATATCGACTTCCGAAATAAATCAGGCTATGGAAAAATTGCCAAATGCAGCACCAGGCCCCGATGGAATAACACATACAATGCTAAAGATACTACACAGGGAATATCCGAATGAGCTTACAGGTCTCGTCAATTATTTATTTAGAATACCGTGGATCTTTTCTGAATGGAAGATTGCGAAAATTACACCATTGATTAATAAACAGGGGGCAGGCTATAGTTTAAACAACATACGACCGATAGCCTTAACATCTAACGTAGCAAAACTTAATGAAAGGGTACTTCATGGTCGTATAATTAGGTTTATTAACAGAAACAAGTGTTGAGTTCTTCCCGAATTGGCTTTAAATCTGGATATTCCATATGACATGCACATGTAGATCTGGAAAGTCGTATTCATATTGCCTGTCACAACAAGCAGTTTGCGGCTTTAGTAACATTAAACATATGTAAAGCATACGATAGTGTAGAGTATTCTATTTTGATTAATCAGTTATGGAGTCATGGATTTCCACCATATATAGTAGCATGGGTGACGAAATTTTTAAGTAGAAGAGAATTCTATTGTTATCAAGGCGGTTTCTCTTCCTTTAAGCACAAGCAAACCCGAGGTGTACGTCAGGAGCTAGCACTTTTTCCGGTATTATTCAACATATTGCTTAGTACCATCCCCGTCCAGCCAGATGTGAAAACCGATGTTTATGCCGATGACATTGCTTTCTTTGCTATGGCACATGACTTCCACTGTCTTTACATTATCTTGCAAGCATACCTAAATGAAATAGAACATTCGCAGGATGGATTGATGTTGAACCTGAATACCAGTAAGTGTGCTATTCTCGTTTTCTCATCACAGATTCCGTGCACGTATCTATTAATTACAAGCTTCAAGATATCCCACTAGTACAATCATTAAAATATCTTGGAGTTATGTATAATTAACATCTGAATTAGCACCCTCACATTGAATACATTGCGACAAAAGCAGTACGCGCGATGGGCGTATTGCGGAGGTTGAGCAATTGTAGATCAGGTATGAGAAGGAAGGCACTTTTGATTATATATAAATGTATGTCCGACCTGTGTTAGAGTTTGGCTGCGTTCTTTCTTCTAGTGCGCCAGCCTACAAACTTCAGCCCCTCATTCTATTGGAAAGAGAGGCTTTACGGCTCTGCTTAGGACTTCCAAAGTATACTGCAAATGCAGTGTTATACCTTGAAGCACGAATACCAACCCTATTATGTCGCTTTAACATTCTTACTGTGCAGACGTTTTTGCGACTATATGAAGCACCGTTTTACCCTGAACAAATTAGTTTTATTTCCAATCCTGACCTATTCTACGTGCATTGGCCCAGATTGCACAAACCACAAATAGTATTTGTTCAATCGTTACTTGAGCCTCTAAATGTACAAGTTCGTAATATGATTCCTTCAACTGAGCAACAAATTTGTCCAGAAATTTTTTATCATGATATCTTACCAACTCACGCTAAGCTATTACCTACAGGCATTTTAAATGGTTTATTGGAGGACTATTTAGGTACTCTGCCAACAAATGTCATTATCGCAGCGGACGAATCTATATCAGATGAAAAATCAGGCGTTGGAATATATTGCCCCGTACTTGATTGGTCATTTTCACTTCGCTTACCAGATTTTCTTCAAGTCTTTCTGGCTGAATTTATGGCAATAGTGTTAGCTTTGCGAAAGGTAAATATTTCCATTCTAGTCGTAGCAGTCATATCTGATTCATTATCAGTGTGCTCTTCTCTCTCCGCATCCGCTTTCTCACTCATACTGAAACTTTTTAAATCATTGGCTCCCTGTCATCTTCGAATTATTCATTTAATCTGGGCACCAGGGCAAAAAGGTTTGTTGGTAAACGCAATAGCTGATTCTCTTGCGAAGGCATCGCTTTCGACACCCATCATTCCTATTTTCCCTCATACAGTACACATTACGGGGGCGCAATTTCGAACACTAAAAATCAGGCAAAATTTACCAGACCCTGCACTGACGGCTTCTCCGGAGTACAACCACTTGTCATTTCCATGGCGCAGTGAACTGTCTAATTCAAAGATGATGGAAGTTGCCAACACAACATTTCGTTGCCGTGTTACCTCTCTCAATTTTTACTTGCATATATCAGGTATATTGAATTCCCCTATGTGCATTTACTGTAATCAAGAGGAAACGATCAGTCATTTTTTATTACATTGTCACCGTTTTGATTTATTCAGGCAAAGCATACTAGCACCACCTCTTCAAAGACTGGGCTTGCAGTTATCACAAACTGATCTCCTTTTATTTGGAGCCCATACACTGGGTTTCAGCCCCAGGAATGTTTTATTCGCCGTTCAGGAATACATCGCGGCGACTAAACAATTTTCTTGCTAAAATACAGTCTCATTATTTTGTTGTTTTTCTGCAAACTTGCTATCGGCATTTCAAACAAAAATTAATTTACAAGTGTTTTGTAGGAATGACGCAGTGCTGAAAATATAGGGCAAATTCGGCCCTCCTTTGAGTACGAGCCATTTGCACAGAAAAACAACAATAACAACAACAACAAGACGAGTCACGCATGAGGGCGGTCGGGATTCGGACCCGAGCCAAGGCTGCTACCTCCATCGTCCGGCGACCTGAAGGACTTCAGGACTACCAGCCTGCGCTGACGTTCCCGTGCCCGTGGGCAGGTCTGAGCTGTCGATGTTCGGGCCGAGCTCAGGCTGGGACTCTACCTCGAGGCCAGTACGTGAAATGCAGCGTCAGCTTGTGCAGCGTCAGCTGGTGCAGTACCGCCAGCAGCCTAGGAAGGCTGCTTTTCCTACGACTCGTGTGGCTGCCCAACAACGATGCCAACTACGACGACAACAGCATCGACCCCGTGCTTTGCGCCTAGGCTTCTACGCAATGATGTGGGTGAGAGGCCACTCCTTTGACGTACCGCGACACAATCTGAGTAGAAACTGAGTACTTAGGACTTGTGTTTAGCGACTATTATACACCTGCTTTATTTCTACGTAACTTAGAGATAGGTCTTGTTATATTTCGGGGTAAAGTGCTTTCGAGTATTGTTATTAAATGCTTACCTAAAATGGACTCATCTTTCGGGAAGTGTCCTGAGGTGGCTTCCCGGACCTCCCAAGTCAAACCTGCACGTTGTGCGAAACAATAACCACAATGTTACACCCGATTACTTGTGACACTACGGCCCCGAAAAGAGTGATGTGCACTGAAGTCACCTACGATAATGTGAGGTCATTGACTCGAGTCGATGAGAAGTTTCAGACGTTCAGCGTCAGGCGAGGAGAAGGCGAGACTGGCAGTAGGCCTCCCCTGTCACCTCAACCCATCTCAGAATAATCTCCGGAAGTTCGGGGCTGTACCTGCCTATGGCAGACTCACACAAGGGGCGTCTCATATAGTAAAGCCGATATGTTTCCAAAAGCTGAGCATGCGTCACAAATTTAAAACAGCCGATCAGAGGGAAAGGATTAGTATTTTTTTATTTTTTAATTCATGAGAGAACCAGATCGTCATTAAGCAGAAGTGAGAAAAATGTCTTTGTTGCTTACAATCCGGTTGAGCCTTCTTTAGCAATTGTTTGTCAGTGACTTCATCTTGTCAAAGCATCGTAAATATCTATTGTAATATGCATGCGAATAACCCAGCCGGTACTGAAGAAAAGGTTTTTGAGTTATCACTTATGTGACATGTGACATTTGTATTCGGCCCATTATTTTTTGCCTCTGTCACACCTGTGAGTTGCTACTTCTTGCACAGAAAAAAAACTCAAAATTTATAGGCACATGATATTTAGCGATGCTTTGCGGAAATGTTACAATCACTGCAATAGTAGCAATGATTTTCGATCGCATACCCGCCGTGGTCGGTAAGGGCTCGCGCTGCTAAGCTTGAGGACGTGGGTTTGATTACCGGCAACAGCAGCCGCATGCATATCGACGGTAGCAAAATCAAGAATACGGCGGATACGCTTTGATTTGGGTGTACGTGAAACAACACCGGATGGTTGATAGTAGAAATGAGCGTGCTTCATTTTTGGCTCGTTAAAACTTCCAAATATATATTATTTATCCATTAAATATTTCCTGGGTGCCCTCCTTTGCAGGATGAGAATAGTCGCCAGTTTTTGGTAGGCCTTAGTTGTTTCACAGGGTGCGGCATAAAAAACAATCACGTGGAAACAGAAAACAGGAAGCTGCACTTGAATAAGTGCTTCTATCACATAAGTGTGGAGGGATATCCTTCAGTGTGGACGAAAATGTAATGCTGCAACCACCATCCCTCTCTAATGACTAGGGGAAGGAGCAACCGCTCCCTCTGCTCCCCCCCCCTCTGCTTGTGCGCATGCCTATTCACGCAAGATCGAGGAATAGGTGGCAGCACTGTTCCTGCGAAGGTGTGTATAGTTGCTCGGTAGCGATTAACAATTACACGCAGTGGCCCCGTGCTGAAGATTAGTTGCGGGCAGCCTGAGCCGATTGTCGGCGGATAAAATGCATTGACTATTATTATTATTATTATTATTATTATTAATATCATCATCATCATAATCAGCCTGACTGCGTCCACTGCAGGACAAAGGCCTCTCCCATGTTCCGCCAGTTAACCCGGTCGTGCTTGCGGCTGCCAATTTATACCCGCAAACTTCTTAATCTCATCTGCCCACCTAACCTTGTGTCTCCCCCTAACCCACTTGCCTTCTCTATGAATTCAGTTACCCTTAGGACTAGTGGTTATCCTGTGTACGCACTACATGCCCAGCCCATGTCCATTTCCTCTTCTTGATTTCAACTATGATATCATTAACTCCTGTTTGTTCCCTAATCAACTCTGCTCTCTTCTTGTCTCGTAAGGTTACACCTATCATTTTTCTTTCTATAGCTCGCTGCGTCGTCCTCAGTTTCAGCTGAACCCTCTTTGTAAGCCTCCAGGTTTCTGCTCCTAGCTAAGTACCGGCAAGATATAGCTGTTATATACCTTTCTCTTGAGGGAGAGTGGAAATCTACCTGTCATAAGTTGAGAGTGCTTGCGAAATGTGTTCCACACCATTATTATTCGTCTAGTTACTTCAATCTCGTGGTTCGGCTCAGCGGTTATTACCTGCCCTAAGTAGACATAGTCTTTTACAACTTGAAGTGCACTATTATCTATCTCCAAGCGCTGCTGTCTTGCGAGGTTGTACATTACTTTTGTTTTGTGCGGGTTGATTTTAAGACCCACCTTTTGGCTCTCCTTGTCTTACTCCGTAATCATGAGTTGCAATTTGTCTTCTTAGTTACTCAGCAATGCAATATCATCGGCTAAGAGCAGGTTACTAAGGAACTCTTCATTAATGCTTATCCCTAATTGTTCCTTTCTAGGCTTCTGAAAACCTCCTGTAAGCCCGCGGTAAATAGCATTGGGAAGATTATGTCCCCCTGCCTTACACCCTTCTTGATTGGTATTCTGTTGCTTTGTTTATGAAGCACTATGGTAGTAGTTGTTCCCCTGTAGATTTGTTCCAGGATGTTTATTTATACTTCATCGACGCCCTGATTACGCAGTATCTGCATGACGGCTGATATTTCTACTGAATCCAACGCCTTCTCGTAATCTATGAAGGCTGTGTGTAGTGGTTGGTTATATTCTGAGCATTTCTCTATTACCTGATTGATAGTATAAGTGTGGTTGGTTGTTGAGCAGCCTGTTCGAAATCCTGCTTGTTCCTTTGGTTGATTGAATTCTAATTTTTTCTGTAGTATGTTGCCAATTACCTTTGTATATAGCTTGTATACTACAGAGAGCAAGCTGATCAGCCTGTAGTTCTTCAAGTCCTTGTCATCTCCTTTAACTCTGGTTTACTGTTATATCTATGCTCTTCTCTACTGAATTGGTGCACGAAATGTATGCAACGTTAACATTGCTCATGCGTAAACCACATTCTGCCTGTCAGAGATGCTCACCCTGGGTGACTCACTTCGCGCTTTCGCACTAAATCACGCCTTTGATGTGTTGTTTGTAGGGAGTGCTCCGAGATTTTGGCGTGCCGTGCCCACGCTAACTGACCGGTGCGCCATTAAACTACGAATAAAGTTTCCTTAGTAAACCTGGCTTTATTTGGCAGTTCATTCTATTGCCAGTATATTTTCGGTCCTTTCTTTAATCTGCCCTCTTGTAAACGCATCACAATCGATTCACCTGCAGCGGATATCGTTAAATAACTGGATCAGAAAAATTTGTTCAATACTCTTTATTATGTGGGAAGGCATTGTTGGACCCAAAATAAACGTTAATTTTAAGCTACTTTCCAGCCTACTGTATTTAAGCGAACACAGGTCGGTGACAGCACCAACGGCGGTGTTTGGCGAGGAGTATATACCAACAGATTCTGGCTGATGATCGAGTCTGCATACCCCCTTTCGCACAGTATGTATGTGGAAAGTCGGTATCGGAATAACAATGAATACTACTGTAAGAACGAGTGAAGGAACATTTACAGTTCAAAGAGGAAGATGAGCGCTAGTTAATATAGAAGAACCTCTACATTTGCTTCATTGTTCCCGACCAACAAAGCGCATATAAGTGTCACAATTACCGAAATCTTTTTGCAAATGCGTAGCAAGTCTACGTAAAGTCAGATTAGTGAAAATGTGCACGCATGCATTCGTACTCAGAGTGGTATATATAGGTATCACTGACCCAGTCAGCTCCCATTTTTCTTGATGTACAATTGGAAGGCAAGCTGAGCGTGCTCACTATATAATTCTTAATAGGTTTTGCCGATAATCCCTAACCAAGGCAGTGCGTCTTGGATGGTGCTTATTCGGCTTGGCCGGGAGCCGCGAGACTGTACCACGTGCAGCGAAGGTCAAAAAGGCAGTGCACACCCTGTAAGTTGACAGTTCGAGCTAGAAAACTTGGCAAGGCGAAACAACTGCAGAAAATGACATATGAGATTACTAGATGAGAATTGGTAAACGTTTCGTAAATGTTTTGTTTTTGTGCATGCATAATAAAATGAGAAAAAAAATTCGGGTGAGGGTGTGCTTATCTCAAGTCATGTACAGTACATTATTAATTTGCAGGGAAGTTTTAAGCACTCGTTAAGCATTCGTCAAATAGAGATTACCATGACTGTGATCGAACACACATCCGATCGCCGTGCCAGCGCGGTACGTACGTTTAATCTATGTTTATTACTTCCACAAATGTGCAGAATAACGTTTTTTTGTATAGTGTAAACATGTTTCACAAGATTCATGACGATAACGTGCTGAGATATGATTTAAAAGAACGACAAACCCAGCATTGAAGGACGCGCACACACAACAGAATTCAACTCGCAAGCTTTGACGTCAATATTTTTAATAAAGCAATACGGTTCGAAAGGAAAACCAAGACGCATATGCGCTACACGTGATGCAACTAGTACAGATAAAAACACTTCACATAAGACAATCACATAATTAATAACCAACACGTGGCCTTGCACCGTAAAAAGCATAAAGATTTAACGCAGAGCATGGCACATTTAAAATTACATTTCTCTAAAAAGATGATAAGCGTCTTTTTGTTATAACGCTATGGAAGGTCCATGATCACGACCATGTTTTTTTCTTTGCAGTTTATATAATTCAGTCAGATCTTTATCGCATACTGTGGCATTTGATATGTTTTCATCAGTTCCCTCACGCGTTTACTTCATTGCTGTGTATTGTTAAAAACGGGCAAGCAACTGCACACTCTATCTGCAGTCGATCAGGCATACTCTCCCGCTGATGTGGACATTTCACTTTGTTTGAGCGTCCCGCCCGGCTTATGAACATGCTACCGCAAAACAAGGAATGGCTAACATTCCTGTCCTTCCTCTATTTTCGCTCCTACAACAAGGAAGCGGTATGCGATACGTATGACATCTAACAAAATAATGAACCCTTAAATGTAGATCCCTCATATTTGCGAGTAATTCGGTTAATCTATCACACGGCCAGTAGTGCCTTCTCTTTGATTGTGAATGCCGGTTTTTGATGATCTCACAAAGTTTCAAAAGCATTCCATGGCGCCAAGAATTTGGCAACTTTTTTTTCACGCTATGAGTAATCGTGTTCTACCGCTCGCCTACTGTACACACATTCACGCATACCTGAAGTATAGAAATAACTGCAGCTGCTAATGATTAATTAAAAATCATGAAACTGATGGCATATGATTGGCTATTACGGGGCACTTGTTAGGGTAACATTTATAAACCTTCGTTAGTTATTTACTAAGATCAATAATGAAATATTTTTACAAGTATTTTTTTTATTGCTAAGCATTATTGGTTACATTGTAGAGGGTATTCGAGAATGACATATCAAATTTTTTGTTGCAAATTACATGCTACGGGATGATTTTTTTTCTAGCATTGAGAGAAAGCCCATGAAATATGAAACAAAAACATGTGAGTTCGCTCGTGTACTACCGTACTGCAGCGTTATCAACAGTGTTTTGAGCAGAACAAGTTGTTCGAGCATCGTCAACCAAAGACTTGTCAGGAAGAATGGTGCCTCCTTGCCATGTGTGGCCATGGATATGCTGAAAAAATCTGTACATTTAAGGGCTCGTTTTCTTCTTTAGACATAATGTCAATGATATCCAACAGACAATAATGCCGAGGAAAGTATAGGGAATTTATTAGAAGTAATTGTAGAGTAAATGTGAAAAAAGAAGAGTGGACGAATCATGACTTGCTGGGGGTGGGGACTGAACCTCAATATAATCAATAACGCTGACGCACTGAGAATACGATGCATAGAGCTGCGGGCACTCATTTCATAACGATCGGTGTGCAAGTCGTTTCACTGTGGTAGCATTGATGCGTTGTTGCTAAATATGTTGTGCAGGCTAGAGCAATTATTCGAGCGCTTTGAATATCCGCGCAAATATTGCAGTAATTGAATTCACTCTTATATGAATTTATATTGATACGTGTAAGGAACTGTCGCCCGACACAGCTGAATTGGCACCGAAAAGAAAGAAGATGACAACGTGGTTGTTGTGGGTTGAACTCTCGAGCTTTCCCTGTTTGCGTGCATGACTGTGCGATCTTTAAGTCGATAGCAAAACCAGCTCTCGGTGAGTAAATCTTCCCCGTAACACCATTATTGCTAATTTTGAAGTTTTCAACATAAAAGAAGAGGTGTATATAACTGTGCATGTACCGGCACTGTAAAAATAGTTTCACTGTAATTGAGGGTTGCTCTACCGTATATCCACCTATTCAAAAAATTGCCCTGCTGAGAAGCTTCACTTCAAGCTTAAATAAACATGACTACATCACATCGATCAATTCATAAGTGTAAAAGGTTGTTAGTTCGGCTTATATACCGTAAGTATAGTATATATAAAAAATGTCAGTGGCTTAGCTCAGCTATTCCAGGGTATACGTTAGTGTTAGCAAAGGTTCAGCTCATTATTCTTAGCTTTCCAGAGTGTCTAGGATTAGCTTGATTATCATGCTTACTGCTGCTGCAATGACACACACACGGCATACGTATTATAAGGCACATATATATTTTCTGCTCAAAGTCAAGGTAGCTTCTCTATTGCCACAATGACGGCTCGGTGGCCAGTAAACTAACACGCTGCCATCTCGATAGCCTCAACACGATATTTGGAATTGTTTGTCTTTTTGTGATAGCATAGCAGTGCCCGCGCTGTCGCCAACATGTCTGTCAAGGTCATGACGTAACTCCTCTGGAAAGCTTTCCTGATTGTCTAGAATTAGCCTGATTATCATGCTTACAGCTGTTCAAATGACACACACATGGTATACGTATTATGTGGAATATGTATATTTATTTTGCCGGGCAACTACTTCGGGATCCGATGAGTTAAGCTTCTCCGCTCTACTGCACCGTTGAGCAGCATTTGAACTCTCCTTCTCCATGGCTATACCACAGTGGCAAACGCCAGTCAGAGGCGCTATCAAGTGGCTCCAGCGCAGTGTCAGATGGCGACTGCAAAGGGAAGGCGCGCTCGTCGGCGTCCATATGTCTACGAAGGCTATGACGGCACTCCTCTGGAAAGCGCACACCGGCGGCGGCGAGTCGCGCGTGGCCGCGGCCGAGCGCGAGGGACGACACCACTGATCGTCTGCGCAGCGCATCGAATGGCGCGCACACCGGCGGCGAGCTGCGCACACCGATGGTGAGCCACGCGTGGTGGCGCGGAGTATCATTGCGCATGCGCAGACCAGTGCTACGCGAAATTGGCTTAGCGAGGCCAGTGTATATAACGCTACAAAACGTAAAGTATGTTGCGAGTTATCGCTAGCAGTCTACCGTAAGTAAGCTCCTGTTATTATTCAAAACTGCTTTCACTTCCTCTAAACTAAAAAGAAAGACATTTGCACCCGACTTGTTCTTATTAATTTTTTCTGTTCAGGTAATTTAGGTCAACTTTGTTATACTGATGTCAGAGTGTATTCGCACAAAGCTAGCGTCGTGTGAAACCCACGCACAGAACGGGATGCCAAAATGCTACTTCTATGAAGGGGAATCCCCACACACTCATGTGTCGTTCCAGCTCTCCCGTCTCCCATTCGAGGCTGCTCGGAATGTCAGGTGGGAACTCGATGTACAGGACCATGGCGTCGTAGTCCTCGCTAGCCGTCGACTGAGCGTAGTCGCGTTCCTGGGTGTAAACCAGACAAAACCAACCCAGCTCGTATCCGTGACCTCTGAAAGGGTTCATACTAGGTTACAATACACGTGCAGAAAAATATTCGGGTTAGAGCTTTTACATGACATCTGCAGCAGTAACACAGAAACAGTTAAGAACATACAATAAAAGCAACCTGATTACCACTCAAAGTTAGACTGAAGTATTCCTAGAATATAAAGTCCTACCCATGTCTCATTAATGTTCTTCAGTTTTCATTCCTTCAACAAAGAGCGGAACTTGCTTCCCAATGAGATAGTGTCTGTACCGATTTTTTCTCCTGAAACAAAGAACTTTATGTCATTCCAATATAAATATATTATGCTTAGTAGTGATCCCGTTGTATTCCTTGTTTATCACACGTATATGCCATTTCTATGGCTGTTTTGTGAAAGGTTATTTACAACAATGTGCACGTAATCAATCCCTATGACATTGCACAATTTTGCAGGATAGATTTGATTGATTTGTGGGGTTTAACGTCCCAAAACCACCATATGATTATGAGAGACGCCGTAGTGGAGGACTCGGGAAATTTTGACCACCTGGGGTTCTTTAACGTGCACCCAAATCTGAGCACACGGGCCTACGACATTTCCGCCTCCATCGAAAATGCAGCCGCCACAGCCGGGATTTGAACCCGCGACCTGCGGGTCAGCAGCCGAGTACCTTAGCCACTAGACCACCGCGGCGGGGCACAATTTTGCAGGCATATTTTATTGAAAAAGAAAAGCGTAATGTTCAAAAGAGTTTTTATATTCTTCCAGTATTGCTCATAAAAAAACTCAAGGCCCCACATATAGGAAACACCGTAACCTGTCATTACCACTATGTCATTACCACTAAAAACAACCTGTTTTTTGAAATCCATATTTGATTAAACCCCTAACTAGCCAGTGGCTATGAATTTAAGCAGTGCTGTATATTTTTATGTATCTATAAGAACTTCCAATAAAGATTGATAGATAAATAATAGAGGCGAACATTAGCTCCAGAGCATACTGGGAGAGTTAGTTGTATACAAATGTTTCAGAAATAAATAAATAGCGTTACGCTGTTTTGTAAGATACTTCTATTTATCGGCAAGTCACACACGAGCTCATCAAAGACTGCATGAAGGCTCTGTGACGTGATCAGCAAGGACAGCACTCCGAGTGTGGATGCAAGTTCATGTACAACAGGCAATGACACGATTCGTAGAGTACATTCCATAATATGATGCTCATCAACATCTTGTCTAGGCAATCAATGGAGCAGTATCTTGTTACATATAGCTTAACGAGCTATTAGGACCTTATAGTCAATGACATGCTACACACATTGCAGCGACCTGTGTGTTGACAGATTTTTTTCCTGCTTATTTCTCTAGTGAGTTCTTCACAATTCAGTTGCCCTGGTCGCCACCGTATGTAGTTGCGCCGCTTCTACGCTGTAAGACCACAACCACATTGCATCAGAGCAATTAGACAATCGCGAGCGCGAAAGCCAAAGACTACTTGCTCGGCGTTTGCGCGCCAATAATTTACGCTCGATTCTGCGAGGTCACGACTAGGCTCCTCAACGCACGCTGCTGTCCAACTAAAATATATTACGAGTTCTACGTTAGCTGTACTAGTACAGCCGATATTTACGGTTACCTTGCGCTGAGGACTCATGTCTGGCCTTCTTGGCAGTCTGCTGTTGCAGTAGTCATCTGCTTTGCAAGTTCCCGCTTTTTTGCTGCACAATAGCGCTTGACGCACCACCACCAGTCGACGTCCGAAACGCGCACGTAACAAGGGGTATGCTTATTTGTGAGTAACGTTCCCAGCGTCAAAAAGCTTGACCTTGATATTGGCTACTGAAACTCGAAGTTACAAATCTCTTGGGCAGTTTCAATGTGTTTTATTTTTCATTTGCTGTCTCTTGCTCTTTGAGCTAACAGACAATTTGACTACCGTTGCGAACACAAGTAATTGCCGTTTTTTAGAGCAGCGGTATTTTACTGTTTTGACAGCTGTACTATCGGCCCACCTGTTTGTACTTGGTTAGCTTGTGTTCCGCCTGCTACGCACTGCTGTGCTTGACTGAATTATTTATTTACATCTTTGTCATCTGCATACTACGAAAAAGAGAGAAAGATAGATCATAGAAAGCTTGCATATCTCTGCGCTTTGTTGAATACCACCGTTCGCATCATAATTTGATATATTTTTTTTCTCTCATATTCATCATTAAATGTGAGGTAGACGATAAGTCTAGAAAGGAAAGCCTAAAGGCGGAAGAAATTTAGCGCTACACTGAGTTGACCACGTGTACGCATATGTTCTTTATAAGTGTTCAGCAGAATTAATTATATAAGTGTTGAGCAGAAATTATATGAGTGTTCGGCAGAAAGCATTCATCGATAGATTAAGTGCACGACAGGGCGACAACAAAAACCTGGTTATTGGGACAAGAATGTTTTTTTTAGACAAAAAACGATTGCTGCCCTCCACCGGTCACAAACAATACTACACAAACGCTGAAGACAACGAAAAAGATGAAATCTTCAGTGAAGTCATACAACATCATATATAAGGCATGCTGTCTGATTTATTTCTAAACATCTGGGCTTAATAAAGCATTCTTAAATCTAAGCACACGGTTTCGCAGGATAACTCTGTACTAAGTACAGTTAATAAACCAATTTATCACACCTTATGTGACAGTAATATCCTATGTAGTGGTACCATGGCCACATAAACAATACTAAGGCTACTCGCTCGCATGATCGATATACTACATTGCCGTAGCTGTACATATACCAACAGTACGCATGTGTTCGACCTGGAGCCTTTTTTTTTATAACCGAGTCACTGTAAACTGCTTCATTTGTTCACACACAATTTAATAGTCCTCGTGCTTGGGAGGATGCCAAGAGCATTTCGCTATGTGCTTGAAACAGAAAGCGGCACCCACTCAGACAATATTCTGGTGAATATAGAGTGCGACGACAATAAACAGCACTCTGAAAAGTTGCACTCGCCAAGTCTAGAATGCATTAGCAGCCGAGCAAGACCAAATGCTTACGTACGTTGTTTCTAGCATACGTAGAAACAGTTGCACTCGCGCTGACACGACCGAACAAACCACACTTAGAGAACGCGCATGACGTCAGCACATATAGAAACATGACGTGGCTAGCAGACGATGCACGGAGCATCCACATTTCGCCTCTTCGGCCTGTTGCTGCCAAACGGCGACTCTGCTCGGTCTTGCAGCCTATTGCTCTTTTTTCCTTTATTACGCTGTTCATTTTTCGTCCAGAACAGAGCTGTATAGATTTATTTCCCCTCAGACGCGCACTTGTGAAGTCGTACGTTCGTGACTGAGATTATGCGCCCTGGATTCTTCTTGGAACGGCCTCGACATTATGATTTCAGCGTGTTGGAGCAAAAGCAGGATATTGGCCACGAGATGTAGAGTCGCCGCCTGGTGGCAACTGGCTGAAGGGGTAAAGTGTGCATTGCTCCGTGCGTCGTTTGGCATCACGTTTGGTATCACGTCGTGTTTCTACGTGCACGTACGTCATGCACGTTCTCGAAGGGTGGTTCGTCTGGTCATGACAGCGGGATTGTAACTGTTTATACGTATGCCTGAAACGACGTACGAAAGCATTCGGTCTTGCTCGGTTGCTAATGCATTGTAATAAGGTCGGCGAGTGCAACTTTCCGAAGCGTTGTTTATTGTCGTCGTACCCTCCAATAACCAGAATAATTTCACAGTGGGTGCCACTTCCTGTTTCAAGCCCATCGCTAAATTCTCTTGGCATCTACCAAAACATGAGGAACATTAACTGGCGTGTGAATGAAGCGTTTATAGCGACTCGGCTATAAGAAATTGTCTCTAGGCCATGTATTTCCATTTTCACGCTGTTGTTCGGTGTACATTTTCGGCGCTGTAGTTTATCGATCATGCGAGGAGCCTTAGTTGTGTTTATCTGGCCGTGGTACCACTGAATAGAAATTTTACTTTCACTTAAACTGTGTCACTTCGGTATTTAAACTGTACTTCAAACAGAGTTTCTGTGCGCAACCTTGTGCTTAGATTTAGGAGCGGTTCAAAGAGCCCAAACGTTGAAAAAAAATCAGACGACATGCGTTTTATATGATGTATGTTTTGACTGAAACTTTCATCTCTTTTACATTATCTTCAGCGTTTTTTGTGTCATTGTTAGTGACTGACAGAAGGCAGTGGTCAGTTTTTGTCAAAAATAGAAAAAATGCTTGTGCCATGAACCAGGCCTTTGTTGTAGCACTCTCATGCACGTAATTGATCGGTGAAAGCTTTCTGCTGAGCTCTTATATAGGACTTTTATAATTTTAATGGCGCAAGAACATGTGCGTACACATGGTAAAGCCAGTGTAGCGCAAAGCGCCGTCAGCCATTAAGCTTTCGTTACTAGACTTATCCGATAGTCCCACATTTTATGGTGAAATGATTGAGAGAAAGCAAAATCATATGCGTATAGGGTGCGAACGGTGGTACTTAGCTAATCGCACAGATATGCGGGCTTTCTACGACCATTCTTTCTCTCTTTTTTGTAGTATGCAGATGTCGAAAATGTGAGTAGGTAGTTCAGTGACGCCACAGCAGTGTGTAGCAGGCGGAACACAAGCTAACTACGTACAAACAACAAAGCAATAGCGTGATTAAGCGCGAAAGCGTGAACCGTGTCCCCCAGGGCGAGCGTCCCCATGAAAGGCAGACTGCGCTTTAATCGCCGGTAATGTTCACGTTGCATAGGCATCGTACACCGATTCAGTGAAGAAGGTTCAGTAGATAATAACAGTAAACAGTACTCAAGGCATTTTATTCGCCGACATTAGGCTCAGACCGCACGTAACGAAGCGCCGCTGCATGCATTTGTATACGCGCCGCCGACCGCCTATCCACACACTTGCGCGGCGACGGTGCTGCCACCTATAGCCCGATCACACCGCTAATAGAGGTGAATGGTCGAACATAAAACTGGCTGGAGGAGGCTACGTCATAGTCTCAAAGTCAAGTTTTTTTTTTCTTTTTTTATTTTGTCGCCCAGAAAGAAAGGACTGTGATGACAAAAAAAGGTGTGTGTTAGAACAGCTTGGCTATAGTTAACAGCCCCGAAGAAAAATAAAACAGAAAAACAAAGTGAAAATCGCAGCGGTAGCAGCCATACGATAAACATGGTGATATGGCACATCTGGGCACATCTCGGGCCATGTGACGGACAGTGCGTCACAACAGAACGTACACATTAAAGCTGTGTTTTTTATACACATATGAACAGCAGATTCAAAATGAAAGTTTTACACTACATAGAAAACAAACAAGGTGACGCGATTGTCATTCAGAAACAAAGGTAAGGTACACAATACACTGCATAAAAAAGACATTATATAGATTACAACATTATACGGAATATAGATTACAGTCCAAAACTTGCCTGCATGTATCAAATTGAAAAAGCAAATACATATCTAGGAGTTTTTGGACTAAAAGAAAAATATAATTGAATGTGCTATTGATTTGAAAACCAAGTCTTTGCGCTCCCCCCTCCCCCTTTTCTCGGGTGATTTGCGAAATACGCCTATTGGTTAAAAGAGGATCTCGCACACAATTTCATGCTTTGACCTATTTTTGGGTCGAAGGCATTTTTTCGTGTGTGGGCATTTTAATCGGTAGTTGACAAAGTATGATCCGAAGTTTCTTCTTTTAAATAAATGAAAGAAAGCTGGGGCTGGCTCATATTACCGTAAAATTTAAGCCAAGTTCAACTTCCAGATTTGCCTCACCGAATACAGTCAAATAAAGATGAAGGAAAGCCACCAATGGAGTTGCGGCATAGCGTACATCGCAAATACGCTATGTCCCTTCGGAGTTTCTGGCATGGGGAAATAAAAGAAACCAGTACCTGTGCTCCCGGGTTTTATTATCCGTGAAACACGTCACAGCACACAGACTGTGCGTATCAATCGTGAAATTAATTTTAATAAACATCGTTTTTTAAGACGTTAAATCGGGCTTCAATCGCAAACTTCACCGAGGCAGACATAGATAATATTGCTAATGATGAACACGGTGCAAGTTGGCATGCTGCTGACGAGTAAAGAAGAAAGTCGTAAGCGGGAAAGTGGCTAATGAAATTGGTGTACCTCACAATCGAGCAAAGATGGGGAGAGCAATCAATGTGTCACAAATAATAACCGAATGATATATTCATACCCAACCAGACAGACTTCTGTCAAATGTTTACATTCAAGACAAAGTGCAGTGTATGCGCGTAGTCATCGACATCCGTACTCGAAGGTGCGTCACGGTGGTGTAGCGGCTACGGTGCTCGACTGCTGATCCGAAGGTCGAGGGTTCGATTTCGGCAGCGCCGGTAGTGTTTCAGTGGAAGTAAAATTTAGTCCAAGGCTCGACGGAAACTTGTCAGGTGAGGGGGGTTCATTGGATGAAATAAAACAGCCATTCGTACTTAAATGTGCGCTGCCACAGTTCAGTGTTGAATACCAGTCATTGATTTCCGCCTCGCCCTTCCCTTGAGAGATTAAACACAGACACGAGGTAGGCACGTGTGGGGCGGAACACTGGAAAAGGGGCGCCATATATTGACCGGAACTGCGCACCTGCGAGATACGCTACATTTCCGATGGGGCGCAAATATCAAGCGCTCTTGCCGCACTGCATTTTCCTTTCATCAAGTGCGCAGCTTCACAGATCTTGGATGCACTTTGTACTCTCACGCGGCGCGGTAGTCTGGTATAGTTATGGTCAGGGGCGTAGCCAGAAATTTTTTTCGGGGGGAGAAGTTCACACCAACCCAACGGGAGGGGGGGAGCACAGGCATCACCTTTCCTCTGTGACGTCACTATCGGCGGTAGTTTAAACAGATGGTGTACAGGTACATCAAGTGATGAGATTCTTCTCTTCCCATGCGTAAGGTTCTGAAGAGAGTGTAAAAAAGTACTGTAAGAATGATTGATTGATATGTGAGGTTTAACTTCCCGAAAGCACCATATATGATTATGAAAGCACCATAGCGGAGGGCTCCGGAAATGTCGACCACCTGGGATTCTTGAACATGCACCCAAATCTGAGATCAATGGCCTACAGCACTTTCACCTTCATCGAAAATGCAGCCGCCGAAGCCGGGATTCTATCCCGAGTCCTGAAGATCAGCAGCCGAGTACCTTACCATTAGACCACGGCGGTGGGGCAGTACTGTAAGAAGTACTGTAATATACCGTAAATGACTGGTACAGTGATCGTTAGAGGCAACGGCCCCGCAGCACGCCATTGAATGGAGTAGTCTTCGAAAACTCATTATTGCAATGACCCACCTGATCGGAGAATACATCGTTAACCTCAGTTAAGCGTATTGACGGTGTAATCCCGGCCGCCCTAATACACATGGCATGGACGTGCCCTGAGTACGCTGACGCTCCTCACACAGAAGATACATCGGAGTCCCTTATGCATATCATTGACTCGGCACAGCAACGCCGGGTAATCTCACGCACATTGGAGGCCGTGGTGTCCCAAGGGATCTCGACTGGCCTCTTCTAAGCAGCGTAACCGACATCTTGGCCAGTCCCCTCTTTTTGGGAGTAATAAAGTTTTGATCATCATCATCGTCATCGGGACTAAAAGCATTTCACAAATGAAGGACGCTTCGGCTTACAACGAGAAATGAGAGGTATACTCAGCATGTTTTCGTACATTTATAGTTACAATTGGGTCTGCTAACTCTGCTGAGCGAACTTCTTACTGTCGATGTCTCAGACTGCATCTCCATGGGAATTATTTTCATGTTAATCTCTATATGTCAAGCAGCCCTGACACAGTGGTAGCTTTTAGTAAACATTTTTTTACTTTACTGTGCGAATCCAAGCATGCTTGCGATGCGCAATAGGTTTTTTGGTAAGATATGCTGCATGCACGTTGCCAACACGATTTTGCAAACGTTATTTTTAGGGCAGACGTTCAGTTGCATTGTGAGTTTTGATAGCTATGAAGTTCTTCAATCGTATAGGTTTTATTGTGCATTCTGCGAGGACAAGGTGATTGGTGAGAAATTTTACTAGGTATCAGTTGAAAGTGCTCGTTTTACCGCACTATGCCTACTCACATAAAACTATATATTTGGCTGCGTATGTGCGCTAAAACACCTAAATACGTGCGAAGAACGTGGAATGTCTTTGTGTATTTATTGTAGCTTTCGTCCTACAGCTCCCTAAAACGATAGCGTTCCGGCAGGGTGTCTTCCCTTGTTTGCAAGCGTGCAGCAGACATTTTCCTTTACGTAAACAGAATCATAACTGTACAGATTATTCACCATGCAGCATACCTGCATTCATGTTTCCAGCATTTACACCGGCGTGAACAGGAGCAGCCTCAAACCACACAAAATATTCAGTGATCGGTTCACCAGTGATGAAGGAATGAACTCTGGAGTTGTTCACAGCAGAGTGCACCATAATCCATTTCCCAGAACGCTTGAACTTTGACAAAAACTACCAGCGCATGCACCACGAGTTTACTTACACTCTACTGGGCCCTGTACAGCCTGTTGATTGTCTGTTTTGGGCATTCTGATAAGAATTGCTGGAATTTCACTGCTGCTGCCATCAACTCCTTCGCGTTCTTTCACGTTTGTGGTTTTTCATCCCAACGCGACAGAAACTACCAGCCTTCCGTATGGGCGCAATCACAAACGTGAAACGTCTCACGCACAGAGTAGGATACTGGGCGAGCGCGACCTTACCGGCACCTGAAGGGAAGCGGAGGAAATGTATACCCGCGAATCTTTCCGCCAGGCGAGAAACGAGCGTTAGTGTTTAAGGCGGAACTTTACCAGCTGACATGTATCGACAATAAAGTTCTCGTTTCTCGGAATTAGGGTCACTGCCCGAACTTTGCGGAGTGCGTATCTTACTAATACGAAGTCAGCCCCTTGAAAGCCGTACGCTGCTTAGACGTATTGCTAGGTAGTTCGTGTCCTGGGTAAATCAGCGCCCTCCGATAGATGAGACTACATAGTCACGCTGAAACGCCCTGTGGTATAATGCTTGAAGATTATTTCTCGAAAGGCGACGCTCCTATCAGTGCACACTTGACAACAGGCGAAAATGAGGATGCCGCTTGTCACAGGTAGGCTGCTTCATCGAAGTAACGTGCCAGTTGATAGCGGAGAGCACATTAGGCTTTCAGTATTTCCGGCGTTCTCTGGAATATTTATTACACTAGCTTAATGAGCACTTTAAAAAGAATCAGCACACCTTGACAACGCTTTTTCTCCTTCTGCAAAACAATATTCCCAAATCTGCCACTCTTCCCAACGCCGAGAAGTTTTCTGCCATGTACTCGGGCATTGCTTCCTTTTTGGCATTGCTAGGGGATTCAGCAGTATTGGCTGCGAAATGGAAGCGAGAGAAGCGAGAAACGCTGAGATTGTCTATGATGCAAGTGGTTGCTGATTGCCCAGAAGTATTCTCCTAAAACGTGCACCAGCTTCTAAAGATTTTCACAACTCTGCCGGTGAGCAAAGCTGAAGCAGAATGCTCTTTCTCATCGCTGAGACGCCTAAATAGTTACCTGAGAGCTACGACAATGAATGAAAGATTGTTTGGCATTGCTCTCTGAACATCCACCGTGAAACAGAAGTCCTCCCGGACGACATTCTTTCTGTTCTTTACCGGGAACATAGACGGCTCCAGCAGAATGTGTGTGTATATCACCCAATGGGCGCCTGCTAAAAATCAAGAAAGTTAACTAAAGTTATTCTTGGATTGAGATTTTCTGAACAACAGTAAAAACATAGATGTTAATTATCAATTGATGGGGTTTAACATTCCAAAACCATGATATGATTATGAGATACGCCATAGTTGGGCACCCGGAAAATTTAACACTTTGATTAAGGCTCATGTTAAAGAACCAAAGTGCCTCAAGCATTTACGCCTACATCCGAAATACGACAGGGATTCGATCCCGCTACCTGCGGATCAGCAATAAAGCACCATAACCACTGGACCACCCTGGCGGGTAGTAAAAGAGATGGCTTTGTTAAAATCAGTATGCGCTACTCTTCGTACAGATGTAAGAAAACAAGTCAAGTTCAACTGTATGAGACATATTGCTGAAAATCACTTTGACAGCAAGGCAGAGTGATTCCGTTCTCTCCCGTTGCCTACTCTCCTTTCACTTGCAGACGTGGCTCGCGGATACGAATGGTGTGAACGGTAATGCAACAATCCCAATTTGCGTGTGGCAATTCTCGCATATTTTGGGTAACATATGGGGCATATAATATGACATGTAATGCACAGAATATTCTTCGTGTGATATGAAAAAGATAATCAACAGTATTCCACTATATAATGTGTCTGTTCGCTGCTTGAGACCCTGCTTGCTCAGAGCTTCTTTCATATATTGTAAAAAATCATGGTTCCTATGTATGTTGCACGTAATCCTGCGCGATAACATGCCCACTCAGGTTTCTTCATTCTTTGTATTTCTTGTCGTGCGTCACGTCACTAGTTGCAGAAATCGTTCTTTGTAGCCTTCTAGTCATGTCAATGTAAAGAAACGAACAGATGAAGCGAATTATGTCGCATCTTTTGCTATCGCAGTGACGTTTTGGTTCTTCTTGAGGGGCTTCTGTGTTGCACAGAGCAATTTCACGGTATTTCGCGGCTCGAGTTGCGAACTCGTCTGGTAGGGAAGTACTGGTCGAAGACTGGGAATGCTGATCGCCCATACACAAGGAATAAAGGGCTGTAACCGGTAGATATTTGTGTGGCGGTATTATATGCGGTGATAACGCTAAAGTATTGTCCTAGTTTTTTCCCGGACGTAGGTACATGGATATCATGTCAAAGAGCGTTTGGTGAAAGCGCTCAGGAAGGCCGTTCGTCTGTGGGCGGAACGTAGCAGTAGTTTTATGCGTTGTTTTACAGGCCCGTAGCACTTCCTCGAGGACGTGTGAAACGAAGGCTTTGCGCTGGTCGCTCAGAAGACGGCGTAGAGCCCCATGGCGCTAGATAATGGACTGCTAAAAGAATTTGGCGACTTCTGTAGCCGTACAGGACCGAAGAGACGCAGTCTCCACGTATCTTGTAAAATGATCGAATGCAGTGACAATGACCATAAGACATCAACAGCAAGAGACTATACAAGTCAATTCCGACAAATTCAAAAGGTGTTCTTAGACATGGAAGAGGCAGCAGGAAACCGGTGGCGGGAGGCGTAGATCGCTTACGGTGCTGACATGACGCGCACGTGCCTACGTAGTTGGCTACCGACGTAGACAATCCAGGCAAGAAAGAGCGGGTTCTGATTCGGTCGTAGGTCTTGCGAAAACCTAGATGACCAGCAGCAATGTCATCCTGAAATGCTTCTAAAACTCGAAGACGAAGGCAGCAGGGAAGGACTGGCACTTACTTGTTACCCATGGGGTGATAAGTATAGCGTTCGAGCACACCGTCGTCGATGCAAAATTGTCGAAGCTGGCGTCTGAAGTGGTTGTTGTGTGGTTTAGTGGTGCCGCCAATGTAGTCAATGAAAGTTCGACAGTGCTGAAGTTGACAGAAACCGTATTGCGGAGAAGGTTGAATTCGGTCCAGTGAGGTGATCTACAGGTGTCGTGAGGCAGGCAGGATGTCGCAACTCCCAGGATGCGATGCGAAGGGGGTATTGTCGAGAGAAAGTAAAAGTGGGCATAGAGACAGCGCGTCGGCATCATGATGACATTTGCCAGACTTATATTTGATGGTAAAGTCATATTCTTGCAAGTGCAGCACCAAACGCCCTGGACGTCCTGAAATATTTCGCATCGAGGACAGCCAACACAGTGCGTGATGGTCTGGGAAGATAGTGAAGTGCTGACCGTAGAGGTACGGGCAGAATTTCTCTATCCACCAGACAATAGCCAGGCACTCTTCCTCCGTGATCGTGTAGTTCTCCATTGTCGACAGAGTCCGACTGGTGTATATACTATAGACTGCTCTTTAGAGGCGGCATCATGCTACAAACTACAGCTCCGATACGTATCTTGATCGATGATTGATTGATTGATATGTGGGATTCAACGTCCCAAAACCACCATATAATTATGAAAGATGTGGTGCAGGGCTCGTGAAATCGCTCCGTTACCTTGCGTGCTTGCGCCAGTAAGGAGGATGGTAGGCGCTCTCTCGTCAAAGTGGCGAAGCACTAGTGCGGAAGTCAGGCGTCCTCTAAGCAATTGAATTGTGAACTCGTAGTCGTCGGACTAGGCAAAAGGAGCACCACCGACTAATAGCTTATTTAAGGGAGCTGCTATTGTCGCGAAGATGTGTATAAAGCGACGAAAATAGGACGCCACGCCAAGACTGCACAACGTCTTTTGAGTGGACGGCCGAGGAAACTGCAATACAGCGACTATCTTGTGAGGATTTAGCCGGATCTCGTCTTTTGAAACGTGAGTCCAAGGACTTCTATACTTTTGCTGGCAAACATGCACTTTTTGGTATTTATCTGAAGGCCAGCGTTCAAGAAGCACTGAAGTACTTCATTTAATCATTGAAGGTGTTGGGTAAAAGTAGATGAAAATACAACAACAGCATCTAAATAACAAAAGCAGGTCTTCGATTTTAGGACCACGGAGAACAGTATCTATCATGCGCTCAAAGTTTGTATCTATCACGCGCTCAAATGTTGACTAAGCATTGCACAGGCCAAATAGCATGCCATTAAACTCGTAGAGTCGATCCGGCGTAGCAAAGGCGGTTTTTCTTTGTCAGCCTCAATCATGGGGATTTTTCTATACGTCGATCGTAGGTCAAGGCTGGAAAAATATTTCGCTCTTTGTAGTGTGTCCAAAACGTCATCTATTCGAGGCATAGATAATACATCCTTGTGCCTGATTCTGTTTAGCGCACGATAATCAACGCAGAAACGAACCAAACTGTATTTTTTTTTTCACTAAGACGACCGGAGAATCCCAGGAACTAGAAGATGGCCGTATCATCTTCCGTGATAGCATATTGTCAACTTGTTCTTCAAGAGTTTCAAGACACGACAAGGCCGACGGCGTATAACACAAGAACCATATGTTTTCATTTCATTTCATTTCATTTATTTACTTTCAGGGCCCGAGGGCATTACAGAAAGGAGTGGGGTTTCACAACTAAAACGCGCAACAATACATTCAAAGCACTTCTTGGTGGGTGATGACCTTGAAGTTATTTACATCTGTGATGGAGGCGATGACGGCGGGAAGGTGGTTCCAGTCCCTGCTTGTTCATGGAATGAAAGAGTCATAATAAAGATTAGTTCGACTAGATGGCACACCAACTTTTAAACCATGATCCAAACGGGATGAAATGTAGGAGGGGTTTGTGAAAAGCTGTTCTTTTAAAATGGGGTTGTGATGAAATAATTTGTGAAAAAGTGAAAGCCGAGAGCATTTACGACGCAACGACAGATCAGGCAAGTTTAGTGACATTTTCATTCCAGTTACGCTAGAATGGCGGGAGTAGTTAGAAAATACAAAACGAGCCGCGCGGTTTTGAATCGATTCGAGGGCGAGAATTAGAGTATGTTTGGAAGGATCCCAGATGGCGCATGCGTACTCTAATTTCGGACGTACTAGCGTTTTGTAAAGAGTTAGTTTTAGTGATGAAGGTGCAGATGAAAAATTGCGACGTAAATATCCGAGCATGCGGTTAGAGTTGTTAGTTACATAGTCAACATGCATCTGCCAAGACAGATTATTTGTGATATGAAGAGCGAGGTATTTATATGAATCGACGTGTGATAAAGAAGCGGCATGAAGACTATACGTGCACGTGTTAGCAGTATTATCACGACGCGAAATTCGCCTGTATTTGCATTTGGACACGTTAAGACGCATGAGCCATTTATTGCACCACTCGGATAGGTTGTTAAGATCGGTTTGAAGTTTCAAGGTGTCAGCTGGGGTAGAAAATTTCAGATACAATACACAATCATCAGCAAAGAGTTTAATGGTTCAAAAAGTGATGCAGGCGGGAAGATCGTTAATGTAAATAAGAAAGAGCAACGGCCCCAGTACTGACCCTTGAGGTACGCCAGACGTTACAGCACAAGAGGGGGATAAACAGTCATCAGCGGTTACGTACTGGGTTCGGCGTAGTTTTAATTCGGTGTATACAGCCACGGGAGTCTGGCTAAGTGTCACGGCACAGCTATCGAAGCAGACCTCATACCTAGCTAAACGCTGCGGACTAGGCAGATGTTAGATCTGAACCGATGATTGCGCGGAATAAAGAACTCGCATCTGACGGGGGCAGTCACAATGAAGACGGGCAAAGTGCAGCGATGGAGGTCAGTGGACAGACGTTTATTGTCACTAGTCATATCCTTGGGTAATATCATTGATTTTGCACTTGTGTTGCTAATGGGGAGAAGAGCGCGGCCATGAAACAACCGGAGCAGACAGGAGGTGACGAGAATTCCACGAGAAGTGCAGCGAGGAGCAGGGTCAACGAGGTCGTCACCATCGGCCTCTTGGCTAGATGCAACAGCTGCCACTAGTTCTTGACCAAGATTGATTGATATGTGGGGTTTAACGTCTCAAAACCACCATATGATTTCGAGAGACGCCATAGTGGAGGGCTCCGGAAATTTCGACCACCTGGGGTTCTTTAACGTGCACCCAAATCTGAGCACACGGGCCTACAGCATTTCCGCCTCCATCGGAAATGCAGCCGCCGCAGCCGGGATTTGATCTCGCGACCTGCGGGTCAGCAGCCGAGTACATTAGCCACTTGACCACCGCAGCGGGGCAGTTCATGATCAAGGCGCGAAACAGTCTTCAATATATACAATTGGTCGTATGGTTTTTCAGCTTTGTGTTCCCTATTCTATCGCTGTTTGCCACAGTGTTGAACAATAAAGCTTGTGCTCACTACAGCTGCCCACACTGCATTTTTCTTTACGTTGATTCTGGATTATGACCACCATCTTTTCTTTGTCAGCCTAAGTTACATGATGAATATTTTGGTAGGCCTTTCTAAGGCCGTGGTTGGCCTGCACGTTTGTCTGTATTGTACCTTGAACACTAGACAATACTTCGGAGTGTCTTTAGCTGTTACGGCATAGTAAAGATATGTTTCAATATATTGTACACTCGCATGCAAGCCAAGTTAGGTGTATGAACCGAATATTCTGTCGCGCGCTTGTGTATGTGTGTGTCTGTGTGGGTGCATTTGTTTGTGTGTGTGCGTGTGTTTGGATGTTAGCAGAAAGCGCGAAGGTTCTGAGAAATGTTATTCTCTGGCTTGAGTATATTTTAGCACACGTACGAAGAGTAACGCTGTAACATTCTTTAACCTGGCCCATCAGACCTTGAATCTGTTTTTGGCTTTTTTCATTAAAACGAAACGCTGGCTACTGAAAATTATTGTAGTGATCGACTCTGACGAAATCTGTTCCAGCGGGTACACGTGTGACCACCAATTAAGCATTATTCCCATCGCCGAGGCAACCTTTAACACTCGCGGCCGAGATTCCTGCCCCAAATCCCACTGAGTGCCAAAACCTTCTGATACAGCGCGACACGTTTTTCCGTATGTTGACATTATACATTGCAAAAGCGCCCAAGAATAATATTGTGATAGTAGAAGCACTTACTTTTAAATCACGTCAGCATGAAGCAACGAGAAAAAAATTATGTTGAGCAAGTGGCAGGGGGCGGGGGTGTTGGACCAAACATTTCGGAGAGAAGGTTTGAACCCCCCCTTGGCTAAACCACTGGTTATGGTGATTGACAGCTGGCCCGAACTTCGCGGGGCCAAATTCTGACCACAGTGGACGCATTTCTATGACGGGGAAAATGCGAAAGGCACGCGTGTACGCTTATATTAAGAAGCATGTTAACTAATACCAGAGGCTGTGAATTTCCAGAGGCCTCCACTACAGTGTCTTTCGTAGTCACATCGTGGATTTGGGACGTGAGACCTCAACAGTTAAGTGTAACTTCAGCAGTTAAATTTTTCTTCTATGTACGCAGTATGCTGCGTCTTTAGGGCCGAAAAAAATAAAATCTACAATAGCAAGCTCCAGAAGACGTAGACGTTTTGCAAACTCTGGCATTCCTCAAGCGGCCTTCATCTGCGTGATTCATTAACAGCTTGTTTTATTTTAGTACACATAGATAGACGAAGAAATACAACTACATGTAATTTTTCTATGTGCCACTCAATCCTGCTTCACTATTTTTATGCCGTCACAATCTGCCGAGTGCATATCGGACGATTTCTGTACAAGATGGACATCGCCATATGTTTCGATAGCCCTGATATGCATAAACTTGAATATTCTCGTTTAATATTGCAATCGGAGCATGTGCAACCCGTTTTTGTAACCTTCTGAAATGAAAATTAAATGTATCTTAAATGAATTTTTCATACATGAAGCGTATGCCTATAATATTCTTTATCATCAGGGTTTGTTTCGCGTTCAAAAGGTTCACAGGAAATTTAAAGTGCGACGCCGTGGCAACCTGTTATTTCTGGCTGCAGTATCTGTTGCCTGTCGGTTGATTTCGACACTTACACTGTGACGTACGTAGTCGAAGGGATAGTTTCATCTCGGCTGTGTTATTTTAGTTCATAAAGAAGAAGTACTATCAACAGGAAAAGTTTGCGGGACATTGGATCTACTACAAATTGTAAATTTCTGCTATGTCCTGCAGTGCCTAAAGCTTGCCATCAAGCAGTTCTGATTCTTCTCAATGCTGAGTGCAGTATAATAAATCATTTATTTTGAAATTACAATCCCAGACAAAGCAGGAATTTAGCTTTATCGAATATTTCGCATGCCGCAAATTTCTGGTGTTAATAGTAAATGGGTCATATTTAAGCTTTCAAGAAACTGCAATATTGTATTTTTGTACACACATGAAGAATGTCGTCTAAGCTGGCTTCACTGCGTGTACTGCTTAATAAAGGAGACAACTTCTGCTTGGAACACACAGCCTTGTACTTGATAGTGTACGTATCTTACTGTACGGTGCATCCAATGTCTAGAAACAATCCAATGACAGCCAGTAGCGCCGTTACGCGAGGGAGGCCGCAGTATTCATCTGATAGCTTTGCACGGTCTTTTGTAGATGTCACTACGGGAACCGCAAGAAACGGGCGAGATAATTGTCGCAAGACATGGAGGAAGGAAAAAATTGTCACAAAAAATCCGTGCAGGGCGGAGGTTCGGCTCGAAGACGAAGGCTTCATTTCTTTTCTTTTTTGTCTCCGTTGGGCCGCGGTGCTCATCCTTCTCGTTTTTCTTTTTTCCCTCTCTCCTCTCTCTCGGTTTGGCAGAACAAGCGCCGTTCGTTCGCGACTTGCGTGCATGCGGTGCGTGTGGCGTGTTCTGTGTGCGCTTCGCGGCATGCATTGCCGTGAAGATGGCTACTCCCGCGGCTACCTTGAAGTCAGACAAAAGCTTAAGGAGAGGTATTTCGCTGCCGTAAACTAAGGATATGCTGCACGGCAATAAGAGGAACAAGTCCTCTAAATGTAAGGAAGTATCGATTGATTCTTAATGGTTCGCTATGTGCCTTGATGTAGCAATAAAAATGCAGTCCTAATTTCAACCAGGGACACAACATGGCAGAACGACATGTTTTCAGTTAAGGTTTGAGCTGCAGAAATGATATCATGCTTCTGAAGATTAGGTTATCTTTGTTCTGGTTACCACTTCAGAGGTTTCGCGGCACCAATTTATTTCGATTTGAGTGCAGGATCTGTATTTGGGACATGACCCGAGCTTCAAAAATTATGAAAAATGAAATTAGAACTTAACTTTTATTTTTCGTTTTCAGTCATGATTATATGCCCGCATGTAAGCTAATTGTGACTTCAAAGAAAAAAAAGCCAATCCCGCGCACAGTGGCAATCGATGATATGGGAAGCACGAATTAAGAAGGTTTATATGCCTTTTTAAAGTAACCACAACATTACGAGGCACATTGATGCAGTACTCAGTAAACACAAGCTATGTGCACTCAGATATCTGGATGAGATGCAAGTATGTTGTTATTAGTCTGGTAACGACGGCACCACTGACGTTCAAAATACCAGCCCCAGCAGTGCTACCACTGCTGGGGCTGTAAATTATTCCGTACATCACTTCCATGGCATGACTGTCATATTTGTACCTGATATTTGTGTTTGCGGTTCATTCACGTCACGTGAAACTAAATTTCATATATGTGAAGCTAGCGAAACGGCCGCGAGCACTCTATGAGCGTAGCATGTCACCATGTTTTTCATCACACGCATGTCATTGTATGTTGGGACGTCAATTCTTTCGTCGTTCTTTCGCGTCACGCAATACCATATTTGATATATTTGAAACTAACGAAACGAACGCGAGTGAATCATAAGCGTATGGCTTGTAGTCATCAAAACATAACATGCAGGTCACCATTTCCCAGTTATGGCCTACCACTTATGTTTACCATGCAGTTATGTCATACCATACCCGTTTTGCAATATGTCATGTGAATGAAACCACCACAAGAGCAGCAAGACTGTGACATGTAAATCATAACATACATGATTTTCATGTTATGAATGTGCATCACACAGGTACATTATGCCATAAAAATTGTAGTATAGATCCCATCATCGAAACGGCCAGGAGAGCTTAAAGTCGTCGGCGGATAGATAGATAGATAGATAGATAGATAGATAGATAGATAGATAGATAGATTTAATTAAGTGCGCTGAAATTCGCTAAGAAAATAATTTTAAAAAACGAGACTGCCCTTGTACTCTTGACATAAATGCTTTGAATTCTCGGAATAGCTACGTTTTAATGGTTTGTTCTGTACGCATCAGCGCATTTATTTTCTTTGAACATTCAAAAAGCGATCGTGCGTGATGCGAGACACCATATGAGCAATTAGGCTGCACTTCATCTTGGGAAATAGCCGTGTGTGATATTTGCTGTCCTGCTATAGGTGTGAATTAGGCATTCAGAGCACGGCACAGGTCTGATGTCGAATTCTGTATACCAGATGCTGATGTGTCACCACCGAGCTATTGAAGTCACTGGTTGAAATTGCTTCTGCGTTTTTGGATGCTAAATCAAAGCTCATAGCGTTACATTAAGAAGCCATTTATACATCCTTACGTTCAGACTTGTTCAGGTCTCTTCAAGTGCTGGTCTCTCCTTATAGTCTGAACGGAAGGTGAAAAGCACGCCACGAATCAAGCCTATAAATGCACTCGACGCGACAATCCGGATTATTTCATAGTCAGTGCATAGATGTCTTCAAACCTTTAGATAGCAAGGCATTGATGCCACATCTGGAAAAGTGAGTTGATATCACTTCACCGCTAACGTGCACCATTTTGGCTTCTGCATCAGCTTGTTCATTCCCATCAATGCCACAATGCCTGGAAATTCATTAAAATGCAACGGTATTTCCAGAATGAAATTCGGCATATTCATTAGGTCATACACCAGACCAATGTATGCAATGTCTTGCTTCATGTATTTTCTAATTAGTTAAAGTGCCGGCTTAGAGTCACAAAATAATGTCAATTTCGCTGGCTCGGCCGTAAAATGTAGCACACAGCTTGTCGGACGCCAGTCAGCTGTGCGGGAGTAGATGATGTCTGGTGTGTTATTTTGAAGCGTTGAGTGATTTCCATGTGAGGCGCAGTAAAAGCTGCTGCTGAAGAGGTCTGTGTCAAAGAGCTATCTGCAAAAATGTGCACTGTATATCCGTACATATAGGCAATATACAGCAAAGCGAAATGCTTAAGCCCTGCAGTTGGTATTTTTGACTCCTTTGTTATCTCTTGGTTCGAAAGTCGCACAAGCGGCTTAGGCATCGTCCAAACCGGTATATCGGAGACCACTTGTGGTGCATAAATTGAAGGCAGCAGCTCTCGGTGCGACATACTACAACAGCTTCTGTATATGCAGCATTGGGTCAAGTGTTAAAAGCGTCTGCCACTGGATGGTCTCGATACCTTCTCAGTAGCCTCAGATGTACTCATAGTGGCTCGTGTTGAAGATAAACACGAGATTGACATGCACGTGATTCTGCAATAGAGCCCTATGTAGAAGTACATCGAGGTACTTCTAGGCAAGTTCTTGGGGCACGCGCCTGAGCTCCCTTGAGAGTAAGTACTGCAAATGTGGAAACATGGAAGAGAACAGGAGCACTGTAGCGAAAGTATCCGCCCAACAAAAAGTGCCCAGTATAGCTGCACTAGAGGTGATTTCGATGGTCCCCAAGATTTTCCAGACAGCATAAGGCGAATGACCTGGACAAAGCTGTCTAGTTTTTTCTTAGCGATGGGATGTGCTTCGACCAACACAAATCACGATCGATGACGACTCCGAGGAACTTGTGATGAGTTACTGAAGGTATTATGTTCCCATCAATCACTATGGGGTAGCAAGCCATGGGCGTTTTCGTGAATGGCAGGGTTTCACTTTTTGTCGGTGACAATTGCAGCCCGCAGCTATTAAGGTATGCAGACATTGTCCATACTGCGCGTTGTAGTTCATTTTGTACTTGCAAACGTGTTAGACTCGTGGTTTAAATGCAAATGTCATCTGCGTTCACAGACACCGAAATTTCTCCTCCCAGCTTAACGAGCTTTTCAACAAGGTCAACAAGTACAATATTAAGTAATGTGAAAACCAGGACTCCACCTTCAGGCATGCCACGATAGGCGGGATGCTTTTTTGTCGCCGTCGGCAGTAGACAAGAATATAGTTCGTTCTTGAAGATAGCTGGCTATTCATTGATTCATGCGGCCGCCATTGCCATAGTCTTCAAGAGCATTTAGAGTGGCATCATACAGAAGATTGTCGAATGCACCTTTGATATCAAGAAAGACTGCAGCCGTCAATTGGTGGCGCCGTTTCTGATGTTCAACGGTTGTTACCAAATCAATGACACCATCACTGGATGGCCTTCCATTTTGGAAGCCAGTCATGGCGTCTGGATATACTTTTTGCTTCTCTAGGAACCATTCCATGCTTAACAGAACCATTCTTTCCATGAGCTTTCCTATGGAACTGGTAGCGCCACAGGCCTGATTGATTGATATGTGGGGTTTAACGTCCCAAAACCACCATATGACTATGAGAGACACCGTAGTGGAGGGCTACGGAAATTTCGGCCACCTGGGGTTCTTTAACGCGCACCAAAACCTGAGCACACGGGCCTCCAACATTTCCACCTCCATCGGAAATGCAGCCGCCGCAGCCGGGACTTGAATCCGCGACCTGCGGGTCAGTACCCGAGTACCTTAGCCACTATACCACCGCGGCGGGGCAGCGCCACAGGTATGTAGGATTGCATATGATGGGGAGACTTGCCTGGTTTCAGAAATGCCACGATCTTGCTAGCCTTCCAGTGTGTCAGTGCAGTTCCAGATGCCCGAGAAAGGTTGTACGAGGGTCAGTAGCCGAGTACCTTAGCCACTAGACCACCCCGGCGGGGCAGCGCCACAGGTCTGTAGGACTGCATATGACGGGGAGACTTGCCTGGTTTCAGAAATGCCACGATCTTGCTAGCCTTCCAGTGTGTCAGTGCAGTTCCAGATGCCCGACAAAGGTTGTACAAAGACAGCAGTTCTCCGGTTGCTCGAGGACCATGGTGACGCAGGGTAGCATAGGTAATTACATCGGGCCCAGGTGCACTGGAACGCTGTGAAGCGGACATAGCCGCATGAAGCTACTGCAGCCTGAAAGGATGGTCGAGACGGACGTCTGCTGCAGGGGAAGCAGTGAGCCATCCGTTGTTGCAGAGCCAGAGAGGTCCATGCAGAATTTTTTCGCAATCTGTTTTTCACTGCACTTCCTTATGATGGCCAATGCACGGAAGGTACGTAGTTGCTGACGGGAAGATGGCAGAGCTCGTACAACGTGCCATATCTTATACAGTGGTTTTCGTGGGTCCAGGGTGGTGCAAAATGACTTCCAATTTGACGGCCAAGCTTTTCTAAGTACCTCTAAATTTTATGAGAGATGCTTAGGTCTGTGATTGATTTTGTTCGCCTGTATCTGCGTTCAGCTCCACGACGAACTGCCCGCAGCTCTTCGAATACCACATCAACCGGCTTCCTTGAAAAGGATGTTGTCACAACTCGTGTAGTGGTCTGTGTTGCTGTGGCAATTCTTTCTTCAATCTGTTAGAGAAACTATAGAGCTACAAGACTTTTCTACCTCTTCTTGAAAGGCCTTCAAAACTGTGCATCACCTTCGAATGCTTGCAACACCGGTATACCACCGTATAGTTGTACGTAAGTAGGTAGTTGATCACTACCATACGTTACAACTTCTGCGCACCAGGTGGCGGATGTTGAAAGGTACCGACAAACGATAGCTAAGTCGAGACAGCTGTGGTACCTTGAGCCACGGAGATATGTCGGTGTGCCGTCGTTAAAATATGAAGGCCATTGTTGCTTGTAAAGTCTAGAGGTTGTCTTCTTGAGTGCTTATGACACTGCTGCCCCAAAGATGGTCATGTGCATTGAAGTCACCTACGAGGACGTGAGGTCTTTCACTCGAGTCGATGACAAGTTTCATATGGGCAGTGTCAGGCGAAGAGAAGGCGAGACTGGCAGTAAGGCTCCCCTGTCACCTCACACTATCTCAGAGTGATCTCCTGATATTCGGGGTTGTTGCTGCCTATGGCAGACTCCCACAAGGGGCGTCTCATATAGTAAAGCTGATACGTTTCCAACAGCTGAGCATGCGTCTCAAATTTAGAACAGCTGGTCAGAAGGAAATGATCAGTGTTTTTTTATTTTTTCAATTTATGAGAGAGCCAGATCGTCATTTAGCGGAAGTGAGAAAAATGCCTTTGCTACTGACAATCTGGTTGAGCCTGTTTTAGCAACTGTTTGTCAGTGACTCCATCTCGTCAAAGCATCGTAAATATGTATTATCATCTGAATGGGAATAGCTCAGCCGGTACTCACGAGAAGGTTTTTGTGTTAGCACTTATATGACATAGGACATTTGTATTTGGCCCATTATTTCGGGCCTCTGTCTCGCCCGTAAGTTGCTACCTCTGGTACAGAGAAAAAACTCAACATTTATAAGCATATGGATGATTTAGCGATGCTTTGCGGAAATATTACAATGACTGCTATGGTCGCAAGGATTAGCGACCACATATCCGCCGAGGTCAGTAAAGCGTCACGCTGCGAAGCTTGAGGACGTGGGTTGAATTACCCGCCACGGCGGCCGCATGTATTTCGACGGGGGCAACGTGCAAGATATGGACAACTTTTAGATGCGGAAGCATCTTATACTCGCGCCTTGTAGTGCGCCGTCCGCGCCGTCCGCACCGCTTCTCGAACATTCGACAGCTGACGCGCGCGCATGCGCCGTCGCGCCGTCGCCCACCATCTGTGCCGCGCGTGCTTCTCCTTCGAGAACATTCGACAGCTGACAGCGCATGCGCCGTCGCGCCGTCGCCATCTGTGCCGCGCGCGCGCTTCTCCTTCGAGAACATTCAACAGCTGACAGTGCATGCGCCGTCGCGCTGTATATATACTCAAGGTCGGCGCTCGCTCGCTCAGTTGCCGCTCGTCGGTTGGTTTGTACGGCGCGTCGACGTCCAAGGTCGCGGTGAAATGAATTCCAACGAATCCACAAACACAATGATCGACGTCCCTTCGACCAGCGCCGTCCTTTCGCATACGTGTGTACGTGTTCACTCATTTAACACCCCCTCCTACAACCACGTTAACCAATTTAGCCATCGACCCAAGTAAGTCGCAATTTAACACCCCGTTTCACAACCACGTTAACCAATTTAGCCATCGACCCAAGTAAGTCGCACTTTAACACCCCGTTAACCAATTATATGCTCCGCATCCTCCTCAGTGTTCCCCCGAGGGAAGCTGCGGGCAATTTTTTTTTATTCACGCTGTGAGAAATAATGTTTTACCGCTCGCCTGCTGTACCCACATTCGCGCGTACCTGAACTACCATCTGTTTCTTATTTTAACTTTCTTTTTGGTTCTACTCAAACCTGCGGCCTTACAACGGGTGACTCAGACGCTGCAACTTTTCAACAAAGGCTCTCCAAGTGCTGCCGAATTCCCTACGTGATGTTTTAGATATCCGCGAGCCCCTAAAATTGCACCTTCTTTCTAGTTAGCATCCTTTGGAGCAAAAAAAAAGTGGGGGAGGGGAAAGGTAGAGTTTACAAAACAGTACTTTACGTTACCAGTATCATAAGAGACTTTCAAGATTTTTTTCTTTTTCTTCTGAAAGTAGAGTAGCTATGGAATCACACACATGTACATGTCAACAGAACACGTTGTTGGGACCGGCGCCGAGTCACAAAGAAAGCGGTGACCCCTTTCCTATTTACTTTCCCCCTAATACAAGGAACAGGTCGCCCGAAGGCTGTGGTCTTGCTGATGGCTGTCCAAATATGTGCTCCAGACACGGGAAGTGGGGCGCTATGCTGCCGGACGAGGTAAGGTGTTCGACGAAAACTACTGCAATGGCTCCCGTCCACAACGCCCTGTTTGAGGAGAGCGGTGTCACGGCGTATGACAACCAGGCCCGATAATTGAGCGTGGTGAGCGGTGGCCCTTTTCTTGATCAGTTGCACGAGCGTGAGACCTATGACCTAGCCGCTTTCTCTTCTCACATCAAGAAAGGGGCATGTTGGCGCTATAGCTAAAGTGTGGTGCCAATGCTTAGTCAAAAACGTCGACCTGGGCGGGTGTGAGCTCAGTGGAGATATCTTCATCTGGTTTCACAGTTTGTTGGTCCCGTAGCAAAATGCTTGCACTGTAATTACTCTAAATAAACGTCTAGTATGCTTTTACAGAAAGAAAATTGGTATCTGCAAGGTGTCCCAGACCCTATCATTGCGAATCTCCAGTGCCAGAATGACCGGACACAACACTTCAACAACCTATAGAAACGCTGATATAACTCTACAGAGTATATACCAATTTTGTAATTTATCATAGATGGTTCTTTTCCTTATTTGGTAGTTTTATCAATTATTCGAATACTTGGACGACAATGATCTATGGTAAAACACTCAGCACAATTCAGATTATCTTTCAGAATATCTCGTACAACATGATGAGAGGAGGTCGATCGGTCTGTATAGTTTGTGATTGAATGGTGAAATAGATCAAGTCGTGGGCTGATAAAGTCACCTAGTATATCCGCATGATGGGAAGTTATTGGATTGCCCCGCCGCGGTAGTCTAGTGGCTAAGGTACTTGGCTGCTGACCCTAAGGTCGCGCATGATGAGAAGTTATCGGGATGCCCCACCGTGGTGGTCAAGTGGCTAAGGTACTCGGCTGCTGACCCGCTGGTTGCGGGATAGAATCCCGGCTTCGGCGGCTGCATTTCCAATGGAGGTGGAAATGTTGTAGGCCCGTGTGCTCAGATTTAGGTGCATGTTAAAAAGAACCCCAGGTGGTCGAAATCTTCGGAGCCCTCCACTACGGCGCCTCTCATAATGAATTGGTGGTTTTGGGATGTTAAACGCCACTTATCAATCAATCAATTTATCGGGAGAAGAGGAAGAGTGTGAGGATAATTGTTACGTCACACACACGACGATAAACGTGATGATCTTTAGCAAACTATACTTTGTAAGAAACCAAGCAAAAGCACGAAAACAGCGAAGGAACCGGACAGGAGAATTGCTAGACTTACAACTTTTTTTTATTGATATAATGTATAAGGAGATGTTGGCGCACAAATATGGTGCCGGCTACTTCTTAGCCCTTGAGTGAAACTTGAATAGGTATCCTAAAATTGAACATACAAAGCAGTGAATGGAAAATAGAACACTCGGGCACAGATATGCAAAGATACACTTATACGCAGATATAATAACAAAATGGTATGGAAATGTTCAAAAGTCAAAGAATTAAGGCTCTGATAATGTCCTTCGTTATTATTCGGTCCAACCAGCACAAAACAGCAGAGCACACGCCTGGTCCTTATTAAGACATACTCACTTGTGTGTACATATTATTCGACACGTCATTCACTTCAGTACACATATATGATGGGTGTCACGTGTTACTTCACATAGTAAGTGCATTCATTATACAAATGAAACGTCGTTATTTCTTAGTACTTGTCAGCAATTCCACTGTCTTGTAAAAAACGTGTTAATGCTTTTAAAACGTTCGACTGTAGAACTCCAGTTAGTCACGGGCCCAGAAGTTTCTTCATGCTAAATGGTCTGCGGTGTAATGCCAACAGTTCTGATTTAAGACTGCGTCTCGCCGTGTCATGATGTAGACAGTCTAGAGAAGGTGACATACGCCTTCATCTTCAAATGCACAATCACAATCGGGAGTTTCAACTCTGCAAAATCTGTGCACAAAATGTTTTGTGTATGCAGTGCCTAGCCTCATTCGATGAATTAGAGTTTTGATGCTTTTATCTAATGCCAGCGTATTTTGATTTCAGTAAATGGATCGATGTGATATAAATCACAGCTCTTTGAACTGTGGTCAAACCAAGCAGTATTGCTTATTCTGCAAGTTGTAGTCTTTATAAAACTACGCCATTCATTTTTCGAAATTGGTGAAGAAACAGTAACGTCTTTAGGATGTGCTTGTCGTGCTGCTTCATCGGCAGCTGTGTTTCCAGGAATGTTGCAATGGCCAAGGATCCACTGGAATTTGATCTCATGTTGCAACTTGTTTGCTTTGGTGAGCCCTTTCAGCATTTCGTATGTCATACTATGACTAATTACTGTCATGTTTGTACTGGAAAGTGTTCTTAATGTGGCCTGTGAGTCACAGAAAAGTACCTATTTTCTCGCGTCTGCTGCCGAGTTCATAAACTTTATAGCAAACATAATCGTAAGAAGCTCAGCTGTAGTAGATGACGTCATGCGACATAACCTAAATGATTCCTGAGTATTGAGCTGTGGTATAATAAATGCCGATGTCGAAGACGTTGTAATACTTGGGCCATCTGTGTAATTGTGCATGTACCCTGGATACCGCATGTGTATCTGATAAAGCGATAGTTGTTGGGCAGCGTGTATGAGCATGTCTCTCTGATAATGCCATCCACTGAGAATTCATTGCTTGGTATTGCAAGCAGCCATGGAGCTCCATAATTCATTTCTCGGTAATATATGTACATTGCTCTGTATTTATTTATGAGCATTACTTTTATCCCTTCGTAAATCTTCAGTGCTAATGGGTGGTCCTTGTGTTGCGTCTGTAAGCGAAAAAAAATGATGGCGTGTTTCAATTGTTCTCATAACTAGAAACGGTGGTTGTCGAGTCTCTGCTATTACAAGGCTGCTAGATGTCGCCCGTAGAACACCTAGGCAGACGCGCAGTCCCATAGCTAATAGTCTTAGAAGTCACTCTTCTGATGCTTACTGATTTACGTTGGTAGCGTATAAGAAGAAACGAGCAGAGGGTATTCCAGTCATCTTTCGTCTAACAGCTGAAGGAGCTAGTCTCTGGAAAGTGAACCCCAATCCGGTGTCAGCCGAAGTAGTTTGCGCAGCTAAAGAGAAAGTACAGTAATTCAGAACGACCAGAGATGGAAGCTTCAGTGTCAGCGTTGCTTCCTTAGCTTCAGCCAAGCGTCTTCTGAAGCTTTCGATTGTAAGTGGCCTGGAAGTTAAGCCTTTCATCCCAGAGTCATACACTGGGAACGTTGGGAAAGTAAAGCATGTGCCTCTGCAGTATTCAGACGAACAACTCCTAGAGTACTTGAGAGATGTAGGGGTTATATCGGTGCGGCAGCAAATGAAATATTACCGCCAGGAAGGTAGAGCAGTTACGTCACGTCCACTTCACTCAGCGATTCTCATTTTTCGAGATGACCCCCCAATTTTAGGAAGAACCTATTCAGGATTCACCAGTCACTCAGTGGAAGAATATCTTGGTCCAGCACTTTGGTGCTATAACTGCCAGCGATTTGGACACGTGGTGAAAAGTTGCCGAAGCACACGCCGGTTTAAGATCTGCTCAGAACACCATCATAAGAAGTGCGAGTCAGTTATTCAGCCTAAGTGTGCAAACTGTGCAGGTAATCACGCTGTCTCTTATTCAGACTGCGCGCAAAGTAAGCTGCTGCAAAAATGCGTCGGCATGAGCTTATCCATGAAAGAAAACAGCGCCCCAATGCACCCTCTCCAAACCTTGAGATTGTTCATCCTGTACGTTACTCTACCTCAGCGCACACCGCGACTTACTACTAAATATTTATTAAACGAAACCCCCACACGCATGAACCATCAGTGCATTCGTGAATGGGCTATCTGGGCGTAGTGCGTTGCACATTTAACAATACAAAGCCAAGAATTAAGCATGTCTAGGTGTCGCGAAAATAGCGCAATGCCACAAAACGCCAAATATTGACACCACTTGAACCTGTTGACTAAAATTAAGGTTTCGCATCACATATGTCACGTAGCCTTTTTTATCATTTCGAAAGACTTCGCAACTTTCATGTTAAATGTATTTCTAAATTCTTTTTTATTACACCCTGATTTAAAATCAGGAACGCAGCTACAGCCTTTGCAGCGCAGACATACGTGAGATTCGAAATTTGCTGATCATGCGGCCGTGTCCACAAAGGTCAGAAGAGCAGATCAGCTTCCATGACAGACTGCGTGAATGTCGCATTATACACCCTACAAGTACTGGTCGAAACTCACCTCTGCACTGCAATGGCTCTGCGTCACATAGTTCAAATAAAAAAGAGCCATGGGTAAAGGAATAAAAAATAAGCTTCAACATAAAATATTTAAATCCTTCAAAATGTAACAAAACATGGCAAAGCATCGTGTTCAAATCGTCCACCAGATTTCCTTACAGAAAAAAAAATCGCGTTGCTACATATTGATTGCAGGGTAACGTCGATACTCTGATTGAAGATGTGCTCTTTGTAACACCTTAACACCTGTGCAACTGTGAAATGACTCATATAGGCTATTTATGCACGTGTTGCTAGGTTGTGTGTGGGTAAGATTCCTGCAATAAACATTGTGTTTGAAGTCAAGCGCTTGATCTGTCTGGCTCTGCTCATTGGCTATCTTGGTGTCTTTCATTGGAATCCTCTTCCGAATATTATGAAGACTCGCATAAGCGAGCTCCGTTAGTGATGTAGTGTTTCACACACTGTTGTGAAGATTCGGACACTAGATTTACTTAGTCGAAGGTAGCAAACGGGCGAAGTAAGGCGCAGATTACTCGGTTTGATTGTCTCGCGAGTGCATGACAAAGCGGAGGAAACACAAGATATTACCCGCATGTATTCATGTTCTGTGCAGTACTTCACACGAAGTTTATGGTGGTTTCGATTGATATGTGAGGTTTAACGTCCCAAAACCACAATATAATTACGAGAGATGCCGTTGTGAAGGGCACCGGAAATTTCGACCACCTGGGGTTCTTTAACGTGCACCCAAATCTGAGCACAAGGGCCTACAACCTTTCCGCTTCCATCGGAAATGCAGCCGCCGTAGCCGGGATTCAATCCCGCAACCTGCGGGCTGTTTATGGTGATCCTAATCTCGCCAAATTCTCTACCTTGGTGAACCTGCCAACTGGATCGTTTGTTTGATACAGCACACTTCATCTGTTGTGTTCGTCTCTTTCACTCTTCATTAAAGGCCGTGTTCCAATTTCTTAACTGACTTTTTCTTCATACGCATGCCCCAAACAGCTGGCTCTTGTTCATTTAGACTATAAGCAACTGCTTTTATACGCATAATTTGTTAGTCAGTACTTTTGCTTGTCTCATTCATTCTTTTTGGAGTGCCCTGATGTATTGTGCTCAATATTTCACCTTGCTATGTACCAACTAGGCCCAACAGAAGTTTCACTCAAGACGCGCGCTTCGCCTGCATGCAAATGCTATACTGCGCTACACGCGTACTTGACTATCACCTTTACCACATAGCACCACACACCTCAATCATTTTTCGTTGCGAAATGCTTGGAATTTTAACACCACTGATATATGCGTGACGGCGCGAACGTAAAAAATCTAAACGCTTGACCTTCACATTCAGCAGAAAAATTGAAAAAATTACAACAGAAGACATAATTTCTGACGTCACGCACAGAAATGAGAACAATTTAGGCGACGTTCTAGTCTTTTTTTCTGTTTTATGGTTCACCGTGCGTTTCTTTGCAGTGTAGTTAAAAATAAGTGTTGCAATTTCTTTTTTTTCTTTTACGTAACATCAATTACTTAAAACCTTGATGCACCCAGATCATCCATGCAATGTTGTGAAGGAGGGACGTCCAGCTGCTATAATAAAAAAATCATTTTTGGTCATCACATTTGCATTGAAGTGGTTTATTCGTCTTCACAGTAGCAGATAACCCTTCCTTTATTGAACGCACACCGCTACTGTCCTGGCGGGATAGCGATGCAGCCTGCAAGGAAGCTTCATTGTTGTTCTTCAAAAACTGTTGAACAAGGCCTGGCGCTGGGTTTGACGGGTGAGTTTCGGAGAGAAATTGCTGTAGCGCCGATGCATGGGGATGCCTGCGCGTGGTTAGGCTCCGGTTACAGCAACGCGTGACGGGGCGCGGCCGAAGAATGTTAACGCCCAGAGCGGCACTGAGTGGGCGCTCGTAGCTTGCACCCCATCTTCTCCTCGACAAGGCAAGAGCACGCGTCAAACGGACGTCAAAGAAAAGAATGACTCGGTTGAGATTGACAAGCTGCTCTCTGAGAACTCTAACGCCCTACGTTTCACTATCATATTCACGAAAAAAATACAGGTTCAATTTTCATTTTATGCCTAGTGCCTAAATGTCCGTGCGTGACGTCAGAAATTTCAAAATGTGTTTTTCGTATTTACGCGACATTATCTCGAATAAATTTTCTGAAACTTCGTATGCTGGATGGATGGCACCCACGGATAATAACGCATGTTAAGGCGTTTTTTAGCCGGCAACCAGCCATCATAACGCTATGGTGACAGTCATGGCCAAGCACGCACTCCCACTACGATCGGTGTCCTTGTTGGGTGGCCCCACTAGAAGGTACTCAAGAGTTCGACCCATTTCAGAGTTCAGAGGCTTCGCAACAATTACCCTGGGGTCGAACAGGGAGCCGCCTGGTGACCTAACAGCCTGATACTATGAGCTGGTCATAATAAGCCTTCAGGCGCTCCACCTTGATGATGTCGCACCCGCGGCGGCGCATGTCCGAAGATTGTTCGACGGGTTCAATCAGATAGTTGACCGGAAATGTGCGCTCAATGACACGGTAAGGACCTTCGTATTTGGGAAGGTGTTTGGAAGAGAGGCCAGCTACAGAGGTCGGGATCGAAAGACATACAAGCGCACCAGAAAGGAACGTGGGCACAGAAGTGATGGAGCCATTACGAATACTCTTCTTCCGCTCTTGCTCATGCGTCGTAAAAGTCTTGGCAAGCTCGCGACACTCTTCAGAAAGCCTGGCTGTCTCAGAAATAGGTGCACACTACGATGAGTCCGGCGTGTACGGTAGTATCGTGTCCATGGTGTGCGACGGGTGCCTTCCGTACAGCAAGAAGAAAGGTGAAAAACCAGTCGTGCTCTGAGAGGCAGTACTGTAGGCGTAGATGATTAAAGGCAGTATATTATCCCAATTCGTGTGGTTGGCGGCGACGTACATCGAAAGCATGTCATTACAAATACTCTTCTGCCGCTGTTGCTCATGCGTCGTAAAAGTCTTGGCAAGCTCGCGACACTCTTCAGCAAGCCTGGCTGTCTCAGAAATAGGTGCACACCCAGATGGATCCGGCGTGTACAGAAGTATGGTGTCCATGGCGTGCGACGGGTGCCTTCGGTACAGCAAGAAGAAAGGTGAAAAACCAGTCGTGCTCTGAGGGGCAGTGCTGTAGGCGTAGGTGATGAAAGGCAGTATAATATCCCAATTCGTCTGGTTGGCGGCGACGTACATCGAAAACATGTCATTACAAATACTCTTCTGCCGCTCTTGCTCATGCGTCGTAAATGTCTTGGCAAGCTCGCGACACTCTTCAGCAAGCCTGGCTGTCTCAGAAATAGGTGCGCACACAGATGGATCCGGCGTGTACAGAAGTATGGTGTCCATGGTGTGCGACGGGTGCCTTCGGTACAGCAAGAAGAAAGGTGAAAAACCAGTCGTGCTCTGAGGGGCAGTGCTGTAGGCGTAGGAGATAAAAGGAAGTATATTATCCCGATTCATGTGGTTGGCGGCGACGTACATTGAAAGCATCTCGCCGAGGCTGCGGTTAAAGCGTTCGGTGAGGCCATTCATCTGCGGGTGGTAAGCAGTAGTTTTGTCGTGGACAAAATGGCACTCTGTCAGAATGGCTAAGACGACTTCCGACAAGAAGACATGGCCTCGATCGCTGAGAAGCTCTTGGGGTGGTTCGTGGCACACTATGAATTCAATGGCATGAGTGATCCTTCAATGATGGCAGCCAGCAGAGTGCTGCATGATGGTCGGTGATGACATCGAATGGGCCACCATACCAATAAAGTCGAAACTTTGTAAGGGCCCGGACGATCGCTACACTCTAAAGGCCGTTTCACATGACACAAAAAGTAGCGATTTGCCGGCTGCGCATTCGCTCGCAGCGAAAAAAAAAAGGGCAGTTCGCTCCCGCCGCAGCGGTCCGCGGTGAGCTTCCAACATGTTGGAAATTTTCGCTTTGATCGCAGCGGCGGTAGCGATTTTGTGTCGGGACCCGTCGAAGTAGGGGTGATCCGGGCAAGCCGTCGAAGTAGAGTCGATGTGTTTGTTTTGGTAATGGCCAACGCTGTGCATTTCAAAACGAATTCAGACTGGAAGGTGTTCTTAAATGACGAAACAAGCTGGCCTTTCGTTACCGTTCACGGTAACTTCATGATATCATAATGCACATATTATTACATTACATTCGTGTCTGTCACAAAGAGGGGTAGCAAGAACTCGTCGCTCCAGTCACAGAGCGAAAATCGCGGACCATTCGCGGTCCATGTGAAACGAAACCGTCATTAGGGATGGTTGCGAACAGATTGATTGGAGCAATGTTAACGATTTTCTTCGCATCAATCGCAGCATGTGAAACAGCCTTAAGGCAAAATTACCCGAAAAGGAGTAACGGAGCCCAATAGGCATGCGCGATGAACAGATAGACCGTTGAGGAGGAACCACAGAGGGAAGCCTGCCGCGCGAAACCACTTAGTCTCCAAACCCGCTCCAAAGGGGTGAACCGCTCGGGGAATGCAGGCAGCGTGAAAAGCGTTGCCAAGGTGACTAGCCGTCCTTCTATTCTGCTGGCTGAGTCTTTCCCCCTATTTCGCTGGCGATGGTTTGCGTTACGTCGCGTTCAGAGTGCTCGACCACGGCCGCCTGGATTCGAAGATCTAAGAATTACGACGTGGTGCTTGTGTGTACGCTTGTTTGATCGTGGGCTGCTGCTTTTGCGTTTCGCTGCACCCATGAAGTCTGCACCAAGTCTCGACACGCCACCACGCCTCGCTGTATATGTCTGGCTTCAAGATAGTCACTACCAACACACGACAGCAACAGTTGGGAAGGCCAATACGGCGACCGAGAAGACAGCAGGCCTATCAGATATATACTTCAGTCCGACTCAAGGCGGAAACAGCGCTGGATTCTGAGGTAAGTAGGTTATCATTCCTTATTCTACTCTACTTGTCGCGTGTGCGATACGGATCGGTTTGCTGGCAATGGCCTCGGTCGTGTTGTATATCGCATGCACGAAATGCATCGCGAATGTCCGCTTCGGCGTCTGCACTTCGCCTGTGCTTTGCGACCACCTGGAAATTGGCCGCCATTGCTGTCGGCCCCCCAATACGCTCGCTCATCGAGTGCTCACCTGTCTTCGCAGCCGCGATGAGCTCCGGGCTTACGATATTGGGCTGAGACCTCGTCGCTGTGTTGGGAGTCGTCTAAAACACGCTGCGGGTCCTCATAAAGAGCTTGGTTGTAGTATGTCGCGCGCTGCAAGTGCACCAGCATGGGCTGGCAGGGCTTTCGCTAGCGTCAGAACTCACTGAAATCTGGTCGCCATTACAATTGGCTTTCCAGTCAGCCGGTCGCAACAGCCTGGCGCCGTTCATTGGCCGTGGCGGCGGACTGGCGTTTGCGCGCTGCACTCACTCAAGTTTTTGGAAAAGGGCCGCATCACCATCAATTTCTTCGGCGCTAGCTCAAAAGCAACTCAGCGCAATTCGTGGCGGCGGCCAAGCGTACGCTTGCTCTCCTGTTCGAAGTTCTCTGGTGGCAGACGCTCCGCGTGCAGCGCCGTGTTTGGTCTCGCATTCGGTGGCTCGAGCTGAAAGACGTCGCTCGCTTAGGACTCACCGACTTGTTAGCGACACGGTGGTTCACGGAGTTGTGGCATCGGCCACCGCTGCTAAGCTGTTGCGCTATGGGGTTCGATATGAGTCTTTGACGATGTGTGACATCACGGTGAAATTATTAACATGTCATATCTCACGTATATTTTCATTTCACCTTGCACGTATTTCTCATATGCATTTGTATTCATATGCTGTCCCGTGTGACTCACTATTTTACATACTTATGGTGCAGCCGTGGGCACACACCGTGCTGAAGACTGTTCACGCTGGCGTCTGCGATGCCTCTCATTTATTTATTTCATCAGAGCAGCTTCAGAACTGTGCGAGTTGTGAAAGTAAAGTTATTTGTGTGTCATTTTTTTAACGCTTGTTTTTATATTAGTGTGCACGTACTTGTCATATGCGTGCATCTTCATCTTCTGTCACGCGTGACTAACTGTTTTTACTCTATTATTGTACGTGCAGCCGTGGGAACACAACAGGCAGAAGGCTGCGTGCGCTGGCGTCTGCAATGCCTGTCATCTATCGCTTCTGTCGGAGGAGCTTCACAAGGAGTGGACAAGATGTGACAACGAGACTGCACTTGTACACTTCACCATGAATTCACTTAAAAGAATGAAGAAACTTCATATGTATGTAGAAAAATAAAAGATTCCGATGTCTCACTTTTGTCTTTCGTTGGTGCCGTTACTGCGAAAGCAGTTGCACATAGATAGCTAACTAATTTTTCGAGTGTTCTTTTCTGTGCAATTTGTAGCTCACTGCGCAGAAAAACAGGCGAAAAATAATTAGGCCTGGCGGAAAATAAACAAAAACAATGTTTGAACTGAGGACAAAAAGTTCATCCGATTGGAGTATTTGAGTGATCAACCATTCGTCCGGCAAAGTGCCATTGTGAGGACTAACAGTTGCCTGGTAAGGTGTAAATGTGAGGATTAACAGTTGCCCGGTAAGGTGTAAATGTGAGAATTACCAGTTGCCCGGTAAGGTGTAAATGTGAGGACTGAATGTTAGTCCTGTGATCTGAATTAAGACTAACGGTTACTCACTAAGGTGTAATTGTGAGGACTAAATGTTAGTCCTTTGATCTGAATTGTGGGACTAACGGTTACTCAATAAGGTGTAAACGTGAGGACTTTATGTTAGTTCCTTGAGCTTGTCTATGAGGACTAACTGTTAGACACGGTGCCGTTATTCTTTAAAGGAATTAATGATTGTGGCAGCCCCACTAGTCCCCAAAAATACGAACCACACACCCTTTTAACACCCTTTTGCCTTAGAGTGTAGGCACTCTTTCTCCGTGACGGTGTAGTTTGTCTCAGCTCTCGTGAGCGTAGGGCTTGCATATGCTACGACATATTCAGGGAATCTGGGTTCACACTGCGCCAAGACAGCGCCAAGACCTACTCGCTGGCGTCCATGTGCATCTTCGTTGGGGCCGTAGGGCCGTAGTGGCGTAGAATGGGAGGAGAAGTCAACAAACGGCGGAGCTTTGGAAACGTGTCATCGCTCTCGGATTACCACGAATTGAGGGGCCCGTTACCTCTAAAGAGCTTCGTCAGTGGTGATATGATCGTGACAAAGTTTCGTATGAAACGTTGGAAGTATGACCACAGGCCCACGAAACTACGCAGTTCTTTGACGGACGTAGGTTTGGGGAATTCGGCCATGGCGCGAAGCTTGGCTGGATCAGGAAGAATGCCGTCCTTGGGCACGACGTACCCTAAGATGGTGAGTTGCCGTGCTGCAAAGCGGCACTTCTTCAGATTTAGTTGCAAGCCGGCATTGCTCACACGTGCAAAAACTTCTTTCAGACGTTGAAGATGCGGGGAGAAATCCAGCGCGAAGACAACGACATCATCGAGGTAACACAAGAACGTGTACCATTTCAAGTTGCGCAGAACGGTGTCCACCATGCGCTCAAAGGTCACAGGTGCATTACATAGACCCAACGGTATCACGTTGTACCCGTAAAAGCCGTCAGGTGTGACGAAGGCGGTCTTCGGAAGAGCGTCGTCAGCCATAGGTACTTGCGAGTACCCCGAGCGCAGATCGAGAGAAGAAAAAAAATTGGCTCCGTGAGGGCTGTCAATCATGTCATCGATGCGCGGCAGTGGATAAACATCTTTGCGAGTGATCCTATTGAGCTGTCTGTAGTCCACACAGAACCGCACAAAACCGTCTTTTTTCGCAACAACAACAGGACACACCAATGGACTGTCCGAGGGCTGAATAACGTCGCGTCGGAGCATATCGTCATCCTGCTCGTTAATTACCCGACATTCAGCAGGCGACACGCGATATGGACGTTGCCGTAAAGGTAGATGGGCACCAGTGTCGATGCGATGCGGAACAGCGGACGTGCGATCGAGAGAACTTCGCCCGACATTGAAAGAAGAACGATATTCTTGCAACAGGTCCAGAAGCTGGAAACGCTGTACCGCCGTAAGGTTGTCAGCAATTTAGGGGCCGAATACTTCAGCAGATGACGGATCAGAAGTGGAAACAGCATTGATGGTACGCGAACTGGGACAACGTGAGTCATACGTCCAGGACTTGTGCGTCGTCGACTGGTTCCACTCTGCCGAGACATCCCCCTGGAAGCAAGGTAACAATGTGTACGGGGATGGCTTGGTTACGAAAAGAGCAGCGTTGCCCTGGGTGACTTGCGCGGTCGCGAAAAGTACTAACAACCCTTTCCTACTACAAGTGTGGTCTGTTGGCGAAACGAGTGCAATTGTGCCGGAGAGACCAGCGCAGTAGACCGACACAGCCGTCGTCGAGTTTGGAGGCACTGTTGTATGGTCTTTCATGAGAATCTTGCTCAGTGTCGAGGGACTGTTTTCTGGCGTTAAATGCGAGAAGGGTGATAGTTCAATTTCGGTGGAGGCACAATGGATGACGGCGTCGTGGCGGGAGAAAAAGTCCCATCCCAGGATGACGTCATAAGAGCATACCGGAATGATGATGAACCTGGCGACAAACAGAACGTCGTGACAACGCGAGCTCTGCACCCTGCTGTAGAATGAATACGATGCAAACTAGCAGTACGGAATGACAATCCAGAAAGGGGCGTCATCACTTCTCGAAGTAAGCGGCAAAGTTTTTCGTCCATAACTGATACGGCAGCTCCAGGGTCATTAGCCGATGCATGAACACTGTCCACATGCACGTCAACGACATTCGAGGGGCTGCTCTGAGGGCTTTCACATTGCGATAGCGTCACAGTCTTTGCCTCTAAAACTGCGACGACTATAGTTTTCCCGCTCATGAGCAGCCGAACTTGGCCGCATGGTGGACAGGGAACGACGTCGTGGAGACGGCGACCTTCGAGAAGACGGACCTGGGCGAGACGGCAGTGGTATAGACGGCGGTTCGTTGTTATAGGCACGGCTCAGCCGGCCATCAAACAGGCGAAGAAATGAGAGCCGGCTGTACGCGAGAGCAATAACGTGCTACGTGACTGGCGTAACCGCAGGCAAAGCAGACAAGCCGGTTGCTGGGTGTGCGCCATCGGTTCGCCGGGGTTTATCTCGCGCTTGTCACAAAAGCCGATGGACAGAACAGTGGCTCGAAAGGCTGCATGGTGGGCTGAAGCTGAGGCTGAGGGGTTGCGTCAACATACGTAGCGAGCATACCCACTGCAAAGGACGGAGGTCGAGCGGTAGCTTCGGCGTAAATCAAAGGGACGGGTGCTAGAATAACTTGAGGCGGCCTGGCGACCACTTGGGCGTAACTGAGGGGCGCAGGAGCCAGATATTGTTGGAGTTGGTACGCAGGCATGACCTTCGCTATTTCCTGCTCAATCGCCCGACGGATGGGAGGGAGAAGGGTAGTGGCCGAGTGTTCAACAGCCAGTGCATGGGAAAAGGGCAGGAGAGAGATCTAGCGCGTGATTTCCTCACGGATGAAAGACTTGAGGTCTGCCTTCAACGCCACTTGGACACTACTGGCCTCCAAGCCAGCAAGCGTTGCAGCTCGCGGTGGGGAGCGACGGGTCATCGAACGCTGCTGGCGGAGCTCACCTCAACCACAGTGCCAGGGTTTTTGGCGAGCATCATATCGTGAAGGCATCATCATCAATGCCTTTCGTGATGTTTCGGATCTTGTCAGACTCGGGACGGTGTGATTGGATTTGTTACACAAGTCCAGGACATCTTCAATGTAGCTGGTGAATGACTCACCAGCCTGCTGAGCGCGTTCGCGTAGCGCTGCTGGGCTTGCAGCTTACGAATGGCAGGGCGGCCGAAAACGTTGATTACTGCTGCCTTTATAACGAACCAGGTTATAAAATCAGACGTGTGGTTGTTGTACCACAAACTGCTACGCCCGAAAGGTAAAACACCCAGTTCGTCAACTTGCCTTCCTCGTCCCAATTGTTGGGGACGCTCACGCGCTCGTAAATGGTGAGCCAGTCGTCCACGTCAGTGCCATCAGCGCCAGTGAAGATGGGTGGATTGCGGATCCTAGGGGACACCGGGACAATTGAGGGTGGCATGGGAGGAGGCATTTGCTGAGAGGCGTGGTTGGGCATGGTAGATGGCAGGGCACGTGATCGAAGCTCCAAGGGCATCGAAAGGGAACGCAGCACTCTCCACCAATTTGTTAAGTCGTTTATTCTGGCAACCAGTGATCATATGCTTTGGGGACAGTCACGGCCAAGCACGGACCCCCAGCGCGAGCGGCGTCCTTGTTGGGTGGCCCCACTAGAAGGCACTCAAGAGTTCGACCCAATTCAGAGTTCGGAGGCTTCGCTACACGCACTTTATTTTTAAGCACTTTATATTTTAACGCTCTTTATTTTTAAAAGCTGCGTAGAATTTAGTAGACGCTTCAAAATCTATGACGTCATGGTTGTGGAAATCCTAATGTGACGAACCCAACTGTATTTTGTTTTCGCGTGTTCTCGCACGTTTTCGCGCTTACCAAGCGCCATATCACGGTAGGAGCGGTGTTTTCGTGTCTGGAAATTCTAATACGTGAAAACTTGTTTTGCGCTTCAGTGTCCCTTCAATTAAAGTGGAAAGTTGGGCAAGTAGGACTGGTTTAAGATGTTAAATGCCGCTAATGACAGGGTAGAGAATGGCAGGCACTGTCTTGTCAAGAAGACACAAGTCAAGAAGGCATAATAAAAAGGACTTGCCTTAACCCTTGCTTAAACCTTGCTTTAGCAATGTTTTGCTCCCATGAAACAACCTTTCATCACATCAATCTTTCACTGGAATTGTCTTCATAATTACAAATGTCTCCCACAGATGACCTTAGGAACCACACTCAATTCCTCACAGCCAGTTGGTGCTGATCGGAATAACCTCATGTATTTGAATTCTGTATCCCTTCCTTTTCTCCCTCATGTTGTCGTGCGACGAAAAATGTGCCAGTTTGACCCATTTCAGTGTTCGGCAGCTTCTCTACAATTACACCGGGGTCGAAGAGGGAGCCGCCTGGCAACCTAACAGCTTGTCACTACGAGTGGGTTATAGTAAGCCTTCAGGCATCCCACGTTGACTATGTCGCGCCCGCGACGGCGCATGTCCGAAGATTGATCAATTGGCTCGATAAGATAGTTGACTGGAGATGTGCGCTCGATCACACGGTAGGGACCTTCATAATTCGGGAGTAGTTCTGAAAAAAAGGCCAGCTACAGAGGTCAGAATGAAGAGCCATAAAAGGGAACCAGGAAGGAACGTGGGGTCAGAAGTACCGGAGCCATCACGAATACTCTTCTGGCGCTCTTGCTCATGCGTCGTAAATGTCTTGGCCAGCTCGCGACACTCTTCAGCAAGCCTGGCTGTCTCGGAAATAGGTGCTCACTCAGATGGATCCGACGTGTACGGAAGTATCGTGTCGATGGTGTGTGACGGGTGCCTTTCGTACAGCAAGAAGAGAGGTGAAAAACCGGTCGTGCTTTGAGGGGCGGGGTTGTAGGCTTAGGTGACGAAGGGCAGTATAGTATCCCAATTCGTGTGGTTGGCAGCGACGTACATCGACAGCATGTCGCCGAGGGTGTGGTTAAAGCATTCGGTCAGACCATTCGTCTGCGGGTGGTAACCAGTAGTTTTGCGGTGGACAGAATGGCACTCAGTGAGAATGGCGTCGACGACTTCTGACAAGAATACACGTCCTCGATCGCTGAGAAGCTCCTGGGGTGGACCGTGGCGCAGTATGAATCGATGCAGTAAGAAGGACGCAACATCACGCGCCGTAGCCGCAGGGAGAGCAGCGGTTTCGGCGTATCGCGTTAAATGATCTACGGCGACAATGGCCCAGTGGTTGCCAGCGAACGTCAGAGAAAGTGGTCCATAAAAATCGATACGTATGCGCCCAAACGGACGGTCAGGGCAAGGTAACGGTTGAAAACCGGCTGGTGACATGTGTGTGTACTGTTTGCGGCGTTGACAAGCGAGACAGGGGCGAACGAACTGCAGGACGTAGCGGTACATCGCGCCACAAGTAGCGTTGTCGAATGCGATGGTAGGTTTTGAATACCGCAGAGTGCGCGCATTGCGGTTAAGAATGGGAGGATTCACATATCTCTGACCGCAGACTGCGGGGTATCACGAGAAGGCACTGCCGGCCATAGGCGTCGTAATTGCGTCGGTATAGGAGGCCGTCACGAATGGCGAAATGGTGAGCTCGACAACGAAAGGCACGCGTGGATGGCGTTGCGGATCAGAGAGCAGGTCGATCAGTGGGGCGATCTAATTATCATTTCGCTGTTTGGTAGCGATGATGTCAACATCAATGGCAGAAGCAGCAACCGAGGATACTGAGCAGAGCACGTCAGCTTCAGATAGAGGGGAGCGCGAGAGGCGTCGGCGTCAGCATGCTCGCATCCGTTGCGGCAGAGCACGCGGATGTCGTAGTCTTGTAAGCGAAGAGCCCAACGGGCGAGACGGCTTGAGGAATCCTTCAGTGATGACAGTCAGCATAGTGCCTGATTGTCGGTGACGACATCGAATGGGTGACCATACAAATAAGGACGAAACTTTGTAAGGGCCCAGACGATCGCCTGGCACTCTTTTTCGGTGACGGTGTAGTTTGTCTCGGCTCTCGTGAGCGTACTGCTTGCATATGCTACGACATAATCAGGGATTCAGGGTTTGCGCTGCGCTAGGACAGCGCCGAGGCCTACCCCACTGGCGTCCGTGTGCACCTCTGTAGGGGCCGTAGGGTCATAGTGGCGTAGAATGGGAGGAGATGTCAACAAATGGCGGAGCTTTGCGAACGCGTCGTCGCACTCGGATGACCACGAATTAAGGGTACCGTTACCTCCAACGAGCTTCGTAAAGGCTGATATGATCGTGGCAAAGTTTCGTATGAAGCGTCGGAAGTACGAGCACAGGCCCACGAAACTACGCAGTTCTTTGACGGACGCAGGTTTTGGGAATTCGGCCACGGCCCGAAGCTTAGCTGGGTGAGGAAGAATGCCATCCTTCGACACGACGTACCCTAGGATGGTGAGTTAACGTGCTGCAAAGCGGCACTTCTTCAGATTTATTTGTAAACCGGCATTGCTCGCACGTGCGAAAACTTTTTTTAGACGTTGGAGATGCATGGAGAAATCTGGAGCGCAGACAACAACATCATCGAGGTAACACAAGCACGTGTGCCATTTCAAGTTGCGCAGAACGGTGTCCATCATGCGCTCAAATGTCGCAGGTGCATTACACAGACCAAACGGCATGACGTTGAATTCACACAAGCGGTCGGGTGTGATGAAGGCAGTCTTCGGTCGAGCGTCATCAGCCATGGGTACTTGCCAGTACCCCGAGCGCAGATCGAGAGAAGAAAAAAATTGGGCTCCGTGAAGGCTGTCAATTGCGGCATCGATGCACGGCAGGGGGTAGACATCCTTGTGAGTGATCTTAATGGGCCATCTGTAGTCCACACAGAACAGCACAGAACCATCTTCATTTGCAACAAGAACAACAGGAGACGCCCATGGACTGTGTGAGGGCCGAATGACGTCGCGTCGGAGCATATCGTCAACCTGCTCGCTAAATTCCCGGCGTTCAGCAGGCGCCACGTGGTATGGACGTGGCCGTAATGGTGGATGGGCACCAGTGTCGATACGATGCGTAACAGTGGACGCGCGACCACGAGAACTTCGCCTGACATCGAAAGAAGAACGGTATTCTTGCAGCAGGTACAGAACCTGGGAACGCTGTACTGACGTAAGGTTGTCATCATTGTATGGGCCAAATACATTAGGAGATGATGGATCAGAAGTACAAACAGTACTAATGGTACGCGAATCGGGACAACGTGAGTCTTCAGCTACGTCCAGAACTTGTGCGTCGTTGACTGGTTCCACTCTGCCGAGACATTCCCCTTGAACCAAGGTAACAGTGTATGGGGATGGGTTGGTCACAAAAATAGCGGAATTGCCCTGGGTGATTTGCACGGTTGCGAAAGGCACTAGCAACCTTTTCCTTCTGGAAGCACGGTCGGATGGCGAAACGAGTGCAATTGTGTCGGAGATACCAGTGCAGTAGTCCGATACACCCATCGTCGAGCTTTGAGGCACTATAGTATCGTCTTTCACGAGAATCTCGCTCAGTGTCGAGGGACCGTCTTCCAGCGTCAAATGCGAAAGGTTCAAATTTGGCGGCGGCACAATGAATGATGGAGTCGTTGCGGAAGAGAAAATCCCATCCCAGGATGACGTCATGAGAGCATGCAGGAGTGATGACGAATTGGGTGACATACGGAACGTCCTAAACGACAACGCGAGGTGTGGAGCCTGCTGTAGGGTGAACATGATGTGAACTAGCGTTACCAAAGGACAACCCAGCAATTGGCGTCGTCGAAGAAAGCGGCAAAGGTGTTCGTTCATAACTGATACGGCAGCTCCAGCGTCAATAAGAGCAGACGCATGAACGCCGTCCACAAGCACGTCAATGACATTATGTGGGCGGCTCTGAGGGCTTTCAGTATGCGTAAGCGTTGCAGTCCTTGCCTCTGGGACTGCGAAGACTAATTTTACCGCTCATGAGCAGCCGAACTTGGCCGCATGGGGAACAGAGACCAACGTCGTGGTAGCGGCGACCTTCGAGGAGACGGACCTGGGCGAGACATTGGCACAGACGGCAGTTCGTCGTTATACGGATGGCTAAGGTGGCCAGCAACAGGAGATGAAATGGGAACCGGCTGTACTCGAGAGCAATAACGGGCTACGTGACCAGCGTAACCGCAAGCAAAGCAGATGGGCCGGTTGTCGGGTGTGCGTCATTGGTTCCCCGGGGTGGGTCTAGCCTGAAACGGTGGCTCGAAAGGCTTCATGGTGGGCTGAAATTGAGGCTGAGGGGTGTCGCCAACATACGCAGCCGGCATACCTGCTGCAAAGGACGGAGGTCGTGCGGCAGCTTCGGCGTAAGACAGAGGTGCAGGCGCTTGAACGACTGGAGGCGGCCTGGCGACCACTTGTGCGTAACCTTGGGGCGCAGGGGCCGGAAGTTGTGGTTGGTACGCAGGCATGACTTCCGCTATTTACTGCTCAATCGCTCGGCGGATGGGTAGAAGAATAGTAGTTGCCGATTGTTGAACAGCTGGTGGGTGGGCAAAGGGAAGGAGAGAGAACTGGCGCGCGATTTCTTCACGTATGAAGGACTTGAGGTCTGCCAGCAGCGCCACCTGATCACATCTCGCCTCCAAGCCAGCAAGCCCCACATCTCGTGGTGTGGAGCGATGGGTCATCGAACGCTGCTGGCGGAGCTCCTCGTAGCTCTGGCACAGCGTGATGACCTCAGCTACTGTGCCTGGGTTTTTAGCAAGCAGAATCGTGAAGGCATCATCGTCAATGCCCTTCATGACGTTCTGGATCTTGTCTGATTCGGACATGCTGTCGTTGGATTTCTTGTGCAGGTCCAGGGCATCTTCAATGTAACTGGTAAATGATTCACCAGTCTGCTGAGCGCGTTCGCGTAAGCGCCGCTTCGGCTTGAAGCTTACGAACGGCAGGGCGGCCAAAAACGTTGGCGATAGCTGTCTTGAAATCAGACCAGGTTGTGAAATCGGACGCGTGGTTGTTGTACCACATGCTTGCAACGCCCGCAAGGTAGAACACCAAGTTTGTCAACTTGCCGTCCTCGTCCCATTTGTTGGGGACGCTCACGCGCTCGTAAAAGGCGAGCCAGTCCTCCACGTCAGTGCCATCGGCGCCCGTGAAGATGGGTGGATCTCGGATCCTGGGGACACCGGGACAAGAGGGTGGCATGGGAGGAGGCGTTTGCTGAGAGGCGTTGTGGGACATGGTAGATTGCATGGTACGTGAGCGCAGTTCCAAGGGCATCGAGGGGGATCGTAGCACTCTCCACCAATTTGTTATGACGTTTATTAGCAGGCACACAGCGAGTACACACAATGGCGACAGTAACGGCCAAGCACGGACTCTCAGCACGAGCGGCGTTCTTTTTGTGTAGACCCACAAGAAAGCACTTGAGAGTTAGACCAAATTCAGTGTTCGGCGACTTCTCTACAATATATTGCCGCATGTTGTTAGGCACCTACCGAAGTCTTGCGCCGCTTCCTGCTCTTATGATTTCTGCCACACCAACTGACAAGCCAAACGCGCCAAGCTAAACACGCCATGCAACGCTGGCTGCACGTGTCACCACACCACGCGCTGGAAAAAGAACGCTGCGGTTTTTCGAGGAGCAGCTCGAGGCGAGACGCAAGAGAAGAAGTTGACGAGCTTTTCACTAGTGAGCTCACAACCTTTGCGTATCTAGTTGACGGGCACAAGTTCGCCATTATTAAATTGCTGTATTAGCTTCCGGCGCTGTATAACCAGGAGTGAGCAGGAAATAACCTGCTCACGGCTGGTTATTTTTTTCATCCACTTTTCTTTCTTCTTATTTACATTCCATTGGTTCTAATAACTTCCCCTGTACATTCTTTGGCAATAATGTCTGTTATGTCTGATATATATATATATATATATATATATATATATATATATATATATATATATATATATATATATATAAATTTACTACGCTTGCACAGAACACTCTGAGCACATGCTGTAACGTCATTAACTTATTCTATAAGATCGCCTTACTTTTTTTTACCACTCGAGGGTCTCATTCTAGCACGCGGAGTTTTCTAAGTGGACCTAACAGTACTAGCATTCGCTTCAAGTCAGCATGGAAAACCTGCAAGAGTCAGGGATTTTTGAAAAAGCAATATGGTAGACACCCTGGGGTAGCATGGCAGTTGCTGTATTCAAATATTTGAATACGTTTATTGCGTTACTCGTAAGGCAGAAACATTACGATTCATTCATTAACCATGCACCTTTATTCTACTTCAACATCCCTCTCAATCCACCTCAACCCAGATATCAGAAAATGCGATGCCGGCGTAGACGGCACTTTCAATGTGTAAAAACTTGCGATGGGAGAAACGAACAGAAACTGCGACTCAAGCGGGAACTGAAATGAACCATTCCACACGGAATTCTACCACAGAGCCACGACAGTGCTTCGAACTGTTTTGCGACAAAACCCTATACGCCGGAACAATACTTTTGTAAGAACGTATTATCGCATGTTTCCTTGAATACCAGTGGTGTTCTTTGCGAAGAAATTTCTCTCTTTCGGGAAATTATCACCGGTCTTCTTGAGCCAAAAAAAGGGGAGTCTTTGTGAATTTCAGAAATGGTTAAATTCTCTTATGGCGACCCATAATTAGTGGTCACAGCGAGCTTTCATCTGCTGTAATCGGTTCTGAGGCATGCAGCACGCTAGCATGGCCTTTGAAATTTGTTTCTGGTATTTACGCAGAGCGATTTCCAGTTCACTCGTTGTGTTAGACTTGAAGCCCAAAACGTTCAGTGTATGCAGTTTATGAATTGATAAAGTCATGCTTTGCATGTGCGGCAGTGGAGGTGCTAGTCATGATTTAAAAAGTCGCGTACGTGAGAAACATGTAATTATAGTGTGCGTGTGCGTTGATGAGGGCGAGGAATTAGTACTGTTGTGCACGAAATTTTGCTGGGAATTGCATCAATGTTTGCCGGGGAAAATCTCCAAGATAGGAAATTTTCATGTCTCCGAATGGGAATTCTTCGGCGTAGCTCGAAATATCGCGGTCGAGTATGTTGATGACTGCTACTTATCTTTCCGATATTACACCCCCGCGAAACTTTATTTGCGATGAAAGTGGAGTCTGTGCTGTAATGTCAGTAACAATTATGTCCATTAGCTACCCTTTACACGCCAGTGTAACAGACATGCCTAGCATTGGCCCCCCATATAAACAAAATTGCTCAGTTTAGACAAAGACATCTATCCAACTCGCAAGGCTAGGGTCAAAGCCTGAAATAGTGCATAGGTTGTCGCTTCCGTTGCCCTTGAATCAATTGTACCTTTTTTGTTCTATTTTCTATATAGTATTATAATTTTTCGACATCACCTTTATCTGGTTTTATTGCGTGCGCACGTCATACGACTAGGCCCCGCTACTAGCCAGCTAGGGTATGGAACCAACAAAGATGTTTGTTTTGCAAGTATCTTGACAAAAAAGTTTACAGATTGAAATCGAACTGGCTTACGCAAGCTTGTGTACACCAGACGTCATCGAGAAGGGTCTTTGTCTTGCAACTAGAATCTATAAGGCTGATCATGTATTACCTCTTGAATTACTCGCATTACTGGAAAAATTTTGAACAATTCACATTCCAAAACATGATAGATAGCCGACAGCCAGCCCTAACATCTTACGTTTCCAACACTTCGATTTGTGGTGACAAATATAAAGACGCAAAGTGAGAGAGCACCTGTACACTCGCGACGCGTTTCGGAGATTTAGCATTGTTAAATGAATCACTGATATGTGGGGCTCAACGTCCCTAAACCACCATATGAATATGAGAGACGCCGTAGTGGAGGGCTCCGGAAATTTCTACCACCTGGGGTTCATTAACCTGCAGGATTGTTAAATGGCTTGTTCTGCTCGCAAAAATGTAAAGTGACATTCTAACAGAGCCACACTGGTGCCTGAAGAAGTGCAAGGACAATGGCGTTTGTTGACTTCTGACCGAGCTGAAAATGAAGCCATCGCTTCCTCATTTTGAAGAGAAACGCTAGTTTTGAAACATTTATCGAATGCATTGTAGCACACTTATCTTCACATCTTTGTAGCCTACAGTCGCTTCTGATCTTCTCTTTTTCAACTGAATGGCAATATACCTTTCCCTTTGACACAATACACAATGCCGAATGCTTGTAAATTGTTGCATCTTTAGACAAACACACACAAACACATGTATAAAATCAAATTTCAGAGGAAACAGAGCATGTGTAGAATATGATATCATTTATGAAATACGCAGAAGGAAAAAGAAGACGTCCTTATATAACTACAAAGAAACATACAAATGCAACATAGCAAAAAGCGCACATACTGCTGCAGAATTGCAACACGCAAATAAAAATAAATTTGCTGCAAGCTACGACAGCACAAACCTCAAGGCATGCACTTTTTGCTCCCTACTTGGCCTGCATTTTATAAGTATGCAGGTTCCACTTCTGTATACGGGCCCGTGAAAAGTGTGTGCAACCTTTATACTTCATCATCGTTATCTTACGCATGACTACGTCCCTTTAGGAGACAAAGGCCTCTTTCATGTTCTGCCAGTGAACTCGGTCCGTCCCCACTCAAGTTCGTGTACCCCTAACTCGCTTGCCTTCTCTGGAAATCTAGTCAGTTACCCTTATTGACCAGCGGTTGTCCTGCCTATGCGTTGTTTGCCCAGCCCACGTCCATTTGTTCTCCCTGATTCCAAGTATGACATCCTTAACCCTAGTTTGTTCCCTGATCCACTCCGGTTATACCTGATCCACTTCGGTTACACCTATTATTTTTTGTTTCCATCGCTCACAGCTTCGTACTGAATTTAAGCTGAACCCTGTTTGTATGCCTCCAGGTTTCTGATCTGTAATTAAGTACTGACAAGATGGAACTGTAATACACGTTCCTCTTGACGTATGGGGGCAATCTCCCAGTCATGATTTGAGTGCTTGCCGAATGTGTTCCACTCCATTCTTAATCTTCTAGATTCTTCTGTCTCGTGGTTCAGCTTCGTGGTTACTATCTGTACCAAGTAGGCATATTCCTTTACCACTTAATGTGCCCTATTACCCATCTCGAAGCGCTGTTCTCTTCTGAATTTTTTGTACATTACTTTTGTTTTCCGCAAAGTAATTTTCAAGACTTACCCTTCTGCTCTCTTCACCTAATGCAGTAATCATGAGTTGCAATCTTTATATTTATTTTAACACAAATGACAAGCTAATCAAGTGAATTTCAAATGATATTATGACAGCATATAAGACGCACTCAAGTTATGTTAACTCTCACAAAAATAAAAAAAACTTAACTCTTTGAACAGTCATGCCACTTGTTTTGCTGTAGATGTTGCAAGTTCGTCTTCATGTTGCTATTTTTGCCCGGCACATCCACAGGTTCCCAGGAAAACAACTTGGTCTTCACCTCAATTCTTCTTTCCTTTTCTTTAAACATGGTATCTAGCCCTTGGCGTTAAACCCCGTTTTGACCGTGTGTAATGTGCCTGCAACAAGGAAAAGTAAAAGAATCAGCACACCACATACGGCGCAACATTTTCGAAGCTTTTTAGTACGTTCGTATGTACCGATATGACAATATTATTATAAGGAATGCGAAAGTTGAGGCCTTCCGAAACTTGGACCTTCTGGTTCTTTTATGTACACTGATATTTCGCTGCCCAGAAGCCTGTAAATTTCGCCTTCATCAAAATTCAACCACAGGGGCCAGGATTGAACCCGCGATCCTCAGGTCAGCAGTCAAGCACTGTAACCACTACACCGTTGTAGTGGACTGCAGACCTTTATCTTTAGCCTAATGTTCACTATTTACAGGACAGATAATCGCAATGTCATCCCAAGTGACACCTAGCGGCACATCAAAAGTCTACGCCACATATGTAAATCATCTCAAGTGCTTACCTCGAAAGCTGTGTCCTCAGTTTATTTGAAAGTGAATGGGTATAAAGTTGGCGATACAAGAACCCTGTAAGCATAAGTTTCAGCAGAACACCCACTCCAACTGGCTGGAGTGGGAATCTTTTAAAAGGTGGTGCACCACAACCAGCACAAGTCTACTGAGGAGACTTTGCATGTTGGCATGGTGCTCAATGAAATTATAAATAACAATTAAAATGCTTAATTTGACCAGAGTAGAAACATCAGTAGCATGAATAAAAAAGTTGAGCTAGTTTGTAAGGATTAACCTCAAAGAATGTAGGCACGTTCAACACAGACCGCTCTTCAGCACCAAGTTCTCTTTGTGCCATTGTTTGCACACCTACCCTTTGTTTACATGATGTACAAGCAACACATCACAAGCCTTCATCCCACACTGCTCCTGTGTAGCCTCGAAACCTATGTGGTATAATGCCACAGTGTTTAAGAGGACCTGTAATGGTTGTTTTTCTCCTTTTAATGCTTTGTAGAACTGAGTGCTGGTAAGATTGCCAAAAATAAACATCGTTATAGTTCGAAAACTGGAGCCAAAAGAAAAATTAGATGTTTCTTTTTAAATTTCATAACTCCACTCACTGAGTGTTTTCAACCACAATACACCTCTTGCGAATATACGGGAAGTGTTGCCTCATGGAGGCTTTTGCACCATACCTTTCCTGTGCTTCTTTTTTTTATTACAAGATTTTTACTCTTACATCTTCCTCTTACAAGATTTTACGCTCTTGTGGTTTGTCGTGTACTTGTTCAAAGTCTAGACAACGTGGCTTGATGACAAGGCGCGAGCTGCTGTAGACGCATGTCTCTTCAGTGTGGCTCCGTCATACTAGCTGCTGTTAACAGCCGTTTTTGCATATACATAATTACAAATGTTCTCTCACTTTTCGTTTGACTTTCCTGCCTGTCTTGTGACGCCATGCATATCCCCTGATCCCAGCTATTGGGCATGCTGGACACGAGTCTAGAAAGCTGTATGTTGATCAACATAGGTTTTATCAGCACTTACAATAACGTGCCGCTATTTTCAAGGAGCTGGATTTTTTCATATTAACTAGCCAACATTTTTTACTGAAATCAAGTTCAACGCAATATTTTTGATGCCATGACGTTTTTGAGGACTTAAGATTCTTCATAACAATTTTATGACAGCCAGCACACCAGTTGTTTTTGCAAAAATATACTTTATGCAGGGTTTGAAACAGGGTACATAGATTTTAGGGCAGTTCAAGGAGAGAGTAAAAGTGTCTTTAGTAGCAGGCTCGGAGCATGCAGAACGATCTTTTAGATCAGCCTTGGAGCCACTAGAAATACCTTTTCCAGCAAGTTTGGAGCAGATGGAATGTTCAAATCATACGTAGCCCCATACCACGGCACTTGTGATGCAACATTTGTACAATGCCACATTTTTAAACATCAAGCTGAATAGTGCAGTAGCCTGACTATTCCCATAGCCGTAATGTGGACACAATCGACAGTTTTTGGCCGTTACCATCATGTGCTAAAAAAAGTTAAAATTGAAAACATACCTCACCCGGACGTAAAAGTGCGCACGCGGGGGAGACGAACGTGGCTGAAGCACAGATTGAGTAGAACTGAAATTTATTTCCGCAGAAGTCAAACAAGTACACTTTGCCAAGAGAACCGGCTAAAAGGCATAAAAGCCTGACGAGGCATTTGCCCTCTGTAACCTAAAACCCACCAAAACGACAATGCTCAGTGTAAAATTAACAGTGAATAAAGAAATAACAACAATCAAACAAGTTGGCCTATTTCAATTGCTCAGAGGGCGAATACAATAATATCACCCTACTCAAGAAGCCTTCTGTCGAAGCAGAGAGAATATGCCACGCCGGTCTTGAACAAACATGGAAATGAAAAGACGTTTCAAGGGGGCGGGAAATTGCTAAAGTAGCAACTGTAAACATTTAGTTTAGGGCGTGGTCGTGATCAGTGGCACGTGCGTTATCTCGGCAGCTATCAGCGGGCCGCTCTAATTATCTGCGACGTGCTGTGCTCTCATCGCGGAGAGAGTAAGGAAAAGATATTAGATCTTTCTGTTGTGGCTGTATTCTCTTACACACACACATATATATATATATATATATATATATATATATATATATATATATATATATATATATATATCTATATATATATATATATCTATATATATATTCATATATATATATATATATATATATATATATATATATATATATATAATCGAACATGGATATATAAAATTTTCAGGTACATGCAACTCTTCAATAATCCTCTTGAAATTCCTTTGTAAAATTATAGAATTCGCACGTTTATATGAAAGGTATTTTTTCCGCCTTCAGATATATCGTACGTCGCGCGAGCTGAAAGGTGCGCTGCGGAACTGGCCGTGCCCAGCGATATTCATGACAGTGCAGCTCCCCACGCAATTTGGAAGGTGCACTTTGGCACTCGAAGCACCCGGTGACCTCCGCGCGGAACCACGTCCTGCGAAAAAACCGGAACACTTGAAAAAAACATAGGGGCGAGACGGGATGGACTGCACAATTTTTATCCTGTGGAACAGATTTTTTGCCCTTATTTTTTCGTTTTTACCTTCTTTCAGGCTTTGACCGCGTACACGCCGGCTTGGAGAGCAGGAATGAAAGAACCGACGTCCTGCTTCTTTTGCCTTTTCTTTTATTTTTCTCGTTGCTGTTTTGCGAGTTTTGATCAGGCAACCACAGCTCGCGCTTTGTTGATTCCGTTGTCGCTTTGCCTACGTACCACCACATGTGCAGCATTTCTCATTTGCGGGTGTGGTGTGCATAGCCACTGCATATTTCTCGAGTGATCGACTTATCGTGTAGCTATGGCCAGCATCAACAACTGCAAAACCCGTGACTTTGGGTCGATGTTGAAGGTGTTCAGCGTGTTTGTGTGGGCGAGAAATATATCACCGTCGCAGACGACTTTGCGATGCCAAAGAGCACTATGAGTAACTTGGTGAAAAACAAAGTAGATATCAACTCAAAGGCTGTGGAGCAGTGAAGGTTGGGAGCCTGTCATGTGCGTTCTCCTGCCCACGGGAATAGAAAAAAGGCACGTATGCCTAGTTTTTAGAATAGTGGCGAAGAACATTCCGGTAGATGGCTCCGATGCTCATCGCCAAGGCCAAATGATTTGCCGCTGCACTCGGTGAAACAACTTCGCTGACAAGACCGGGTGGCCTCTCCGAGTCAAGCAGCGCTACAACATCGTTGGCAAAACCAATTCTGGATAAAGTTAAGCTGTCAGCAGCCAGGAACTCCAGTACTAGATGACGACGAAATGGGCCGGAAATCTCCGCGAAGTTTTCGCCAATGGAAAAATTCAACGCCTAGCGAGACGCGAAGATGGACACAGCGGTCAGCTGCTTCCGCAAGGCAGGCTTGGAGACGGCGGAACTTGCAGAAACCGGTGAAGACGATGACGTCGAGTGCATAAAGAACGCGTTTCGCCAGTTGTCGTCCCGCTTCTTGGCAGCAGTTCCGCACGAGGTGTCTGCGGACGATTTCGTGGAAGCGGACTGCAGTGTCCAGGTCGTTGCGAGCCTCGCTCAAGAGGACATAGTAGCCGTGGTCGCAGAGACCCAGGATGGCTTGGCCGACAGCTCATGGGACGAAGAGGATCGTCCGGACGAGGTTCTGGCTGTACGCGTGTACTCCGCCACTAAAGTGGCGACAGCCTTCAGCGTCACTCGCCGTTGTTTCGGCCACAAAAAGGGAACCGAGCAGTTGCACCTGAACGGCCTTAATATGATTGAGACTAGTGTCTTCAACATTTGAAAAACAAGAAAGCAGGCCAAGATAAGCAATTTCTTTCGCGCAATTAAATCATTCTGTTGCGACGCGTATGCGGAATTCATTGTCATTCTTGAAGGCCCCTATTGTAGGTGTTTATCCACTACAGGTAAGCTATCAAGGCCTGTATTTTTATATCAAATTTCTTATATATCAAAATCAATCGCGATCCCATTCGAGTTCAATATATCTGTGTTCGACTGTATATAAAACAGCTTCAGCGCAAGAGCGAAACTATTAATGTGTATCAAAAAATTTTCATGATGTATGGCTGGAAGCTAACTCTCTTGAATTGCATAACACTTAATCATACAAATTGCTGAAGATATTCTCTTTTAGCACAGTCTCTTGGCATTAAGAGCGCTGCACGTGAGGGGTTTATGAGCTAATTACCCTGTTGCTTGCAGCAATAGCACACGCTCCAGTTATCGGGACATTACGATCAAAGTTCGTAACATTTGCTACAGTGATCACAGCCTTGAATATACCGCAGTTCTAAATACAATGAATCTGAAGATCATGTGTTTCAGCCACAATTTCAGGCACGGAGCTCCTAGCCACAAAATTTGGGTGCTCCAATCCAGCAAGGTGCTGATATGACAGTTTCGCGTAACAGAGGTGGTTCAGCTCGGGATGGAAAAAGTAGACAAGTTTGATCGACAATGTTGCAAATGGCGCAGCTGTTCCACCTTTGCTTGTGTAAATTCAATCTGAGTGCAAAAAACGCACTCAACCCTTTCTTTTTCTGTGAAGTTAGCGTAAAACTGGGAAGTTGAAGAATTGCAGAATAATTGTCATTCAGATAAGTTGGAATCGCTTAGGCATATTTGATATGAGTAGTGGGTGGGAAGGAGCCACGGCGTCCATTTTCTTCCCTCTGAAGCATAAAACTGAGGGGCAGCTACTGTGTCAATTCTTGCTGACAGTTGAAATAATATTTTGCGTCTGTTCAAAGATTGAAACAGATATGCACCCCATCACACCTGAAGAATAGGTGGTACACTTGTCGATTTTAGATTGCTTGCCGACTTTCCTCGCCATATTCTGCTTTGATGTGCTTTGAATAAAGATTCATCGCATTGCTGTCATGTGTAGTACTCACTTCGTGCAACAAAGGCTATGCCAAGCACAATTGGTTACAATTTCCCCCTTAATGTTTGATTATAAATATTTCAAAATATGCACAATTTTCCTGACTTCTACTGGGTATGCCATGAATGCCGTAATGATGGGTTAAAAAATTGGCACACACTACAACTTTTCCTTACAAAACAAATGCCCTAAAGTTACTCAACAGGTTTGTTAATTTTTCTTGCCAATATCGTTTTAATTGCAACAAATTATTTACACCTCGACTATGTATGTGTGCGAAAACGACTGAGGCATAACTGTCTATTTTTTTAATTTGAATTGTCTAATAAAAGAACATCATTTAGGACTAGGTCATAATAATTAGCATGAATCAAATAGGTTTTAGCGTCACGATATGAGTGACTTGATACAAGGTCTTTTAAAAAAGTATCTGACTTTTGGTGGAAGAAAAAAATTGGCATAAATGGAGCACTTAAAACCTGATCCAACTCAAAGTTGTCCCCTTGGGAATCAACACACTTCTCACAGTAGTGCTGCTATTGTTGAAAACATTCTGACAAGTACTTCCTCCGGAATGGAGTTCAGCTCAACTGTGATTGCAGCTGTAATGTCCTCCCTTGTCAAAAATCACTTCCCTTTCGGTGGCCGCTTGAGTTTGTGCAACAACCAAGTCGCAGAGGGTGATATCAGGAGAATAAGGAGCCCATTGAAATACAGGAGTCTGCCTTTTCTCCAAAAAAGTCTGAACTAAGTTTGAGGATTTTGCAGGACAATTGTCGTGATGGATGGCCCAACCACATGTTTACCGTAACTCTGGTCTCTTGCACTGCACAGCATCACGTAGGCGATGAAAGATATCCCTGCAGTTCTCGTTTGTGATTGGCCCTGTGGTGCGTATTCGGGTGTATCACACCACGGGACTCAAAGAAAGCGCTCAGCATCATTATGACGTTGCTGCGCACTTGGCGGGCCTTCTTTGGTCTTGTTGATGTGGAATGCTTCCATTGTGATAACTGGAATTAGGTTTCTGGGTCGTACGCGGACATTCAAGACTCGTCCCTAGTGATTATAGTGTTAATGAAGCTCGCGTACCTGCTTGTGAAATCCAGCATGTCCTTTGAGACTTCAACACGAAGTTGCTTTTGCTCAACCGAGAGCAGTTTCGGCATGAATTTCGCAGCAACTCTCTTCATGGCCATATCTTCGGTCATAATGCAAAGTGCAGAGAAAGTGCTGATGTCCACCTCTTCTGCAATTTCCTGGATAGTCACATGACAGTCCTGCATCACCGCAGAATTCACTTTGGAATTGACCTGGTCATTTCGGCATGTTGATGGCCGACAGGATCGTGACTCGCTCTTCACCGATGCGTGGCAGTCTTTAAAGTGGCTGTACCACTCTTTAATCTGTGTGTGGCTCATAACCTCGTCATCGAAAGCAGTCTTGATCTAACCAATGATCTTTGATTGGCTGTCACCTAGTTTATGGCAAGATTTGATGCAATAATGCTGCTCCAGTCACTTCGTAATTTTTCTTGCAATAAAAAAACAATGAGAGCATTGCACACTACCTCTCTGAAACGATGCGTCCGAGCAACTGATGCTATTTGCAGGCGGGAAAAAATGAACGCATGCGCACGAAGTCGACTGATGTAAGCATACTTGTTCCGAATCCATCAGGTGCTCACAAAATAAAGAATATTGTCGGATACTATTCTGACAGACCTTGGATAAAAATTTGCAATAACAAGCTATTTAGTGGGTCCTGCCGATTTCATTAAGGAATTGCACTGAAATGAGTAAAGTAGGCAGTCGAAACCTACTTTTTTTTTCAGCAGAAAACATCCACCGTGGCATTTTTTACATTACTAGTGTCAAACTGATGAAGTCCATCAGCGCACTGTCAGAATATGACAAAGTATTTTTCATGATCCTCTCATGTAATTCAGCACTTCCGTATGAATGACCACAATCAGCTATGCAGAACTTTACACAAAATCTGCAAGAACTAAAACGTTAACCAACTTTTAAGGAAAAAAAATAGCTGGAATGCTTAGGTTTTAAATGTTCCAAAAAATTGCTTTAGGCTTGAAAAAGTAGCATGGCCACGCACTAGTCAAAAGCGACATCAGCGATCTTGAACATCCCACCTACAAACGATCAACGCTGCATGCCGACCCAAGGCGTAACCAGTTCAGAACAAAAATATGCCAAATAGTATTGTGATAAGAACATACCTGGTACAGAACGATGTATCGTGGGTGCAAGTATAGCCTCTCCTTCAATGTCTTCTTGAAGAGTTTCAAAGAGCACACAGAAAATTGAACAATAATTACAATAAGCCCTAAAGTAATACCGGAGTGCAGCTGAACACACTGGGTTCAGACACAGGGTTATCACCATTACAACACTGACAGCACTGAGCAACTTGAGCACTCCCTTGTAAAGTCGTCTGCGCCTCGTGGCACACGTGGTTCGCACATAGGCTGCATTGAGAATTCACAACTATGGAGCGGGAGGTGGCGTTGTGCTCACGAGCGTTTATTACCCATATCATCATTATGGTTAGTTCGGTGGTGCCGGCAGTTATGCCTGGCGCTAAGCCTGGGTGGCGGCATATCAGAGGTGCATGGTTCTTTCTGTTGCGTAGATGTTTGCGCAAACGGTTGTCTCTTGCGACGCGTCTGTGGTTGACGGCACCGCGGGTCGTCGGCCGGTGGTCATTGTGGTGAGTCGAGCGTTGGCGGCGCCACCGTCGCACTACATTGTGTGTGTTGAGTTATTTATTGTATGGTTATATTGTGTAAGTACACTTTGTGGGTCTCATCTCACGTAATTGTTTACCACATCAACCTCGCCAATGTCTAGCTGCACATCACACTCCACTGCCTGCAAGTAGCTGACCCGAGAGACACATGCGGGGAGCCTTGCTTAGCCTATGGCAATGCTGTGACATATTGAGTGATCTCGCGTTACGTTGCGGATGTGAGCATAGTCATGACAACAAGCTACTCCTACCCATTGTACCACCGAAAAGGGTGGAGAGGATGAGCGAAAAGCCAAACCTGCTGTAATGAATGTTTTATCTCTTGTCATTTTTATAACTACACCATTTAAAGACAATTCTTGCAGCAGCATGTCCCCATCCCACAAGAGTGCAGTGATCATATATTCTTCCTAGGCAGTAAACTGTATCACGAAATTTCGTAAGAGAGGTTGTTTACTCTTGCGTTTCAGTGCAGAAATATAGTTGAATTAGGCTTCCATACACTATTACATACCGTCATATATCAGCTATGTTGAGGAAAAGATTTCTTTGTTTTCAAAAATATAGAACCCCAGTTTAGTTACAGTAAGAAACAAAAATGAACACAATGAGCAAACACACGTTAGTGCAAGTAGCATGTGTCTTAGTTCAGAAACCTAAATGAACCACCACAGAGGGCTGAGCCATTTGGTAGCATTAAAAGAAACTAGAATACCTTGCCATGTGAATGCATACTCTGTGCTCATAGCTTTACCACGCACACTGTGTGCTCCCCCTTCATGCACCATCCCACTCATCAGAATGCTGAAATTGATGGCTGTCTGGTCCAAGTTCCCAATTCGCAAGTGAAAATATTGCCGGAACCATCACAACTTGTGAAAGTCGCCCACATTTTTCCCAGCAAAAAGGCAGTCACAGACAGAGTGGTTCAGACAGAGTTAACGCATGGAGCAAGCCGATGGTTTCTAATGACGAGTAGTGGTTTCGGGTGTTGGGGCTTGATGAACAAGGAGCATGAGTTACACGGAAATGACGAATGTCATCAAAACTGCTTTAACAAAAATGAGGGTGCCGTATAGGTTATCACTCATCATTGTGGGAGAAAAACCAAGCTGAGCTTAGTAGAACATACACGGGCGTCCACAGACTCTACGATTGCTTAGACTCTACAATTGCACAATTGGTGGGTGGGCGCATGAATTCCTTTCACAGATTTGCCAGCAGGCTTCCACTGCTGGACTGTACGAATTGTACATATTGTTGATTCGTTGTTGTAATGCTTTCTAAATTGTATTTATAGTGTATCGCATTGATAAAACTGCCCTTTTACTCTTAAACACTTGGCATGCTTTTGCAGGCGATTATTCAGACAACTGAAGAAAAGGCACACATAGTTCAAAAGTATCAGAGACTCGATGCCCCGTAAACGTTGCGAAGAGGGGGTGGAGGCTAACACCTCCTGTAAAGTAGTTTGCGCATCGTGGAACACGAGTTTTGCGCATAGGCCGCATTCAGGATTCACAACTATCGAAGGGTAGGTGGTGGTGTGTTCGCGAGCGTTTATTACCACCATCATCAACATGGTTAGTCCAGTGGTGCCGGTAGTGATGCCTGGCGCAAGCCTGGGTGGCGGCCTATGAGAGGTGAGTGGTCCTGTTTGGTGCGTGGTGGTTGGCGCGAACGATTATCTCTTGCGGAGGGTCCGTAGTGGACGGCACCACGGGTTGTCTGCCATTGGTTCCAGGGGTCAGACGAGCATTGGTGGCACCACCTTCGCACTACTTTGTGTGTTATGTTATTGATTGTATGGTAATATTGCGTAAGGTTGCTTTAGCGTGTTGATCCCAATTGATGTGCATTAGTTCGGCTGACAATATCATTGATCTAAAAGTGTTTAAATACATCTGTTGTTTCGGTTCGGTCCGACCGTGTCTACTGTGTCCGTTCACTGAAGGAGCGGGGTGATCTTCACTTCGAGACCCCACAAAATCCCCGAATTTCCCATGGTGCGTCGTGTCAACATCTGGTTCCTAGTTTGTAACACATATAATGTTGTCATAGGTTGAGCTCCAGCTTAGCAGCGATCACAATCCAATGCACTTGCTCACCAATCAACATCAGGTTACTTATTTATTCTCTAATCAAGGGCAACGCCAAGGACTTCATTTGCTGCTATGGCCATCGTACCATTGTCTGTCGCAGTCCTCTTGTCTGTTTTGGTCTCGGCAGATCAAGATCTCGTAAGAGAGCTGCCGGTAAGGCACACAACGACTATAATGGGCACAATGTAAGCGCCAAGATCTAACGTACGCATCTACTACATGTGTAAATGCAAGTATCTCTCTTAGCTTCAAAACATGCCCAATTTTTCTTCCTCTTGAACATTGTCTACATTGCGCCGTTTTGGGCGCTAAACAAAACGTTTCTATATGGTATCACAAGTAGACCATCACTGCATCTATAGGTCAGTTCATATACAGTAGCCGACGGATTCTTTAGACTCCAAAATTTTGAAATTGCTGGATAATTTGGACTTCATAAATGCACTGTACAGGTTCTTGGATCAAAAATTCATTTTCCATAAAGATTTTTTGGAAGAACCTATACCCAAAAGCATGATTTTTTGTACTAAATTACTCAATTTGAGCCACGCCTCTCAGTTGTGGAGGCTGCCGTGTTGAAGTTTGCGTTGGTGTGGTCAAGTTAGGTTTTTAGTGGCAACCATAGTTGTGTGGCTTCCAGGATTTGAAGACACCCAGGCTTGCAGTATTGGAGGCTGTGTTCAATCTTTCTTGTCTGGGAAAAACTGTCAAGGGGACGCATTTTTTCTGACAGGGAAGTCCCTTGCCACCTTTGTGTTTTATGCTGTACAGTATAACTTCAATTGAATGTCCCCTGGATTCGCGACGACCCAAATTTTATGATGAATTGATTTAATCTCGACAAAATTTATACAAATATGATGTATTAAAAACTCTGTTGTACGACGCAGTTTTACGCCGACCCCGCATCTTACGAAGAGTTTCAGATTCCATCCAAAAAAAAAGCACATTTACTAGAATCAAACGTCAAGCAAATATTGGCGAGTGCAAAATACGAACTTGCTTTCCCCTAGGTTCACAATTACAAAAGTTGAGAGTGAAACAGGATGTCACACACGCAAGTGTAGGAAAACAGTTTAGGAAGAGTGTTTTCAAATCAAATATCCTTCATGGATGAGTGGTTACCAAAATTCTCTGTTAATCGCTGGCCCAGTCGAAGCCAAACGTAAATGAATCGGGGTGTAGGCGCAGCTACACATCCCTCGTCATTGGTGATATCTTTTTCAATGACAAGCTCTAGGCGCTTCAGTCGATTCTGATGCTTCATTTGCAGCAGCTGGAGAGAAATAATATTCGATTTCACTGATCATCATTCATCGTGATCACAATATTATGAATCCTGTCATGATTCCAAATATTGCCATGGTTTCAAATATTGCCGTCTGCAAGTTGTGAGTGGCTTTAAGGTAGTTTTCCTTTGGATGTGTACGAGCATTTCTGTTTTTACTGATATTGTTTCATAGCATCGCACTACATGTTCAATCATCTGGACAATGCTATGTAAATAAATGGCCAACTACTTGGTATCATTTCAGCCTGCCGATAGATCAATAGCAAGTGTCATTTTACATGACTATTTAGACGCGGAACGCCAGATTGCACAACATTCTTTAGAAATGTCACTCGCTGCGAATGACATTACACGTGCCGTGTGACAGGTGTACAATTTTTTGGACTAATTTGTGGTCGCAGCCAGGTCTCATAAATTAATCAGCAACTGTAGACGTTTTTCCAACAGACATGGTTGGGAACCTCCGTATTTTTGGCAGATTGATTGCGCAATATTTCTTTACTAGACGTTTTATAATAATGGTTTTAATGTGTGTGGTACTCATACATTGCATTAGCAACAATTACAAAGATCTGACCACTGGATCAAAAATTAATGTAATAAAAAGCACAGCAAATGGGACAAAGTTGTCCCATATGTCGAGGGGTATTTTTGAGTGGACAATAAACAGCAAGCTAACTTTAGAACATAATAACAAAAATAAGTGCTGTTCAGTGTGTAATATTATAACAATAATGGGTTCTATTTGATATCTATAGGCAGAAAATAGTTGGGAAAAAAGTTCGAGAAAGTTTGTTTTGTGGTAATATCTTGGTCCACAAGACCAGTGTCTCCACTCAACCCCTTCTGGGGGACAGCTCGGGAGATAAGCTTTCTCTTTCAACTGTCCCACACGTACAACTTTTCAACATGCAAGGCAGACAGTGAAGGCCCCAGATGGAAATATAAGCTCACAAAGAAAGCCAACTTGTTTTTAAAAACAATTAGAGAGTGAAATGAACTTCCAAAAGATATAGTAAACCTAAAGGACGCCAGTGCTTTTTTTTCATTGTTGTTATAATAAGTCTAGTGGATTTCACCTTTTGTACCTGTTTGCTATGTGCCATATCGTACCAAAGGTTTCTTTTGTTTATGCACTGCGATTGTTGCATGTTGTTATAATCATGTTTTTTATTAAAATGCTGCCTACAATCACAGAAAAATCATTCACTGTATTGACTTGGTATGTACATCCACTGCAGTGATGCCACTGTGGCGTTTATGAAACTATGTAAATAGATAAACAAAAAACCCAACTCACCCGATTCTATTGTTTTTGCCAGCTCAGTCTACATAAGCAGTCCAGACAGCAAGCTTGTCGAACTTGGGACGCGCCTGCACCGCTGCGCCATTTACATCGTCGCTGATCTCTTCCTCAAAGCCCTCTCCTATCAGGCACAGCAACTGTCAAAATATATAGAGCCCAAGCATTGCAACATAATGGTAGATAGAAAGTGACAACTTGACCAGCTTGACAGATGTCATAAAATTTACAGGGTTTCACGAACAATACTACAAAACTAAAAAACTCATTGCGTCATGATATGGCTGCAGGCTTCAAGAATAGAAAGTAAGTAGTAGAGGTGGGCAAATCCACATTTTTCTAATAATAATCGAATACCTAACTTGTGGCCTCTATATTCAAAATATTAATCATGAAACATTATGCACGGATTTGCTATATGAAACTTTCAAGTTCCAAACTGCATAAGACTACAATGAAATAATTAGAGCTCGTTTTTTGTTGTACAATAAATAAAGGAAACTTAGACAATAACGCCAAATGAAGTATAGGGAATGTTAGTTCTAATAATTATATTGTAAATGATAATAAAGTAAACTGGGCGAAAACATAATTTGCCATCGAGGATCGAACCTAAATCCTTCAAATAACACATCTCCCACCAAGCTCGTCGATTTGGGCAGACAGCCACGACGATCACCTTTTGACAGCGCTGCGTACAACGCACATGCCCCATTTCAAAACATAATCTCCCATCTCTCTCCTGTGCAAATCCTCATCATCATCATCAGCCTGTCTACGTCCACTGCAGGACAAAGGCCTCTCCCGTGTTCCGCCAGTTAACCCGGTCATGTGCTTGCTGTTGCCAATTTATACCCGCAAAACTTCTTAATCTCATCTGCCCACCTAACCTTCTGTCTCCCCTACCCCGCTTCCCTTCTCTGGGAATCCAGTTGGTGACCCTTAATGACCAGCGGTTATCCTGTCTACGTGCTACATGCCCGGCCCATGTCCATTTCCTCTTCTTTATTGCAGCTATGATATCCTTAACTCCCGTTTGTCCCCTAATCCACTCTGCTCTCTTCTTGTCTCTTAAGGTTAAACCTACCATTTTTCTTTCCATTGCTCGCTGCGTCGTCTTCAATTTAAGTTGAACCCTCTTTGTGAGTCTCCAGGTTTCTGCTCCGTAGCTAAATACCGGCAAGATACAGCTGTTATATACCTTCCTCTTGAGGGACAGTGGCAATCTACTTGTCATAATTTGAGAGTGCCTGCCGAATGTGCTCCACCCCATTCTTATTCTTCTGGTTACTTCAATCTCGTGGTTAGGCTCTGCAGTTATTACCTGCCCTAAGTAGACATAGTCTTTTACAACTTCAAGTGCACTATTACCTATCGCAAAGCGCTGCTCCTTTCCGAGGTTGTTGTACATTACTTTCGTTTTCTGCAGATTAATTTTAACACCCACCTTTCTGCTCTCCTTGTCTAACTCCGTAATCATGAGTTGCAATTCGTCCCCTGAGTTACTCAGCAATGCAATGTCATCGGCGAAGCGCAGGTTACTGAGGTACTCTCCATTAACTCTTATCCCTAACTGTTCCCGTTCTAGGCTTCTGAAAACGTCCTGTAAGCACGCAGTGAATAGCATTGGGGAGATTGTGTCCCCCTGCCTTACACCCTTCTTTATTGGTATTCTGTTGCTTTTTTATGAAGCACTATGGTAGCAGTTGATCCCCTGTAGATTTCTTCCAGAATGTTTATATATATTTCATCTATGCCCTGATTCCGCAGTGTCTGCAAGACGGCTGATATTTCTACTGAATCAAACGCCTTCTCGTAATCTATGAAGGCTATGTATAGTGGTTGGTTATACTCTGAGCATTTCTCTATTACCTGATTGATAGTATGATTGCGGTCAATTGTTGAGTAGCCTGTTCTAAATCCTGCTTGTTCCTTTGGTTGATTGAATTCTAATGTTTTCTTTACTCTGCTAGCAATTACCTTTGTAAATAGCTTGTATACTACAGAGAGCAAGCTGATCGGCCTGTAATTTTTCAAGTCCTTGTCATCTCCTTTCTTATGTATTAAGATGATGTTAGCGTTCTTCCAAGACTCTGGTACTTTTCCCGTCAGGAGACACCTCGTAAATAGAGTGGCTAGTTTTTCTAACACAATCTGTCCTCCATCTTTCAGCAGATCTGATGTTACTTGATCCTCACCAGCAGCTTTGCCTCTTTGCATGCTCTCCAAAGCTTTTCTGACTTCTTCTATCATTACCGGTGGGGTGTCGTCTGGGTTACTGCTAGTTCTTATAGTATTAAGGTCGTGGTTGTCTCGGCTACTCTACAGATCTCTGTAAAACTCCTCCGCTATTTTAACTATCCTATCCATATTGGTAGTTAATTTGCCTTCTTTGTCCCTTAAGGCATATATCCGCCTTTTGCCTATCCCAAGTTTCCTCTTCACTGCTTTGACGCTTCCTCCGTTTTTCAGAGCGTGCTCAATTCTCTCCATGTTTTACCTTCTTACATCGCATACTTTACGTCTATTAATCAGCTTCGAAAGCTCTGCCAGTTCTATTTTGTCTGTTGTACTTGACACTTTCATGATTTGACGCTTCTTAATTAGGTTCTTCGTTTCCTGGGAAAGCTTGCCGGTGTCCTGTCTAGCTACCCTGCCTACAACTTCCACTGCACACTCCGTAATGATACTCGTCAGATTATCATTCATTGTATCTACGCTAACGTTGGTTTCCTCACTAAGGGCCGAGTACCTGTTCTGCAGTGACACTCTGAATTCCTGTACTTTCCCTCTCAGTGCTAGCTCATTGATTGGCTTCTTGCGTATCAGTTTCTGTCGTTCCTTCTTCAAGTCTAGGCGGAATTCGAGCCCGTACCATTCTGTGGTCACTGCATCTTACCTTGCCAACCACTTCCACATCCTGCACGACTCCTGGGTGTGCAGTCATTATAAAGTCTATTTCGTTCTTATTTACGCCATTAGGGTTCCTCCATGTCCACTTGCGGTTTTCTCGTTTTCGGTTGAAGGTATTCAAAATACGCAGATTATTGCGTTCTGCGAATTCTACTAGTAGCTCTCCTCTGGCGTTTCTAGTGCCGATGCCATAATCTCCTACTGCCTGGTCTTCAGCCTGCTTCTTCCCTACCTTTGCATTAAAGTCGCCCATTACTATAGTATACTGTGTTTTCACCTTACTCATTGCTGATTCCACGTCTTCATATAAGCTTTCAACTGAAGCGTCCACCTTTTATGCGGAATGACGTGAACCTGGCTATGAGCAGCCTTATGTACCACCAACTTTGTGAATTGGTTTTCTTCACTATGTAATGGCACCTTGGCCCTGGAGGGATGCGGTTTTGGCCACGCATTTGCTTCGGTTCGTCAGCATACTCCTAGGGTGACCTCATTGCCGCTCGGACACAAGGGACATATGAAAAATGCCTTGCAAAATACCGATGTCATAAGGTTGCATACCGTTCACGTAAGTGCAGACGTCGTGCTCATAGCCAATAAGGCATAGTCATGAAAGGCCCGCACCACACCGTCGCAGCTCCTCGCCACATCAACGTTCACAGCGCTCTCCCTCTTTCTTCGTCTCTGCCCTTTCTCCTCAAACCGGCGAACATGCGAAACTATTGTTTGCCCTGTCATCTTTACCTTCCTGGCGTTTTTGGGGTTCCACTACACCCAGTGGTTGGTCCGTCACCTGTGCTGGCTCACCCTGCACACTAATTCCTCAGTCGTTCCTACCATAGAGCACACTAGATGCTCTTCCTACCTGCTTCCCCGCCCTACTACTTTCATGAAAGCCAACAGCGAGATGAGGCACATGGTCGTTTGTGTCCCACTTATACGGAGCTTTGCTCATCAGTTCTATTTGTACAGGGAACAACTGATAGTTTTTTACAATATTGTGTTCTCTTCTGTTATTAGAATGGTTGAGTACTGGTATTCTACACAATTGATTGATTCATATATTGATTGATTGATGTATTGATTGATTGATGAACATGTGAAGTTTAACATCCTAAAACGACCATATGATTACGAGAGACGCAGTATTGGAGGGCTCCAGAAATTTCGAACCCCTGGAACCCCTGGGGTTTTCTAATGTGCACCCAAATCTGAGCACACGGGCCTACAGCCTTTTCATCTCAAAACACGAAAAAATAAACTGGGAACAAGAAATAAAAAAGAAACTATGGATTTCCGTAAGCCACTTTTCTTGCATGCCTTACTTCTTCGCATAGTTTCCTCACCCTTAAGATTAAGCCAGCTTTTCTAAAAAAATTACTTGCATGTTTTTCGCTCCCCAACCTGCCCAAGCCAGCTCACCGATGTACGCATGAGGAGACTGGGACATCTGACGGGCGCGCCTCACCGAGCAGGCGTGTGTTGTCGTACATAAAACGGGCAGTGAGTGCGAAGTTCCTTGTTCCGAGGACTTCTCCTGGACTACGATCCCTAGAATACCGCACCTCCTGAACACTCTAAACCTGTTGACGGGTCGTCGAAAGTGCTCGGGAGTTTGCCACCCTCTGTCTCTCCATCTCTTTCACCCTTGACTGTGTACGCTTGCATCGCCACGGTATGGACAATTTCCGGTCTTTAAAGAAGGCGATAGGAATGTTTTAGGAAAATATCGCCGAATTTCAATGTTACTGATAGGCATTGAGAAGACTATTTATGCTAAAATAATGCCATACCTAGGCTAAAATCATTTATTAGTTGATCATCAACATGGCTTCAGGAAGCACCGTTCCACCGAGACTGCTATTTTAGCTCAAAAAGAGTCTGGTTAGCCGAGCAGAATTACGACATTACGTTACTAGAGAACGTTACTAGAGAAATATGACCTGGCTACTTCCGCATATTTCAATGACGAACATGCGCAGAAGGTGAAGGAAGAGTAGCCAGTCGGAGATAATTATAATATATGCCTTATCACGCAGTAGCTTGTCGGGACGCCATCACAACAAAGGGTCGAGTGGTGTTTGATGTGTCATCACATGAACCTGGTCGTCCCTGCCACAACGATGTCCTACGAAAGGCATCAAACTCACCATGGACATTGTCCAGCTACGGCTGAATTTTCGATGTCACCCTGTCATTCTTGCAGCCGACACGAAGAATGCATACCTGCAGCTGTTGATTCGCCTAGAAAATGGCGGCCTTCCGATGTTTTTGAGACTGAAACGACGGCCAACTAAGGAAGAGCACATGCCACCGATTACAACTTGGAGGATGACCAGAGTACCGTTTGGAGCTGCATTATGCCCCTTTTTTTTGGCGGCTACAGTTTGTCATCACCTGTTATTTTGTCAGCAGAACCATCCAGAAACCGTAGCCTTATTGGAGCACGCGTTCTACGTCGATGATCTTGTCATCGGGCTACCCTGCATGAAGGTGGCAATGAAGGTATATAAAGAAGCGAAACAAATATTCTATGACGCAAGCATGAAAACTAGCTAGTGGGCCTCAAATTGCGAGGAGTTGAAAGAAAGATTCTTGCGTGACAGCTGCACTATCGAAAATGAAGCTGGAGACAATACAATGATGAAGGTTTTAGGTGTTCGCTGGGAACGTTAAGGCTATCACCTTATCCTGGGCACTGACACGCAGCTATGTTTGCCGCCGGAAAGCCGGCTACCAAACGTACAGGACTGGAAAACTTTGCTTGAGTATACGACCAACTGGGTTACTTCACTCCATTCGCCTTAATGACTTAAATGGTATTTCAGAATCTATGGAAGAAAAATCTTGCATGGAATGCCAGTATGCCTAAAGGTGAACAGGCCAAATGTTATAGTTGGTGTTCGGAGCATTCCGACTCATCTGTCACAATTCCACGATATATATTTTGACAACACAAAAATAAGCCCTTTTTTTAGCTGCACATCTTTGCAGAAGCCAGTCCTAGAGCATACAGTGCTTGCATTTACGTACGAGTTAACTCGCAGCCCGAAACGTGCTTCACGTGACTCTGGATCACCAAGGACCGACTTGCTTCCTTGAAAATGGTATCGCTTGCGCGCCTGGAGCTCCTTGCATACACCATCGCGGTGCGGCTAATACGCTACGTGCAAAAAGTCCCTCTTTTTCTAACAAGCCACTGTTGCCTTTTTAACGGACTCGCTTGTGACACTAAACTGGATAAAAAGTTCAGTGACCAAGTTGAAATCATTTGTAGCACAACATGTCACAGAAATCCAGCAGCATACCACACCTTCCCAAAGGTATCACTATATAGGAGCAAAGAAAATCCCGCCGATGTCATCACTAGAGGACTATCACTTTCGGATCTTACAAAATCGCCTAAGGAGCGGCATGGCCCAAGCTTGCTGTGTGACAAAACAAGGTCTTACGAAGGTTTAGAAGTCTGCGAATTGAACAACAATAGACTGTTCGCCAAACCGCAGCAACCGAAGAATGATCGAAGATTTTCCGCAGAAATTGCATTCGTTTGTTCATCCGCCAATAATGTTCGTCATGATGCCACGCTTCTGGAAACCTACAGCTCTTTTGCAAGTCTGCTAAGAGTAACTGCATAGATCCAGCGTTTCAGCCGCCGTGCAAGATGCTTCCCATCAGCGTCTGGTCCTCTGACAGCAGAATTATTTCAAGCTGAACATTATTGGTTGCATATAATGCAGGAAGATTCGTTCCCAATCGAGGTCCAAGCGCTACAGAAAGGTCTGCCATTACAAGCAACATCCCCTGTATTTCGTTTGTGCTCGTTTATGGATAAGGACGGCCTACTTTGCGCTGGTTGATGACTGCAAACGCTGCACGCTGAACAAGACCCTCGTCACCTCATCTCCCTATCAAGTGACCATAAGCTCACCAGCTTGCTTGTTTCGGCAGCACATATGCGTACGATCCATCTTGGTTCAGAAGCAATACTCACTGAGCATAGCGAGTGTTTTTAGTTATTGAAAAGGCGTAAAACTCTGAAGAGGATCATTTTTCTATGTAGAATGTGCAAACGCTGGAAAACTACAGTGGAGATAGCACTCATAGCCCAAATCCCTCGCGAAAGAATTACGGAAACCAGCCCCTTCACGTCGTTTGGCTTGATTCCTGCGGGCCGCTATACGGGGAGTAAGAGCGGTCCAAGAAGGACTTACATACTTTTGTTTTCGTGCGCCGTCACACGCGCCCTTCACCTTGAGCTAACATTAAACATGACCAGCGCCACAATTTTCCTCACATTTAGTCGTTTCGTCGCACGCCATGGTGTACCCTCAATTGTCTACTCTGACAACGCCAAGACATTTCGGAGTTGGACTAGATGGTTTGCATCTGCGCTAACTGCTCTTCGCAAGTACGCCGGGGAGATTAGAATACAATGGAAGTTTTTCGCAGAACGCGCTCTATGGAAAGGTGGATGTGGGAGCACCTCATTCGTATCACAAAAACTGCGCTCAAGAAGTGACTTTGACGGAGTAGTCTTAACGTGAAAGGCCTCACAACGGTGCAGTGTGAGGTTGAAGCTTCGATTAACAGCAGACCTCTCACCTGTCTTCGAAGTGAACCCAACGAGCTACAGCCCTTAACTCCATCGCATTTCTTGCTCGGTAAACGCAGCACCTGAATGCCACAACAGACAACAGTGCCCGTCAAAGCCTCACGTATCCGTTGATCTGCAACGAATATCTCATCATCACCAGCGTCTAACGGTGGAACTTGGGAAGAGATGAAAACGAGCGTACCTGCTAATGCTGTGGTTGGTACACAATCGCTCGACATGCCTAACAACAAAGCTCCAGGTTGGTGATGTAGTGCTCTTGCAAGAAGACACGGCACCAGCGACGTCATGGAAAATGGGCAGAGCGCTGGAGCGAGTGCCAAGGAGAGATAATATTGTACGCGCTTGCTCCATCCGTCTCGCCAATGGTTCAGTTGTGAATAACTTCGTGCCAAAGATTTGCTTGCTCGAAGCCTCCGTTTCACATTTGCCCGCCCCGGATGATGTTGACAAAATGAACCGGAATGGAGCAACTAGAATGCGCGACACCGGGAGGGAAGAAGAGAAAGCCGAGGACACAGAGCTTGCGAGGGACGACAAAAGAGATAGTTCGCCATGACCGCAGAATGAAGTCGCGTTTCCTTTTATGGTTTGGGAGCCAGTCGTTTCATAACAACGTCAAACACCTTAGTAAAATGCTTTCTTCTGCTGTAGCAACTATAGCTCGCTTAAAATGTCTTCTTCCAGTTAACATTAATGATTTGCTTTGCAATGCCCTAGTGTTTTCGATTATACAATATTGCAACGTTGTTTGATGCATGACTACAAAGAAAAGTCTAACCAAATTGCACTTGCTCCAGAAAAGAGCTGTGCATTCCATTGCCAATGTTTTATACTCACTTAACTATGAAAGATCTGTGCATAATGTTTCAAATTCTACGTGATTTTTTATACAATTATAGCTTAATTTTAACCCAATGGTCATATTTAAAGTCCAATCATTCCATGAAACTTTCGCTGGCTGAGTTGAATTATAACTCTGCAGCTCTAATAAAAAATAAGACTATTTTGTTCGCCGCGTCACAGAGATTACTCATGTTGGACATGATGTCTATCTTTCTTTTCTCATCCTAGTGTTGAAATTGCGTTGAAAACGCTATGAAAGAGCGTATACACGTGCAGATGCAGACCTGTTGATATATACTTGTGTATCCAGTATAAAAACGCAAATCCGTGAAATCCGCATTTTCGTTCATAGACACATATTTTTGTGTGAATTTAAGATATGTATTGATGCATACACTTTTTGTTTTGTTATTGCAACTGTTTTTTGTATCGCACATTACATTGTTTTTACAGTGTTGCACTTATTCTTACTCGGCAATGTGCTGCTGCCATTTATAAAACGAGGCAGGGCCTCTGTCAAGCTGCAGTAGCTCTTTTAGTGTTGTCCCCTCTCTTTCGAGTGTGAAAATAAAAGTGATTGATTGATTGATTGATTGATAGCTGTAAGGTAAGGCTAGAAAATTCACATTTCCCGCAAAGCGTTGATAGTGACGTTGGTAGCTAAAGCAACTAGTATTTTACTTGAGTTCTGTCGTCTCGCCGCTAGGTATGCACTGCATTCAGTGAACTAATCGGCGCAGAGCATCGTTACTTTATCTGGTCGATAGGATCTCATAAGAGTAGGGTGGGTGTCTAGAATATTTACAGTATATTCTCGGCACTATTGTTGGGGTCTGTGCACTTACACTTATGAAGCATACTGCAAATGGCCAACGTAACCTGCATTTCTGACCGAAATCGGCACTCCTAAAGAACTTTAGAGGCTGGCTGGGCATTTTGGCGCAGTGTGGCGCAGTGTGGCGCAGTTTCAGCAAATTTAACGATTTTAGCTGGGCGCAACAAATGGAAATTGTATCAAATTGGTGCAGTTGGCGCAGCTGTTGCCCTATGTGCTTGGAAAGCTTGCTAGCGACAGCAAGCTCCGGCAAGAGAAGATGGCAGACTATTTAGTTTCAGAACTTTCAGTTTTGAAGCAATAAAAGTACAGTTTTTGTGCAGTTTGCTTATTTGAAGTTTCATTATTTCGAAGTTTTTTGTGGTTCCAGTGAACTTCGCAATATTGGTAGTTGACCGTACACCAGTTTTCTGCCTTGAAGAAGACGTCTAATTACGAGCGAGATGTTAGGTTCTCCGATATCACTAAGTTGTGAGACACGGTTCCTCCCAGCATTGTCGATAGAAGCTTCAAGAAAACGGGGCATTTGAACGTGCTCGATGGCACTGAGAATGACGAGCTTTGGGAGAACAGTGACACAGCGGCCGCGATGATTCCCTATCGGACATCTCAATCAGAGATTCTGACTAGGTCACCTGTGACAAAATTTTGCTGGTTTATCTCTGGGTTAGTACTGTGAAACAAACATGCACAGTATATTTGTGCTCCATTTTTTAGTTTCTTTTATTTATATACTGCCTGTGTTGGTACTACAGTCGCTGACAGATTTTTCGGACTCCAAAAATTCCAACTTGTTGGGTATTTTTGATTTCACATATACACTTTCAAGGTTCCCGTGCAGTAATGCACTTTAGCGACTTATTTTTTGAATGAATTGATGTTCCAAAGATTGACTTTCTAGACTAAACCATTTCTTCTGAGCTATGCCTCTCAATTTCAGAAAGCGCCTTGCTGGATCTTTTGTTGGCTTAGTTGAGTTTGGCTTACAGTAGCTAATTGTGCGGCGTACAAAGATGGAAGCGCTTACTTGCTTCTGATTCCAGAAGCCTTGCCTGATCTTCTTTGTGCGCAGTATCTTTCGAATTTGGATGTCATGTCTTATCTTCCATGGCTAGGAAAATGGCAGAGTTTCTTTTACAGCCAATCTTATCACCAATACTACAACGGTAGCATTTATTTTTTGTGAGTTCCTTTTCCGGCCGTCATTGCGCACGTTGTGTTAGTCGTGTCAGTAGTGTGCCAAGTGTTTTGAGCCGACGCGCCCGGCATATACTTGCTGCTCTTCGCGATAGCTTAGTAGCATTCCGGGGAGGGGGAGGGAGGGGGAGGAACAGTGCTTGGCTATAGATCTGGGGAGCTATTCTAGCGGTGTCCAATTCAGCGAAGTACGTTCAATTACGCAAAAACAAACAAAAACAGTGAGTTAGGACGTCATGACCTGCTTGAACACATCGGCGCACTGAACCCGCCAGCCCGTTCTCAGCGTAAAAAGAAACCAAGTGGATAAAATGTAAAGTAACAGGACTCTTAAACTTGATTAACACTGAACGCGCTTGTGAACGTGTAGAGATCTTTGATGAGCGATGCAGGGACTATGTACAGACATTTCAGGGGCGTCAGGCAGGCGGCCTTGTTAAACGTAATTCAAGGGCTAACTCTATTAGAGTCCATGCAGGGACTCAGAGATGCACGTCCTAGAGATGATCTCTGGGGGCAGCATTGGTTGTTGTGAAACGCATTCCACCAATATCATTTGTGTCAAGTGTTGTGAAAACTGCGTAGCGTCAAAATGAGGCTGCGCAAAAAAAGATGGGGAAGATTCACCAGCTCCAGCCATTCAGGAAAGGCCGAATCGGACATGTCCACGAATTGTAGCACACGCTGAGAATAGCTGTCCTGGAACACGTGGGTTTAATTACGGCCATTAGAGTGCTATTTTGATGGTCGCTGAAGGCTAGCGTAATGTACAGTGTCTGTGGAGGTAAACGAATCCATGACCATCTTGGTAAATGACACCAAACAGGCGAGACATTGCATGCATCTTTTTGCGACTGGCATCAAGTTGTGTTTGCCTTATTCCATGAATCCACTAACTTTGCTGCCCACAACGGTCAGCGGCAGCCATTGCTAACGCGCTATCTAACAAAATTACCATAACCCAAATATAACCAAAATTGCTCGTCCCGAACTACAGCATAAAGCATTGCATTATTGGTTATTTTTTTAAGGTTTCACCGTTTTTTCGGACTGTTAGATTTTTTAGACTATTTCACTGTCTTGGCGGACTCCGGAAAATGGATCAGCAACTGAATATACAATTGCACAATTTTTAAACGATTTTGTGAAATCTGTGGTATTTGGCAACCTTTTCAGCGCTTCAAAATCACGAAAAGTGTGCACAAATTATACCAGTAAATACCGTAATTCTAAAGCAGTGCCATAAAACCAACATGCACATTGGAATTTGCACTGAAAACACAGTAACTTCTTTAAAAGTTTTACACTGAATTATGCGATTTATCGAATTCCAGTTTTTACAGAGTTTAATATATGCTGGCTAGACTGCATTATATTCATACCCTGTGAGGTAAAATCGAGTATACTTGAAATGTCAAACCTCTTTCTACTTTTTGTGAAGAGATAACTTACTATTTCGAGCCAGTAATGTCCAGTGTCCATAGTACTCTGGCTTTTGTGCAAGCTGAAAAGCCAATGGCCTCCGTTTTTGTTCCGGCAGTCTTCCCACATGGGCTTGATACCATACTGTAATAGAAATATCAGTCTGTAAAAAGGAACTAGCCAGCCACCCATATAAGGTACATGTCCACCAGTTTCAGCAACCATTCACATATGCTTTGGCAGTAAGGGGGGGGGGGAAGGTGCAGCTGCCAAAATTGAACTTGGAGATTTTTGGAGCAGCAAAGTATTACTTTTGGTGCACTGAAATTTGAATTTGAAGCAGGTTACGCGAAAAATAAATGTTTAATTGTGAAAGAGACAATTTCGAGCATAATGAAAAAGAAGGCTCACATTTGGAAGGAATAAATACATTTGCAAAACATTCGACCATCTAAATGCTGCAATATGAACATGGGTGCTGCTATTTCAAAGAAAGTAGAATTCTGAAAGCAAACAATGAAGTCTGCATCAGCATTCCCCGTGTCTGTCGAATCCCTTGTCCAACTTTGCGAATTCACATGTGGCTCTGTCAAGCTAGAGTCCTTTACCTTCAGGAGATTAGTAAATCCAAGGAGCAGGTGTGGCGACAAAAGAAAAAAACGGCCGAACAGGTGTGTCTGTATTTCTTTTTTAGGCAGCCAAAACGTCATTCGCTTCACTGCCCCAAATGATTGCCAGTAACTTTTTTAGATGTCAGTGATCATGCGAGCACTCAATTATGTGGTGCATAAGCGCATCAATAATGGAACAAAATGTGCTGTGTCCCGTGACTGGCGCCAATAGCCCCTTCCAAGTCATAATACACTTTTCTGTAAAGCATGAGTGTACAGCGGCGAAGGTCGCAAAGCAGCGTTCTGCATGATTTTGAACAAGGTCAGCCAATTGTCGAACCGCTACACTGCCCAACCCCACCCCGCTGAATCCCACCTCAACCTTTCTTATTTTCTTTCTTTGTTTAGGGCACAACTTCTTGGCTCGCTTACAAGGAACGTTCAACCAGATAAAGTAACAACGTGCACGCGCGTTGGCCCGGCGATGGCGCTGGATCGCCGAGACGACCCAATTTCAAGGCTGAAAAATTTCTTAATAACCATTGCTATGGGAACCAACATGGTGGCTGGAAATGACGGCATTCACAGCACTTCGGCCTTGTTCGCGCGCGAAAACATGGCATACGTTCCTAGCACGCCATACAGGGCATACGTTCCAAACATGGTACACGTTCCTAGCACACGGGCCTACAGCGGTTTCACTTCCACCGAAAATTCAGCCGCTGCGGATGGGATGCGTTCCTGCGACCTGCTGCTCAGCAGCCGAACACTTTACCAACTAGACCACCGCGGCGGGGCCTTACATCGTGGCTTAGGCTTAGGGTCTGCGCGCTTGGTTTGAGTGACGACGTAATACAGGGGCCAATGTGGCCTCCATTCATCGCAGAGATTTGCGCACCGGAGATAATTTTAGGGCTGGTCGGACATTTTCGCTCAGTGTGGCCTAATTTCGGCAAATCTCATTGGTTTGGGGCAGTCGTCTTGCACAGTGGGGAATTGTATCAAATAAGCAGAGTTGGCGCAGTGGTTGCACCCCCGGGCATGCGATAGAACGAGTTACAACACAAATCCCTCCACTCAGCCTTCTGAGATCATGATGCATCACTCGAGCAATACTTCAGCATCGCAGGTAACCGAAATTTCCCAGCAGTTTTGGTTGGGTATTATGGTGCCTCTAAATAAACTGCATAGCGTTTAATACTGCTAGCTTAAAAAAATTTTGAAATCGATATCGAAGAAGCAGTTTCTCAGTGACATGTACTAACAGTGCGAGGTCACGGGAAGGCAGTAATTCACAACTTAAAACAGCAGATCCATTATATACTCATGGCACACGCAAATAATGAGTTAACAACCAGTTACCCCGACAGTAACTTCAAATTTAGGCTGTATGTGGGATGTACATTAGCAAACACAGTAGATTATTGTTGACTCATTCGGATAATGTCCATTGCAATGGGGCTAGCTTGCCGATGCTCAAAGACGATCACTTTAAAATCATATAAAATTTTTATAAATGTTTGCTTGCTCCAGTGTGCGGGGAGGGTGAAAGGGACACTAAGAAATAATGATTTGGTTCAGATTGACGTACTCTAATTTCACATGTGTTGCTATCGTAAATTTACTATAAGAGGAGAAATTCAAGGTTGAAGTTTCATACCTGGTCGTGAACATTCTCATGCAGCCCTAAGGAAGCCAAAGTGCCCTCCAGAGGGGCCTTTTGGGTGGGAAGAGCTTTGCAGCCAGAACTAGCACATCACACCCCCAAGTGATGTGTGGACCTCGCACTAGCTCTATGTATGGACCACACTAGCTCTATGATTGTGCACAAAGGTCAGTTTCTAAGCACGTGCATAGAGGAGACCATTGGAGACCCTAAACAAACAAACTCCTGAACGGCTGCGATGTCTTAAGCTCACACAAAACATTGTCACTGTGAGAGCTCAAAACTGAGGCACTGTCTTCAAACTCAAAGATTGCTCGTCACTCGCTTCAGGTGCAGTTGCAAGAAGGCGCGCGTTTCTCATGGTGCAGTTGCACACCTATGCATGCGTGACACCACCACCATAGAAGAAACTCGCGATACCGGATGAACCCCTGTCAGATTCAACAAGCGAAGCAAAACCAAAGCTACTAGAAACTGGCTGAAAAGGCCACCTTCAGACGTTATTCACATGTAAAACTTTCAGGAATGGGCAATTATCGCTGCCTACACTCAGATTTTCAAGCCGACACTATAATTTATTATATGACACGCAAGCGTTCATATAACTACAAAAATTAGAAACTGACGCATCCCCATGAGTGACAGGGATTTCCCTCTTGTGGGTCAGCGAAATACGCTTTCTCAACACATGCATATAGGTTTGCACAAAATCAGTTAAACACCACTATGCTGCTCAAGCATCCTCAAGTATGGCCCCATATGCTATGTCGCTACCCCCTACCTACTCTCAAAAGACACACAATATGGCAAACAACTTTTCATTTGCCGGGATGTCTAGAATATACCACAATACAAGAAAACTATATTGCAACACAAGCGACTGGTGCATTTACCTTGAAAAGTGAATAGTCACATCCAAGACGAAGTTTACTTGCAACCTCCAAGTGGTTAAAGAAGACCCAGAAGCCCTCCACAGTGTCAAATAGGCGGCTTCAATTTGGTTGTCTGCTCAGCTGCGTTTTTTGTCGTTCTTGTAGTACCACATGCTCTATCAATGTCGAAGCGGGTGCTTAATCGAATGAAGTAGGCGATGTGGATGAAGGGACTTTTTAGCAGGTCCAGGCTTGCCGGAATAAGTCTGCTGAAAAATCGGGTTAAATACAGGGTGTTCGGTACTTAAATTCCCGAATTACACAGGATTCCAGCCATTCATTGTGGTATTTCAATGGACACTACAGTAAAACAATGATCTTTGAGCGATTCGCTCGTAGAACTGCTGTAACCACTTTTGATTTCATGGTTCATCATTTGGATAAAAAAAAACTCTGATGTAGCAAGATTAACATACTGCATGTAAACTCCACTCCTATATTGCCTCAATAGTCAGACTGCCTCAGCCGCAGTGTTTTGTTTTTAGTCTTTTCTGGCTCAGGAAGTGTCATCTTAAAGCAAGAATGATTATTTGAATAAAATTGAAGGGTAATTTGCAAAAATAACACTGATATAACTTTTCTCTTCAGTGCCAGTTTAAACCTGTATTGACACGTTTCAAGTATTCGATATACCGAAAAACGCCGATCAACCAAGCCACAAAACGTGTTTTGCCTTCGATGCCGATTTCCACGTACCCGTAAAATACGTACCTTTCGGCACGAGACATCTACGCCATCTTATGCAAGGTATTCTGGGCTAAAACGAAATGTTCTCAAGCTCACCATGAAGAGCAGAAGCACATGACAAAGCTCTCACTTCATTTCTTTCTCACATGAGTGACCAAAGGTGTATGTTTTATAAATTTTTTTTGGAGTGCACACATCCAAGAAGTTGCACACGTGTCTCGTTCAGAAAAACATTTATTTCACAATTATCGCTTTTGTGGTATGTCGTAAATTCGCGACATTCGGCAATAGAGGCAGTAAGTGGTGAATGCCGGTATGACATGTTCACATTTTGCCTATATTAGCAGACTGACGTCCACTCAATCCATGCAAAAATAGGGCTTCGGACGTGTTTGCCACTGGAAGATAATAGTAACAAAAGCTGTGTGTATATCGATGCTGATCCTCATGCACAAGCACATGTTTGCACTCAGCAAGCAGTGAGGATGAGAAGAAAGATGCGGTACGTGAGCCGAGTGCCTCTCTAGCACATGCAATGGGATGAAAAAAAAACTGTTAAGAACAGCAAGGAATTCCACCCTGAAAAGCCACTCTTTCTTAATGACGCTATCGTAAGTCTCAGGGAATATTTCAAAACTTTTTGTGAAACTGTCATTGGTTGAGCAGAGCTTTATTGTTGAGCAAAGCAATCTTTTTGGAAAGAGAAAAAATGACCTTAACAAGGACTGACTCTGCCTCATGATGGCCTAGATGAATATTTTGGCGCTGTCACATTATTGGCACATTTTCAACTCCAGAAAGTGTATTACTTAAGGCGGAGTAGACTCGAGTTCCCACATAGAAGCCGACACGATGCCAAGAGATCACTGTGAAAAAACAAACTAGTCAAATTCGCATTTAAGCAACTGACACTCGACGATCAAAAGCCTGTTTTCAAAGTTTGGCTTTGAACACATCTGTATATTGAGCCACCTACTTGCTTAAGTGCCTGTTGTTTCAGATCTGCAACATACCTCGATGTACGCATTGAAGTTGCGTTTTAGGCAATTAATTTGCAGAATTAAGTAAAATTTGATATTCGTTGCTGAAAAATGAAAAAAATGTGGTTTCATGATTGAAGCATCAAATGGTTAGTGTCAAAAAATACTCGATATATATATTACTTTAGAGCTTGCAAAGTTTCAAAAACCACTCACTGGGTTGTGAAGGTTAGCAAAACGCAGAACTCCTGATAAATTCCCACTACTTGAGCACAGACTTGTTCCAAAGCCGTTTTTTAAAACTTACTGACACAAATATTCACAGCCTGCGGGATCCATTCCAGTGAGCATTCGTATATCCTCTACAAAATATTAACAGCGAATAAAGCTTTGAAGGTATTTAAATTGATTTTGAAATTTGCGTGAGCAAATTTCCATGGTGCCATTGACACTTTAGTAGAGAATCCTTTGGGAACCTCTTAGTTCTCTCTAGTCACCACACTACAGTCAATAAAACAAGTTATGATGACCCCAATGACGCCATTTTTCTGTCACTGCGTTTGTTCCCGCTACAGTATTGTTCCAGCAGTCTCTACTCTTTAGCGGTTGGTCACGAGCTTAGGGCTGTGTTGCACGCTTTGAAGGTTCTGTGCATGGTTACACTGCAGTCCCGTTTCCTATTAAGAAATAATTCTTAATGTGGAGCGTGCGGAATTGTGTCAGAGTTCTGTGCCCTAACATGGTGCAAGAGCTGCACACACAATGTGGCAATAGTTGCACCCGTCAGTTTCTAGTTTTTGGAGCCTTCTCAAACAGAAACCTACCAATAAGTAGGGGGCTGTAATTATTTATCTCTTGCATGCCGCTGCAAACGATGTGTCGTGTTATGACTACCAGGCCCCAAACAACTCATTGTAGCAGAAAAACGCTAGGCCAAAGTTTTTGCGTCAATATGCCTTTAACCACACCGCAGGCTCGATATTCCATTCGAGCTGGAAATATTTTTTATGGTATAACACAGCGCTTGGCTCTGACACATTCTGAGGTAAACTGGACACAAACGTTTAGAGGTTAACGAATTTGACAAAAAATCAGAGAGACATTCCCTAACTCGGTGACACGACCTCTTAATTGCACAGCAGCGCACACAACAGAAAAACGCGCCCCGACATCTGCAACGCGCGTTGTACGTTAATTCTGTTAATACGTTTTGTCGCGAAATGCACCACGGACGACACCAAATTCTCACGGAGAAGCCACGACTACAGGGGACAATTTCTCTGCTCAAATTGGCTGCAGTCTGGACAGAACCATCAGAAAGTGTGGCAACTGGAAAAAAAAAAAGATGCCAAACACAACCTTTGGTGCAGAATTGTGTGCATCAGCCTTTGAGGAAAATGCCGCTGACTTAGAAACGACTATAGCTACTGTGGCGCTGACTGGTTTCAAAAGAGGATCATTGGTCATGAGCCATGACACACCGTCGCACAAGCTTTGTAGAGATTGCAAGCAGCGGAGAGTTTGCATACGTGCAGCTCAGCCATCATGCGAATCCTAGACACCTTTACAAATTGAGCTCACTGGCTAGCTGAGAACACAAATTGTTTCTTTACTTTGTTGCATTCGGCAAAAAAAAACAGTCTATGGATGGCATGCAGGCAAACCAGTCTCGCTTCGATTATTTGATGCACTCCATTGTGACGAAGTCAACCAAGTTGCTTCAATGAACCTCTAAACGACTTCCAGTAGCATGGACGTATAAGTAGCTGTCGTATGCACAGAGCTATAAAACTGCTGATAAACTCACACAGGCAGTGCCTCTCGCACAAAGAAACTGCACAGCGATCGCCACGCAGACTCCATAGCTACACACAAAATGACGAACGACGATGGCATAATTCAGGTTTCATAACAGCCTTTCTAACTCACCAAAGCTGATGAAACAATGCATTTCACATCCTACATATTAGCCACTTCTACCATTGGTCACTGGTAGAAGGACCACGACATTATTGTATACTGTGTTGCGACGTCACTGTGCGCGCTTCAAAGTAGTGTGGCCGGCCAGCGGTCAAATAAGAAAGTCACGACATCACGGCTTTGAACTCGCATGGGCCGAGTGGCTTGGTACACGCTTGCAAAAACGTAGAAAATTAGACCACCCACTGAAATTTTCAATAAGTGACGACTTCTACTCGGTTTAAATGTACACTGAGATTCAATTTCCAGCATTTTTGCGGACATTTCGTAATTTGATTCAGTATTAGGGAGATAAACAGCACAGTGTGCAGCTCCCCGAATAGTAGGGAAATATACACCTGTACGTACGCACACTATTACGCTGCGCTTCAGCAACACGTAGCTTGATCTGCGAATGCACGCAGTCGGAATGTGTTCTGTCCCGCTGGTCTCTGCCTAGCTTCCCCAAGACACGCTCTTTGCTTTTTGAGCTTCCGCCGCAGCTTTATTTGTAAGCGACTCGAAGCAGTCGGCAGCGTAGAAACACTTTTGCTGCATGTGGAAGCTGTACTACTGTGATAGCCATCACAGGCTAACACAAAGCGAGAGGTACAGAACATAACTGTTTCAAAGATGACTCGTGATACTAGCAAGGTCACTGTTTTTGACTGTCATGGACACTTTAACCACAGCCTCTGGAGGCCATTTATTATTTGAGTCTTTGCCGAAACGTTCTCTATCAGCGCTACTAAATGACATGCCACATAACTTTTTTTGACAGCTCATAGAAAGCGTCACCCCACCGCCCTGCCTAACTTCTCAAACATAGAGCACAGTGCCAGCGACGCAGGTGGCACCACGCGGCTTTCCTCCGAACCTGGCACATGGTGAAAAGTCTACAAAGCAGTTCGGTCTGCCGTAGTCATAAGAGCTAATTACATTTTCATTCAAACATCTATGCGTATTTTTAGCGCGACAAAGTGTGGTCTGCAGCGTAACTAGAGGGCCTGACAATCTTTGCTGCCTGCCTTCCTCCATGGCTGCCGGAGACGCGCACCTCAGCACCGTCTCGTCCGCCATTTTGAGCTACCGTTGCGACGCCTATAATGGCTGCAATGATGAAAGTGCGTTTGTGGTGCAGTGAGTGATGGCGTCGCGGGCCGAGAGGTCATACGTTCGATTCCCGGTGGTAAATGTTTTTCTTGGTTTTTTTCTCGTTCGTCAATGTCAATCGTATCACCTCATATCCGAGACAAAAATTCGATACCGGAGCCTTGGTAGACCCTAACACGAAACACTTTCGTTTAGAAAAAATGCGGGTGGTAACATCACCATGAAATTCTCACATCACTATGACGCCTAGGGTTTGTTTCTCAGTGAGCCCATATAGTGGCCAACACTTCAGCGGAGCACTTTGAGTCTGTTGAAAACATGGCGAGTCACCACATCACGGTGCATTTGGCCACATTGATGCAAGAACACCGCCAACATATTCCTAGGTACAAAGAAAGAAAGTGGACGAAAGGTACTGTAACGTAACTTTTAACAGTAACAGAAGAAAAGCCTGAACTTGCATATGAACATGTTCAGATGTTTCAAAATTTTGCAGAGATTGTTTCGCTTTAATGTCCCTACAATGTCCGAAAGATCGATGCTTCAAGGAAGGATTTGAAGTTTTAATACAAGGTTGATTATCGATGATAACCCAATGCACATATCTTGGCATACTAGGCCTGTCGCATTGGCTGGTACAAAAAACTTACAGCATACAATTGCAACAGCATCAATGCGGTTAAGAAAAACAGTTATTCAAAACAATCTTTTTACTATTAATCCCGAAAATTTGTTAAAAGAATGAAGTCCACACTAAGCCAGATTGCATCTGACAAAACCTGGACGGTATCACGGTAAACACTGATGCAGTTACTCTGCGTTGCGTGTACTGCATAGCTTCACAAAAGGCTCAGCCCATACATATTATTCAGGCAGTATGCAAACCGGAAAGCTTTCCACGATGCATGTTTAGTTGCCACAACAATCAGCCACACATGCTGTGTACGAATTCTTATGAAACATGCATTTTGCGAATATTTCCACCTTACCCAAAAAGCTCTCTCGCTTAATGGTTGGTCCCTCAGCCCAGCTAACAGACTGCAAAGCACAGATTCTTAATTCATGTACATGCTACAAAGCAATAAACTATGTTTGACGCGCAGCCATGATTGGCATCGCCCGTGGGCAGTGCCGGTTTCAGCTATAAACACGCAAAGTACGCATAATTTCAAAGAGGAAACTGTCGTGGGTCAAGACTTGGACACGTCAAGAAGCATCATGTGACGGCAAAGCGCGTCCACAAGGCGCTCTCGGTGACGCTCGTGATGCGATACTTTCCCGGGTCATGCCGCCGCGCGCAGGCACCCACTGGGCCGTATACTACGGTTTGTAGAACACGAAAAAAGGGGGCGCCTCAACGATCTACAGGAGCGTCGGAAGCGTATGTTACTTAAACAAAAGCTCATATCACCGAAATTAGGCAATGCAATCAACGAGGAAACACTACCTCACAGTGCTTAAGGCTATACACGAAATCCGGTTCAGTGACGCAACGGATCTGGGAGCCCTGCCGACAGCCACCAATGTCAAACAAAAGCTAATTGGTCGAAAATATGAACCTGTATCCTCCGGTAACGTCTGCGAGATTCACAAGCACAAAACCTGGTAAAAATAGAATTGACATACCTTCGAAAGGTCGTCCTCCACCGCAATGGTGGTTGAAAATTATCCTACGGGGTCTTCTATTCCGAGTGTACCACGAGCGAATGAGCACGAGAGTGGCATGCACCGCATGCGGTGACGTTCGGTGGCCTACTATTGCCTACTAGTGCTTCTATCAGAGTTTCTCACAATGGTCTTGAGGCCACTATGTGGCATGTCGTGGCGACACCAAGGAGTATTTCTAAACAACTGCTGAGTCCATATACGCGGCCGACGCAGTGGCTGGCATAGTGACGAAACGGACATAAGCGGCTGTTCACGATAAATGTGTGCCGCAACATCTATTTAGGAAAAACTGACAGTATTAGGGGCGAAGCTCCTTAAGCTACGGGTAGTGCGTCTGCGATGTATGTAGTAATAGCAGTAATAGTAGTACTATTAGTAGGTAGCCTCTTGAAATGTCCGCTGTATGGTGGTAGTTCTATATGTTGAATATATGATGAATATATGTCAGATGGTGGTACATGAATTGTTCGCTAGATGGACGAACGAACAGGCGCACTGACGGACAAACGGAAGCAAGAATAGAGACAATTAGATAGCAATTATAGAGACGGTCTTGGCTGGTTTTTGCCGTTACCGCCTCCGTCATTCACGTTTATCATTATATGTATTTACACTGCTACGTACGAGTGGCATAGTGACCCACACGATGAAGAGGAGGACGAAGTGGACAGACTGGCGCGAGCATCACAGCGATGTTCACTATGCCATAGAGGAATTGATCAGTCAGACTAAAAAGATATTTCGTTAAATCATTCATCCTTTTAAACATTTTAGTATTAACATTTCGCAATTTAATTTTCTGTATAGCCTATCCCTAATTTATACGAGAAGTATTGAAAGGAAACACTTAAAAAATTCGCCTTAGACTTGGCCCATGCCCTCCCTGCAGTTGGTAAGAACCATGAGAAGAAGAAGAAAAAGAAGAAGAAGAAGCAGAAGAAGAAAAAAAGAAGAAGAAGAACAAGAGGAAGAAAACTTGTATGTGGCTTGCGCGTAGTGTCAATCAGATAAAGAGAATAAATAAGCCATTTATACGAGTGTGATGGAAAATAATAATAAATGGACAGACTGTCAGCGCCTGACATATTGCTGGAAACCTCAGTGGAGTCAGTCTAGAAAGAAGTTACTGCAATCAAATTTTGACGTCGTGTCTTCCCATTCAACATTTATTTGCACAGAGCTGGCCTGGCGATATTTCCCCTTCTGCGAAAATTCTGCGAAAAAAAAGAAACAAAAGAGCATTACATTATATTAGGTAGGAACTATTTATTAATTAGAAAATTCCTTCTAGTTGATGCGTTTTCCAAGGTAGGTTTAATTTAACTGCAGATAATGTTCTCCGTTTCGGCGCCTCTTGCTTGAGACATTGCCACGGAAACGTATTTGATGCTCTTTGCAATTTTATTCAAAAATCTAAGCGCATGTCAACTGTAACACCTGCTTAAATACATTCTTCACGACTACTTGTGATAAAATTGATAGTGTGAATGCAAGTCACACAATCATTTGATTTTGACCGGAAGAGATGCACTCAACTGTCTGGTCTACTTCAAAATTCACACTTCTAATATAGGAATAGCTCTCTTTTTTTCTCGTTGATTCATTTCTATTCTATTTTTATTATATTAATTTTTTATTTTATTACATTTCATTATTTTTTATTTTTGTTCTTTAAGAACAGGCTCTCAATTATGGTATCACATGTAGGCTACTAAAAGATTTCATGGCCAGTCCCCCTGAGTGGGTATGTGCCCGGTTCTTTCTTTGGGGCTACCGTGCTGGGGTTTACCCACAGGAGCAATCGCGAAGCCATTTGCGATTTCTTTCTGGAGACGAGAAGAATAGAATGCTAAATTCATCCTTAAAAATTATCAAAATCAAGCCTATTTATTAAAAACTTAACATTTCAAAATTATGAACATTTCCTTTTAAATAGCAAGACAACGTTTGTTCGATGGCCGCTCGCCCATTGTAGGCTGCGCAAAAATAAAAGGGACAAGCAAACAAGCAAACAGTATTTTACAGACAACAAACAAACTAACAAGTTAGTTCTCCTCGCTTAACCAGCTGCAAAAATATTTGTGCCTACTCTACCGAGTCGTTTTCATTCTCGTAACATATTTGGTTTTGGTGGAGTTGTGTGACCTCCGTCCTCGCCAGAAGCGGACGCTCGCTCGCGGCTTTTAACATGACCACTCAAGACTCGCCTACATTTTTTTCCGGTCGCCCTGCCTCCTGCCGTGCCTGCCAATCCGGCCGCAGCAACTTTCGTGACGCTTCCCGCCCTCAAAAATCCTGACGTGTTCTCGGTACTATCTAGTTCACTGTATTCTCGGGCCGCGACGGTTCCAACGTCCACCAATGGCTACAGCTCTACGATTGCACCAGCGTCACTTACAAGTGGGATGCCAAACTTATGCTCGCGAACACCGTAGGCATATCAGCCGGGGGGGGGGAGAATAAGGGGGCCACGCATTCCTACTGAGATAAGTTTGGAGGCCCGGGTGGGGGGGGCTGAGCCTTCTCCCTTTCGACAATGGTCACTGTCGGTTGCACTTTGAGGAAACCAACTAGTAAGGCAAATTTTTGTCACACAGTAATCACTCAATTATGATAAGGTAGAATGACAATGTTACGTGGCTATGTTAAGGCATAGTTAAATTTTTCCAAAGTTTCCCCAGTGAATCTTTTTATTGTAGGCTCTTTGCGGTGCGGATCGCCAATGAGACGCTTTCGCGTCTTGTACTGTATTATTGAAGAAGAGGCAACCGCGGAACAGAGGCCCTATATTAGTACATCCCTTGTTCATGCTTTTTATTCTGCTGTGACTTGTTGATGCTGTAACAGATGGGAACGAGCAAACTTTTTAAACACTGATCAAAGCATTTGACCCTTCCGGAAATAGTTTTTTTTTGAAAATATTTATCATCACCGCTACTGTGTCGAAGATGTTGCGAGCCGATCAGTATGACAAATAGTTTTTGATGTTTACGTTTTTTTACTGAAATGCCAAAGATTGTTTCCTCTTTAGAGTCTGATAAACCTGATCAGCCTTGCTTAGGGTAACTTGGAACATAGCGACAGCTTGCAAAGTGGCCACGAATAGAGCAGTGGACTCGAGCTCAGTAAAAAACTCAGCTTTTAGGCTTGCCTCACAGCTTGAACCACCGGATCAGGAAGAAGGCGAAAGACCGTGGTTTTTGGCACTATACAGGCTTAGTCAAGAGTCGGGATGATTGGTTTTCAGTGAACTTGGGTAGTTTTTTACAGCGCGAAATACATCTCGGACAGCAAAGAAACACATACGTGCAGCGCTGCTTATTTCCTCCTATTCCTGTTTTTCACACGATGAGCTGACAGAGATGTATACGCACACAAACTACAAAACAATGTTATGCTGCAAGTGGAAATATTTTATTATACTCAAACTGCCCCTTGCCAGCTGTTATAAGTAGCCGCTGCTTATGTTATTGGCAGCTAGCTTACATCAATTACATTTGGAAGGAGATTTCAAATTTATGCCTATAGCTTGTAAATTTACATTGTATTTACCTATCCTTTTTACGATATATTCATCACATACCTGATCTAGCTTTCCTTTTTTTCTTTTTTTTCTACTGCTATTCTTCATATCTATTTTTGCAATCTAAATGAACACTACTTTCTTGGCGGTCGCATTATTCACCATTCACACATGGTCTAACCTATTCACAGTGCGCACGCATGTATTTATATGTACTTTGGGTGTTTGTTATTTACATCATCATCATCATCCGTGCTTCATCATATACACCATCATCGCCACTGTGGGTCATCGACATCATCTGTGTGCAAGCACTGCCCGTTCGTTTTGCGAGGACTTCTCTCAAATAAACGCTGTCGTAACCAAGATGTCATGCGTGGTGGAGGTGCATTTTCGGTCCTCCCTCCTCCCGCAGCCCGCTCTCTCCCTTGGGGCTTCATTTAGGCCGCCGCTTGTGCCCACTGTCAACACCACCTAAATGCCACTGTCTGGCAGCATGTCGCACAATGAGCCCTCCACGGCCTACGTCATCTGTCGCGTACTATGTGCCGCGAAGGGGCACGGGCACGCCAGAATCGACACGCACAAGCTGGCTTCCCGGACAAAACTTGTTTTGAGACCTTGGCTCAAAGTTGGCGTCCCAATAACAGCTGGGCTGGGCCGAAGCCAACAACTCCTGTAGTATCCTGATAGCTGAGCAGGGCCAGATGAGGATCACTCGACTTGCAGAAGCAGTCCTTGACTGTACGAACCATCCCTTCTGCCTCTTCGTTCGATTAAGCGTACTATGGACTACTGGTCGCATGTTTGAAGCCATACAATGATGTAAATGATGCAAATTCCTGCGTCGAGAATGGTGGGTCGTTGTCTGACCAGACCGCTAGCGGGATTCCGTGTCAGGCAAAGATGTTTTTGAAAGCATCGATGACTGCCTGGGCTGTCGTGCGTCTCAGGGTAACCACCTCAGGAAAGCTCGAGTAATAGTACACCACTAGGATGAACGTCTAATTATTGAGGTGGAATAAGTTAATTCCAAACAATTATCAGGTACTTCCAGGTAAGGCCGTGGAGACAAGGGGCTCAGCAAGGTTCACACGGTTGGAGGCATACTGTTCGCAATTCGCGGCGAGAGAGGTGATGTCTGCAGAGATGCCCGTCCACCGAACGGATTTCCGAGCTAGGGCTTTGGTCCTGCTGATGCCCTGGTAACCTTCGTTCAACACAGTCAAGACCGCCGGCTGGAGGGTTGGCTATACAGTGGACTTTAAACAAAACGTCATCGCAGACTGAATGCTAAAAGTGGCAAACGCAGACTGAAAGCTGAAACGCCATCGCAGACTGAAAGTGGCAAACAACGGAAGGTACTTAAGCCATGCAGCTGTCTGAGGTCAAGAGTTCTTTAATTTTCTCGAATGCAGCAGTTTTGCTCGTGCTGCTACACCCAACTTGCGGACTTGCTCAATAAGGCTCTGATGGGTGCTGTGACATCCGAGATGTGTGGTATAAATCTGGTGAAGTAATTCACCATTCGCAGCAGTCTTCTAATGGCGGCGACGTGAGTCGGAGCTTCCATGGCTTTGACCATTTCGATGTTGTTTGCATTTGGCTTTATGGCCTCTGCTGAGACAACTCCGAGAAAGGAGACCTCGGATAACCCAAAACGACATTTGTCCAGGTTCAGTGCGAAGCCTGCTTTTCAAGGCAGGACAATTCCTGGCTCAGTCTAGTGTCGTGCTCTTGGCGGGTGAGTCCCAAAACCAGAGTGTCATTTATTATATTGGCGACCATATCTGGACCCTGGAGAATTCTTCACATCTGTTTATGAAAGTATTCGGGCATGAAGGTGATGCCAAAGGGGAGCCGGCAAAAGCAGTAGTGGCCATATGGGGTAACGAACGTAGTGAGCTATTGGGAATAAGCCGAGAACATAGCCTGGTGGAAGTTTAAAGCCGCATCGAGCATTTAATTAACTATTGCGTCTCATAGAAGCCCAAGGGCTTGCTCCACAGTTGGTAGAATATGGCGTTCACGGAGGATGACTCTGTTCAGTTTCATCAAGTCAACGCAGAGCCGGTGGGAACCGTCATCTTTCCAGAGGATGATGAGACCGGAGCACCACTGTGTAGGCTTATCGACCCCGCGAATCACGCCGGCGCTTTCCAATAAGTCCAGTTTACGGCGGACAACCCAGAGCAACGGAATGGGGCTCCTGCGCTAGCGACTTAGCGAGAAGGGCACGGCATCAGGTTTCAGCCAGATGATGTACTTGTCTTTCAGAGTGCCCAGTCCTTTGAAGAGCTTGGCGTGCAGTGTTGCCTCCGGGGTCTTGAGTTTAAACTTTGCGACTTGCAGGGCTTGCAGCGTAGGAAGTCTAAGAAAAGGTACAGTGAGAGACTGTATGACGTAGAGGCACTGGCAACTTGTTTTTCTTGCCACCGAAGTCGTGCAAAATACGAGCCCAGCACGCGGAGTGGCTGTCCTCCCGGGCCGGTGGGCAAGCTGTCGACTTGGTCGAGCTTGGCGAGCAGCATAGGGAAGTCGCTGGGTGTGGCAGGTGGTGTTGACAGTGGGCACAAGCGGCGGTCTGAACGAAGCCCCAGGGGGTAGAGCGGGCTGCAGGAGGAGAGAGGACCGAAAATACATCTCCACCACGTGTGCAACCTAGGTTACGGCAGCGTTTATTTGAGAGAAGACCTCACAAAACGAACGAATGGAGCTTGCACACAGATGATGTCAATGACCCACAGTGGTGATGATGGTGATTATGATGAAGCAGGGATGATGACGGTGTAAATAACAAACGCCCAAATTCATATAAATACATGCCGGCGCACTGTGAATAGGTTGTCCCATGTTTGAATAGTGAATAATTGACCGCCAAGAAAGTAGTGTTCATTTAAATTGCAAAAATCGATATAAAGTATAGCAGTAGTATAAAGAGAAAAAGAAGAAAAGGGAAAGAAAGAGCATGTATTTGATGAATACATTGTAAAAAGTATTGATAGATACAATGTAAATTTGCAAGCTTTAAGCATAATTTTGAAATCTCCTCACAACTGAAATTGAAGTAAGCTAGCTGCCAATCACATGAGCAGCGGCTACTCATAATAGCTGACGAGGTGTATTTTGAGTCTAATAAAATATATCCGTTTGCAGCATAACAGTGTTATGTAGTTTGTGCCCGTATACATCTCTGTGAGCTCAAATTTCCTGAGAAAAAAAAGGAACAGATAGAAATAAGCAGAGCTGCACGTGAATGTTTCTTTGCTGTCCGAGATGTATTTCGCGCTGTAAAAAACTATCCAAGTTGATTGAAAACGAATCAGCCCGACTCTTGGCTAAGCCTGTATAGTGCCAAAAACCACGGTCTTTCGCCTTCTTCCTGATCCGGTGGGTCAAGATGTGAGGCATGCTAAAAGCTGAGTTTCTTACTGAGCTCCAGTCCACTGCTTTATTCGTGGCCACTTTGCAAGCTGTCACTATGTTCCAAGTTACCCTAAGCAAGGCTGATCAGTTTTATGAGACTCTAAAGCGGAAACAATCTTTGGTATTTCAGTAAAAAGACGTAAACATCAAAAACAATTTGTCATACTGATCGGCTCGCAACAGCTTTGACTGAGTAGCAGTGATGATAAATATTAAAAAAACTATTTTCCGGAAGGAGCGAATGCTTTGACTGGTGTTCAAAAAGTTTGCTCGTTCCCATCCATAACTGCAACAACAACTCAGAGAAGAATAAAAAGCATGAACAAGTGATGTACTATTATAGGGCCTATGTTCAGCGCTTGCCTGTTCTGCAATAATACAGCACAAAAAGCGAAAACGTCGCATTGGCAATTCGCACCGCAAAGAGCCTACAATGAAAATAAGCACAGAGGAAATGTTGGAAAAAATTAACTATGTCTTAACATGGCCTCGTAACATTGTCATTCTACCTTATCATAATTGAGTGATTACTGTGTGACAAAAAAATTGCCTTACTAGTTGGTTTCCTCAAAGTGCAACCGAGAATGACCATTGTCGAAAGGGAGAAGGCTCAGCACCCCCCCCCCCCCCCAACCTATCGCAGTAGGGACGGGCGGCCCCCTTGTTCTCCCCCCCCCTGCTGATATGGCTATGGCGTTCGCGAGCATAAGTTTGGCATCCCACTTGTAAGTGACGCTGGTGCGTTCGTAGAGGCGAAGCCATTGGTCGACGTCGGAACTGTCGCGGACCGAGAATACAGTGAACTAGATAGTACCGAGAACACGTCAGGATTTTTGAGGGCGGGAAGCGTCGCGAAAGTTACTGCGGCCGGATTGGCAGGCACGGCAGGAGGCAGGGCGACCGGAAAAAGTGTAGGCGAGTCTTGAGTGGTCATGTTAAAAGCCACGAGCGAGCGTCCGCTTCTGGCGAGGACGGAGATCGCACAACTCCACCAAATATGTTACGAGAATAAAAACGACTCGGTAGAGTAGGCACGATATATTTCCAGCCGGTTAAGCGAGGAGCACTAACTTGTTAGTTTGTTGTTGCCTGTAAATATACTGTTTGCTTGTTTGCTCGTCCCTTTTATTCTGGCGCGACCCACCATAGGGGATAGACAATGAAACGAACATTACCTTGGTATTTAAAAGTAAATGTTCATAATTTCGAAATGTTAAATTTTTATTGAACAAGCTTGAATGTGATCCTCTTTAACGATGAATTGAGCATTATATTTTTCCCGTCCGCGAAGGAAATCGCAATGGCTTCTCAAACGCTTTGTGGCTAAAACCCAGCGTGGTAGCCCCAAAGGAACAACCAGGCACATACCCACTCTGGGGGACTGGCCATAAAACCATTTGTAGCCAATATGTGATACAGTAATTGAGAGCCTGTTCTTGAAAAAAAAACAAAAATGATAAAATGATAAAACATAATAAATAAAAATAATTTGCTAAAACAGAATAAAGATGAATCAAAGAGAGAAAAAAAGAGAGCTATTACTGTATTAGAAGTCTGAATTTTTAAGTAGACCAGACAGTTGAGTGCATTTCTTCCGGTCAAAATCTAATAATTGTGCGACTTGCATTCAAATTATCAATCATATCACAAGTAGTCGTGAAGAATGTATTTAAGCAGGGCGTTACATTTGACATGCGCTTAGATTCTTGAATAAAATTGCAAAGAGCATCAAATACGTTTTCTGTGGCAATGTCTCAAGCAAGAGGCACTGAAACGAACGGCATTATCTGCAGTTAAATTAAAGGCCTACCCTGAAAAACGCAAGAACTAGAAGCCATCTCCTAATTATTAAATAGTTTCTACCTGATATAAAGTAATGCTTTTTGCTTGTCTTTCTTTCGCAGAATTGGCACAAGGGAAATATTGCCAGACCAGCTCTGTGCAAGTAAGTGTTGAGTTGGAAGACACGACGTCAAAATTTGTTGAAGTAACTTCTTTCTAGACTGACTCCACTGAGGTTTCCAGCAATATCTCAGACATTGATAGTCTGTCCATTTATTATTATTTTCTATCACACTCGTATAAATGGCTTATTTATTTTCTTTATGTGATTGACATTATGCGCAAGCCACATACAACTTCTTCTTCTTCTTCTTCTTCTTCTTCTTCTTCTTCTTCTTCTTCTCTTCTTCTTCTTCTTCTTCTTCTTCTTCTTCTTCTTGCGTCTTCTTCTTCTTCTTCTTCTTTCTTCTTCTTCTTCGTCTCTTCTTCTCCTTCTTCTTATTTTTCTTCTTCGTCTTCTTCTTCTGCTTCTTCTCATGGATCTTACCAACTGCAGGGGATGGGCCATGTCTTCGGCGTATTTTTTTAAGTGTTTCCTTTCAATACTTCTCGCATAAACTAGGAATAGTCTATACACAAAATTCAATTACTAAATGTTAGTATCTGAAAAGTTTGAAAGGATGAATGATTTAACGAAATAATTCATATTAAACTGAACTGAATCAATTCCTCTATGGCATAAGTTGAACAACTCGCGGTGATGCTCGCTGCCAGTATGTGACCACTTCGTCGTCACCCCCGGAAGCTTGTTCAAGGCCTGCGCCGTGGCACGTGACGTGACGTCGACGACGTCACAAATGCACCTCGCGCCGGCCGTGGGCCTGCCGCCCTTCGCTGGGTGGCTGCGCCAGCCGCGAAGCGCCCCTTCAACGCCTACCGGTCTCCGGGCGAAGGTGCCTTGACACCATGTCCGGCACGATTTATCAAGGTATCGATTGATGTGTATGGTTTTAAACACGCGCCGAACGCAACGCAGGGCGATGAAGCGCGCCGCTAGGGGAGGGCTCAGGTCAAGTTTGACTACCTGGAAATCTTTATTGTGTGCCGAAATCTCGTACAACACGGGCGTTTTTTGCTTTCGCCTCCATCAGAAATGCGGCGCCGCCGCAGCCGGGTATCGAAACCGCGCCCTAGTGCTCAGCAGCGCTACGCCTTAGCCACTGAGCCACCGCGGTTGGGGAACTTATCAAGGTATCAAAAAATAATGAATATCGTGAATGGAATAATGCATATTTATTTATCACAGCCAGACGCCGTCTGTACAAATATCACAGTGCGCATTGTTCTCGGTCCAGGCAGACGACAGGCAACACAAGATGTTGCCCTTAATGCTGAAAATATGCCAAAAGTACAAAACACAATATCTTGCCACATAAAACTCAAAACAAAACAGATTGTAACAGCAAAAACATCCCCGAGCTTTGGAACAGAAAAAGCACACTTTCATTTAAATTGTAGGTTAGAGGAAAAACATACCATTCGTTTATCATAGTAGCAGTAGCAACACAAGGTATCAGGTTCAAACACTTGCCAAAAAATACAATACATAAGAACACTGGTGACTAAATTGTGGTCCACAGCATGATAAATGACAGAAAGAAAAGTAATTGTACTGCCACAGGTAGGTGCATGTCCTAGGGAAAAATCAAAACAAAATCTAAGAAAAAAACAAATCACAGTGCACAACATGTTCTGTACACAGAGTGCACAAGGAAAGTGTACACAGCTTAGGTACCAAACGGACTGTACAACTGCTACAGTAGGCACCGAGGCAGTTCGAGTTAAAAAAAAGAAAAGTACAGCACTTTTAAAGCTAACAACTTGTAAAGAGATACACAAAACTGGAAACAAGGCTCATTTTTACATAAGGCAGAAGTATACCAAGGAAATCCAAGTCATGACATGCAATCAAATACACTCTGTGCAGTTTCACAAGAATAAATGTGAAGAGAAAGACGCGACGCTTGGAAAATTACTTTCCAAGAAAAATTCGGGCCTTTCTATTTTTCGCCTTCTGATCTTTTTCAATGCGTAAAAGATCGTTCCTTTGCTTGCACAAGTTGTTGAGCATTATATTTGCTGCACAGTTTGCAACCAATGTGATGAGGAGCTCGTAGGTGTGCCCGTTTTTCACACGTATCTATGTCCCTCAAGCCTTGGCAGAGAGTCCAGTGTAAGTTGCCGAACGACCGATTCTGTTTGGTTCGGCCCATGGAGAAAACTGGGTAGAGGTACTTTCCGTCATGAGCTTTCTAACTACAACCTCCGTGTACATAACTACTGTGATTACAAGCAGCAGAAGGAAATTTGAGGCCACCCCGATCCAGTTGTGCGATTAAAGAATGGGTGTCCTCTCCTGTTTCGGCCGTATTTCGGTAACGACCAACTGCCTCTGGCAGCTTTCACACTTGAGAACTTTCATTGCAGCGTGTGCCACAATACCCACCAACATAACCAATCACCGGCATTTTGCTCTGAGCTCATCAAGGTCAGCATCGCTAACGATGAACACTAAATGAAGTGCCGCGCATCCCTCACACTGTCCGTCTCCTTCTGATGCACGCTCTGAGATCATCGTTGCTCATCCTTGGAAGGGCATTTTGAAGGCGAATCCTTCCCGTCGGTTTCGCAAAGCTGGCGAACAGATATGTGATACTGCCCACCAGCCATCTGCCTGTACTGTCCAAAGCGACTCTCGAGGGGATCCGTCCTGGACTTTCCCTAGCAGAATATACTTGAAGTGAAGCTCACTAACGCAGTACTTCACCAATGCCAAAAGGAATTGAGCAGAGAGCCTCAAGGCACTCAATGTCTCCTGGGTAAGTACTTCCGGTGTCGTGCCTATAAAATTCCCACACATCGAGCCATGTGATAAAAGCGCTTAGAAAGCTTGCCTTTGGGTCATCTGTGTGGTTTGACATGGGCTCTTCGTAAACATTACGGTGATGGAAGCCCTTACTAGGTGTCTTTAGATTGACATGCTCCACCAACGAAGATTTATTTTGATGAACTCGGCGGTTGCTGTAGCATGTTGAAAATCAGTATGACCCTTGCGAGCGGCCAGAGCTTCGGCTACGTGCGAATTAAAAACCTGCAGTACGAGTTTGACGTCCTGTCGTTCAAAGCTGCTTGGATTTAGAGCTTTTGACGTCAAGCCATACCCAGACTTTAGAAGCAGGGGTGACTCCTCTTTATGCAAATCTCTCAAATGCTTAAATGAAGCAGTCATCTTGCATTCGGGATGAACCTCATTGTTCGAAAGCTCGAAGCGTGGGTAGAAAAAGCAAGTTCCAGCATTTTTCTGGTTGAGCCAGTTATTTCTTATGCATTTAAATAGATGTACAGCACCCACCACGTAAAATAACGGCCGATTCTGGGTCTGCCGGATGCGGGTAAACAGGGCTAAGGCTTTGGTTCTGGTAGAAACATCTTCATTGCCTTCCTGTTCAGCGAGTTTATTGTCACAGGACAACGGCTATGACCCTGTATACAATTTCTTCTAAGCCCAAGATCACCTTCTTCAGCATGCAATGAGATCATCACCCTGTAAGGTTTTTACCGGAAGAATGTGCGCCACCTCCTTGAATGCGCTCAGCAAACTTTGTATCAAACACGTGCACCGATGTGGCCGCTTCGTTGGAGTTAACTGCTGCACCACATATGTTCCCCAGCCTATTCTAATCTAAACAAGGTTTTGATATGAATCTCGTCAAGCATCAGCGTCACAGTGTGTTCATGTGCCTGCAGATGTTTGAATCTCTGAGACACATACTGAAGGAAAGTGTCGTCAGAAGAATCAACTTGTGGGCACAGTTGAATAGACGAGCACACATTTCTAATAGTGCTTGGGTGGGGCAAAGTTAGTGTACCTGTGCTTCTCAGGAACTTCTAGGCATGTGGTGATATTGTACGCAGATGCATGCAAAGACCATCACCTGTGTGCTATACTGAATGCGCTTTGGCAGAAAGGAGTAGTAGCTGCTCCTTCATAAAGTTCACCGTCTCTTTCTTGCCTTCATCAATGCTGGCTTCCAATTTGTCCAGAAGGGAATGTATTGCTTGAGCCAGGTGGCGATAAGTGCAGCGCTCCTCAGACAGCATCGACAGGTTGTTCAAAATTTCCAACAAGGAACTTACTTTTGAACTGAGTCTGGTACAACAGCGCTACCAACGTTCTTGATTGGTGAACCTTGATAGCAGGCAAAGACTTCAAGGTTTGCAAACACGGTCAATGACGCTTTCAAACAAGGTTCACGATAGTCGATAATGTTCAAAAAGATGAAGCACTCTTCTTTATGAATCACAGTCCACTTCGGAGACACTGACACCCCTTGCAGGCGAGCCCTTAGTTCTTCGAGGGACAAAAACCGGTCTCGTTCTTGCTCCGCTTCATATGACGCCAGCGACTCTTCTAAACAGCACGGGCGAGTTGGGAGGCTTCTTGGTCGGCTCCTCTTGGCGTCAGGGGTTTCTCTCGTGCTCTGGTCTCGTACTGATAGGTTAGGACGGCCAGCCGGGAAATACCCTTGGGACAGATCCAGGACCGCAACCGTGGTACTGGGAGTGAACTTCAATAACTCTCCCTGTCCTTGGGATCCGTGTACGATGTCGTCTTCTCGATGCATGAAGCGTCGAAATGATCCGCGCACACCTGCACAAACGTTTCAAGAACGTCTGAGACGCCACTTCTCATAGAAAAAAATGCACTCCCGTTCGCATGACCGTGTTTACAGTCCGTGTAGCTAAAACAAAGTCTACCTACGTTTGCAAGCATCTAAATAAAAGCGCTGCGCTAAGCGGTACAAGCAACATGAAAGGAAACACGGGAGCGTGATGGCACCGCACTCCACGAAGCGCTTCCACCGAGAGCTTGCAAGAATGGACGACACCACGGCACTGTTAGTGAACAAAGCACAGCTGACCATCCTTGCTGCGAACGTGCCTTTCTGGGCGATTCTCATAAACTGCTGGCGTCAGCGCTTCGCGAGGCCCGGCGGCCACACGCTCAAGTATTTCCCTTCATAGGTGATTTCTACCCGAACAAGCAACGGCAAGCTAAGAACAGGAGCATCTCAAATTCTTACCTTTGTGCACGAAGTCAGCACGAAGTCCTTCCTAGGAATGGCGTGTAGCCATTGTTTGAGAGCGTCGGCGTCTTTAGGGAAGTAAAACACTTGTATCTTCTTTCCTGTTTTGTAGTTGCCGGTGCATCCGTGGTACACAACACTTATTCGGCATTGTCGCATCACTCCAGCCACCACGCACGCAAACGAAATTGCCGCAAAACAACAACGGAAAGCAAGAAACGTGAAACACCGTCAACACCAACGCCGCCGAACCATCACCCCCCGCCGCCCGCGCTGCGCTCACTGCCGCTGCGGCTTCCCCGAGAGTCGGCCGGCCGGAACTGACGTCAGATTGCTGGGCGCAGGCCTGAAAAGATTTTCCGGGGTGACAGTTACACTCGTGAAGTGCTCGCGGCCGTTTCGCTAGCTTTGCAAATACCGAATTTGGTATTACGGGACGTTAATGGATGACGAAGGGTATGTCACTGGTGTAAACATGGTAATCATGGGATGCGTGTCTTGTAAACAACATGACTACATCCCACACTCATGATGCGCTCGCGGCCGTTTTGCTAGCTTCACTTGTGCCGAATTTAGTATTACGTGATGACAATGGATGACGAAGGTATGTGAACTGGTGCAAGCATCATAATCATAAGATGCGTGTTATGCAACAACATTAATCCACCTCACACTTAAGGCGCTAATACACTTCGACGAGCGCCGGCTTTCGTTTCATTGCGTCACGCCGGCGATGCATGCCAGGCACCGATATCCCCCCTGATAGAGATCAGTGATCTGCCCACTGACCGTCATTGTGGATCTGCAATTCATATACTCGCAGGAGCGTGCCGCGCTGCGTTGCTTTAACGCATGCGCGTTTGAGCGCACACGGCGTTCTCCGACAGGAAGAGAGGCAGATGCGGTGCTGTCTAAGTAACGTCGTCGGCGCGAAATGCAGCATGTCGCATTTCGGGCCGGTTGCCACAGGGGGCCATGACGACGGACGCTGGTCGCGGCAGTCACGCCTGGCGTCAACACTATAGAGTGCTCGCGTTTCGCTAGCGTGGCGTCGCTGCGCCCTGCCTGCGCGTGCGTCAAACGTTGCGCCGGAATGTATGGTTTCCGTCATGACGCGCTCGCCAACAGCTGCGTTAGCTCCACATGTACCAAATTTGGTATCACGGAAGTCAACAGACGACGAAGGTAAATGACACGTCCAAACCTGATAATAATATTATGCGTTTTATGTAAAACATGACTACATGCTACGCTCATAGCATGCTCGCGGCTTTTTTCGCTAGCTCCAGATATGCAAAGTTGCATCAGGTGACGTTACCTAGATGACGGAAGTATATGAAACGTCCAGATATGATAATCATGGCATGAAAGTCATATACGGCATAATTTACCACCGCCTCTTAACGTTGTGCTGATTTTTAAGTGACCTATCACCCTTCCTCATTCGGGCTTCGCTTATCATCAATTCGCACTGTACGTGGGATCTGCCAATTTTTTTAACCGCGCACGCTAGCTACTAGGGCTGGAAGCGCAGCCGCGTTTCTCGCGACAGAGAAACGCCCCGTGCGGCGAAGGGCACTGTCGGCGGACCGCTGTAAGAAAAAAAAACACATTCGTTTAGCACTGGGTTCTCACGTTCGAAACGCTGTTATAAGGGCGCTTCACAATAAATTAGCGTTTCCTCACGATTCCCTGGTGGGGGCAATTTTTTTTCTGTTGGGCACGCTTCATCGAGACGTACCAGCGCCTGGATTTCCCTCCGCCGTTCAAAATCGGAGGTGCGCGCTTTCTTCAGCGCTTGTTTGTGACAATTTCTTCTCCTCAGGCATTCGTATAAAGATCAAAGAGAAGAGTGGAGACCATTTCGCACACAGCTTACGGTTTAGCGTCTTGTCAAGTTGTCAACACATGCGCAATTCCTTTGTTCGTCTGTCGTGCAGGTGGTGCAGGGCAAGACTCAACATCACCGTGAAGCCGTGACGGTATCTTCGAGAGGCACCGCCGCACCAGCTCTCGCAAGACACACTGCTCAGTCAAAAACGTGTGCTCCCGCACGAAAGACCTTGTCAGCAATGGAAAAGGCGAAGAAAAACAATGACGGCACAACACCCAGCGGAATATCGCATAAGTCCATGTCGGCGGCTAGCGTCGCATCAACCGACAATCTCGCTGCTCTGTCGGCCAACAACAAAGACGCGATCGCAGCACTTGAAGTCGGAAAAGTGAAGAAGGCAGAGATAGCTGAAAGCAAGATTGCCGGCACGCTGGAGCGTACACCCAAGGTGGTAGGCGACCAGCAGGACGCGGGAGAATCCGAGACAGTGGCCCTGGATCCTGCTGATATCAGCACTCCTGGAACAAGTGGAATGCCGTCTAATACCGAGACTCCTGAAGGCGGTTGGACGCCCGCTGCTCAAGAGAGATCGTCCGGAACAAGCATCGAACGAACTGAGAGCACCGAGAGTGTCAGTCGGACCAAGAGGTCTCGTCGTAAAAAGGGTCGGCGGAAGAAGGAAGGCCGCCATGAACCGGTAGTCGTGGTGTCGCGAAAGAACATCATACGTGACCCTTTGTACGTGTGCTTGGGTCAACCGTTCCCGAGTGACGACGACGCGAAAAACGCCGCCGCAGCGGTGGAAGCTGACCCAAAACGGGCCTCGACCACTGGCGTGGACAACGTTATTGCGTACGTCATGTCTACGAACGTGGACGACCCCGGGCTGAACATCAAGTCTAACGTGGCGACAGTCGAGAATACCGCGGGGAAACTCGAACTGATCAAGGAGAAAGCTGTCTTGAACGCCGTCCTCATCGATATTATGGAGTGCCTCAAACTTCATTCGTCCAGGTGTGTCAAGGCCGAGGAAGACGAAAAAGAGGTGAGAAACAGCTTGGCCCAGGCACGGAAGAAGCGAACAGAGAAGTCGTCGAAGGGTGAGCTGAAACCCAAATCAAATCCGGGTGACAATCGTCACAGTGGGGGGCGAGGAGAGTGAAGCAAGACAGCTCGACGTTCCCATGGGTGAACTGAGCCAGCTGCACGTGCAGAGGAATAATCAATCCCAGGAAAAGGAGACTGTAGAGCCACATTACCCGCAGGCTGTCACCGGCAAAGTAAAAGCGCGAAATAGCCCGGAGAGCAAGGAAGGGGACCGTGTTGTCGACGAAAAGCCGGAACGTCCAGCAGTGGTGACAGAGGTTAGACAATTCGAAGACGAACACCAGAAGCGCACGCAGGACGTCCACCGGGTGCACCGCGCCACAGCGGTACGAAGCTCCACTCGTGTTCTTCAGCACGAGCTGCGCGAACTCGAGTGAACAAGGCAGCTCTGGGTACGTGGCGGGCTCAGAGACCACGAAGGAAGATGATGACGACGAAGAAGATCGTGGGTACCTGGACATGGCGTTTGGTGCGGATTCTCTGACCGAGGACTTTGGCCTGGCTCAAGTGGGAAGCGGAAACGCGTCTTCGGCCAACATTGCGAGTGGGATCCAGGGTTGTTGGCACGACTTCCTCGCGCCGATCAAGATGGTCTCCAAGTATATTCAGACTGAGTGCTGGAATGAGCCTGAAACGGAGTCGTCCTTCTCGGAGGTTGTGCGCAGGCACCGCAGCGGATCGTCCAAAGCTCTAGCAAGAGCTTGCTCACTAAAGATCGCAGTGTCTGAGCATCAAGCAGCTGCAGCCGGCGGTCATCGCTCCGAAGGAAGTTCGGTTGAAGAGCTGGCCAAAATATTCGCCGCATACTCATCGTCACCTGCCTCGCGCCATGGAAATGACGAGTTTGGCAGAGCGGACGTCAAGGGCGTAGTGCACGATCGAAACTTCGTCTTGCGTTCACCGACTGGGGATGCTGGCACGACCACCGCGTCGCCTCCAGCCGCTGTCAACTTGGCAATCTGCACTTGTGACGATGGCAGAAGCTCAGCGAATGCATTTTACAAAGGTGCCACGACATAAGCGTTCGTGTCGCAGAAATCGTAAATTAACGACTTTCCCGGAGCTACAAGAAAGACTGCACGATAAAGTACTGCGCGTTCGTCTCGGCATAAGATTTTTCTTGTAATGAATATATCACGTCCAAATTTTCATCTCTGTTGCTTTGCAAGAGCAAAGAACAGCAACAATATAATCAGCAAAAGTATAACTGTTTTATTATACGCGGCACAAATTGTACAACGCCTGTCACTGCTTAGCTGTGACCGCGATGACTTGCTTGAAAGCGCGTATTTCGACTATAAAGGAGTTAAATCAATTTGTTTTTATGCATCGCACGGTTAATTTTGACAGTTGAAAAATCCTGTTTTTTTAACTTGTTGCTCTATTGTGGCTGACAATTTTAGGTAATGAATCTGCGCTACCCATTAGCATTCATGCCACTTCATTTGAGTTTCACATCTCGAGACTCGAGAAAACGGATGCCTGACAGACAGAGCTGGAACGAAATGTGTATAAACTTAAACTCTTGGAGGAGTGCGCTTTTCTATGCTGTGGCAACTGCCATGCAGTTATTCTAAGGTGAAGATAGCAAGACTCCAATAAAATGAATAAAATGACATCTATGCGCATAAACCTGTTTCATTGTTCAAGGCCTGCATTCTCGAGGAAAACCCGGCAGAGCTTTTGTTACGCGTGAGCTTTAAGTCTAAGTATAGTCCCACAATGAACTGTTTTTCGGGAACAATGGGGACATAATATTGTGATAGGGGTAAGGTAAGATGCCAAATGTAAAAATTGATTTTTTCAAATATCATTGTTTGGTTGCGGGTTATGTCTGATACACAATTTATCGGCCATCATTTTGCCCTACAATATTTCCGCCTACGCAAATCTTCAAAATATACAAGGAAAAATGTTAGACCACACATAACGTACGAAACCAAAACTGAAAGTACTAGTTTTGTGCGAATCGTAGCATTAGCTTCATGTGTACTATTTTTTTGGTTATTTAGCAAACATATCAAGTGCGAACTTGTGGTTATGCTCTAAAGTCATTGCCAACAAACCTTTTTTAATCATACTGGTAATAAACACTTCACCAGGTGTACCCGTGACGAGTTACATGTGTTGTTCACGTTCGAGGACATGTATCTCAGCCAGTAAACCATCAAATTAGCTTTTTGTGATGCTGTGTGTCAATTTAATAATCGCAACGGAAGCACGATTGATATTTTTCAGCAAATTGCGGATTCGGCCTGGCCTTTGCGTTGCAAAAGCTTGCTTCAGAAATGGTCAGCATCACAATGTCCAAGCGTCCCGTCATGGCACTGATGCCGCAATACAGCTAAAAAAACAATCAAGCAAAGACCCAAAGGAAAGTCCACGATGGAGCTGGCTGGGAATATTGAGAATTTTAGCACTCCTATTCACCTTGTGTACGCGCTGCAGATATTTCAATTTTTTGCTGATTTCTCAGACCTAAGATTTCAAATATTTTTCCGAACGTGAACAGTCATAAATTTTTCGCTCATGAACAATTTTTATTAAAACTTGGCACACTTCTTGTCACATTTGCAGGCATGCAGTAAACCTCAACAAGCGATATCGCGCCAAAATACTTCGTATGGTTGCCTGTTATACGAAGAGGCCCCTAGTTCTAATGAATACATTTTAGGCTAATCAATCACTATATTTATAATATAATCATGTTTCATTTCTTTTAGTAAAGGTAAAGCTGTTTTATGTCCCCACACTAGAGAAATCTTTTTAAGAAATGGGGCATGAGTCAGGACTGATGATGTAAGGCCCACTTTTAATGACATTTCAATTATGAAAAAGATAAGGAAAAATAGGACTTGCTTTAATATGGTCACATGTGCCAAATATGCGTTAAATATTGTAGGCTAATAACATGTAGTGATTTTAACTGTAAAAAAGTTCCGACACTTGGTTGTTAAATCACTCGTTTCACAGAAATTCCAGCGTCAGTGTCGGCATCGTTGGAAGGGAGCGGAAAATTATTTTGTCTGTAACAAAAAAAAATTGGCAGACCCCACGTACAGTGGGAATCGATATCTGAAGCACGAATGAGAAAGGTTGATATGTCACTTTAAAATTGTCGCAATGTTACGACGTGGAGGTAGATGATGTCGTTCACGACTTACGTGTCATGATTATCATGTTTGGATGTGTCGTTTACCTTCATCATCTGTTCACGTCACTTGATACCAAATTTAGTATATGTGGAGCTAACAAAACGGCCGCGAGCGCGCTATGAGAGTGGTATGTTGTCATGTTCTTACATGACAAGCCTGTCAGGATTATCGTCTTTGCACCACTCATATATTAAGTCAGCCATTGACGTCACGTACCAACAAATTTAGTATATTTGGAGCTGGAAAAAAATTGCCCGCAGCTTCCCTCGGGGAGAAGTCATCCGCTCTTCCTGGAGTATTGTAGAAATTCCGGCACGTGCCAAAATCTCCCGACCCGCCCGGGTGACCGAGAGGCGAGAGATCTGCGCCGTGCGTTGAGCCTCTATAATTTCATCCAACGTGTTGTGAATTCCTAATGCTAACAGCCCCTCCGTGCTAGTTCGGATTGGAAGGCCGAGTGCCCTTTTAACAGTTTTACGGATCAGTACATTGAGCTTCACGGACGCTGCGCGTGCGGATAGGAATCGTTATGTGGCCGTTGCGGTCTCTGTGCGAGGTACAGTAATGTCGGCATGCTCTGTCAAGGCAACCTCCCCAGCAATAGCTGAACAGGTATCCATCGCACTAGGGCTTTTGGATTCATCCCGTGTTCAGATCTACTCTGATTCCCGTTCGGCGGTTAGAGCCTTTGCCTCTGGCAGGGTCTCCCACCTGTTGCTAGAATTCTCAGAGGTAGGACCATCACTCCACACGAGATCATTTGGTTCCCGGCCCATATGGGCTCCACGATCAGCGGCATCACCAACTCCAACGAATTGGCCCACGCCCGGGCGCGAGGACTTGCCTTCCGCGCGGGGCTTCACGGCCCTGGCACGTTGGACCGCTCCGCCCCGCCCGGGGCCGATCCTCTGGATGGGGGTGCGGCTGATCGAGGGTCGCGGGACGTTCTAGCGACATTTAACGAAGTCACTTCACATTATCGTTTGAGTCGTAGGGTCTTTCCTCCACCCCATTCGCATCTTACCAGAGGACAAGAAGTCACGCTCAGACTACTACAGACAGGGGTTTACCCCTGCCCAGCTAATGTATCTATTTATATGGATATATCTCCTGACTGCCCGGACTGTGGGTGTGTGTGTACATTTGAGCACATGATGTGGGACTGCCCCCACATACCCAAGGAACTCAAGGCGCAAATCATCCCAAGACAAGGGTTTTATTCCGCCATCAAAAGTACGGATCGTCACCGTCAGCTTCGGGCAATCCAAGGGGCCCACGATGCCGCAGGCAGGTACTCCCTGCCTGTTCCAACGTGGGAGCGGCCCGCAGGGGCGTCGGGGTAAAACCCGACTCTCCTCCCTCGGTGTACAATAAAGTTATCTATCTATCTATCTATCCCTCGGGGGAACACAGAGGAGGATGCGTAGCATATAATTGGTTAACGGGGTGTTAAAGTGCGACTTACTTGGGTCGATGACTAAATTGGTTAACGTGGTTGTGAAATGGGGTGTTAAATTGCGAATTACTTGGGTCGATGGCTAAATTGGTTAACGTGGTTGTAGGAGGGGGTGTTAAATGAGTGAACACGTACACACGTATGCGAAAGGGCGGCGCTGGTCGAAGGGACGTCGATCATTGTGTTTGTGGATTCGTTGGAATTCGTTTCATCACCGCGACCTTGGACGTCGACGCGCCGTACAAACCAACCGACGAGCGGCAACTGAGCGAGCGAGCGCCGACTTTGAGTATATATACAGCGCGACGGCGCATGCACTGTCAGCTGTTGAATGTTCTCGAAGCGCAACGGCGCATGCGCGTCCACTGGAGAATCAGGAGAATTGTAGAATGTTCTCGAAAGGGAGAAGCGCGCGCGGCACAGATGGTGGGTGACGGTGCATGCGTGCGTCAGCTGTCGAATGTTCGAGAAGGGGGAGAAGCGCAACGGCGCATGCGTGCGCGTCAGCTGCCGATGTTCTCGAAGCGTGACGGCGCATGCGCGTGCGTCAGCTGCCGATGTTCTCGAAGCGTGACGGCGCATGCGCGCTACATTATACAGCTAGCGAATGTTCGTGAAGAGGAGAAGCGCACGCGGTGTGTAGAGGAGGAAGGGTGCACAGATGGTGGAGGAGTGAAGCGCGCGCGGTGTGTAGAGGAGGAAGGGATGCACAGATGGTGGAAGAAGGAGGAGGAAGCTTGCGGACGGCGCCGCACTACAAGCCGTATTAGATGCTCCGCATCTAAAACGGCTTTGAGCACACCATGAAGGGCCCAATATACTCTAATGTAGCGTTTTTTGCGCGCGTGCGCTGGGCACAGCGACGTTACGTTAGCAAAACACGAGCACTCTACAGTCTGACACCAGGCAGGAGCAGCGTTCGTCGGCGCTCCCCAACGGCAACCGGCGCGAAATGCGATATGCTGCATTTCGCGCCGATGCGTTACCCAGACGAACGCCTCCTAAAAAAATTATGCCTGGAACGTGAGCTGCGAACGCGCTGCCCTAACCTTCTGATGTTACCTTCCTCCTTCGGTACGAAGCCGAGCGTCTACGACAGCCGCCCCCAGCGAACACAGAAATGCTCTCACAGTTGCCTCCGAGCAGCCGTCATGTCACGTGATAGAGCGGTACGGTAATGTCACGTGAGTGAGTGGTACGGAGGCGACTGGTCTCACGCGGTGGCCGTTCCCAACAGAAGGAAGGAGGCATGGCCTCCGAGATGGCGTGCTGGCAGGAGGCATCCGATTCAAAATAGAGCGACGTTCCAGGGATAGTTTTTCTAGGAGGCGTTGCCCAGACAACACTGCGTTTCCCTCTCTTCGTGATGAAGGGACGCTGGATGCGCTGAAACGCGCATGCGTCAAACCAACGCAGCGCGGCGCGCGCGTACGAGTATATGGCAGGACCTGCGCCTGGCATGGCAACATCGGCGTGACGCAACGAAATGAACGCCGGCGAGCACGCGTACCGCGTCACGTCGATATGTATTGGCGCCTTGACCGTAGCATGGAGTCATGTTCGCACATGACACGCATCTGATGGTCATCATGTTTGCACCAGTCACATACCTTCGTCATCCATTAACGTCACGTAATACCAGATTTGGCATATGTGAAGCTAGGGAAACTGCCGCGAGCACATCATAAGGGTGGCATGTAGTCATGTTGTTACATAAAACACATGTCGATATTGTCATGTTTGGATGTGTCATGTACCTATGTCGTCCATTCACGTTCCATAATACCGAGTTTGCACATGTGAAGCTGGCCAAACGGCCGCGAGCGCATCATGAGCGTAGCATGTAGTCATGTTATTACAAGACACGCATCTCATGTTTATCATGTTTGCACTGGTACCATACCTTCGTCATTCATTCACGTCCCATAATACCGAATTTGGTATAAGTAAAGCTAGATAAACGGCTGCCAGGGCATGATGAGTGTGGCATGTAGTCATGTTGTTACATGAGACGCATCTATTGATTACCATGTTTGCACCATTCACATGCCTTCGTCATTCATTCACGTACCGTAATGCCAAATTTGGTATATGTGATACTAGCGAAACGGTGGCACGCGCATCATGAGCGTGGCATGTAGTCATGTTGTTTTATGACACGCCTGTCTTGATTTTCATGTTAGGGTCTGTCACTTGTGTTCGTCATAGAATCATGTCATACCATACCAGTTTTGCAACATGCCATGTGAACAAAACCACCGCAAGAGCTGCAGGACCATGAAAGGTAGAGAGAGAGAGAGAAAACTTTATTTGCGCATAACGCGGAGCATTCGAAATGGTCGGGCCCCTATTCCAGGGCTCCGCTGGCCCTAGCCATCATCTCTACCCGTTGGACCAGCCAGCGCTGATCAACAATGGCCGAGCTGGACAGCAGCGCCTCCCATTGTTCCTCTGTGTTGTTCATGTTGTGGTGTTCTTCATTGTGATGCGTACACTCCCACGTGATGTGAAACAGAGTTGGTGTGGCCCCACACCACGGACATATATCTTTGTATGCTGTGGGGTAGAATACATGTAGCCTGTGTAAGTTCGTGTATGTGTTTGTTTGGATTCTGCGTAATGCCACCGATTCCATTGCTGTAAGTTTCTTATGCAGTGCTGGATACACTTGTCTATTGTCCCTGTAATACTGAAGAATTGCACCAAAGTTAGGGTCTAGGGGCGTTGGATCCTCTATTGCAGTGTGCAAGGAAGCTCGGTAATCTGTGAAGCCTCGAGCCGCCTCATCCGCAAACTGGTTCCCGGTGACGCCCTCGTGCCCTGGCGCCCAGATAATGGTTTGGGTGTATTCAATTGGGAAGTCCTTGTGAGCTTTGGTTAGAATTTGGAAGGCCTTCATACATATTCTACCTTTTTCGTAATTTCTACATGCAGCCTTCGAGTCTGTGATTATTGTCATTGGGGTTTTTCGCTCTCTGCCCTCCTTGATTGCCAGCGCGATCGCTATCTCCTCCGCTTCTGTGATAGAGGCTTGGGCTATGGAGGCACAACTTGTGACGTTTCCTTTTCGGTCTGTGACCACGGCCACCATGTTCTTTGCATTTACCTGACATGGTGCAGCGTCAGTAAATCTCGCCGTATTCAGATATTTTGTCTGTTTATCTATGTAAGCGGCTCTTGCTTTACGTCTTCCAGCATGTAAAACTGGGTCCATGTTCTTCGGTAGGGGGCATATTTTGTACCAGGCTCTGACTGAGCACGACATTTCCTTAGCTCTTCCATGTGCCTGTACTTGTTCGCCGAGGCCGATCCTCTGAAGAAGCTTTCTGCCGGTTGTCGTCTGTAGAAGGCGGTTAATCTGGGTGGTTACTTGTGCCTCAGCCAACTCATCAAATGTATTGTGAAGTCCGAGCGCTAATAGCTTCGCAGTTGAAGTGCTTTGTGGTAGTCGCAGAGCTGCTCTATACGCCATCCTTATTATTTTGTCTGCTTTTTCTTTCTACTCTCTATTCATGTTGTGGTAGGGTAGCGAGAATGTTAGTCTGCTGATGACTAAGCTCTTTACCAAACGAAGAACGTCTTGTTCTTTCAGTCAAGCACGATTGTTCGTTATTCGAACTATCATACGAACAATTTGTTGAACTGTTCGTTTAAGCATATTCAGTGTGTGGAGACATCGCTGATTGGACTGTAACCACATACCTAAGATCCGAACAGTTGTTTTCTCTGGTATAATATTGTCGTCTAGCTTGACCTCAAGGCGGAGGCTCGGGTCTGTCCTTTGTTTTTTACGCTTGGAGAACCGGATGAGTTCCGATTTGTCTGCTGAGCACTGAAGCCCCCTTTCTTTAGTGTAATCTTCGATAGTTTTAGCTGCCAGTTGAAGCCGCTCTTCTTTTTCCGCCAAGCTGCCCTTGGTTGTCCATACAGTGATGTCATCCGCATAGAAGGAGTGTCGGATGTCGGGAATACCTTCCAGTTTTTTGGCTAGACCAATCATGGCTATGTTGAAAAGCGTAGGCGAGATCACAGCGCCTTGTGGTGTGCCTTTGCTCGGTGGGTGGAAGACATTGGATTCGTGTTCTCCTAATCTGATAACAGCGGTTCTTTTAGTAAGGAAGTTCTGTACATATTTGTACGTCCTTTGACCGCAGTTTGTCGCTGCTAGCCCATCTAATATGGCCTTATAGCTTACGTTGTCAAAAGCGCCTTTTATGTCAATGGCCATGACAATGTTTTCTCCTGCTTTTGGAACATTTGTACTTCCTCCTTTAAAAGCAGAAGGATGTCCTGTGTCGAAAGGTTCGAGCGGAAACCAAACATGGTGTTTGGCAACAAGTTATTTTGTTCAAGGTGCCGTTGAAGTCTGGCATTTATTAATCTCTCAAACACTTTGCCTAAGCACGACGTAAGAGAGATTGGCCTGAGGTTTTCTATTGCCAATTTCTTTCCTGGTTTGGGTATCATAATGCTTACAGCATGCTTCCATTGCTGTGGTATAGTGCCATTCACCCAGTGTTTGTTAATGAAGTTTAGAAGCGCTGTTATGGCTTCGTCATTCATGTTGCGAATCATGGCATTGGTGACTTGGTCCGCCCCAGGCGCTGTGTTGCGTTTCATGCTGACGATTGCCGCTCTGACCTCGGCATGCGTGAAAGGTGCATCCAGTTCTGAGTTTGGGAGCCCAGTGTATTTAGCCTGGTAAGGGGCTGTGATGGCTCGGGCGCCGAAACACTTAATATATATGTCTTGAAGCAGGTCATCTCTTGTGCCTGGATATGTGTGCAATAATCTTTCTAGAGATTTTTGTCCTTCGCGTTTAGTTTTCAGAGGGTCAATCATGCCTCTTAGGATATTCCATGTCTTTGCTGTTCCTAGGGTTCCATTTAGTGAATCGCAAAATTGTTCCCAGTTGGCTGTCGCGAGTTGATTAGCGTACTGTTCGGCTTGCTGCGTTATTTCTTCAATTTTCGCTTTGAGTTTCTTATTTCGCTTTTGCCTTTTCCATATTTTAGTGAGGTTTCTTCTTGCTTCCCACAGGTGGAGAAGGTGAGCGTCTACTTCAGGGGTATCATCTGTTCTGGTGACAGTTTTGGTGTACATTTGCTTTTCATTTCGAATTACTTTGCACCACTCGTCCAAGTCGTCTATGGCGGTCACGTGCGCTTTTAGCGCTTTTCTATATGCGTGCCAGTCTGTAATTTTGGCTGTGCCGATGTGTTTGCGGATTCGGCCGGTGTGGATTGTGGTGCTTAGTATGTAATGATCACTGCCCAGGTTTTCAAGGGTGTTGTACCAGTCCACGCTGTGGCAGTTTTGTACTATCGTCAAGTCCGGACTTGTGTCCATGGATACGCTGTTGCCTATCCTCGTTGGTATTGCAGGGTCAGTTCACAGAGTCATTTCCAGTTTCTCTATTTGTCTTGCGATATTCTTGCCTTTGGTGTCTTGCATCTTATATCCCCAGCTTGCATGCCTGGCATTAAAATCCCTAACTATAATTAATTGATTCCCTTTCACCAGTTTTGCTGTCTCTTGAAAGAGCTTGTCGAACGTTGCTCTCTTTTGTCTTGGGGGACTATAGATATTAAGTATGAAGGCGCTCTTTCCATGGCTTCCTTTGTAGGTTATTTCTGTTATGATATGCGGGATATCCGCCTCTTCAATGGGCTGATGAGATATTGCTGTAATTGAGTTATCGACTAATGTAGCAACTTTCCATTCTGCGTCCCCGGTACTATAAGTTTCGTAGCCCCGTAATTTTGGTTGTGTTCCGGCTTCCTGGACTGCTATGACAGCAGGTGGCTTTTGTTGCGACGCCACCAGCTGCAACAGATGCCCTCTTTTCCGCCGGAAACCACGGCAGTTCCACTGCCATATTTCGCACTTTTCTGACCGCTGCGTTTGATGATTAGCCATTATGCGTCTCCTGATTCATGGCCGACAATCCGGGCCTGTTGTAAATTTTCTCAGCTTTCTCTCTGATGTTATGCCTGGGGCATGCTTTCGCAAGGCTTTCGTGAATTTGACGTGTTGTGCCTGGATTTTCTTGTCCAGAATCTCGAGATTTCTATCTACATTTATCATTACTTGCTCTATAACTGTCGGTATAACTTCCTTTAATGTTTCTTTCAGCATCGACGACGTAATCATTGAGTCACCTCCTGCATTCGGTTGCGTCTGCGATTTCAGGCCACTCTGGGTGGGTATAGAGTTTTGTTGCGGGTGCTGCGTTTGTTGCTTTTTTAGTTCCCTATTTTCGCGTTCTAGGTCACCTATTCTCACCCGCATTATCTCTAACTCACGGTCTAAGCGCGTGAGTTGTGGTGTTTGGTGTGAGTGTTGGGAGGATTTTGCTGCCCAGCTCACCTGGTACTTTTCTTCCTTTTTCTGCGCCTTCTTGCCCTTGTGCTGTTGTTGCTTTGCTTGGGCCTGCTTGTGGCCACCATTCCTGGAGTTGGAGCAGTCTCGAGAGCCGGACCTGGATCGGGATGTAGATCGAGATCTGGATCGGGAACTGGAACGGGCCCTGCTTGGCGGTGCAGAGTCATCGCGGTCCGTGCTGAACCAGCGTCTCTTGAGTATGCCAGTGGTTTTTGGTGTGCTGTGTTGGTGCGACAGCAGCGACCGGCCCTTTTGAGGGACGCGTTTGAGTTTCTTGGTGCACTCCGATGCCGCCATGGGATGGCGTCCGCCGCACAGGGCACATTCCGGATCGCAAGTGTGGTCCTCAGGTGGGTCTCTTAGGCGACAGTTACTGCACGCCTTTGTCATTGGTGTGGGACAAACATCCGTCCTATGTCCCTGGCTCTTGCAGAGTTTACAGTACTGCCGTGTGGGTTGATAAGGCACGCACGGCATTTCGCCACCGTAATAATACACGAAGCGCGGCAGTATTGGTCCATCGAACGTGATCACTGCAGTTTGTGACTGTCCGAGCATGCGGGCTTGAACAATTGTCACTCCTTGAGTGCGCACTCGGAGATGGCTCAGGAGTTCAGCTTCTGGCGTTTCGCGTTCTAATCCGTGTATCACTCCTTTCAGGTATCCAGCAGGAGTAGATATGTAGGTGTTCACGGGATAGTTGGTGCCATTGAGCTCCAGTGTCTTTTTCTTCAAGATCCTTTCTGCTACATCTTCGTACGGAGTGCTTGCAATAATTATGTTTGATCCGTTGCGAAGGCGAAGCAGAAATTTGTGGCTGTTACAGGCCTCCGGGTCACCGCTCGCAAGTTCTATCGCTCGCGCAACCTGGTATGCTTTCAGTTTCTTCACAACTAACCCTGGTCTGGGCCGCATGATAATCTTCATATCGTTTTTGGGCAGCGGCGCCGCGCGCGTTCGTCGCCGGCCCCTTTCAGATGCTCTTCCGCGTTGCTCTTCTGCAAGCGTTCTAGCGCCGGAGCTGTTGCTCTCAGTTTCGCCTCGAGCAACGCTGTCATTACTCGCGGCGCGTTCTTGTATTCTGATGCGTTTTCGCTGTCGCAATGATATAGCTACCTGCCACTGACCATTCTTGGCTTCGTCGTCGCGTTCCTCCGCAGAGTCTTTTTCTTTGTTCTCGGCGTCGCTAGTAGATTCCCCTTGTAGCACCTCGTCAGGTGAAAGGAAATCTTCGTTGGCGTCCACCGCAGAGCTCACTTGGGTTTCGATGTCTTGGTCATCCATGTCCATAAGTGCCTGGGCTAGTTCCGGGTCGTTGTCCGTTGGGGTTCGGGCAGGTGCAGCGCAACGCGTCGGCCGAGAGCTGGCTGCCAGGACTCCGCGTTCCGCTTCGCCGCGAGGCTTAGCGTGGCGGGTTGGCATGCTCTGCCGAAGGTCTTCACTTCCCAGAGAAAACCGGGATCGCTTGTCCAAAAAGGTGGTGTCAGCGTGTACCTGACGTCTTCCTGCACAGTTCCCGTAGTTTCACTGGTAGTCACATGATTTTAACCGCTGCTAGGTACGATGATTGACGGAGCCGATGTGAATGCGTGTGCACTCCTCGGCGCCACCTGGCGGTCTCATGAAAGGTAAATCATGACATTCGTGACATACATATCATGATTTTTATGTCACGACTAGTCAAATGTGTTCTTCATACAGTCATGTTATGCCATACTAAATTTGGTATCGATACTATTATTGAAACGGCCAGGAGAGCTAAAAGTCGTAGGCGGCGAGATAGATAGATAGATAGATAGATAGATAGATAGATAGATAGATAGAATAGATAGATAGATAGATAGATAGATAGATAGATAGATAGATAGATAGATACGCTCAAAGTCGCCGAAGTTCGCTAAGAAATACTTCGCATTTAAAATTTAGGACGATGCAAAAATATAAAATAATTTCTCCGAGTCCAAGTGGAGATGGAACCCAGGCAGTCTGCGTGGCAAGCAGGTGTTCTACCCCACGGCCAAAATACTTGCTGAAACTGCGAAGAAAAAAAGAAAGAAACACTATATGAATTGACTCCTTTCACCGTTCAGGTAAATGGTGGAAGGAGTCGCCTCAACACATCATCTATTACGCGGCAGAAGCGTAAAAATGCACCTGGCGTCAAAAAGATGCGAACTAGCTGAACAATAAGTGGATGTTTTAGGCCCACCCAATACAAAGCGCTCAGACATATTTAATCATCATTGGCAGCAAAAGCATCAACAATGTGAATGGCTGCGTACCTTCGCTTGTTGCCCGATGTGGACGCGTAGTGGGCCATTCGCTGATTCGCAAAATGAATAGTTGTTGCGTAGTGGGCACTTAACAGCTGTGATTGCAATAAGCATTGAATGATATACTTTTGATACGGCCAGTGCTGCAGTCATTCGTTTTCTAACGGCACGGTTGGGGCGCATGCTCTGAGAACCATAGCCGGCTACCAGAATAACGTATATAGGTGGGTGAGTTTACCGCCACGATACGGCGGTAAAGCTAGTCCCTCCCGTCCCAACTTGGGAGAAGCCCACTGTGCGCTAGCCGCGTTTGTCAGGAACGCTGTGCAAGAATACTTTAGGTGAGCGAACGCCGCGGAGCAAACGCTTAGCGGGCAGGGACGAATTATTTGCGGCGTGCTGATACATCGCTCGTCGGGCTGAGGACCGTGGCGGGCTGCTGGCAAACTCCGCAACGCACACCCGGCATGTGGGCGTTGGTTTCCAAATTTGAGAAAACCGGAATATCGTGCGATATCAACCAGCAGCACCGCGAAAGAGGGGGTGATAAGGGAGGAGGTTGACGGCACGGCGAAGGTGTTGTCGCGACGATAGATGAGCGCCGCTACTTACGTCACGGGGCTTTCCTAAACTGAGAGGAGAGGGGGAGCCGGGGCATAAGGTCCCTAGATGAAACAAGTTTCTAAAGTAGCGACACCTTTCCCTTTCCTCTTCGCCTATGTTCCCGAAGCGCCCCCTAGAAGTTTTAAAACTTTCATCCAAAAGCGAATGTTTGGGTTCCGTTGCTACGGTGAATAGATGTAAATGCAACAAAACGGAACGAAATAAGACGTAGAATAAACAGTTACCTTTATGAGCACAAACGGCACAACACAAGAGCCAGCGGGATGTGCGTTACTCAACCGGCAACGTTGTGCAGTTCTATACTTTACACCACTAGCCATGGCGTCTCGCGTAGTACATTTTAGCTCCACGGCCGCGGTATTTCGTCCAGTTCTAACTAGTCCACTTCTCCGATTATGTTTTGTTCGTGCTGTGACACAGTGAACGTGCTTCTTGCTGGATCCTGTAAGTGGCCACAGGGCGTGACGTTGTGACGATTGATTACAACCGGCTTGTGCACACGCAAGAAAAAAAAAAACTACGACCATACTGGTACGAACACTCGTCCAGCAGCACTGCGATGACGTTTTTTTAAATGTGCCCACTTGGACAATCGCGATGCCAAGTGATTCTGATGTGGTGCTGGGAACTTCCTGAAAAGTGAGAGCTCTACTGGCGATGTGTCTCGAAGCAGCGCGTTTCGGCTCAAGCGGGAACTGGTCAAGAGTGAAATGTTTCTGAAGGTGCGTTGATTACAACCTACAGCTGCTCTGTATACGTGCATACCCACATGTATTTGTACCAACTGGCGTGCACTAGACACGCATTAGACGAGCGCCTGGCTTTTCAATAAAAACCCACAAGTGAACTCGCTTCGCAGATCCGCGTCGACATACGTTGACGGAGTTGCACGAAAGCATTCGCGTGAAATGGTTCATAGCTGCACTTCATGGTGCGCTTCATCTCGGAAAGCACGAGGTAAGTTGAAGAGAGCGAAACCATTTTCTGTTGTTTACGGCAACGCAGCATTGCTGAAAAACGCAGATGTTGCATTGAACGAGCATGGCGAAACAATCTTGGTCGACTTAGCGCACACCGAAATGCTCCTCCTCTTCAGTTTATGTTCTGGCTACGATTTTGTCTTTGGTCACGGCGAGAATCCGGCTGGAGCCATATGCGCATGCGTACTCGTTTTGAACCTTTTGCATAATAATAAATAACACCACCAGCCATTTGCAAGATCACGTACAAGTAATGCACCAATTACAGACGCGGATGGCAGAGAAAAAGAGGAGTAATCGAGAGAGTGAGGAGGACGGCTCGAGAACAATGAGTGACGCTACCTTGGAAACTTCTTTCATCTAGGGACCTTACCGGGGCAAAGTTTGAAGCGCCATCTCTCGGGCTCATTGCGAAGAACATCATCGGGCAGCGAATAGTCCCGGAGTTCACTCACCTAAAGTATTCAGGCACCGTGGTCTGGACTCTCCAGTTTGAAAAATTCATTTATCTGTCCATTAATAAAATTGCAACCTATTAACGTGCACCTAAATTAAATATACTTTCGCACCCATCAAAAGCTGGCGCCGGGTGTGGCAATTACGCCTATCCACCTCTATAACCCAGAGCACAGCACAAGACTGTTGGGAGGCAGCTCTGTCCAGCTCGGATATGAAGACCCAAAAGGCCCTCGTAAGACGAGCGAGGACAGCGGCCCGTGCCAATGGGATCCCGCATTATGGATCCTACTCACCGATATTCCTTACTTGGTCACAAATAAATGTTTTATTTTCTCTCTCTCTCTCTCTGGCGTTTAAGAGAGCAGCACCATGGCCACTAATGTACCATGGTCCTGCACGCTGCGCTATCTCACAATAACACAAACAAAGCACTGCGGTAGGCTGCTGGGCTCAACCCGCATCCTGACTGTCAGCCTGAGGGGCTACGGGTCGGGCCTTCAGAGCTACGGTGAAATAAACGATATATTCGTGCCAGATGGCCCAGCCCGAGTTCTTATATTGGTAACACGTACAAATGAAGTTTAAATGCGACACCGTTAAGAGCTTGTTTCGCAGGAATTGTAAGCGAGAAATCGGTGTTGTCCGTGAGCGAAAATTTAGAACGATACAGATAAATATATCCGAAAAACTCCCAAGCATTTCCGCGAGGGTGAACATGATTAAGATCGAGTGCACGGGGTGATGCTATGAGGGGGAGTAAAGTTAAAATCCGTTGGCATTCGCCAGTGAGTTAACATACACTTTCCCGTGTGATCACAATGCGATTCCCAGGAACCATTAGACTTTCTCGGGAAATCTTGGTGAGTTTATGCGTACGTGTGAGAGTAAATTCGCATTATAATGATGTTTATGTCCACGGTCCGCTTCGCCCGCTTGCGCTCGGCATCACGGGCCCTTCGCGGCGCTGCCTTGGACAGCGGTGGAAAGGCTACACCTCACCGCACAAAACGTCGGGGTGGCCTGAGCCCGGGCCGGTAACCCTGCAGGGTTTCTTTAAAAAAAAAGTTTTTTTCCGTCCGTCCGTCTTGAACGGGTGCGACATCTTCAACGACACGTGCAATGCTCGCATTCGAATTGCGTTGTACTCGTTGTTGGAGGTATCGCAGTCGAGGTTGATGCCTGCGATGGATCCATACCTATGACGATTTGCCGATCTCGAGCAAGTCCTGGCTTAGCGCAGCCATGGAGCGGAGGGCGGAGGGCGCGCAATCACGTGGTGTGTGACGCCACTGCGCCGTTGCTACAGACGCTCCTCTCCGCTCCTCGCGCCGTTGCTAGGAGAGAGGAGGAGGCGCACCGCGGATGGCGGATTCAGGGTCGCTTAGGAAGTGCATTCGCACTTAAAAAATTGTCAGATCACACGTACAGTGATATCCGAAGCATGAACGAGGAAGGTTAATATGTCACGTTAAAATCAGCACAACGTTGCAAGGTGGAGGTATGTTATGCCGTACATGATTTCCACGTCATGATCCTCATGTTTGGACGTGTCATTTACCCTCGTCGTTTATTCACGTCACGTAATGCCAACTTTGAGCGAGCAAAATAGCCGCGAGTGTGCTATGAGCGTAGTTGTGGTCACGTTTTACACGAGAGGCATAATATCATTATCAAGTTTGGACCTGTCATTTGCATTCGTTGTTCATTCACGTCTCGTCATACGAAATTTTGTATATGTGAGTTTTGCGAGATGACCGCGAGCATGCTATGAGCGGTGCATTTAGCCATGTTTTACATAACACGGATATTATGATTATCATGTTTGGAAGTGTCATTTACCTTAGTCGTCCAGTCACGTTCCGTCATAGTAAATTTGGTGTATGCGAAGCTAGCGAAACAGCCGCGAGAGCATCATGAGTGTGGCATATAGTCATGTTGTTACATGACGCGCATGCCATGATTTTCGTGTTAGGGTCTATCGCTTCTGTTCGCCTAAGCAATCATGTCATACCATACCAGTCTTGCAACATGTCATGTGAACGAAACCACCGTAAGAGCTGCAGGACCAGGAAATGTATATCATGTCATTTAAGACATACATGTCATGATTTTCATGTTATGAGTAATGAAATATGTACTTCATACAGTCATGTTATGCCATACCAAAATTGGTATTGATACCATCATCGAAATGGTCAGGAGAGTTAGAAATCGTAAGAAGCTAGATAGATAGATAGATAGATAGATAGATAGATAGATAGATAGATAGATAGATAGATAGATAGATAGATAGATAGATAGATAGATAGATAGATAGATAGATAGATAGATAGACATGCTAAAAGTCACCAAAGTTCGCTAAGAAATGCTTCGCATTTAGAACCTATAGTCCGAGTGAAAATCTAAGCAGGGCCTTCTGCATGACAAGCTGGTGCTCTACATCGGAGCCACGTCAGCGCTCAGTCAACGCGCCCAATATTGCGTCATAGGTTTTGCTTCTCTATATAACTTTCAGCCCGCCAAGCATAAAATGTGGCGCTCCTTTATAGCGCACTCGAGAATGGTACAGCTGTTATTTAGGCGCTCTGAATAATAGAACCCACGCGTCGTTTGCCCATATTATTAACAGAAAAACCCGGCTGTGAAAACATGCGCGGCTATACGATCTCTTACTCTTTCCAGTTTCTCCGATGTGCGTCAGATTGATGCTGACGCCATTATGGAAGATCGTACGATGAGAACGTGATTCACGGAGATCGTCGCCCGTGTTCCATCATAACTTAATATCTCAGAATTTGTTAGTATAACCTCTGCAGACAGATATGACTAACTGTTCGCTGTTGTACATCAGTGCTTTCCTCGTGTGTGCTATGCATCGAGGATGTGCTGAGCTGCCAGGAAAATTGGCGGCTCTTGCTCCCGAATACGCCAGGATCATTCAGGAGCGGCCCCACTTCGCTGTGTACGCACTCATCAACAACGTCGCATGTGGTGAGTGACGAATTGCCATCGCTATACACCTAACGATGCTTCACTTCTTGTTCAAGGATTAGGCCGGCGTGAGCTGCTTCTGCACGAATAATTTTTCATCTTCGTGATTTATCAGCTCAAGTTAGCGTGTTCTTGGGTCATCAATTGTGCCAATGCCAACAAATTTGAAGAGCATTAATTAACCAATTTTATATCAGTGACAGACTGTGTTAGGAGATTGCAGGCAAAAGAAAAAGGGCTTCCGACGATATTGCGTGAGTCATACGAACGACAATGTCAGGTTAGGCCAGATAATTTTAACTTCCAGAGTGTTTGTGACCTGAATCATATCCGCTATGCACTGGTGATAATAACGTCGGTACCTCTTCGGGTACATATTAAAAAAACGGCTGTTTTATAACTAACTAACTAACTAACTAACTAACTAACTAACTAACTAACTAACTACTCTAACTAACTAACTAACTAACTAACCAGCTTGCCAGCTAACTAACCAACTAATTAACTAACTGTCTAACAACTAACTAATTAGGTAAATAATAAATACAGGTAGAAACAAAAAAAAATTGTACAATCAACCAGTTGCTTAGATAGCTGATCTTTTGAAGGAAACAACTGTTGCAGTTTTCAAGCAACTGCAAAATACTACAACAGTGCACATAATATATTTATAGCATTAGAACGCTTTTGTTGGAGACACCTAGGAGTACTGCTAGTTTGAGTACTAGCTTGTCCTGGTGTTGTGGTTTCGTAGAAATTTCGCCAAACCTACGCCTAACACTGAATATTTAGTAATACGTTACACCAGTTTGGAACTGCGAAACTACTGATCCAGAAGCGTACGTAAAAGGTTACGTGTAACTAAGGTTGCAATATATAGGAATTCCAGGTTCACGGATATTACAAGTGAGAAGTGGGGTACAGCTTCTATACGCAAACACGCGCCCCTTAGTCGCACGCATATTCTGCTCCTGAGAGGACATTTCAATGCACAGTTTGCCACGTCTACTATGCACTCTGTTCACATATTTCTCATTTCTAAGCTTAATGAAATGCCAACTGAAGGAACACCACTCATGGTCCGTTAAAACCTAAGATATGTAAGCTCAACGTGTACTGCCGTCGCTTGTCAAGCCAGAGAAAACTTGGGCAGGCGCCCCAAGCAGTTGTATTTGCTCATTTCCGCGAAGTGGTGTACTTTTTGCTTACGTCAGCAGGTATATAGGGCAAAATTTTGTACGGTAAATCAATGGAGCTTCCTTGAAAAATTCAGCATAGTTGTTGACATCACTGCTTTGGAAAGCGCAATTTCAAAAAAAAGTTAATGCTGACAAAGTTCTATTTATAAGCATGCGCAGAACTTCATGAGCAGTGACTCACACACTTATTACGTACTTATGCACATATAAGTACAAATAGGCACGAGCAGCGAATAAGTACCAATAGGTACGACGAAAAACCACTTGGTACGATTCTTTTGTTCACATAATGACACCCGCAAAATGTATTCTAAGCACAGAGCAAGTGTTTATTCTTGAGATTTAGGCGCCTATAGACAAGCGAAGGCCTGCGCACTTTATCTGTGACGTCACCGACCTTGCCCGACCGAGAGAAATGCTAAAATACTCTAAGGCTATCAGCGCGTGGCTCAGGCCGGGCTGATAGCGTCGACTGACCGAGCGCGTTCACTTCGGCCACTGCCTGAATGCACAAACTGCACCACCACGGACAATGCACACTGGTTCATCTCGGAAGCAGCACACAGGTCTGTTAGGTGATGTTGGCTGAGGCACATGTCTTGCTGGAAAGCATCATCCAGCGAAATTCGACAGGTACCTTGGGAATTGATGCAGGCGGAGGGGAGGCGACTGTTGCAACATATTTATTGAGCCAAACATTACAAAATGACGCTGTATATGTGTAAAAATGTTGTACGCACAAACATATGTCAAACAGTTGCATGCTTACTGTTGCGTAACAATGCCAACAGCTGTTGCACATGCGGAGTGAGGGTGGTTACGGACACCAGATTGAACTCCACCATAAGCTGCTTTACATCTAATTTCATTATCCGCTTGAAAACTCGCCTAGCCGCATACGACTGCTGGACTCAGCTGAGCTTTTCATTAAGGTGTCTGCTTACCGCAGGTTGTGCTTTTCGCCAAGTGAGTTGTTCATGGCCCTTGGAAGGCTCTTGTATCAATAAACTTAATATACCTTAAACGGTCTCTTAAACAGGTACAAAGCCTGGCTATGGGCACAGAGCCTGTATGAACTGCGGTCATACAAGTGACCGCATGCACGTCAACTCTTACTGCTGAACGAACGCAAGCTGTGCAGCTACAAACTTTCGTTTTGACTCTTTCTTAGTAAGCGCTAATCTTGATTTATTACGTATATACCTTCAATGTTCACTCTTTCTCGTCATCAAATCTAGAAAGGTGCGGAATGAAGGCGAGAAGTTTACAAAAGGCGAGCAGCTGTTTGCCGGAAAATGTAAGCGCAATTATCGTTTCTTCTTTTTTCTAAAGCTACTGTGCAGCATCGCTCTATGATGACTTATGCCAGCGTATTTAAATGCGCTACTCTGGTCCCAGTACACCGAATGACCAGATTTGTTTTTATTCAGGTACAAACCTTTCTAGCAAGAATCATTTGCATTTACAAATGACGCTTAATATAATGACTCATGGGTTGGTAACATTGGTATAGAGAAATACACCGGTGACATTTGTACAACTTTGTTAAGAGCGATTTGGCACTATTCACTAAATTACGCTGCATTTTACGTGTGAAAAGTAAAACATTTGTAAAACACGCCTAAATGAGAAACCATGAGTTAATATTGACCACCTGGACTTCTTTCATACGTGCCGAAGCTCTCGGGCATTTCAACAAAACTTGAACGTGGTCTTCAGGCGTCTCTCATAATCATATGGTTGTTTTGGGACGTTAAACCCCACAAATCAATCAATCAACGTGGTCTTCAAGACCAGCAGTTAAACGCGCGCCTTCGTCAAAGAAGCTCAATGCCATGGCACATGCCATGCGGAAATCGTGAAAGGGCAAGCGTTGCACTATCTGGAAACACTCGTCATTCTCAAGACGAGGCTGCCTTCTTTCTCTAGTGCGGTGCTGATCCTAAGCAGCGCGTGCACAAAGAACTTCGCTGTTGCTCTTCATAGGTTATAACAATGACTCACACGGCTAGTAACTTACTCCACTGGTAACGTTGCGAGCGCTAGCTCTGCTGAAGTTGAGCTTCAAATGAAGGATTGCAAGACAACTTTTTTTATTTAGAAGCGGCTTTGCGTATTGTGTCGATCTCAATGATATTAAAAAACTTCGGAGGCGGCTGCAATCCTTGATTTATGTGCCTGGCGATAGTCGTGTTGCGTGGTGTAGACCCTTTAGTGGACAAACTTGGTGTTTCGAAGCGCTAAAGGTCACGTAGAAACTACCGCGTGGCTAGAAGCTCGTTCGCCAGGTGATTGGGACGTTAAACCCCACAAATCAATCAAATAAATCAATCGTTCGCCAGGTGCCACTGCAGTCCTGACCGTGCTCATACTCTTTCAATGAAGTCAATGAATTAGTTCTAACTAGCCTGACAGTTGTCTAGCTCTTACTTTTAACTAAAGTTATTGTATACCAAAGATTATAAGAGATGTGGTAGTCGAGGGTTTCGGAAAGTTCGACCACCTCAGGCGACGTTCGTTAACGTGCACCTATATCTAAGTACAGGAGCTTGAAGCATATCTGCCTCTATTGAGAATACGGTCGCTGTGGCCGAGATTCGATCCGGCGAGCTTCGCGTCAGCAGTCCAGAAGAGTACATAGGCCGTAGACGGTGTTAAAATCTTCGTCACAGCGTGTTTCCGCTAGAATTCATCGAGTTGTCACCTCATGCATTTTCTTATTGTTTGTTTTCTTGCTTACCAAGCGTCTTCCTGCGGTTATAGTGGTGACTTCAGTATTAGGATGAGGCAATTCACTCAGAAAAAAATTCTTTCTCTCTTTAGTGTCCCTTTAAGCCTCAATTTCTCTTTCGTTAATGTGCGTCTTTTAACCTCAGGTAGATGCGAAGAAACCGGTGTGCATGGGCGAGGAGCAGTATTTGCTAGAATATGTGAGTATGTCTAATCTGTACCCAGATTCTCTCACTATTACATAGCGAGGTAATTAGTCTAGCTTATAAAGGGAGCGATTCGTATTACATCTACCGTGTCACAACGTGCACGACGACAATTATTGATAAGTTAGGGATGCTTCAGGGACGAAGCTTGTAAGATACGCCCACTACTTGAAGCGTAGCAGTGACTCCATCGCTATTCATGGCTTTGCGGAACGCATACGCGTGGATAGTTTGATGCTCAGCCATATTCTACGCAAAATTGTTGCACCACCTCGAAAAATTCTTGATAGGACATGAATGGACCAGGGAAGTGCAATCCTATACGCCTGCAATGCGGCTTGTTTCATTGTATTGCAGTGCATTGGTGAGCGAGCACGCAGAGCTTCCGTACGAAGTTAGTCGCCCTTGAAGTGTTATACCCTTGTCACACGTGGCTGCTTAAGTGCGCTTTGAGTGAGTACACTTTGCCACGAGTGTCATTTGCGCACTGTCACACGAGCAAGTTTAGAGTCACTCGCTGCAAAGTACACTTGCTGGCAAGTGCGTTCCCCAACCTCACTTCACTGCGACGGCTGCTATGAAGTGTGTGGCGTCGGTACCAGTGGCTTGTACAGAAAGGCGCTCTTGCCTAAAGCGGCGCTCATAATATGTTTAAGTTATTGTTTTTGTTATGAAGGATATTGTCATGTATGAAACAAGTCATAAAATACAACAATAATCTCGCTACTTTCACCACCGGGCTGTTTGAAGCTAGGAAGATGCGGCCGCACATGCACAGCAATAGCTGCGTTCGTCGCGTTGTTTACTTCCTGGTACTACGTAACACCGCACATGTGTATAGTGAGTTGTTCTCTATTCATTTAAGGTGGCATGTGCCACAGGTGCTGCTCCCACGAAGACAACGTGGTCCGAAGATGAGACACAGACGCAAAAATAACAAGTATACGTTGTGCTACAAATTCGTCAATCGCCATTGCAATTATTTCCAAAGTACACTTCGCTTTCTCGTGTAGCAGCTAACCACCAAAATGACATTTCGTGGGCGTAAGTACACTCGCTCAATGTGCTTTTAAGTTCCCACGTGTGACAGGGGTATTAATGATTGCTGGTGGTTCTCTGTATGGGCTGAACGAGTGGCTCATAGATTACTGAAGGACAAGTAAAGCAAGTAATTAGTACAGCCACATATTCTTGTGAACTTGGTGTGCCCTAAACGTGATCGTATAGTTTGCCATTTTAGCACACGTGGTACCTACCTTGCTTCGCTACCCTGGATACTTTTATTCTCCCTCACAGATTATGGCTCACTCACAGATTCTCACAGATTCTCACAGATTCTCCCTCACAGATTACGGATCTCCCTCACATTAGATTATGGCTGAGTACTGTAGTCGACAAATACTTTGATAGTCCGAAGCGTCTCTCAACGTTCCCCACTATGCAACAATGACATTCATTCCACGTTGAAGACATGCATCGACACAACGCAAGCCTCAACCAGAAAAGCTTCAACTTGGACTACTTGGCACAGCATACTAATGTTGCGCTGCTCGAAACGCACGGAGTACTGACGAAAATGAGGATAGCACAGGTGATGGTTTGCTCGGTGCAACAATAGACACCCAGTTTGGAAGAAACCGTTGTAGTGCATAACGCCGTAACGGTTTATGCTGTCTGTCACAACCAGATATTACGACTATACCTTCAATGCGTAAATATGTTTATACACAGTAACGTCAACTGTCACTTTGAACTAGACGGATGATTACACCTCTGAGTCAGGGTCAGCTGCCCATGAGGTAATTGGTTTCACCATGAATTGTCACCATTCATATAGTTAGTCGTTCGAGGCTAAAGGATAATCCCACTGTATTGAAACGTAAGAGCAAACGCTTTGTGAGTTTTTTTAATGTGTTTTTAAATAACGACAGCCTAACTAAGAAAGAAGGTTGTGAAACTTGTCCGGCGAGCATCACAATAATTTTGCTGCACGATGCGCGAAATTATAAACGGGTGAATGTGGCCGCCTTCCCTGGGGTAACCAAGCTACTTTCGTCAGGTAACAATGTCTCCGATTTTGATAATATCGTTTAAAGTTATTAAAATATCATGAAATATTCAGATGGCACACTTTGTTTTGTTTTCGATATTTAATTTTTTTGCAATCATCGCGATGAAACGCTTTGAAATTGTCAGCTGCGCATGCATTGGGTAGATGGTTATTTGACAGTGTTAGAGGGAAAAAAAGCTTAAAATACTGGTCAAGTTCGCTAGTGTGCCCTTCACCACATAAAATAACTAAGACTCCCGCCTGAGCATTCGCTAGCAAAAGTCTGGAGGGAAGTGAACCATGTTAACCTTCAGAAGCAGTGGAGAACTCATTTGTACTATCTATAATGTCTTGCCTGCCGCTTTCTTGAAGTGATAATTATAGAGGGCGGTTACTATAATAAAGTTATTAATAAAGAGAAGAAAAACGAAAGGAAACTCATAAGCAATCGAAGGTTTTCTACGTGCTAGACCATACTAATGGGGTAAATAACACTGAGCAGTGGAAGGCTGTGCTGGGCAGCTCTGACCCTGACTTGCAGGTGATGATCATCAAGAGAAGTGCCGCCTTGGCACTGGGGCTAAAGCGACCCATCCAAATACTTCTGTTTTGAAATCAATTTTATTGCGGTAGCAGTTATATGAACACTCTCGGCTGGATTTGGCCTTCGGTGTCACCATCAACGTCGACGTGGGTAAAATCTGGAGGGAAGCAAGGAGATATGGCAGATGAGTCGAGATGAAGGCTTTGAGGTAGTCGAAATAAACAGAGAGGCGCGCATATAGGTCGGGTGGTTTTAAACGAAACAAAGTTTACTTCGATAGGAGGCTACGTCGTGAGGTGGGTTGGCGACTTGCAGGACGCGCAGTAGCTCTCTTGGGGGGCACGCGGGCCCTTTGGGGTCCAAGATAGCTAGTAACGAGCAAAACAAATAGGGGGACTCTTTGACAGGTGGTACAGCAAAAACCAGAGAAAAGATAAAAGAAAGGAAAAGGCACGTGTTGCAATTAGTTACATTATCATGCAGGGTGGCAAAAAAAGGCAAATGATTAGAGATCGAGGAGCAGTAAAACAAGGAACAGATAGGTGTTTATGCAGTTACAAAAACACACCTCAGAGACTTGGAAGAGCCACCAATGACTCTGAATTATGCTTTGGAAGGATGCAACAGAATCATATCAGAAGGGAAAGGTGGGGGTGCTGGAATGCTAGTCCATACCAAAGCGAAACGGGACAGAGTGAAACAAACGTCTTGAGAGCACCTCTGGGTTTGGGCACAGTAGGGGAAAGGAAAACATGGCTAGGTGTAGCTTACTTATTGATGGGGAATAGCTGCAAGGAAAATATTTTGGAGATACTGAATTGAAGAGGCACAGATATTAAAGAATTTTATTAAGGGGCCGAAATAACCTTTCTAAGGGACATGAATGCTCACGTAAAGGACCTTGACGGATATTCACATACATGACTTTGACGGATGGTAACTGTCATCATTGGTCTCAAACCCGTGGGATAGTTGGTATGGCCCTTGTTGTACGGGTGCCCGAGTCTCTAACTTGCACGTTGTTGTCAGACACCAATGGCAGGTTATTGCTAGATCCATGCGAGGAACATAGCCTTAAGATAGTTAACGCGGGGACTAAGTGCGAGGGGCAGATAACGTGGAAAGTTGGACTCGGGCAATGGAGCATTGATTATTGCCCTATGAGAGAAGTAATCTATGACAAACTTACGAAAATGAACGAGGAAGGCACTAACAGCTCGGGTAGGGATTATAAACGTTTAACATTACAAATTCGATATAAAACTGAAAATATGGAGGCGAAAATGGCATAGGCCCATTGTGCTTAGATTTGGGCACGTTAGAACCCCAGCTGGTCTAAATTTCTGGAGCCGTCCACAACGGCACATTACGCAAACATATGGAGGTTTCGGGACGTCAAATCCCACATATAAATCCAAAACTGAAAATCAGAACACAGAATCAAAGTTTGGAAGCTAATATTTAAGTGACACATAAATAACGAATACAGCCGTAAAAGTCGAGGACGAGGTGGGAAAACTATCTGGCAAACACTGGAAGTATAGTTCGTTGTTACATGTAATGACGAGTGAGATGGAAACAGAGAAGAAAAATACTTGCTGGAAAGGAAAGAGGAAGCATAAAAGTTGGTGGAACCAAAAAATCCTGGAAGTGATCGAGATGTGACGTTAGGCATCATGGGACCACAAATAGGCAGAAAGGGAGAAGCGGTCTCAGGATGAAGTCAACCAATTATAGGAAATACATCAACAAAAAAAAACTATTGTGCAGGAATCGGTCGAGGCAAAAACTAAAGGTGAGAGTGAACACTGGATGACAGAGATTCGCGAAAAGAATAAGCCCGTGTATAGAATATTTAGAGCCAAATAAAACCACTAGGCAAGAAGTTTGTCACAATGCAAATACATATGGTATATAAAGGAGGAAATAAACTGGAAGAGTATGAAGCACTAGGTTATATCTGAAAGACAACAACAGATTCGTTTAAAAAGGTCGCCGAGGGGACTTCACTAGAGAGTAAAAGTATGAAAAAGAGTTCAACCAAGGAAGAGGTAGTACTTGAGAATTTAAATTGAAAGAAAGCGGAAGAAAACATTCCTAAGCGCACTACTCCGGGATTAGATGGAGTTCCATTCACCTCATTAACAAACTAAGACATATCACTAAAGAAGCACTGCTGAAATCCATAGAAAAGTTGTTACGGGAGAAGGAAATACCAGAGACTTGGCAGAAAAATAGAATGAACTCAATCTATAAAGGTAAGAGAGCAAAGGTTAACGTTCGCTTGTATAGACCACTAACCATTACATCTGTGCTATACAGGTTGGCGATGCAAACAGTAAAATTAAAAATAGAAAAGTGGGCAGAGCGAAATAGTATTTTGGGAGACGTTTCAGAACGAATTCCGTATCGACAGACGGTTAGACGCTAGCCTATTTGTTTTTACTCAGTGTATAAATTATGTAAAATAACAAAAGAGGCCCTTTACGAAGCTTATATAGCCATGACTCGGACGTAAGACAACGTTAACCAGGAAACTTTGTCGGACACATTGAAAGAAGTGGGCATAGGTGACGACTGTACACAGCTTTTGAGAGAATTATACCGAGAAAATACAGTTTACTTAGAATGGGAAGAGGTAGGTCCCAATGGCAGCGTTGAAATTAACAAGGGTCTGAGACACGGATTTCCTTTGTCGCCGCTGTTGTTCATGCTGTACATGGTAAGGATGGAAAAAGAACTAGAAGGTAGCAACAATGGGTTTCATCTGTCACACAAACAGGCTGGCGCGATGGTTGAGCACAAGATTGCAGGTCAGTTTTATGCAGACGATATTTTCAATAGGTCGTGGCGTGTATGAAGAGAAAAGACTGCAGGTCGAATAGTAAGGTGTTTATTCGGGCCTAACTACCCCGCCGCGGTGGTCTAGTAGCTGAGGTACTCGGCTGGTGACCCGCTGGTCGCGGGATCAAATCCCGGCTGCGGCAGCTGCATTTCCGATGGAGGCGGAAATGCCGTAGGCCCGTGTGCTCAGATTTGGGTGCATGTTAAAAAACCCCAGGTGGTCGAAATTTCTGGAGCCCTCCACTATGGCCTCTCTCATAATAATATGGTAGTTTTGGGAATTTAGACCCCACATATCAATCATTATTCGGGCCGAACTTGTGGCCACGTAAAGGGAAAATTAGATTACAGCAAGACTCTGGCGCTGATGGCGGCGAGCATGCAGAGCGTGGGCCGTCAATAAACTGACAAGTTCCGAAGCCCGTCGGTATTTATACACTTGTCATCGAATTTTCTAGCGTTATTGCTAGCGGTGACATAGGTTCCAAAATAATCTGTAATGTTCCCGAAGTGGGCGTAATCTTAACGTGAATGATCTACTACGGTCTCGAAGGTTTTCGAACATCGTAGGCGCGGTTTGCGCTTAACATAGTGTAAGAATTGATTGATTTGTGGGGTTTACCGTCCCAAAACCACCATATAATTATGAGGGACGCCGTAGTGGAGGGCTCCGGAAATTTTGACCACCTGGGGTTCTTTAACGTGCGCCCAAATCTGAGCACACGGGCCTACAACATTTCCGCCTCCGTCGGAAATGCAGCCAGCCGCAACATAGTGTAAGAAGGTGATAAGAAAACTTCAAGGAAGTAAAGTTGCAATATTGCCCTATTTGTGGACATTCAAGACATTACAGTGGCTGGTAGATATATGTGGAAGGGAAGGCGAGGCTCCAGGACTAGGATTTAGTGCAACAAAATGTGGATTGATGCATTCAATGGTCACGAAAACCAGGCGGTCACCATAGAGCGCCAAGAAATACTGAGGTAAAGCGAGTAGAAGTATCTCGGATTATGGGTAAACGAAGGAGATAGATATATGAGGGTACCGAAAAAAAAAAAACATCAGCAGCAAAGGGAAAGATGAATGCTGCAAGAATGAAGCACAGGGTATTATGGGGATATAATCGGTAGGAAGTGGAAAGGCGTAAGAAGTGGAAAGGGTAACAAGTGGAAAGGCGTAATGGTTCCAGGGCTCAGATTTGGGAACTCTTAAGTGTGCATGAAGTCATAGGTGCAATAAAGAATGAACGTAAATCAAGGGACTGTGGGACGTCTCGTGTTGGGTGCCCACGGGAAGGCGATGAATGAGGCTGTAAAGGCGGATATGGGATGGGCAGGCTTTGAACTAAGAGAAGCTCAGAGAAAAATGAGATTTCAAGAGAGGCTTAGGAAAATGAAGGAGAGTAGATGGGCAGGAAAGGTGTTCATGTATTTGTATAGGAAGAGCGTGGACACAATGTGGAGAAAGAGGTAGGCTCACCAGTAAAAGGCTCACCAGTAAATATACAGCTGGAAGTGTGGGCGACATGACGACAAAAAGCATTGAGAAAAATATTCATCCAATAAATTCGCTCGAATTTATAGGATGACAGCGATGGAAAAGAAGCCGGCTTTCAGTAACTACCGAAAGAGGAAGAACGAAATAACGCGGGAGAGGTTTTATGATAATACAAGGGGAAGCGCGTTACTTACTGTTTGAAGCGAGGTCGGATTGCCTTAGAACACAAAGTCATATAGCGTGATTCAGTAACGAAGAACAACAATGTACATGCTAGGGGGGGGGGGAGCTAAGGAAACGATGGAACGTGTTCTGAATGAATGCAGCGATATCCATTCAGGTATACATGTGGGTACAAGCCTACATCGAGCCTTTGGGTTTCAGGGAAAAACATGAAAAGCTGAACAAGTCCACGATAGTAGCAAGTAAGAGACGGTTAGAGTACTGGTGGCAGAAAAGAAGAGATGAAGGACAGAAACGGTGGAAAAATTAGGTCATTAAGCCTGAAGAGGCAGAGCGATGTTGTTATATAATGAGATTGATTTATTCAAAGCAGATAAGGCATTAGGGAAACATAAAAAGAAAGATTTCGTTTTTCTTTAGAGCCTGGTGGCACACATGTCACCGCCCCGTATAAAAGGGACACTCATAGCATCTATCTAACCATCCATGGACGTCGGCGTCATGGCAATTCACCGTATATATATATATATATATATATATATATATATATATATATATATATATATATATATATATATATATATATATGAGATATAACAGACAGTAATGCCAAGGAATGTAGAGGGGAAGTTATTAAGACCAATGGAATGTAAATAAGAAGAAAGAAAAGTGGATGAAAAAATTACCAACTGTGAGCAGGAATCGAACCTACGACCTTCGAATTACGCGTTATCGCTAGCGGTGACGTAGATTCCAGAATAATCTGAAATGCTCACAAAGTGGGCTAATCTCAACAAAATGATCTACCGCAGTCCTGAAGCTTCTCGAACACTGTAGGCGCGGTTTGCGCTGAGAACGCGTAATTCGAAGGTCGTAGGTTCGATTCCTGCTCACAGTTGGTAATTTTTTCATCCACTTTTCTTTCTTCTTATTTACATTCCATTGGTCTTAATAACTTCCCCTGTACATTCCTTGGCATTACTGTCTGTTATATCTCATTAATATTGTGTTAAAACACGGAAAAACGAGCCCTTAGGTATACACTTCTTTCCCTTATTTTATATATATATATATATATATATATATATATATATATATATATGTATATATATATATATATATTATGAAATCTAAAACACAATAACGCCAAGAAAAGCACAGGGGAGGTTATTAGACCAAATTGTAAGGTAAATGTGAGGAAAGAAAAGTGGGTGAAAAGATTACTTGCCGTGGGCAGTAACGTCAAGTAATGAAGTTTTAGATTTCATTATATATATATATATATATATATATATATATATATATATGTATGTATGTATGTATGTGTGTGTGTGTGTGTGTGTGTGTGTGAAACAAGAGAAATAAAAATAATCCAGAGAAGACAAACCTCCGAACCAGTGATTTTCCATACGGGGAATTCCTTTTTCGGAGAATTTCCGCCGGTCATTTTAAGCCAAAGGGAAAAAAGAAATCTTCATGATATTGCAGAGAATCTTTGGAATGGTTAAATTTTCTTATGACGACCGATAATTAGCAGTCACGGTGCGCCTTAATCTGCTGTAATCAGTTCTGGCGCATTTACCACGCAAAGAGAGCCATTGAGATTTGATTCTGATATTTACACGGAGCGATTTGATTGATTGATATGTGAAGTTTAGCGTCCCAAAACCACCATATGAATATGAGAGACGCTGTAGAGGAGACTCCGGAAATTTCGATCACCTGGGGTTCTTTAACGTGCACCGAAATCTGAGCACTCGGCCTACAACGTTTCTGCCTCCATCGGAAATGCAGCCTCCGCAGCCGGGATTCGATCCCGCCTTCTGCGGGTCAGCTGCCAAGTACTTTGGCCACCAGACCACCGCTTTGGGGCACGCAAAGCGATTTCTAGTTCACTATTGCTGTTAGACTTGAAACAGACAATGTGCAGTGTACTAACGGTAAAGATTTAATGAAGTCACACTTTGTTGTGCGGCAGTAGAAGGGCTACATTTCAAAAGCCACCAGCACGTGAGACACGTGTAATTATAGTATGTGTGTAAAATTAGTACTGTTGTGCAGGGAAATATGCTGGAAATTTCCTGAATGTTTTCAGGGAAAGATTCCCGAAATGGAAAATTTTTATGTCTTTGAATGGGAATTTTTCGGAGTGGTACTGAACATCACTGCTCCGACCCCTGAATTTTGAGAGCGAGGCGTTGGCCACTTAGTCACGCAGGAGCGCCTCTTTTAATGCTCAAATGGCAAGCTATTTATATCTACCACTTATCGCTAGCGATGGGCGTCTCGGAGGAACTACTTTTGTGTTTTCAGCAATACCAGTAAAATGGCTAAATGAGCGCGCGCGGCCAGATTGTGATGACGCGGGTGCGTGCCCTCTCATCTCTCGCGCGTACTTAGCCCCGCGGAGAGGGGACGCTCTCGCGTGCGTTCGCTTATCTTGTGGGGGGGGGGGGGGCATATGTAAACATCGGGCTTTTACCAGAACAATTCTGTTGTAGTTACCGGGCGCGCAATGCCTACTGCACTCGTTGCGCAGCCCCCGTGTGCGAAAAGGGCGCGCTTTTCAGACACAGCGAGGTAACAACTTAGGCGCTTATTCTCGTTCATGCGACCCGTGAGTACGTTTCGCGCGTCATTTGTGCTCGATAAACGCGGGGCACGTGTTGGTCTACTTGCCATTCTTCGCGTGACCTTCCCATTTGTTGCTATTGAGTTCATTGCTTCACCTTTGCGGTAAAGCTGTGACTTTTTTACTCTCACTCACTCACTCATTAATGCGTAAATTGTGGTAAAAATCCACTCATAGCAGCTTGTGATGTTTCATGCTGCCTAGAATAAATAAAACATTGATAACTGTTTGATATATCTGCGAAGTACACGGCTGATGTTAACATCCATTCTTTTTTTTCTTTTTTTTACCATAGGGCGACAATGCAATGGATCTATTGGTAAGGTATTCATCTCCGCTTATACGTTTTTTTTGTTTCAAGGAACGGCCAAAAACTGTAATAAAGTATACTGGCATGGGATCATGACGTGGCTGAAGGCAGGAGACTGAAGGGTCAGATCAAACCGCTTATATGGGCGAACCTGTGTCTGGCAAACGGCAAACGGAAAGTCGGGTTACAGTAGCACAGTTGCACTGATAGCGGCGAATGCAGCGTCGGCCGTCGATCAACCGACAAACGGCGAAGCGTGACGGCATTTAAACACTCACCATCGAACATTCTAGCGTTATCGCTAGCGGTGACGTAGATTCCAGAATAATCTGAAATGCTCACAAAGTGGGCTAATCTCAACAAAATGATCTACCGCAGTCCTGAAGCTTCTCGAACACTGTAGGCGCGGTTTGCGCTGAGAATGATGGGGTAGCATAAGGGGTGATAAAAAACTTGAGGAAGAAACGTGGCATGACAGTCAAATATTCCAAGAATTTTCGTGCATTTCACTTGAATATCTGAGCAGCCGCCTGCCATCCTAGAACATGTCTACCTTACAGAGAAATTCTGAACTCTTGTAATTTCTGGCCCAATCTGCATTGCGATGCCAGGCGTTACGTCTCGGCGCCCAGTCAATGACAAAAAATAAGCTATCGTATCACGTGCAGAGTTTCATCTTTTTTACGCTTTTTTGTACGCTTGTGTGGTTTCGGTAAATTAACAGATCACACCACCCGGTACCGCCACCACTATTTTCCGATGAGCGCTCAAACTCCTGTTGTCGAGTTTTCCCACGGAGAATGTCATGTTGATCAACGGTGATTCGCCGTTGACTGAAGCCGCTGTACTCTTAATTCAAGGTCACGAATGAAATGCCTTCATGTGTGGCAATGCAGGAAAGCTCTACAGCGGCTTACAATCGATACCGGCGTCTCAGCAAAGCCACTGATGGCAGTGTTGATGAAATAAACATTTATTTTTCGAAACAGTGTTCCCGAGTTTGTGAACTAGGGGTCACCCTAGGTGGGAGGGTCCCTTATTCCAGGAATCCTCTAGCCACAATCGCCTTCCGGGACCGGGCGACAAGTCCTCGTTGGTCGTCTAGGTCGCGTGCGGCAATCTTAGCCTCCCACGTCTCGTCTAGGGGGTCGATACGTGCAGTCGTTGTGGACTTGGTATTGGCATCTTCGTGGCGCCACAGGCACTCGAGTAGTAGATGGGCCAGTGGGTCTGGCAGGTGTTAGCTTGAAGTCTCCTAAATGCTCTTGCCTCTTCTTTAGTCAGCTTGGCGTGGGTGGCGTGTACACCCTGCGAGCTAGACGATAGTGTTGTAGGATGGCGTTGTATGTTGGTGGTACGGTCTCCATCTCTACTTCTTCTGCAGCGCTGGTTAACCGCGGGTGAAGCGAGGCGCTGAGGAAGGCACGGTTGACGTGACCGTGGGCCGTGGCGTGAGCCCCTTCATTTCCCTCGAGCCCCTCGTGCTCCGGCACCCATACCACGCAGGTGTAAGGAAGCGGAGTTCGGCTCTTTTTCAGAATTTTGAGAACTTCGACGAAGATTCGGCCTCGCGTGTAGTTACGGACAGCGGATTAGGAGTTTGTGAAAACTACGACTGTGTCCTTACCAGTCGTAGTGGCAAGGGCGATCGCTGCTTCCTCGGCAGACTTGGAGCTCCACACCCGGAGGGTGGCGGATGCCAGCTCTTGTCCTTCCGCGTTGACCACACTTAAAACGTAGGCATTTTTGCCAGGGTATATTGCCGCGTCGACGTAGCGAGCGTCTGGATTATGCTGGTGTCTTCTGCGAATGGTGTCGACTCGAGCGATTCGTCTTTCCCGATGGTACTCGGGATGAATGTTACGCGGTACTTGAGCGATGCTGAATGATTCTCACATGTACGGTGGCATCTTCTTTTTGCGGTCTGCCTTGCAGATGTAGCTCTCGCTGTAGCCCAAGCGCTCAAAGACCGATCTTCCCGTCGACGTAAGCTTAAGTCTCTCGAGTTGGCTGGTTCGTTGGCTTCTGCAAGCTCTTGCCAGGTATTGTGTATACCCATTCTTACGAGTCTGGTGGTTGACGCCATTGGAGGTAGCCATATGGCGAGCTTGGTAGCTTTGCGGATAAGCACATTCAGCTTGTCGACTTCAGATGTCTTGAGGGCGAGGTACGGGGTTCCATAGGTGATTCGGCTGGTTAGAAACACCTGCACAAGTCTCAAGGTATCGTTTTCCTTCAGGCCACTGCGTCAGTTAGCGACTCTCCTTACGAGGTGCGTGAGCTGGAAGATTGTGCGTTGAAGTCCAGGAAGTGTGGCGGCCCCTGATCCGTCGTGGTGCAGGGGCAAGCCGAGCACGCGAAGCGAGGTGACCGTCAGTATTTGGACCCCGTGAAGGATGATGCATGGATCTGGCGCTTCGCAGGTTGGAGGTCTTCCTCGCGTGCGGGCCTTGAGTACCAGTAATTCCGATTTTTCAGGAGCACAGTGGAGGCCGCAGCTTTCGAGGTAGTTCTCTGTGACATTGACCGCCTCCTGAAGGCAGCTTTCTTGCTCTCCAGTGCCCTTGCCTCGAGTCCAAAGCGTAATATCGTCCGCGTAGATGGCGTGACGTAGGCCCTGTATTTTTTGAGAAGCCGAGGGAGCTTAAGGAGTGCCACGTTGAAAAGGAGTGGTGACACAACAGAGCCTTAAGGTGTACCCCTGTTCGGCAGCAGAAAATTTTCGCTCCGTATGTTGTATATTCCCCACATGGCCGTAAGAACGGTGAGGATTGATTGATATGTGGGGTTTAACGTCCCAAAACCACCATATGATTATGAGAGACGCATAAGACCGGTGAGGAAGCTTCGAACATAGCCATAAATCTGGGAACCGCAGCCAGTATCTTTGAGATTTTGTAGTATTGCTTTATGGCTAACATTGTCCAAGGTGCTTTTCACATCAATGGCAAGAAGGTACGATTTGCTATTCTTGCTCAAGTGATCAAATAGATCTTCCTTGAGGAGTAAGAGGATGCCCTGCGTAGAAAGCAGCTGGCGGAAACCGAACATGGTGTCTGAGAAGTACCCGTTGCTCTCAAGGTGTGACGTGAGCCGGTCATAGATCGTATCCTCAAACGGCTTGCCAACGCACGAAGTAAGAGAAATAGGTCTAAGGTTGTCAACAGCTATTGACTTGTTGGGCTTAGCTATCATGATAACCTCCGAATGCTTTCACGTGGCTGGAAGCTCTCGTTTGTCCCAGCAGTCATTGTAGTACTGTAGGAGAGCAGTCATAGCCTTATTGGGTAGCTGTCGGAGGTGCTTGTTGACTATCCTGTCTTTTCCTGGACTCGTGTTTCTTGTAAACTTGGAAAGAGCTGCTTGAAGCTCTGCTGGTGTGAAGGGCCTGTCAAGGTCGGAGTTGGGCATGCCTTCGTATTCTTTGTGTGGTGGTGGCATTGCCGCTGATTAGACAGGACCACGCAGATTGTTGCATAGTTCGTGGAGCAGGTCTTCCTCCGAGCCTTTGTAATTGTGTGTTAGCTGACGTTCTCGTTGCCGCTGCTGCGTCTTGGTGGGGCGGTCACCAAGGAGAGTCCGCAGCAGGTGGCACGTCTTCTTGGTGCTGAGCGTACCCTGGAGCTTATCGCAGAAGTCGCGCCAGTTGGGTCTCGCTAGGTGTTCGGCATACTGTTGGGCCTCTTCTGTCAATAAGGAAATTCTTTTCCCGAGTTTCTTGTTCAGTTTTCGCCTCTTCCATCTCTTCAGTAAGGCTTGTCTGGCCTTCCAGAGGTAGAGTAAGTTGGAATTTACTGCCGGATAGTCTTTGTTAAGCTGCATTACTTTGGTGCGTCGTTTGGCGGTATCCAGAATCTTAGTGAGCCAGGCGTTTATGTCCGCTATTGCGTCGTTACCATTGAGCTCGTTTCTGAAGGCGTTCCAATCTGTCAGTCTTGCTGTGCCTGTTTTTGTAAGTCGTTGGTCATATTCGATTTCAAGTTGAATTATGTGGTGATTGCTGCCAAGCGTCTCGGGGAGACAGGTCCATTCCACCTTTTCGGCATCTCATGTAAAGGTGAGGTCGGGCGTGGTATCTCTCGATACGCTGTTTTCCACTCTCGTGGGCTGGAGCGGATCATTCAACAATGTGAGACCGTGCTGCTGAGCGGAGTCGTGGACTCTCGCGCCTTTATTGGTGGTGATGGCATAGCCCGAAGCTGTGTGGGGCGCATCGAAGTTCCCTACGACCACTAACCGGTGACCTTTTGTGCGTTTTCTGAGTTTGCGGACGAAGTAATCGCAGTTCCTGAGCTGATCTCGTGGTGGGCTGTACACGTTAGTGACGTAAATCTTTGTTGCGATTTTCATTCCGGTATGACTTACACGATGGAGTGTTCAACTGTAGTGTCTTCTATCTTGTGTACTTGGGCCGCAACAGTTTTCTTAAGTAGAATGGCGGTTCTTGGGATGAGAGCAATGGTGTTGTATCCTGCGAGCCACATTTTTTCAGTATTGTTCGCTTGTAGAGCGATGAGGTCGGGTTGGTTTACTTTTATAAATATTTGTAGATTAGCCAGCTGGGGTCTGTGTGATCTACAGTTCCACTGACAAATGCGAAAAGTTGGTTGCGGAGTAGAAATTCTATTCTTAGAGCCTGCCATCTTCTTGAATATCCGGTACGTTTACCAGCTCGCCATCGGGAGAAAAGGAGTGAGAAACTTTTTTTCTCTTTGGGCGTGTTTTTTTTCTGCCACGGCAGTATTCAAGTTCCGCGTGACTAATGCAGTTGTTCTTGACATTAACCTCGAATTTGGTTTGCTGCGACTTCAGATCGTTGATTTGGGCTGTGTGAGTGTCCATCCTACGTGTGAGCGTCGTGAACGTGTCACAAATTTGGGCAGAGATGGGCTCCAACTTCGCCAGGACGAGTGCTTCGAGCATCGAGTCAACTGCTCATGTGCGTTGTGGCTCTACTGTCGCCGTGAGCTGCGAGTCGACAAGGGCGGCGCCAATTGTTTCTATAATAGAAAAGTACTTTGGCCTCCACGACAGCTTCAATATCTGGTGTGGTGAGTTTCGTGGCTAGTTGTTTAGCGAGGTGCTGTTCTTCGAATAGTCGAGTGAGCCTTTCTATGCTTTCATTCTGCTTCTATATGATCTTTTTCTTGTTCATGGCATAGTTTTCCGAGCTTAACGAGAACCGCACCTTGTTTTTGGAGCTGGTCACGCCGGCTTTGCAGAACTTTTTGATGATTCGAAACCATTTTTTGTAAATTTTGGAACGCAGTGGATTCAGTAGATGAGCAATCTGGAGTGTTCTTGTTGTTTTGTGAGCTCGAATCTATGTGAGTTGCATCAGCATAGCTAAGGCGTTGGGCGGAGTGTGAGCAGGATCTTGCGCGAGACCTGGAGCACGATCGCAGAATAGACCTAGAATTGCTTCGGCCGCGCTTGTCGTGCAATGTGCCGCTGGGGCTAGGAGATGGTTTGTCAATGTCGGTGAAGTCTTCACTGCGGGAACTACAACCATTCTCTCGGGCTTTCGCCTTCTCGAGTGTTTGTTGTCTAACTTGGTAAGGTGGTAAGTTTGGTCGTAGCCTCTTTTTGCATTCCTTTCGGTGGTGTCATGTGGCTGTTCGCATATTTTGCAGTTGGGAATACATTCGTGATTTGTGGTGACTGCGTCTTGTCCGCACTTGTAACACAAGTCTTCTCTGGGTCTGCGACAGATGTCATGCCGGTGCCCAATGGCACTGCATTTGCGACTGAACTGCACAGACTTCGATTCGATAGGGTTCGCAAACGGTAGTATCCACTTTGGTAGGTGATGTAGTATAGGACGTGTGGGCCATCGAAAGGGATGACGGCGGTGGAAGATTGACCAAGCATGCGAGCGCCAAGGGCCGTGTATCGTGAGTCGACGCGGAGGCCAGCTACAATTTCGGCACTGCTGGTTTCTGGTAGAAGCCTGTAGATGACACCTCTGCATACATCGTCGGGATGTCTCACGTGGGGGTTCACACTGAAGAAAGTGCCGCCTAACTGGATCAATAGTTCTCGGGTTGGTTGCGCGTTCTGTGTCGGCGGCACTAGCAATGATAATTGTTTCAACGCTCTGCACTTGAACTCGAACGTTGTCGTAGAAATCTTGTTGTGTGAGACCACCTGATCGTCCGATAGCGTGCTTAATTGATGTTAGACTCCATTTCGATAAGTGGAGTCCGGCTTGTAGCCTGTACACGATTTTAAAGTCGTCTGTAGGAAAAGGGGGCATCTTCAAGTTGCATTGCTTCGAAGCTTTTAGGGGCGAAGCTCCTTATGGCGCGGCTTGTGCGTCCCTCGTAGTACGTAAACACCAGTGGCACATACCCGAAATAGGTATAACACTTCACCTCCAAGGTGGTGCTGGTGAGAGATTTCTTCTGTGCGTTGTTTAACAATAAAAAATAGTTCTCAATGTACATGCCAATAGCTGCTACTGGAAAATGAGAGATAGGAGCATTCGGCTTTTAGTCAACGCGCACGCTGCAATACCCATTAGCAGCCATTGGCATGTACATTGAGCACTATCGGACAAGAAAGGGTTGCTACATTATACTCGCTGGGTGTAGCCTCCTTAGTTTTAGAAAGTTTTAGCGAGCGTTGAGCCGCAGGGCCATGAATACAATGAACTAGTATATACCATGAATGAATTCGAGGTGGTTAAAGGGGGAAGCAGATACGAAGCGCAAGCCGTAAGAATTAAAAGCCGAATCCTCCTGCCTCTCATTTCACATTAGCAGCCACTGGCATGTACATTGAGCACTATCTGACAGGAAAAGGTTGCTACGTTATACTCGATGGGCGTAACCTCCTTGGTTTTAGAAAGGTTTGGCGAGCATTGGGCCGCAGTGCCATGAATACAGTGAACTAGTATATACCATGAACTCAAGGTGGTTGAAGGTGGGAAGTAGACCCGAAGCGCAAGCCGTAAGAAAGTGTGCGTGTGCCACCTCTCGTTTAGTCCTTGGAATGTCCACTGAATGGCGGTGCTTCTATATGGGGAAAATGTGATAAAAAGATGCGACATGTAGGGACTTGGAGTGTTGAATAGATGGACGAACGGACACACAGACAGATGCATGGATGGACGCATGAACGGACTGTTATGCCTGCGAGTCAACAGCGAACGTCCATGCCTCTGAAAAAGGCAATCTGTGTCAAGGCCAGCCCGTGAGCCGCCTGACGCGATCAACAAGTCAACGGCGTCATCACACCACGGCGCCTTTCTGGCGCGCACGTGCAGTGAGTCATCTCAGTAAGCGAGCTCGTCGAGTAAACAACCGGCGTCTTCCTGTCTGGGGGTCTGACGCAATGCGCGGCGACGTCACTCGTCCTTGGGTGCAGCCACCTGCAGCGCAGCCTCTCCAGATTCGATGAGAAAGAATGACGTGGCCTAGCGGCGACCCCATTGGAGGAGTCGGACCTGACGACCAGCGGCGCTTCTGGTTGGACATTTGGGTTGGACCCGGTGCATATAAAAGAAGCCCTGCGGCGCGTCGCGAGCAGGAGACGTGTTGTAGAGCTGACATGCGTGTCAGAGCAGACCCATTTGAGAGCAGACCTATGTGTTAGAGAGGAGAGCTCGGCTCTTCGAGTCTCTGTCGACTCCAGTGTCGAATTTGTAACGCCTCTGTATATATGCTGTACATAAACCTTGTTTAACTCAAAGTCATCTCGTCCGCTCGTCTATCAGCTCTGCGCAGAATCAGTCGCGAGCTGAGAAACCTACGCTACAAAACGGCTGGTGACCTTCCCTGCGGAGTTCGAAGCAGTGGCGCCTTCGGGACCGTGTTGGCGTCGCTGTCTTTCGAAACAGCTAGTGGTTGCAGCGGTGAGATTCGTAGCGCCCTTCGTAACGTCGTCGGAGGTGCGCGTCGCAACAGTGGTTGGCAGCTGCGGGATCGGCCAGCGTCAGCGATATCGATGCGGTGAGTGCCTGATGTTTTCCCCTCAGTTCACCAGACTACTCTAGTTCAGGTTGTAGTAGTTTACAGAAGGGCTGTGTGAAGCATAGAAGTGAGCTTTGATCTTTTCAAGCAAAGTCGAAGTGCTTTGAAACCAAAGTTAATGCGGAGGGGGTGAACACGGGAGTGTGAAAAATTGCTTGCGCGTCTTGCTAGGAGACTTATAGTGGGTACGGCAAGTAAATTCTTAGCAGGGGCAAACAGCAAGAGGCTAGTGTGAGCGATGGAGAACCTTAAAGTGAAGGAACTCTTCGAAATTTGTGAGGAACTCGGCATTACTATGGGCCGTGCGAAACGAAAGCAAGGGATCCTTGAGATCATGAAGGATGAGGGAGTGTCGGCTGAGGAAGTCGATGAGGCCTGGGTGGATATCAAACCCTATCGGAAAAAAACGAATGGTGGGCATGGTGGAAACCACCACCCACCATTATAGTGGATTAGTGTAGTGGGTGAATGGTGGGAAATGCCCACCATGGCGCATGGTGGGTATGGTGGGTGCTGCAGTGCCGGCAACACTTTAGCGCGAAATGACGTCATAATCACCGTGACGAGCTGCCACAAAAAATAAAAAAGAATTCTATAAAAACAGTATAAAAAAACACCCGTTCCGTAAAAAAAAAAAAACACGGCGCCACAGGTGATCGAACGTGCAACCTGCCGATTCCCATACGAAGACGCTAACCACTGCGCCACACCAACATGACGTTATATGGGTGTTAAATACTCAGTTGGCATACGAACTTACGGTTCAACCTAAGTTATGTTTGTTGTGTACACAACATAGACAAGATCTACACCTGCTACTAAAAATTGCACATTTATTAAACACAAGCAACTGCGGCCTGTAACGATTGCCACTATGTTAACGGCGCTAGTGCTATTTTTTTTTACAATTCACAACTTCAAGAAAAAAACCAAGTGGACTGGGGAGCAGCAATAGTTTACCGGCGGGGTCTGCCAAGTTTAATATCCGTTTCGCGCTCGTTCTAAAGGGTGACATCTGCTCACGCTTTATGAGGCCTCTAGGCTCATTCCATAGATACGCCCGCCTAATTTATTTGATTGAGCATTGGGATGCTTTTCGCGCAATGTAGAGGGCGGTCGCGCCAGCGCAATGCTGTAGCTTTTTCGCTAAAGCAACTTCATAACGGCTTGGCCAAAACGAATGCAGTGTGCCGGAAACATTACGCTTCATGTTGGTTCACCAAGCATGCAAATTGCCACGTCTGAGTTCTCGTACAAAAGCTAAAGAAGTGCCGGCGAGTGCGACCGGCGGCTGTCGGTGAGAAGACACTTAATTACGTTCTCTGGGAGTGCTTTAATCGCGTCGCATCGATGTTTGTTGCTTCTTGAGCGGACACCATACACAATGAAAAATGCTTCATTTAGGTTAATTGATGCCATGGCTGCGCTGTATTGTCATACTTAATCGTCGAAATCGTGTATTCTGACACCCGGAAGCACGGATAACACAATTGTACGGGCTTGGTCGGTAGGCCTAACTTTGATGGAAATCATGGTGGTAGAACATGTAGTGTACTGATCCCAGATTGGTACACTATATAAATTGCCCGCCATTATAAGCCCACCCATCATCTGCTTACTGCTTCCCAGCATTATCGCGATGGTGGGCAGAGCTTCTCAGCTTGGTACACCATGTGGCCCACCATAACAAGCAGCACCCATCATCTGCTTAGTGCTTCCCAGCATTATCGCAATGGTGGGAAGAGTTTCTCAACTTGGTACACCATGTAGCCCACCATAATAAGCACCACCCACCATATGCTTAGGGCTACCCAGCATTATCGCATTGGTGGGCAGAGTGTCCCATTATTGCCCACTATCTAGCCTCTGCTTTCCACCATCATTTCCACTTTACCCATCATCTGTACACCATACCACCCAGTATGTCCCGGCATAACCACCATATTTTCCACTACGTCCCACCATAGCCATCATAATTTCCACCATGCCCACTATTATTTCCACTATGCCCACTATTATTTCCACTACGCCCACCATGTTTTCCAGTATCCACCATGGCAATTTTTCCGATAGGGAAGCACGCCGCGAGGAGGCTGAAAGGCGAGAAGCTCGCGAACGCGAAGCTGAAAGGGGAGAAGCTCTCGAACGCGAAGAAGCTGAAAGGCGAGAAGCTCGTGAACGTGAAGGAGCTGAAAGGCGGGAACGTCGCGAGCGCGAGGAGGCCGAGAGACAGGAGCGCTTCGAGTTGAAACGAATAGAATTGGCAATCCTACAGTGTTCGCAGGCGCCTAGCGTAGCTTCTCCAACAGTTCAGGTCAGCGGTTTTAGAATTCGGGACCAACTGCCACCGTTCGTAGTAGGCGAGGACATGGCGAAGGATCTCGTCAAGTTTGAACACGTCTGTGAGCGAAACGCTTTGGAGCGGTCTCTTTGGGCGCAGAACCTGTTAGCTATTCTTCCCGGCGAAGTGTCCGACGCGATAACTTGCTTGTCGAGGGAAGCGTTTGAGAGCTATGACAAGGTTAAGGAAGTGCTCTTGAGACGTTATAAGTTGTCACCCGAGGCTTTCAGGCAAAGGTTCCGGTATGCTAAAAAGGGGAATGATTCACACGTTGACTTCGTGTTTGGTCTTAAAACCGATTTAATTGAATGGCTCAAAGGCGAAGGTGTTTATGGCGATTGCGATAAAGTGGTGGAATGCGTTGCATTGGAGCAATTCTACCGCTGCATCGAGGAGGATGTCAAACTTTGGCTGCAGGACAAACTTGGTAAAGTACAGCTAAACAAGGCAGCAGAGTTAGCCGAGGAGTATTATACTCGCCGAAAGTTGCACAGCAGAGCAGTGCGCGTTGAAAAGGAGAAAAGAAAAGAGGGCTTTTCAAAGAAACCTGATCAACGGAAACCCGCTCCGCACCGTAATTTCAAGAAGGACCCGTCTCTTACGAAGGCCAGTGTAGGGGAAGGGCAAACAGAAGTGGAGAAATCGAGTGAGGTTCCTAAACAACGCACTCATACCACACGGGCGTTTGAGTCACGGAAGCCGCTAATCTGCTACAACTGCAAAAAGGAAGGACACATCGCGACAAACTGTCAGGAAACGTTGGCCTTCGCAACAATCCGAGAATCCGAAAATAACATGCGGTGTTTGGAGCCGTATCTCCAAGAAATAAGGGTGAATGGGAAAACGTGCCGAGCACTTGGAGACTCAGCGGCAACCATGGATGTTGCCCATCCTTCATTGGTGTCTACGGATGACTTTACAGGAGAATGCGCGTGGATCAGGCAAGTCGCCGAGGAGCAGAGTGTTCGCTTACCAATCGCCACGGTTGTCATTGAAGGCACGTTCGGTAAGCTTCGCACCGAAGCGGCTGTGTCTGCCGCACTAAACGATCGTTTTCCTTATCTTTTCTCCAACAACTCAGAGCAGCTTCTCAAAGAGCAGGGTAAATCGTTCTTCCCCAACTTAGCGTACATGGCCCTCACGCGATCGCAAGCGCGGAAGCTTTCGCGGGAGCTTGATCTTGTTCAATGCGGTGAACTCTCAAGTGACCTTGTCGGCGGGTCGACGGAACCTCAGAGAGAAAATTTTCCGCGTGAGTCATGTGAGCAGTCACTCGAGCGGCCCGTCGCCGAAGCGACCGGCGTGGTTTCAGTAGCAAAGGGAGACGACATGGCGCCATTGAGTCAGAGCGAGAGGGTTGCAACGCTCTCGCCTGTAGCGGAAAGTTGGAGCGAGCTGTCGAGGGATGATCGAGAGACGCCCATTCGCGAGCAGCGTGAGGACCTCTCGATTAAAGCGCCAGTGGAAAGCCACATGAAAGCTTCACATATGTTGTCGAAGGAGTACTACGACAAATCGGCGAAGAAGCGGGCTTTTGAAGTAGGAAGTCAGGTAATGCTGATGCGGCCGTCCAAAAAGAACAAGCTTGAGGTTCATTGGGAAGGGCCCGCCAAAGTAATATCGAAGCTTTCTGACACCAATTATGAAGTGAAATTAGGAAGGCAGCAGAACAAAATTTACAACTTGATGAAACCCTACGTTCAACATCAAGCGGTCGTAAATCAGCTGTTGAATGCTTCAGAGGAAGAGTCAGCCTAAATTTCGAGTTCTAGTGATATAATCAAAAGGGGATCGGAGGTAATCTTGAAGCAGTTGAACTTAGAGCCTAGGTTAAGTGAAGTCCGGAAGAAGGACCTGAGAAGGATTGTTTCCGAGTTTGGAGACGTGTTTTTGGACCGCCCCGGAAACACGAGCGTGATCGAACACGATATTGAGCTAAGCGGTGAGGAGTCAATCCGTAGCAAGCCGTATCATTGTTCCCCTTTGCAACGTCGCAAGTGTGAGCCGCTCTTGGTACCGCATAGGTATCTTCGCCTAAAAGTGGCCGGTAACTGAGGTGGAGCATAATATTCCAACGGCACAACTTCGACGTTCGCTAAAAAAAGAGAAAGCTATACGCTAATGCAGGTGCATTGAGCAGCACGTTCTAGCTAGTACCTTCTCAACCTTTCGGTTTCTCGCTGGCGATTCGGGGCAAAATTTTGACCTCATCGTGACCTGGGCTGAGCGCTCTCGTCTAGAATGAGCTCATGGAGCCAACTTTATGTTCTATTCTATTTGGTTACGTTGTTGTACGTGTAAAAAATTTGAGTTGTCATTTCAAGAGTCTTGTGTCCCCCATGTGCCTCTTGATGTAGAGGGAACGAAATTCCGATAGACACGTTGATAGGTATATGTTGTACTATACTTTGTCTGGTGTTCTGTCGGGTGACCGAGGGCACTTGCTTGGGTCATGTGTTGTCTGTTGTCGAACCGTTCTTGACAAGTTGCAGAACCATCGACAAGTGCTGAAACCAAGGATCCTCAGAAGAGACGAGCGAAGCTGGCCGGCAAGTTGTGGCGACAAGCCAGTGGAGCTGGGATCCGTCCTCAAGAATGGTATGTGTTCCCGGAACAGAGTCTGAAGCTGCATTCTCACCATGGCCCTGGAGGCGAACCTGGAGGGACCTGGCGAACGAGCGCGCCTGACATACGAGCCCCGTGGAAGCGGCTCGTCTTTTCGGCGCATTGTCTGGCGGCGGGGTTGCTGTTATGTCTGCGAGTCGACAGCGAACGTCCGTGCCTCTGAAAAAGGCAATCTGTGTCAAGGCCAGCCCGCGAGCCGCCTGACGCGATCAACAACTCAACGGCGTCATCACTCCACGGCGCCTTTCTGGCGCGCACGTGCAGTGAGTCATCTCAGTAAGCGAGCCCGTCGAGTAAACAACCGGCGTCTTCCTGTCTGGGGGTCTGACGCAATGCGCGGCGACGTCACTCGTCCTTGGGTGCAGCCACCAGCAGCGCAGCCTCTCCAGATTCGATGAGAAAGAATGACGCGGCCCAGTGGCGACCCCATTGAAGTAGTCGGACCTGACGACCAGCGGCGCTTCTGGTTGGACATTTGGGTTGGACCCGGTGCATATAAAAGAAGCCTTGCGGCGCGTCGCGAGCAAGAGACGTGTTGGAGAGCTGACATGTGTGTCAGAGCAGACCCATTTGAGAGCAGACCTATGTGTTAGAGAGGAGAGCTCGGCTCTTCGAATCTCTGTCGGCCCCAGTGCCAAATTTTCAACGCCTCTGTATATATGCTGTACATAAACCTTGTTTAACTCACCGTCGTCTCGTCCGCTCGTCTATCAGCTCTGCGCAGAAGCAGTCGCGAGCTGAGAAACCTACGCTACAAAACGGCTGGTGACCTTTCCTGCGGAGTTCGAAGCAGTGGCGTCTTCGGGACCGTGTTGGCGTCACCGTGTTTCGAAACAGTGGTTGCAGCGGTGAGATTCGTAGCGCCCTTCGTAACGTCGTCGGAGGTGCGCTTCGCAACAGGACGCAGGGGCGGATGCATGAACGAACGCAGGGACGGGCGCACGAACAGACGCATGGACGGTAACACAGACGGACGCATGGACGGACGAATGATTCGCTCCACTCTCCATCATTCACTCCGTGGATATGCTGCCATTTTTTTCATTGCGTCAAACTTGCAGCTATTCTATATGCTCCTTCCTTGTTGTTTTGCCACTGTTGACATCATACGTCCATGCCTCCATGGCATGGACGTATGGACATCATACGTCCATTTCTCCATGGGCGTCTCGGTGTTCACTTCAGTTTGCATTGATGTTTGTTCTTCTTGTGGTCCTGCAGTAGTCATCAACACACCTTGAAAGCCTACGTGGCTGGTAGCAAGGGGCGTCTCCCTCCAATCAGGTTTTCTGGTCGAGAAAGGATCACGAAGCTTCTTCCCAGACCCGCACGTTCGGCGGATGTATATGCAACGCGAGCCACAAGTGCGATACGCGCTCGCGCGTCGGTCGCGGCGTAAGGGTTTGCGGGGAGGGCCTTGGCGTCGAGATGTAGAGAGTTTGGTGTAGATTATGACTGACCACTTAGTGAGAGGTGTCAGTCCTTTTCTTGTAACTTGGTGAATTGGCCAGTGCAAAAACCCAGAAGTTGCACAGCGTTGAACCACAAAAACTAGCATGAAAAGCAGGAGCCCATATGAAATGCAGCCGAACTCCGTGGCCCCCTAGCGGAAACTTTCTGACGGCCATTATTTATCTGTTTATATAGGAGGCCGGGCTGTTGTGACCATGCTGTCGTATGCTTGGACCAGGCACTGTCGTCGTCGCTTGTTGTAACGTAGGCAAGACCACAGATAGTGTCTCCAGTTGTATACATAGTGAGCACTGGTTCGCCAACAAACTTCTGCCTCTTGTTATTTGAGTACTTTGTTGATTTCGACAATACTGCTATGACCAGAAAAACACGACAGCGCAAACCACGTATGAAAAATCAAAAGGAAGCAAGGTAAAAATAGACATAAAGATAAAGGAAGTAGAAAAATAGAAAGGGTAGTTGTAACAATTAAAAAGAATGATAAAAAGTCTGAAAGAAAATGCTGGAAGTCAGAACAAAAAAGAAAAGGTAGGCATTAGGGAAGAAGGAGAAATCCGAAGAGACGCAAAGAAGACTCCGCACTTTCTCTAGGCTTGGCACACTAGGGCGAAGCTGCCTCAACTTTTTTTTTGTTGCGCGTGACCATGCGCCACACTTCAACACACTTCTGCATTCCATGTGCTCGTCCACGTACTCCAGTAAAGCGATACTCTGGGAACAACAAGGCTGTAATATTGACCAATGTCTATTTGCTGGCTCGCAGAGAATCAGTGTGACGCGTGCCTGACGTAAGAATAGCAGGCTGGGTGTCTTGGCTCAACATATTTTTAAGGAATATGCGCGAGAACGAGAAAGGACAAAAAGGAGACACGCATGCACGCACACACACGTTCGCACATACGTTCGCACACGCACACGCAAGTACGCACACAGTGCCTGAGTCTGTGGGCTCTTTCATTTGTACTTTGTCGTCGTCAGGCATCATACTCCGAAAAATGTGTGGTGTACCCTAGGCTTACGCCCAGGTTCTCCTCGCTCTGTATGGCAATGTGTGGGCTTTAAGTTTCTTTCGCGCTCTTTTTGCCCTTACCATGGCTTCTATCCAATGAGAGACGTAACGTGCAAATTGCCTTTCAGGAGTGACGCCCGATAGGGCCGAGCCTTGTTGTCTTACGCGTGCTTCACGCCCCATAAGAACCGAACAAAAACTGAACACCTGCACCACGAAAAACAATAACATCTGTGCGAAAGATCGACTTCATGAAGTCTGCCCAGACAAAACTTTCCCTTCGCTGTGAATTAACGAAAAAAGGAGAATCTTAAGGGTTCATTTTCTTTATTAGACATGACATCAACGAGAGCTAACAGACGAAAAAGCGAAGGATGGTATGCGGCATGCTGTTATTGGAAATTGTGTAAATATCACAATTACACATATAGCATATTTTATACGTTCTTATGGCTTGCTAGTCTATTAATTCTGATTATTGTTGCGTGTAACAAAAAATAAGAACTCTCAGAATTACCAGTCTTTCGTTCTTTCATACGGCAGACATGCATACTGGTTACGTTTGTTACTTCGTATCGCCTGTGAAGTTTGTGTTCACATTTCATGTCCGCAGTTGTCATCGAAATATTTTACCCATTTTCGACTAACTATACCTGCTTGTAATGTTCCAGGATTGCTACATAAATTACATGGAGGTGAAGCTCGAGCAGATTTACTGCCTGCTGGTAAGAGCCTGTTCCAAGGAAAATGCAGTGTTTAAAAAATGGAGCTAAGCAACCGCCATAGACTGTTTTAGTTATTCTTGAACTTACAGAATACACATAGGTACATGTAAAAAAAGTTTGAGCAAAATGATTGTGGGTGGCAAGGATTATTATGGAATGGAGTGGTTGAGGTACCCCCATGAAACATTTTTGAGTGGTGCTGACTTGTTGAAAAGGTTAAATAGGCAGATTAAGATTTTTACTTAACATAGATAATAACTTGCTACAGTGAGAATTTGCTACCTAATTAATGTATACATATTAGGTGACTCCCTATAAATACAAACATGCTTCGGCACAAAGAAAAACGAAAAATTGTGCTTGAGTATTGAGCTTCATAATGAATGAACTCGTGTAAAAGAAGTATAAAACGTTGTTTCTCATTAGCGTATTTGCTATAGCAACTGTGTAATAACTTAAACAATTCATATCCTAATTTTTTTTCTGAATTACTGAAAGACATTTCCACATGTTGTACAGTTTCTGCATAACGTGCCCTTTGTGCGTCCACATCAGAACATCATTGAGGCACGAAAACATTTTGCCATGTATAATACCGTCCGCGTTACTAGAATAATCGTATTTATAGGCTTAAGAGCAATATAAAAGTTGAGAAACAGTTGCTATACTTTCAGAGGCAAAAGGAAAGTGTTTACTAGGCTAATAATAATTAAGGCTCATGTATGTTTAAAACATGTAATCAGCTGAACACGCATCTTTATGCCAATGTACGTGTATTGAATTATATACTGGGTGTGCGTTATGCACGTGTTGATTTTTATTATTTCTTAAACAGAAGGCCAATGAAGTAGAGAAGACACCAGGATTATCAACCACGCCTGCCACAGCCAAACCAGTCAGAACCTTATTCGTGCGGACTGCCACAGTAAAGCTGTCGACGACATCAAAGCCGCCAGCCTACCGTAATGAGTCAGCCAGCGTCATCACGGGGAAAAATTATCAAGGCATCACTGCGGGCTTTCATCAGAAGGACCCTGGGCGCGAGGTTGTTGACCTACTGTTGCCTTTTGGCGATGGCTTGGGTAAAGTGCATCGGTGGAAGGCGGCGAAAAGGAACCAGGGTGGGGAGCGGTGGAACAGGACGTATAAAGGTCCGGATAGGGCGAACGTTTCCCGAAAGAATGGTAAGTGGGCACGACACACCAGCCGCGAGGTGAACTCCAAGCACAAGGAAAAATACAGCGAGCGACAGGTAAGCAAGTATGGCCGCGTCGAAAGCGTAGGCCACGTCACAGCCATACGCGGCCATCGCGGAGGAAGGCCCGAGAGAACCGGGGACCGCAATCAGTACTCAAGCGTTCGCAAGAGACGCAATGACTCGAAACAGAAAAGGCTGCCTTCCGAGACGCAAGGACAAGGTGGCAGAAATCGCTGGAAGCCTGTGCGAGACTTAGTCTCCGAAGACTACGACGATCGGCTTTACCAAAGTGCCACTGAGAGGCGTGTTGAGAACCCGTGGGAACGCTACGACCACGACAAGGAGCAACGTGAAAGCTACGTACACGATAGTTACCTCAGAGAATCAAAGGCTTCTGATAACAGCAGGTACTCCCGCGGGCTTGGTGTCAGCAGTGGACATGAAAACAAGCCTGCGTCGGAAAACGCTGCAGGCTTGTTTCGTCCACTGTATCAATCTCGAAGTCGCTCACACCGGAGAGGCCGTAAGTGATGCTACTTCAGAGAACATGCAGGATCATGGGATGAACTTCACTTCGCAGCAAACGATGCTAAACATACGGTGCGACAGCACCTACAACCCCATTTAAGCCAATGTAACTACCTTCTCTTCAGGTATGCATCTTTCCTGCCACACCCTGTGTGTTTTGACACAATATTAATGAGATCTACCAGACAATAATGCCAAGGAATGTATAGGGGAAGTTATATATATATATATATATATATATATAGAGAGAGAGAGAGAGAGAGAGAGACCAGGATACTAGACTTGGCAACGACTCATCTTGGCATTAAAGTGAAGAATACGGAGGCGGGGCTTCCGTACATTCGTTTGTGTAGCTCCACAAATGGTAAGACAGCATGCGGCTGATTGCGGTTTTGCTCGCTCGCGTCGTTGACGAGTTTAGAATATTATATACATAAAAATGCAAAGCGGAGCGACATTTCGATGGTTCAGTGCCATGTTACGAGTATATTTTTCTTGGAGAACGAACCAGCACGTCGTGCTGCGCCGAACACTGACCAACTACGTTATGGACGGCATATTTGCTTTGGAAAACGGGTGTGCTAAGTAGTGCCTAATAAATGGAAAGAAAAGGATTCTGTCAAAGTGAACAATAACGGTATGATACCCTACGACTTGTTGTAACTGCCGGAGTCTGACTTTAAATGAAGCCGGCTTTTATTTCAGCAAGATAAATTACGAAAATTATCAGTATACACAAGTACTAGTAATGAATCTGTGGCAGGCATGCGCATCGCTTTCGTAGCTTCCACAACGCTGTCAAGAAAAAGTTGCGGTAGACTTCGTGCTAGGTTTACCTAAAAGCTTACTTTTTGTAAAACTTTGAATAGCAATGATCCTCAGAACTCTGACTCAGGGAAGCATGCCTCGATTTCCTAACGCCGCCCGTATTACCTCCGCTAGTTTTTCAACCTTACTGTCACCTCATCCAACATGGCAGTCGAGCTGTCCGAAGATCAGAATCTCAACTATGGCGGTAATTCGAATAAGACAAAGCAAGTGCATCGAGGAGAATACTTTTGGAATTTTTTTATAAGAGTATCACAGCGATTGACTTCTGCAATAAATAAACAAATAAATAAATAAATAAATAAATAAATAAATAACTAAAACTGCTGGGCCAGTTTTAAATAAAGTTTCCTCATCCATTCGAATGATTGAATCAATGAGGGGTGATGCCTTCAAATTTCGAGACTATAAGAAGCCTCTTCTGGCCTTTCTGTGTATGCAAAGACACTTCATAAGTGTTGTCGGACTTAGCAAACATTAAGATTATATTTTAGTCCACTTCCAAGGTGTGCCTAAACGCCTATTCCCTCGATCGAGGCACATCGCTACAGCGTCCGACACTGAGCAAAAGCTCTGGTGACGTCACACCAGATCGGTACTGAGCATGGGCGTGCGCAGGGTTTCCGTTCATTTCATCACCCCCCCCCCTCCATATTATGTCAGTGTACGGGGCTGACTTTGCAACCCCCCCTTCCCCCTTACTCGCAGCGCCTCCTCCCTATAATGTCAATATATGGGACTGACTTTGACTTTGAGCCTCCTCCCCCTCAATTTTAAATGAGTACACCCACCTGTTGTAGGGAGGTGAACCTCCGGGCCTTTGCCACGCTATGGTACCATATCCATGTATGTGCCGTACCGGCAAAGCATCGCAGCTGCTGCAGCTAGCAATGGCCACTGTTGGCGCGTTTGTTTTGCAGGTGCTTGTGTGACACGCGCACGTGAGCGAGCCTTGTGAGGACACGTGACCAAGCCACCTACGCTGCTACGTCACTGCCCAACTCGGCGCCCAGACACCAAAACCGAAAATTGTCCTCATGCCTAAGGCGGTATTAAATTATTTAGCGAGAATTAATGAATCTTGGTGCGTGTATCAGGCTTCTCTTATCTATATAAAAACTTTTCAGCCAACAACGCGCAAACCACAAATATGATGACACCACCCCTATAAGGTCTTCGCTGTCATGACTATCAGCAAATTCTAAAACCTGGTTAGAGTTTTTAAACCAACTGGATTTCGGATTTCAAGAAGTCTCAGCTTATCTAAGAGAATGGTGGTTATGAAAATGATTTTTTTTCTTTAAATGCATTAAAAATGGCAGCATATTGACGGGGTGAATGATGGAGAGTGGGGCGAAGCATCCGTCTGTTCATTCGTTCTTGCTTCCATCCATCCATGCGTGCCTGCGTCTGGGTGGCCGCCCGTGCGTCCATCCGCCCGTCCATGCGTGCGTCTGTTCGTGCGTCCACCCGTCCATCTGTGCGTTCGTCCCTGCGTTCGTCCATGCATCCGTCCCTGCGTCCATCCATGCGTCCATTCGTCCGTGCAGTCATCCGTGCGTCCGTCCATGCATCTGTCTGTGTGTCCGTCGTCCACCTATTCAACACTCCAAGTACCACCTTCTCGCATCTTTTCATCATATATTCCCCATATGGAAGCACCGCCATCCGACGGACATTCCAAGGACAGAAGGAGAAGTGGCACACGCACACTTTTTTACAGCTTGCGCTTCGTGTCTACTTCCCACCTTTAACCACCTCGAGTTCATGGTATATACTAGTTCACTGTATTCATGGCACTGCGGCCCAACGCTCGCTAAACCTTTCTAAAACCAAGGAGGTTACGCCCCGCGAGTATAACGTAGCAACCCTTTTTTGTCAGATAGTGCTCAATGTACATGCCAATGTCTGCTAAGGGGGAATGAGAGACAGGAGAATTCGGCTTTTAGTTAACGCGCACACTGCAAATTTTTTATTGTTCAACAACGCAAGGAAGAAATCTCCCACCGGCACCACCTTGGAGGTCAAAATGTAAGACTGGTTACACACTACGACTACGACTACGACAACGAAGGACGAACGGGTGCCACTATAAGGAGCTCCGCCCCTAAAAAAAAGGGGGGGGGGTTCCGGGACACTACACGCAACAAGCTGCTTTTGCTTTGTGCCTTTCTCTTGGATGACAACTCTAAAAGACGTGCCCAGTTAGTGGGTCCTTACACTAATGACAACATCTCATGACAGTTTATCACTTTCAGCGCAGTTTGTCGAGACCTAAACATTTACACGATTCTAAGGCAATGTGCCTGGTTTCGGGCGAGGAAACACGCCCTCTTTGGTTAAAATTTGTGAAAGAGATCTTGCATCCTTCACTGTTGAAACGACTGCGTGAGAAGGCAGCAAAATGGCCTAGTTCAAACATCTGTGGGAGAAGACTACGAGACTGCCCTCTTTGTCGGTGGGAATGATCCAGAGAAAGTGAGCAGCAAGGTAAGAACGAAAACGCTTCGCAGGAAGGGTAGATGTTGTACTGAATCGTCGAAACACGTCGGTACCTTTCGAATTGATCTTCGACTCGCCCTCGCGCTCGACTTCTAAGAGGAAAGATTAAGCCATCTTATCGAGATATCGGCTCCATTGCGAATGGTTACTGCAATACACTGAGTACCCCCTTCAGTAACCTCGAGAAACACACGTAAGTTGGCTTTTCCGGAGCCATAGTTTTCAACCAGAATCCTCGTTCTCAGACTAATTTTCTAGCTTCGAGGACGCTCACGCCTCTACGTTTTCTAAGCATAATGCAGGAATGTCACGCCTCATTGTACACTACGCCCGTACAAGAAGAGGACAGGAGAAACAAAATAGGTGAGAGGCAGGGGTTAATGGTGAGTGTAAAAGAAACGTATTTCACCGGCTAGTCTGAGGTTGAGGCTATGTGGTTGTAAACAAACTTGCTCGACATTGCACTGTAACTATTTTGCAAACTATCTATTATGCATAGCTTCTATTCAACGTCACACAGAGGCTCTCTGCGTTGGTGCCCCAACACGGCGGCCACTGTGACCATCCCACAGAGAGTGGAGGAAACCAGTTGCTTAGTCCCCGCGTTCGTTTGTTCGCCAGGCTCGCCGAGGGCTAACACACAGAAATCTGGGGGCTCGGGTATGAAAAATCTTGGGGGCAGCGGCACTAATGATGGCGAGCTGTCTCCGTTTCTTGCTCCGTGTCTTCAAGCAAGAGTTCCCGCGGCGTCTCAACCAGCTGGTACCCCAAGATGTCGGCCACGGTGACGTCATTGCAAGCTATGTATGTTTGTAGAAGCGCCGAAGTATTGAATAACTGGAAGCAGTTATTGACAGTTATTGAAATATTTATAGAAAATTGAGCAGATGTTCAATAAACATTTAGTTAGCGGTGCAGCGCTAGCCCTGTTATGCGTGCTCCTCTGCGGACACATGAACCGACTTGCCCAAATGTACAAGTTGTTGCGAACGCTAAAGCAGCCTTGTAGCGCTAATGCGCTTGATGCAGCGATCTCGGGAATCCCCACAATGGTCATTGAAGAACAAAAAAAAGGAATTTTTACGTTCTGAAAAGCTCAACCTATGTAAGGGCCTTCAACAATAGACAGTGGGAATCCCCCCCCCCCCTTTTATGGTTGGGTTTCACCAGAGACAAATCAAACTGCCATATATACTCATGTAATGGTGGCACGTTTATTCCCGCGATTTCTGAGCAGAAAATCACACGCAGGCACACTTTTTTTATGAACATTTTCGGCGATTTCTGACTTTATCAAATTGCAGAACTAGCTTTTAGCGCTACTGCCAGAACTACCGCCCAGAATTCTGCCAGAATGCCAGAACTACCACCCGATGATTTCAAGATCACCGTATGCCCTTGAGATGGCTTCAACAGAGCCGAATATGGAATGGATCGCCTTTCTTGCTGCCTACGTAATGCGGCGGCTATTGGCAGAGAAGCAGCTAGAGAAGATAGCATCTGCCTCAATGTGATGCAAAAGGTCGTTGCACTCAGCACACCATCAGCAGACAGATCCACGCGCTACGGAGTCATTAGCAAGCTTTGCATCGGTGGCCAAAGAGTTTGCTGCTAATGCTTATCAAGCCACCCCGGAAAACACTCCAAAAGGCCTGATGAGGAGCATTTCCTAGGATGAAAGCCTGGCAGGCATTGTTGATAACTTAGTGACGCAGCGCGACCCCGGAGTGCTGCACGCTAAGAGCATGAGCACCATGGGCAACATAATCGTATTGTTTGACGGCTTCCACGTACCCAGACACGTGTACTATAAGGACCTATGCTTGCCAGGTGCTCCCTGTACAGGAAGCACATCAACGTGTTCTATGAGTGTGGCAGGCTGGGACATCACTCTGACGTGTGTCCCAACCCTAAGGACAAGATATGCCGGGGCTGTGGAAACAGCAACTCGCCGTCTGACCATCTATGTGAGAAGCAGTGTTAACTGTGTGGCAAAGGTGACCTCACAGGAGACCGCAGCTGCAAAACAAGATGCAAGACTCCGTACATAGTCCAGCGTCGCCAACTAGAGCGAAGACGCCGAGAAGAAGAGGAAGCGGCCGTGGTTTATGGCAGCAGTTACAACAGCAGCATCGGCACAGGAGGCAACGCAGTTCACTACGGTCATTATCAGTCGTTGGACAATAATTTGTGCAACGCCGGCCCAACAAAACGTTCGACTAGCCGAGACGCGAGAGGCGGCAGGGGGAAACGCCGGTCCCGCTCTGGCAGCCGCACACCGAGAAGCACGTCGAAGACGCGTGGTGGTGCCGATCCAGGCACCGCAGCCTTTAACCAAGGCACACAAAGTCAGCAGCACCAGACATGGCGGCAGCCGCAACAAGGGCACATGAGCACTGGACAAGAGGCGAGAGGAGCGGATGTCGCCGCTTTTCCCACCGGTGGCGTCGCTTCCGTGGATCGCTCTCTTGATCCCGCCGTCAGCGGCGGTGGTTGGAGCGAGCTCGAGCAAGCAATAAAGCGAGCGCTAGAACAAGGCCTAAAGCCGTTACAATCGATCATTTCTGAGCTTAAATGTGAAAACGCTATCCTCAGAGCGCAAAATTCCCTGTTGAAAGGCGAGGCTCCACAATCACAACATTCGCAGCAACAGATGACGCCACTGCCACCTTCGCCGCTTCGGTCCTCGACATCCACGCGACCCGAGGCGGCGGAGATGGACACTAACGACGAGAGCGGTTCTGGGAAAGAGGCAGACGGCCGAGACGACCGCCCGTGTACCGCGAAAAGAATTGCACTAGATACTGCGAAATACGACCCTCCCCCCCCCCCCCGGTAACCTGAACGTTATGAGCAACTACAAAAGCTCATCGATATTATAGAAAACAGCTACGATGAGCGTTTTGCAAACCATGTGGCGCAGATTAATCACATGTTGAACAGTGCGATAACTAAGCTTTCTTAGCAAATGGCTCAAATGTCCGCCGCGCACGTGGCGTGCATAAAAAACATAGAAGCCCGACTGCCACTAGCGGGGGCGGACCTATTAGAACGATAAACAAGCTGTACGCTAGACAGCAACTGAGTGAACAACAGGAAAACATGCTGACAGACGCAGAAACGCGAATTCAGCCGAACCCAAGTAGCTTTCACAGCAATGAGTTAAATTAAATGTGGCTATCACCATGGCTAGACACGCACATAATCGCACAAACATCAGCCAACAGCAGTATAAGATGTGGCAGTGGAACTGTCGGGGTTATATGAGGAAGCGGGGCAATCTCGAGCATTGTATTCGCGGCTGCGCAACGAAACCTGATGTTCTTATTTTAGAGGAGACAAACCACCAGGCAAAACTTGCTGGTTAAAAAGCTATAAGCGTGGCAGCAACTGACAGCAGACAAAGAAAACAATGGGTGACATCCTGCTCGGCACATGGTGGGTTCCGGGCGGGGCGCCGGAGGCGGGGCGTTCCGCTCACATCGCCGGTGGTCGCCGCCGTCACACTCGCTGCCTCCGGCACCGGTCATCACCATGCTTGCTAGACGTGACATCACAGTGGCGCAGAGTGAAGGTGAGTATGCAAATATACCACACGTTTTCATACAATTAATTCCTAGGTGTGGGATAGGGCTGTTGTTCGTAAGGGCCGTTCCACGCGCTTCCCGCACAGCCGCAACGCACGTGCCGGGACCCCTACCGCCCGCAAGCGAGGAACAAATAAGCGAATTGGCGATGCTGCGGAGGGCGAAAGAACGTCACCAATTGGCTTATTTGTCCTCCGCCTGCGTGCGGCAGGGGCCCCGGCACGTGCGTTGTTGCTCTGCGAATAGCGCGTGTAAAGGCCCTAACGTATACAGTAAACCCACGTTGCAGCACCGATTTGGGGAACTGCTCCAAAGCGCTAGCACGGCCACCAACGGGGACCTCTGCTAGTTGCGGGTGATTTTCATGTGCCGCCTGGGGCCTGGGGATATACATGCGTGAAACGCCTAAAAGCAAATACCTTTGGGAAGACTCGCAAGACCTACGGTTTGAAATTGTCGCTTAACCCGCCGATCCAACACGCAGGGACAATAGCGTGAGTGCAGACACGCTGCCAGACCTTGCGTTCGTATCGAATGTAACCACAGCGTCTTGGCAAAACATGCAAGAAGACTTGCAGAGTGACCACTCGCTTATAGAGATTTTAATTGACACGGGCCCGAGTGTTCGTGGAGCATGCTCGAAAGGCAACGGCCGCGAACTCAATCTAGTAAAGTGGGACGCGTTCGGGAGAAACTAGAACAAGGTGGGCGTGGCAACAAGCCCATCACGAATATAGATGAATGGACTGCGACACTCAATAGAAACGTAGATGCGGCAACGTGAGACATTCCGCCCGAGGCCAAGCTTGAAGTAATCGACAGCCGGCTGCTACATATGTGGGAAGCAAAGCAAGCCCTACTTGAAAGGTGGAAACGCCAAAGACCCAACCGGGCATTGCGAAAACGCATGGTGCAGTTAGACAGACATATCGAGGAACACGCGTTCAAAGTATGTATGGCACAGTGGGAAGACGTGTAATGGCTTGGAAAGGCAGATGCGTGGGGCGGGTGCTTGTCGTCTCTTTCGGCATCTGTTGAATCTGGAGGAGGCTCGGGCTGCCCAAGGCCATAAAACCCGGAAACTTGTGAAAGATTATGGAGGTGCGAATATCCTACCCGCAATACGAGACCGTTACTTTAAGACAGAAGACAGCGCCCAACACCCCGATTACGATGGAGTCGCTAACGATAAATTAGACACAGACTTTAGCGAAGCAGAAATTCGGGCATTCCTTTTCAAACTTAACTCTCGTTCGGCGCCAGGACCAGACAGGGTTACCAACAAGGCTCTCCAAAACTTAGACGATGAGTCAATCTCTCGATTGGTAACTTACGTCAACGAGTGCTGGAGAGACGACTCCCTTCCTGAAGCGTGGAAAAAAGCTCCAGTTGTCATGACACCTAATCCAGGCAAGCAAATTGTGCTCGATAATCTAAGGCCAATTTCGCTTACGTTATGTGTAGGAAAAGTCGCGGAGCACGCGGTTCTTATTGGAGTAACCGACTTTCTCGAAGACCATGACGCATTCCCGCACACCATGCTGGGATTCCTCCGCAATCTCTCCGCACTGGATGCACTACTTTAGCTAGAACACCACATTGTTGACGACACTACCAGCTCCACCACGGCGATTCTTGGACTAGATATTAAAAAAAGCCTTAGATACCGTCAAACAAAATCGATACTAAAATAAGTTGAGGGGTTAGGTCTAGGTCGAAAAATGTACAATTGCATACGTGATTTCCTTGCAAGCAGGCGCACAAGTGTCGTCAACGCCGACCAAGAGTCACAAGATTTTGAGATGGGTTCGGTGGGCACGCTGCAAGGCTGCGTAATATCCCCATTACTTTTTTTTAAAATTTAGTGCTATTGGGGCTACAAGAGAAATTATTGGAAATACCCGGATTTTATCACAGTATATACGCGGACGACATCAGTCGTCCGCGTATATACTGTGATACGGTCACGTCGAGAGAAGGCTACAGGCGGGAGTAGCTACAGGCGTGACCGTATCACGTACTGTGATACGGTCACGTCGAGAGAAGGCTACAGGCGGGAGTAGGCAAAGTTCAGGAGTACTTGCAAGGAACGGGTCTCGAGGGCTCAGCAATAAAGTCCGAGCTTTTAATCTACAATCCCACAAGTAGAGGCCGCAAAACCCCACGTGGCGAGGAAATGGAATCCTTCAAAAGACGTCTTCTGTTGGCAGACGGCACTCCCATACCACACGTAGACAGAATTCGAATTCTGTATTTACACATACAGGCGAATGGTCATAATAGTGAGACTGTGCGCCGACTCCGTCGTTCAGTAGACGACGCGATCAGACTCTTGCGTCGTATAACGAATAGACCTACTGCCATCGCGAACACTGCGCAATCCGTCTCGTGCAGGCCTATGCGATAAGCCGAATAACATACGTTGCCCCTTGCCTCAAATGGATAAGCTCAGAAAAACAAAAAACAAAATCAACTGCATGATATGAAAGGCTTTTAAGAGAGCTATCGGTTTCCCGATCAACAAGAGCACCGAAAAGTTTCTAGAGCTAGGGCTTCACAACTCCCTCGACGTGAGACCCATGACGTTGCGCGATACGAACGCTTAAAAAGGTGGAGGTCCATGCCTCAGTCCACCACCGCTTGATTGTACAGTCGATTCCTAGGAATATGCACCCCACGCACCACATCGGACTGCGTAACGAGCATGCTAGACAGCTTCAAAAGAAGTTTGGTAACAGTAAGGACGTGGTATACGTAGACGCTGCGAGATATGAAGGGAGAAGAGCACACGCAACTGTGGTCGTTGACCATCAGGGCAAATGCCTCGCGAGCGCCATGGTGACGACGGGACAAACAAAGGCGGCTGAAGAAGCCGTGATATCCTTAGCACTCGCCGCAGCGCCCCATGCAGAAATTGTGATAAGCGACTCGCAGGCGGCAGGCCGCGATTTCGCGCTTGGCCGTATTTCGTGGGAAACGTTGCGCATCCTTCAAATATGCGGAGATGGCGACTCGAAGTCGCGCTCACAACCCTGAATCCCAATGGTTTTCCTCCTATGGACCCCGTTACACAACAGTATTTCGCTCGCGGGGAACGAGGGGGCCCACGCCGCGACTGGAGGTGTCACTCGCTGAGCGGCGGCCAACTACGTGGTCGCCGCCTGTGACTCCGAGAGCGGGGCGATGCATTTGCTGGATCAAGACACTTCGACAGGCATGCAGCAACAAGATATAGAATGGTCATGGGGAGATCGTCTTACAACGTTCCGTGACATCCCCCAAAACTATAGACTCAAAAGGCGTAGGTTTCCGCCATGGCACGAGAAACTAAACAGGCGTGAGGCCGTAAGCTTTCGCTTACTCCAAACCCATTCCTACCCTAGCCCGGTCGCTCGTCGCCACCTCTACCCGAACCTATACCCCACCGATATGCGTAAAACGTGCGGACACAGAGTGAAGCGGAGCCACAGGCTCTGAGAATGTGCTGGCGACGACAGTCGTGAAAACGCCACCAATCGCAATGCGCCTATAGCAGCCGTCAATACGAAATCCCAGGGAGCCTCGAGCTCACTCGTTCCTGCCGCGGGGGACCTTCTTGTCGACGTCGCCACCACTGGGAGGTGGCCCTCCAGAGCCCAGAGCTGAACAACCAACTCTGGGCCGTCCAGCAGGCCGATGATGCCGCCTGAGTATAAGGACTACAAGCCGCCACCTAAAGCCGCCGAGACCAAATCACCGGCTCATTGTGTTCAATAAAATCTTTTCTCTCTCTGTATTCATCGCGTCAATGCGGCCGAAAAGATTTTTCTTAATGCTCTCGCATTCAAATACCAATGTCTATTCTCACTGTTTCTCAATAGATATGAACTGTCAAATTGTATGTGGCACATACATCGAACCGTGGTATATGGGCATGTGCCACCAGTCTTTAGATTTGGTGACGTAAGACGGTAAGTTGGGCCAGTTGGTTAGGATCCATCGTGAACGTACTTACAGCGCAACAGCAGAAAAAAATCCAGGACAGTGAAGGAGCAAAAGAGAAAGAAAAGCTAACAAGAGAAATCGCTGAGGCATATCATATAAAGATTAGGGGTAGCGAGTGCGTTAGTGAACCATCCGTCACACTGCATAAAAAAGAATTAAGTTATTTAGGCCAGTCTTGTTTGTTGCCATGAGTGTGACAACGCTAACTCGGTGCACCTCGTATTCTGCGCATGTTGTGATGTAGGCTGCCAGTACCTATATATATATATACTTTTCACCAGATTTTTTCCCCAATAAACAACAGTTGTGAGTCAGCGCCGTCTGTTCTTTCTCATTTGCTCCTTCCCTGTCCTGTATTTTTTCTCGTGTTGCGCTGTAAGTAAGTTCACGATGGATTTTGATGACGTCCCCGACGCGTTTTAGGGGCGGAGCTCCTTAAGGCGTTGGCGACCAGGCATGGCCTGACAGCCCTCGTCACTTTGGATACCATCGGCTGCCTTGATAAACAACTACTACTCCTTAAGGCATGGGTCTGTACATCCTCCGATGTATCTAGTAGTAGGTGGCCACTTGTGGCACATACCAGCTCTAGAGCGGGTATGTGCCACATGGAATGCGGATGGGATATGGCGGTACTTGGAATGTTCACTGGATGGACGCACCAACGGACGCACAGACAGACTAGCAGATTGACGGACGGATGTATGGACGCGCGGACGTACCGATGGATAGACGCACGAACGGATGGACATACGGATGAACGGACAGACAGACAGACGGACGGACGCATAAACGGACGCATGGATTGGATGGTCACGCGGACGGGTGGAGGCACGGACGGGCTGACGGACGCTTCGCCCCACTCATAATCATTCACACCATGAATATGCTGTCAATTCTTCACGCTATATGTCCTGACTAGCCAGACGCATTCGTTTAACCCTCCAACCATCCTATACGTTCCATACTCCTTCGTATATTTGAACACGCACACACGCAAACGCACACTCATGCATGCACTAATCAGAACCATTTAGGAAGAAGGAACGGGTCCATGGAAACAGCTCCATTTATTGCGAAATGCGACTATCGGTAGAGAAACCGATGGAGTGTGTAGAAAGGATGCTACAAAAGCTACTAAGTGCGTGTTCGATCCCGTACGGTTACACCAATAGACGAGCGAGAAGCTGCCCTTACTTGTTTCGTGCTTCTCGCGTCAATTTTATTACAGACGGCCCTGGAACATATGCGCGGTACGCATTATGTGACTGAATTCCGGGGAAACGAGAGGCATATTCAGTTCAGTGGGCTATTCTTGGGCGTTCGCTTTGGTAAGTGAAAAATCATGAAACGGTGGAAGTTTCGTGTAGCTTTCAATATGTTAAAGTAGGTGAGCTTATAAGCTCCTTCCTCGACGTCCCCCATTTGATGAGGACAAATGTGAATGTGGCTATGGTTTCCTGCCTCGACTAACGATATGCTATTTGATTGATATGTGGGGTTTAACGTCCTAAAATCACCATATGTTTATGTAAGACGCCGGAGTGGAAGGCTCCGGAAATTTCGACCACCTGGGGATCTTTAACGTGCACCCAAATCTGAGCACACAGGCCTACAACATTTCCGATTCCATCGGAAATGCAGCTGCCGCAGTCGCGATTCGAACCCGCAACCTTCGGGTCAGCAGCCGAGTACCTTAGCCACTAGACCAACGCGGCGGGGCACGATATGCTATTTCGCAGGACAGAAGGGTACTGCCAGGCTTCAAGGAATATTGCTGACAACAATACGTCAGTATAAAAAAATCGTGGTGATAATCGAAGAATCATGGGCCATGAGGGGGTGGTAGGGGGTTCATATTTTTTGCCCCCACCTGAAATTTCTCATTTTTGCTTATGTATGTATGCACGGGCACACACAAACGCACGCAAGATCATGCATATGTATGGTTATTGATCCCTCCCAAAAAACATTTGTCTACGTCCCTCCAAATTATCAGTATTTAGCGCGAGAACAATGGAATTCTTTTAAAAGAAAACATCAGTAGCAGAAATTAGAAAAAATAATTTTATACTCTAACGGGTGACTAATTTGCATGCGTCATTCGCACTTAGTACGAATGATGTCTGTTAGATGAGGGAAGATTCGTACATGTTAAGGCTATTTTCGATCTCAGTTATTTGCGGCTGGTGTGAGCGTAGTTCATCCAGCATGACTGGCTTTTTTCCGCAACTTGCACCAATGAATCAGTAATGGCCTAAAAGTTTTATCTTGGTCACGCTTCAGTGCGATCAAAGTTAATCGAGTGACACATATCAATAACTTTCCTTATCACGTGCTTGCGAGAATGAAATTTACATGTGCGTCCTACAATTACGGTGGGTAGCCACCATAATTTATTCAAACTGATATTGTTACGTGTCAGAAGAGTGGATCGAGAGGAGGGTTTGTCAGTGATCCTCAACATCTTGCGCACTGCTGGCCTTTGGTTAAACTCATCGAAGTGTCACTTCGGACGCCGGCAGATTACAGTGTTGGGTCACCTTATCGACGCATCTTGTGTGCAGCCGGACACGAAGGAAATTTGTGCAGTCACGAATTTTCGTGTACCCCAGTCAGTCAAAGACGTTCGGAGTTTTTTAGGACTTTCTTCCTACTTTAGGAGGTTCGTGAAAATTTTCACAACCATCGCCAGACCGCTCACTGACCTTCTGAAAAACAAAATACGTGACATTTACGTTGGGTACCACTCAAGCTGTCACTTTTTCTCACTTAATTACACTACTAACGGCTCCTAACAACTATACCTATATTGACTCACTTTGACCCATCTGACCCGATAGAAGCCCGAACCGGTGCTACTGGTGACGGGATCGGAGCCGTCCTAGGCCAACGCCAACGGCGACATGAACAAGCTGCCTCCTCACTGCTGCCGAGTGCAACTATTTCATTACAGAGCCTCAGTGCCTTAATCTTGTTTGGGCAGTCTCAAAATTCCACCCATATTTACATAGCACGACTTTCTCTGTAATAACTGACCACAATGTGCTATTTTGGTTTTCGTCACTGATTGATCCCACTGGCCGGCTCGGGTGCTGAGCTCTGTGACTGCAAGCGTATACCTACTCGGTGACGTTCGAATTGGGACGCCTACACCGGGACGCAGACTGCCTCTCCTTCTACCCGGTCGATCAATCGAGCACCATCTCTGACACCGACACCGATACTTTTGTCTTTTTCATTTCGCAGCTGACCTGCATCGGTGATGAGCAACGCCATGATGCATCTTTGCGTGCTATATTCGAACAACTCGAATTGCAATCTTCCGACAGGTCCCATCGCTCATTCGTCTTCTACAATGGTCTATTATATCACCAAAATATTTACCAGGATGAACCAGCCCAGCTGCTTGTCATTCCGAAACACCCTTGGTCGGCCATTCTACACCAACTTCATGACCTTTCAAGTGCTGGTCATTTTGGTGTGTCACCATTTACGTCCAGATTCTCCGATGTTTTTTTTTTTTTAGCCAGGGCTTTCACTCCCAGCCAGAATATATGTTGCGTCTTGTGAGAGAAAGTCAATATGCATGCATGTGGCAGTATGAATATTGAAGTGTAGATAGCAGTTTTTAGGTATTCTTGCCGTTCTTTGGGCGTGTCCCACAAGTGGTAATCCGAACTGCAATAAAACCTTTACCAGCTAAAGGCAGTCAAAGGCATGATTTCCCGAAGGGAAGAAAATAAAGATTACTGTTTCCTCACGAGCCTCCAAGGAAATTATTCAATGACGTATTTGCTTCCCAAATGCCTACGAGAACCTCTTCAGACTTATCTGGAGACCAGACGAAAAAAGTTTGTCACACAGGTTTTCCTGCTATTTCAATAATATTGTGATCGCAACTATATGGACACTATCGGTTGGATTTTGCCGCCAGCGTTGGCGCCCGCGATCGCCCTCATTCACCGTTTATGTATACGTATCTATATAAATGAAAACACAAGGAAGGAGCGAAATGTAATGCAGAAAAAGACTCCGGCGCTCGGAATCGAATGTACAACATCTTTCTTATGAGTGCATGATGTTAGCCACTGAGCCACGATGAGCGCCCCACGAAGTTGAAACGGCAAGCTGTTTATATCTACCACTTACCGCTGGTGATGCCGATCTCGGAGGAACTATCGTGTTTTCAGCATTACCAGCGAGATGGCCAACAAGTGCGCGTCGTCAGATCGTCGCGACGTAGCAACGCGCGTTCATGCGTTCATCTTCCACGAGTACGTTGCCCTGTAAAGGAGGCGGGGGGGAGGGGTGAAGACGCTCACGCATGCGCGCGCTCATCTCATGAAGGGGAGAATCGTACGCCTTGGGCTTTCACCGGAAATATTCTGGTGTGGTTACCGAGTGCACAGAGGGCCCTGCACAGTTTCTGTTGGCAAAAAGGGCGCGCTTTTCAGGCACAGCGAAGTAATAACTGAGACATTTATTCGCGTTAATCTGTACCTGTGACTACGCCTTGTGCGTCATTTGTGAGTGAAAAACACGGGACACGTTTTCATCTGCTTGCCATTCTTCGCGTGTAGTTCCAATTTGTTTCTATCGCATTCATTGCTTCACCCTTGCTGCAAATTTGTGACATTTGTGTTTAGCCTGGGAGCAACACTAATGTCTGTAGCAGTGAGCATCAGGAGAGCAGCAGCAACGGTCGTTCTCTCAGTGCCTACTTTCATTTATGTAACGCAGAACACGAGCAGACCGGTCTCAAATACTGCTGCTGACAATCGCTCTATTTTTAACGAGGTTACCTAAACGAAAAAAAATGAATGCTTTTTAACTGTGCTGATAATCTATTCAATACTTGTGGACAATCACGGCTGTCCGCTGCTTTCAGTCGCGCATCACTGCCGGCTACGTAAGCCGGTGGCTGCAGTAGCGCCTGTAACGGAAGTTAGCTGCGCACCTCTTTCAAAGTAAGGTGAAGGAGGGGGGGGGGGGAGTCCGGCAACTGAAACAAGTTGTGTAGACATTGAAAGGGTGTTGTTTATGAGCCAGTTTACAAAAGTGGTTCGAAATAACGTACATAGTAACTGCGCAATGTTTTCAATTAAAGAAGTGGGGGGGGGGGGGCAGTGTGGTGGTATGACAATGCTTCATCGTAGCACCCCACTTTTCATCGCAGTGGTAGAGTCCGAAAAAAAAATAGTGTGAGATTGGTCTTGCCTGTATTTTATTGTTAAACTGCTGAGCGCAAAAAGTAAACACTGAGCACAGAGAATTGTCGAGGACCAAGGGAGCCATATTCGCGAAGGAAAATATGTTGCGTAATGAATGCGAAGAAGGTAAAATAAGCAATGGTGTGCTGCTCACAACCACCTGCCTTTAGTATTACACTTTATAAGGGTAGCAATGGTAACTAAACCGCTTTTACAATGTGACATCATGGGTCCTCGGCAGCCATTATAGGCAAACAACTGCATGGCACAACCCTTAACTTTAAAGATTGATGGAAAAAGTTCGACTTAGTAAAAACGTCTATCATATGGCTCACCTTAATGAACATTCCTAAATGATCTGAGTGTACCTCCTCCACACCGTGCGCACGCCTATGTTTACATACTCGTATAGCCCATAGCGTGGGACTGTTTGCATGTGACATTCATTGCAAAGGTACGTGATCCTAAGTGCAGAGCTTCCAACATAGCCTCCCGTTGTGTGAACGTACTAAAAAAGTATGTTTCATTTGGCATTAATAGTGTGGATTTATTTGCAGAGTTATAGGACTATGGAGCTCAATGCAGAGTGTTGAAGTTACTTGGATGTTCACAGGTTCTTTGACGGCTATTTTCTATACCGTTCTTCGCAACTCAAGCTGAGTGTGTCGTGGTTACCTTATTTTGCTTCAGCAATATTGCGATGAAAAACATTTGTCGTTTTTTTTTTCGGATAAGAAACATTTCCTGAGAGCAGTAGGCCTCCATTCAACGAGACCACCAGACTATGATGTGGGCATTTATGGACCCTACCATAGATCCCTGTTGATGTATATAGCGGAAACCAGCCTCCATCTTTATATATAATTCTGTTTGCCGTTGAGCAAACTTTCGAAATAAAAAAAACGTTGTCGTCACTTCAGATATAGTTATTTAGGCATACCATTCTTCTATCAGTGTCATGCCTGCCTTTATTTCTGAGGTGTAACTTTTACGTTTATCTCGGTAGTTTTCGTTTGGCTGACAGGAAGCCAAAAGAGAAAGAGGATGCAAATTCGAAGCCATACACGTTCCTTCATCGAAGTTACAGAAAAAGACTTGCCTTCAGCGCGATTTTCCGGTATTTCTCGGGAGCGCAAGAAATATGTGTTTACAATTTTTCACCTCTAATATGCAATATTTTCCTGTTTAAAGGGCCTCCCTACAATAATACTCAGTAGACAGAAAGCCTCGCGGCCATGCATGTCATCCTGCCACCAAAGTGACATGCTCCTTATTAACATTTTGTGCAATCAGTTCACAACTGCACCCTTCAACGGCACTTAAACTATAAAAATTCTTGCAACAATTATAACGCAAAATAATCTGTCAAATATGTGACTGGCCTTATAGTGGGTATTAGCCATATTTTAGATGGAGAGCACCAACACCACCGAGCTGTTGGCCTCAAAACCGCGAGTGCGTGTTTTGTGTGCCTCCCTAAGGACAGTGAATGTGACGCCCAAGTGCCACCCGAACACGATGGCCAGCGACAGGGACGCGCGCACAGGAGCTCTGAGCAAGTGACGACCTTTCTTTTCGCGCGGGTACTCAGCAGTTGAAAGCTGTTGTTAGCAGTGAATTGTCTCATTCAACGGTCACTTTTACGCTACATTTTCCGTAGTCAGCACTTTCACGAGAAAACACTCACAGGAAAAACCCACTATAGCTCAATGCAAAGCTATTAGCCATGAAATCTTGAAATACTTGACGTTTTCCTTGTTGATAGGACTGGCTGCGCGAATCTTGTGGGCAAGTGGTACCAAACTAAGTCTCCAAGCACGCGCGATTGGTCATGTTAGTAAGGCGTTCAACGATAACATTCCTATAAATATACTATATATTACGATATGCAACCGCCTGAATACCTGTACGAAGTCAGAGTAGTTTTATACTCTAAAGCAATGCACTTCTATTTGTGGTTTCTCGGGGGGCCTATGATATCCATGACCTTTGCTTAATTACGAAACCTAACATTACCACTATTCAAAGAACTGCACGTGAAAGCGTCTATACTGGTACCACTACTGCGTTCCACCTCCTAGCGTCACCTTAAATTTATGTCGATAGCTCCGAAGGTACATGCAACGTCTTTCCTTTATATTTTCGTACGCACTAGCAAATGAATAATTTGACAGTGGCTCTCTGTTTGGTTCATATCCGATGAGTATTTATTCATTTATTGGGAGCCCTAAATTTCAACCTCTCTGTGTTAAAAATGATGCTTGGATATGTCATTTCACTGCCTGGCCCTACATATACCATACACTGTGCGCCTGCAGAACAATGTCATCCACCTGGATGAGCCCAAGCAACCTCTGTTATGCTCAATTTCTGTATTTCTGTCAACGGTTATAAGATAATTAAATCCACGCTTAATTCTTCTCCGAAACCTCATATCATGCCTTTGACACATGACGTGCACAGGCAAATGGCGTTTTTGCATTAGTGATTGGTGAACTTCTAGAAGTCGATTGCATTGTTCAGCTTCCCATACAAATAGTACTCAGTTGTTTTTCTGTACATGTATCTTCTTCGTATGCCCGCATAAAACATTGACCATATGAGAAATAGTATTTACTACTGACCATATGAGAAAATAGTATTTTTTGATCGTCTCTCTGTAGCTCTTTTAACCGCATATGATCTTTTAACCTCGCCTTCGACGTATAAATGTGCCTTGCGTCGACGTTCAATATATTTCTGAGGTCGTCGGTATAGTATTAGGCTGGTCTCTACGAGTTTGTTTTATTTGTTATTACCGCTGAATTTATAGATGTTTGCTTGACTTCGGCGCCCCCACCATAGCGCAAATTGCGAGTATACATCGTTTACCGCGTTCGAAACCTACTTGCGATCGAAATTCCTTTTCCTTTCAGCCACCAACGCTGGGCGAGAAACGCAGGTTCTTGGGAAACCACTCTGATTGATTTCTTTATCCATCACACAGGTTAGCAGGCGTGCATGAAGAAGGAATAGTCAACCAAGGGCGTGATTCGGGCACACAGTAGCCGGGAATGTTGTGTGCTTGGCTCACACGGGCAAACATCCTTCTTGCCACCGTACTAACCTCGAAGGTTGTTCGTGCAGCGAGTGGTGGCCGCTTCGGCTCCTCGAAAGTGGACTATGGCATGAACGAGAAATACGCCAAGATTGCCCGACAGCGCCCGGCATTTGCTGTGTATGCCCTCATCAACAACGTCGCGTGTGGTGAGCAGTGACTCTCTCGCGTTCTGGTTACCCTGTAACACTGAACAATGTAATGCTTGTAAAAGGAAGTTAGCTTTTAGCGACAGCAAGCTGATGCGCAGGTAACGTCAAGAAGGCAGCGGTAGGTAAATCACTTCGGTTCAGTCGTAGACACTGAGAAAACCCATTTTCTTCCTCACAGCGTTACTTTGTCACATCAGCCCTTAGGTCGTGCTAGTTAAAGCTTAAGTGGAAGTCAGCAACAGGACCAGCCTTCGCCATGTCTAGATCGTGTCTGCGACACCTTTGTATTCCACTTTTCATGTATACCTATGCCATCTAAAAATCGATCAAGAAGCGCTTACTAGCGTGAACTAAGTAGTATAAAAAGTAGGATTGATTAAGCTAACTTTTGTTTCTTTTATATGTGCAGAAAGATGCCACATGAATGCTTCGTTCCTGGACAAGGCAAGGAAGTGTCTGCCACGAAGTGTAAGCGGAAAGTGTTGAGTGATATTTGTGAATTCGGGATGGCGAAGAATCTCAATGGTATAGTGACATTTATTCGAGAATTGGCACGCACATTTCTGGTATCCTTTAAATCTAGCTCTCCTAAAATCAAGGAGCATTGCGCAATGTATCTAAAGGACTCACATATAGTGGTGGATTCATTGCGGTCTGAGGAGAAGCTGCACTCACAAGTAATCTCATGGCAGTCAAATATTTCACGCTATATTCTCCTAAACTATTTTTTATTACTTACAGGTGAACCTGAGAACAAAGACCTGCCTAAGCGAGGAACAGTACTTATTGGAATATGTGAGTACGCCGTGCCACCTCATCAGCAAGCTTGTGGCGCCTTGCATATGACTCCCAGTAACGCAAACTCATTCCCAGTGAAAACCACTTTGTTGACTACCAAATTTTTTCAAACGATATATGCTCAGCAGCCTCCGCGGAATTGCAATGAGCTTTGTGCCCAAATCACTCTATGATAGTGAGGCCCACCGTGGCAGAGTACTCTTGGTTGTTCTCGACCCAATAAAGTTTTAAGGGGCCCCTGAAGCCGAGCACACGAGCTCCCTGGCGCGTCAGCCCTTAGCGTGTGGAACTAGCGAAGTTACCAGCAAATACTATGTCAACTGTGTGAAAGACGTGGAAGTGCCTTCTATTACAAAAGCTGTCCATGACACTCACTGTAACTTCATTCCTGTGAGTAAAAAAATGAGATGAAATTTTATTCTATAAGAGTTGTAAACGCAGTGAGAAAAATAATGCAGTTTGCTCCGTCAGTGTGAATTCTGATATGGAGAAAGGGAGTAGACACGCGCTGGTAATTGAAAAAGAATAGGCGACTGTTCTGACGTTATTGTAGCTGGCTTCAAAAAAGACGCCCAAAGTAGATGATGTGGTCTTTACGCTTGTGACTGGTTTAGTTGAGGGAGTAACAAATCAAGCTTTCTTAGCTAACAAGTATCGTGGTAACCGCACATCATCAGTTTTGTAAAACAAGACTTACACTGACCACGCGTTCACCGTACGTGTATATCTAGCGCTACCTGAACTAACCCATCCTAAGATATGAAGAATACAATGGGAATTTTCAAAATAGGTTTTAGTATGCGTGCAGATACCGGGATGTCCAGTGCGAATCTGTTGCAGAAATGAAAGTTGCCTTACAACAAACTTTTCTTCGTGCAATCTGGATCTGTTCTTCGACTGCAAATTTGGCGCGAATGCTGATATCCTGCGAATCATCCCAAAGCAGAGTATTGATGACAGCTATGCCACTAAGTCACGGGTATCTGAAATATTGCAGCTTTAGCATATCTCGGCAAGCAATTTGCATGTATTTCTCTATATTTCGGTCAGTATCTGTAAACAAGACAAATGCCCAGAGGTAGGTAGAAGCTTGAAGCGATGAGAAACAGTTGAACACCGAATGTCGATAAGAGGAACGTTTGGCAGGTGGACGTGGCTTCGTCAAAGTGGTTCCTGCCTCCTTGAAGTATACTTTTCGACACGTTGGTCCCAATAACGGTCACTACACAACTACTTATCCTGGAGTCAGTGGTGAGTGAAACACAAGAAGGTATGCTACATTAACGACAGTCTGTTGAGTGATTCTAATCTGCTAACAAGACTTGAATGAGCCCAAGTGCGGGGAAGGAAATTAACTGAGCGACATTGCTTGGGTAAATACGCACGTTTCAAATTTTACAAAAATAATTGTATCTGTTCTCTTTCAGGGAGATAATGCAATGGGAATCGTAGTAAGTAAAGTGTTGTGATAGCCTCACCAGCTCTCACTGATTTGCACTAATACCACAAACTAGCATGTGCTACAGATAACTAGCCTACTCTGACTGGCATGTTTTCTTGCTTTTTTGAACTCAGATATGCACATATTTGGCACAATGGCTTCATTAGATAAAGGCAAATGTGCACAGACGTTTGTCGGATATTTTTGCGCATGAACATTTTAGGCTTGGTGGTCTTCTACGGAGTGCTCGCACTCGGACCACGGCACACGAGGGGATGCACTTGTCTTCGTTGTCCTGTTCGCATACTTGAACTTTACAGGACCATGTATTTCCACATTTGTTGATGCATGATTAACTTAGCCAACAACATCAATTGCTTCCCGTTTTGTGCTAGACTTACTTGGTTGCGTTGTCACCTTCGCTAGCGATGCACTTGAAATCAATTTGTATGTTCCTGAAACTAGCCTAGAGACCAAGCTCCGTGTTCATGAGTACGAAAACAGGTTTATAACACGCAGGAGTTGTCAGCTCAATTGAGAGGCTTAAAGAGCGATACAAAATATATGTATATAGCATTGATAGGTATTTACATATTTAGTAAAACAATAACCTAGCTAGAAAAAGCATAAATTTATATAAAATACCGGCTCACCCATAATTTGCGTCCACATTTAAATTATTTATAACAACTTTCAATATTCTTTCAGAAGATTCGCTGTGTTATCCGGCACGCAGTGCCTTTCTAGACTTGCTCAAAATGATAAGGTCGCGTGAAAAAAAAATGCGTTCACAAGCAAAGTCACAATGCAAGCGCATAACTAACACTGGTTTATTCTTGGGGCGAGCCACTGAATAAATATGAAATAGTCATTTAAGCGGGGACTGCATCTCACTTAAAATCAACATGCCCCGCCTCGTGCCCATCTACAGCGCTTTGAAACAGCTTCACTGTATTCATGGCCGACAAGCGTAGCCCGTGGCTGTCGCATCACTAACGCTAGCTGGTGTCTCTATACCGTTATTAAAACGACCAACAATCACCGCAAAAAGGATTCACAAAGCGCGCCGGATAAACCTGCGCATTCTGTGAAAAGTATGCAACGAGCGACAATGCAAATGAGTGATTTTTTTGTGGTGCCTAGCCTGAGCGCATCCTTGAATCTCAGGTATGTTTCAGTTTCATAAAACCACCCCAACCACCGTAACACAGCACCGAACCAACTCTTCAACTTAGTTACTTCTTGGTTTTTCTAACTTATATACAGCTGTAATCTTCAGCGGAAATTACAACAGCATGCATATTTAGAAGAAAAGGGAAGCACGCGAAGGGGGTGATAGAACGCAAGGTGGGAAGCTGAGACTAAGGAGTCCGCGTATGTAACATGGCCACAGAACTGGGCTGAGTGGTGGAACATGGGAGAGGCTTCTTCCATTCAGTGGACGCAGTCAGGCTGCTGCTGCTGATGTATGTCTTGAATACCGGTGAAGCTAGTGGCACTTACAGTCTCGTCTTTGGTGCTTCCTTAGGTTTTTCCACTGTGATAGCCCAGTGTCTCTAAGGTTCTGTTGCTTTGCGCTTCATTATGTCCTTGGCCCTATTACCGTGCTCCGCTTGTATTCTTTCATGCTGAGTAGTTGCAGCAAACTCTAAACCGTAGAACGAAAGATGAGGTAAGAGCACACTAATGATGTCTTAGTTTGTTCGTCCAACGTTTGTGGCAATCGTTTAACACGCAACAATGACAACTGGCCTAAGTGCAAGCTGTTCTAGTTTGATCTTGATGCGAATCTCATAAAAAAGATATAAAAGAATGCCTGCATAGTGAGCACTGACACGTGTGCGCTAACGAATTCGACATGATCGTATTAACTTGTGTGGCTCGAGGTCTGTAGAATCAATGACATAGTAAATAATTTTTCGTCTTGTTTTTTTCAGCGCTGTTACGTAAAGCGCCTGCGCATGGGTTTGAAGCAGCTATACTGCCTTTTGGTAAGAGAGCATACATTTCAAGCGGCTTTTGCTAGATGCCCCAAATTTGTGCCGCCTGGAACACCGAACGACGAGCCAAAGTTTTATGAATTCAAACTTGAACATACCACTGACTTCTTTTACTTACAACTATACTTCCTCAGTATTTCAGCTATTTACAATGGCCGTGAAATGTGTTCATCTTTACAGCTAGTATTGCAAGAAATAAATTGGCACTTAAAAATATGAACCTGCTAGTGGAAACGCAGCGAATGGTTTCAGTCGCATAGCTTAATCATGATAAGAGAAAAGCAGTGCAAGCCGAAACGGCGAAAGAAAATATTAAGCACGTGCTAACGTTGCTCGGCTCGTTCCTTAATTACTTATGAAGATATTTGGCAATGTTGTCCGTTTATATCTGTGTTGTTTGGTCAATTCGCGGCGCCTTTCTGCGGAACGAGTACAACCATATGCACTTTTGGAGAGAACCGCGAGTCATTCGCGGATGCCTTCACCCTTGCTCAGAAGCACATAAGTTTCAAGGATATTTAAGCGTGACTTCTGTGCTGATACAAGATTCACATTGATTGATGGCGTGTATAAAATGCACTTTGGCATATTTCACTGTAACTTCAATAATGTGATCGTTTGGGCTGGTTGGTTGGTTGTCACATCAGAGTAGTGAGTTTCAGTGCAGAAAGGTACAGGGACAGGCAGGGCTTCCTTATCCTTTCGCTTCTTTTTTGTTTTTGTGTCTTTCTGTTTCCCGAATATCCTCTGTAACTTCACCCCGGGGAGCCAACAGTTATTCCGAAAGAATGGTTTGAAAACGCACTTGTAAACATTCAATGCAACCCAAGAGCAATAACAAGCGAGCATTTTTAGGAAAGTGTTGTTAAGGCTGTGTCGCTGCATTGTTAACACTTTGAGTGCTCCACACATTTTCACCAGACCTCACGTAATCAAGGTGTCACTAATTATTACCAGATAACGCTGTAGTGGCGGCTCGAGCCTGATATACTGGACGACTGTATGTTACGGAGCGGTGCTTAATGCTTCGTCGAACCTCATAGTCTTGCAGCAAGGCAGCCTATGTACACAATGCCTTCGAACAAAAGTCGCGATAAGTTTATTTCGGCCTGAAAACAACTTTATTTTAATACAGGAAGACACGGCAAGTAATTCGATGCAGGGCCAAGTGTATTCGCAATGCCCACGGGCTATAGGTGTCGCGCCATGCAATCCAAGATGGCTGCGGGAGAAGGGTCAACTCGTGAGCTCACAAAGAAAAAGATAGGACGCATACACCCCACGCCACTTTAACTCGATGAAGTCTTGATCGTGAAATAAATGTATATCGGGCCAAAGTACTTTCTCAAACGATAGGAACTACTAAATGTTCGCTACCTATTTTTTTACCGCAGCATGAAGGGTGGTGGTATCAGCTGCTCGACCATGATTAGACAATGCCTCATGGAATCCTGTACGTGCTACAGAAAACGCACCTATAATTGACGCATGAACTGAACGGCACCTCGAGGCAGTTTGTACCGAACCTGTCTGAAGGACTTGCCGCAGTAGTAAGCCGCTAGCATCGCGACATCATTACTTGCGCTGTAAGGAACACAGAGTTGCTTCTTCAACGGAACACAAGAATTTGACATCCCATTATGTAGCGCTTGTGTCATAGCAATGCTCAGAGTCTAGCCGTATGAAATTCCCTGCCCTTTGATGTTGCAGGTTCCGTTAGCGCAAGCGAAACAATAATATCGAGAAGAATACACACGCATGATTTTTCGCTACGTCACAATAGAAAAATTCGTCGAACAACAACACCATTCGGGAGGTACCACTGAAGTACAGAAGTAGTTAGCAGAGAGGCGTGGATTATACTCGCAACTGCACATATCATTGCTCTAACCATTTCGCTTCGCTGGTCGAGCTCGAGCACGTTGGCGGCAAGCGGCGTTCCATAATATTCACAGAAATCGCCAAACACGCAATGTACAAGAAAAACCATGCTTTTATTTTGACCTCGCTGAAGAACATTACACATAAGTACAATGAAAGTGACTTACTAGCATGGAAAAAACAATAATGCACGGTGGCACGTGAAACGCAACTCGTTCCTCGTGAGTTAGCAGCTGATCGTTCATCGTCGCTGTCACTCTTGGTGTGTTGACAACCTTTTATGTTCAGTGAAAAATTCTCGTCAAGATAGTTTGTTTCAACATCATTGCTCAAAGCAATCGGAGGAATTCCTTCCACGAACGACTTCGACAACACCAACACCGCGTTGCTCACCACGTTTATCTGGGCGTGGAGAACAATTCGCTCTGAAATCAGGCACGAAGCGAATCACTTGAAGCGTGCTGCCATCTATCAATGAACGTGAATATCAAGCGGCGTAGCGTTTGCCAAGGTTTGGAAGAGCAAATCGCGAGCTCGCGTGAGCTTCCGCGGCGTACAATAAATGTTATAAGATTCATGCACTACAATAGCACGGATGAATGCTATTAAGATAAGGTGAGATGATAACGTTTAACGAACCTTCGCGGCCAAAGAAAGCCTGGCGAAGCTAACATGTGTACTCTGTGGGCTGTACTCGAAAGCGCGAGTTGCCACAAATTTTCACGAAAACTTCGCGTCTCGAGAGAACGAATCAGGTTTCTCGTTTTTCAGACGATTGGGTTTATTCAGTGATGCACGAAACATACGAAGTGGCTAGTTTTCGTTTCTTGCTCACGCGTTAACACTGAGGCTAGCACAGCCGAACAAAGGAGAGTCTGCCTACTAAGCATCCTCGAGAGGATGCCTCCGAGTTCCACTTGGTGGCGCGACAGTCTATGGGCGTTGCGAATAACACATAACAAAAGCAAGTACCGATACGTAAACTGGGTTTATCGCATTAGGTTGAGAACGCAGTAACACGTTGTTAAATGAACCGACAACTGATTTTTCTCTACCCAGTTTTTACAGTGTGTTAGAAAGGTCACATTTCGCAGTGTTACTAGGTGCCGTAGCTAATCCCTAAAATGCGTAGTTGTTTTACAAAAAAATTTTTTTCTCTGAAAGGCTCTAAACTTGGACGTACTTTTCCTCCAGCAACGCTGGGAATTGATAGCGGTGCTGCTGGCCCTTCTCTTGATTTGTGAAAACTTGCGCCAGTCTTTTTTCACAGGACTTTCTGTATCTATGCTTAACCACCTTTATTTCGAGCTTTTTAACTATTTTTAAAAATGACAAATGGTTATGATAGGTTTATTTCGCTTTATACAGCTTCCCTGTATTTGTACCACGTTCTGTGCACCTGTGTCCAAGGTTCCCTGCACATGCCTCACGGGTGGCTCGTCCAGACGCCGTTAATATCTAGATAGATTTGCCAAATAAGCATTTGCCATCGAAAACGTCACTACGCGGATGCACGCCCGCACCAAGAAGCAGTCTGCGTCATTTCGGAGATGAAATCCAGGTAGCAGAACTATGTCACTCCAAACTCTTCGTGACCTGGACTGTACGTGCATGATGGCGTGAGCTGGCTCAAAAGTTGCCCAATACACGCCCGAGCACCCCCTTATTACGTCATGCGAAGGCAGTGCCACTTTAATGCATGCTACTAACACATGCCTATATGTACGTTCTTATCTTTTGCTACAAAAAATAAACAATATCTCAATTGTAAAAAGTCGTCAACCACTTACAGCAATCAATGTTTAGATGGCCGGGTACATCGGATCATTCATGTTTTCACCGCTAGACGCACTGCAGGTCATTTTTCTAGGCTTCCATAAAAAGAAATCAAAATACAAGACCACCTCTCACGAAAAAAAACAAGGGCGGTTTGAGTCATTGTGATCGATAGTTTTTACATCCCCGGAGTCATGCCATTTTATGTACTGGGCATTTGTCGGTGCCCCTCTGTGAAGCCATTCAACAGCCAATTTTAGGACGAAAAGTGACAACGAGGAAAATGATTCAACACTTAGAGCAGTTTCTTCTCGTGCTTAGGCATAATTGTTGGTATTCATCGGATTCTCAAATATTGGTTTTAAAAGGTTGTCAGTTTTTCGAGTGACGTTACGATATACTATAGCCCTGACTTATCGACTAGGTTTCATGCTTTCATGTTCTTGATACCTGTATTTAGGCTTCCCCTATTGCTCAAATTTTGCACACTGGTAGTTATAAAATGTTAAGTAATGTGTATGTGTCTTTCAGCGCAGCGCTTTGCTTTCACTTCACAGAGCGCCAACGAGTTATCCCAGAATCCTGGTTTGACGGCAGCCCCACAATCTTCAACACCTGCGCCACTGATACGCTGGCCAAGTCGAAGGCCGCACCGCCAGGTGTTCTACGCGGACAACGCATCCGATTTTGGTGAAGACGAAAGTCAACCTAATCGCGAGAAGGCGACGTCCGGTGAATACGAACTACGACCCGACGGTCACCGCCCGTACCGACGCCAAGAGCCAGGAGGCTTGGGAGAGAGTAGCACACCGCCGGAAGTGAAGGACTACGGTGACGAGATAGACAGATGGCGAGAGAACTACTGGAAAAATCGCCGCTACGCTTATACTGATGACAACGTTGACGATATGCATGACGCCGGCATTGACCAGCACCATAAAAGCGGTCGCCCCCCAAGCCGACAGCAAAACCGTCGCCAGACCACAGAGTCTCCCGATTCGGAAGAGGCGAATGAGGAAGAGGCGAATGACAGTGGTGAGGAAGCACGAAAGAACCAGCCTTACCGTCGACGTGATCCATCGAGGAATGCCGCGGATCATGATCGTAGGGGGGCGCCACGAGAAGAATACGAAGCAGACCAAGGCGATGTCCTGAACAGTAGCCATCGTAAAAAAATGAGAGGACCGCCAGGAGATCACGACGCTGACGAAAGAGAGGCATCGGTCAGAAATTTCGGAAAAAGAACGAGAGGGCCAACGAGAGACGACAAAGATGAACAAGAAGGGGTCCCTATAAATGGTCGTAAGAAGAACGTGAGACCACAAGGAGGCTACAATGCTGAACGAGGAGATGTTATGGGTAACAATCGTCGAACGAGGACAAAAACAAAAGGGTTACCAGAAAACTACGAAGAGGACCAGGTGAGAGAGTCAGTTGTTGGTGGACGAAGAAGGGCTAGAAGACCACAAGGAGGCTACGGGGCTAGCCTCGGGGAGGGTCTGGATAATAGCCACAGAAAAAAAGCGAGAGAACCCCTTCAAGACTACGACGCTGACCAAGAGGTTCCGGCTAGTGTTGGCAGGAGAACAAGAGGACCGCTGGGAAAGTACAATATCAAAAAAGAAAGTAACCCGAACGGCAGCAATCCTAGAAAGAGAAGAAGACCTCTAGGAGACTATGAAGAAGACCAAAACGATGCCCTGGCCAATGATTACTATAGAAAAACAATAGGACCACGAGAAAAGTACAACAATAATGGAGAAGAGGCCCTGGAAAAAAGGTATGGGAAGTGGCGAGAAAGCGCACAAGATTACGACGCTGACCCAGACGGTGCCCCTGACAACTGGCGCGGAGGAAGGGCGGGAGGACCGCAAACCAGCTATGACAGTGATCAGAGTGTGGTTACGGCCAATGGTCGCCGAAGGAAGAGATTACCGCGTGGAGAGTACGAGAATGACCAAGATTTCTCACCCGACCAGTTTGTAGGAAAGGAACATGGTCGAACGCCGTCACACATGAAAGAAAGTGGTGCGGAACGCAACTATGCAAACAATTATAAAAATCATGTCGAAAGGCCTGTATCGAGAGTGGACAAGGGTGTAAATGTTCGCGCGAATATGGAAAGCAGAGGGGACACCACAAAGGAGCTCGCCGCAGCTGACGTGAATGGTAAGTGCGGGGCCAGGACGGGCTTCAGAAAATATTTGTTATATATGTATTATGAAGTAGTTGGTTATTCCACTATCACCTCCCATTAGGGGTTTGGTGGTTTGGTTTTATTGGGTGGTCATAATACTGAGTGGTGCAGCGCGCACCGAGGCAAAGGGACAAGGAAACAAATGCGAGGAGAGCTGTTTGCCAAATGAAATTGCAGTTGGCAGCTGTTCGCGCTTTTTCTCTTTGTTTCTTCGTTCCTGCGTCTTGTTACCCGCTGCACGTCTCCTATTCTCAAATCAACGTCCACAAGCCTCCTAGGTGGCATAATAGGTTACGAAGCTGGCACTTTGGCCGCCAGCTTTAGGCTCTACCCCGGCGCTCATATTGAAGTTGACTTTGAATAGTACAAGATGAAAACCTGTAGTTTGTGGCTGCACACACGCAACTCGCCCTGTCACGTTATTGGAATGGTGGTGCAATCTGTCACTACTACAATAAATATTAGGAACAGGCCAGAAAACCAAGGCATCAGACGTGACGCGTGGTGGCAGGTGTGATGCCGACAGCCGTTACTAACGCAAGTACTGTACAGTGTCAATCTTCATGAAAGGGAACACGGAAACACGTGGCCCGCACGCTCCTGCAGCTGCTGGCAGCGCGTTCAAGCGGAAACAAGAGCAACCACAGTCTCTTATCGAGTAATCTCGCGGCGAGGAAAACAACCATTCATTGCTGATAGAGAGCCAGCGGCAAGATTGATCGCCTTAAACGGGGAGGGGTGGAATCATGCCGTTTGATATCAGGTTGGCACAAGGCCGTCCACCATGTTCATTCCATGCTTTCTCAATTAGCCAAGAGAGCAGTAGTTCGTTACTCTCTACAAAACACGCTTTTAAAATCATTCTCTTGCCGGTGTTCCAGAGGATTTTCAACAAGGCTCACCAGATTCGGGAGTTAGGGTGCCCGTTTTCCTTGCTTGAGTCTGTGGGTAAAGTACTGTTGAAGGGCTCTCAAGCATGGGTGGACAAGCTGCGGCACGCGAGGCGGTATGAAGCGGTCCCCATTCCGACTTCATAACCACACCACTTTTCATCTTCACGCTTACTGTATTCGAGACATAATTTTGGACCTCAAATGGTGTTAGACGTCTCTTTTATTCAGAATTGTGTCCAATCCTTAGAGTTAGTGAGAATCTAGCCATAACTAAGGCAGTTCTGTCGGCTGACCAACTTTTTTTCATTTAGCCAAACCTACCCCCTTAATTTGCCCTACAGCTACCGCGGCCTTGTCTGCTCCATGTAACTCAGCCCCACCTCAAAAAGTGCAAACCCTGCTCTGAAGGAGCTTGCACAGTGCCTCGCAATGACAATACTTGCATCCAGACCAAAATACCACTTGCCACTCCATACATCCCCCTCTTGTCACTGAACTTTCGAAAATTTGGCCGTAAGACTGCTGCAGGCGTTGACTTTTCTGAACTTATGTAGTTTCGGTGTCTGGACTCAGAGAAAGATGGAATACACAGCGCAAAGTAAACGAATCGTACTCAATTAAGTACAGGCAGAACTACGTCACGTGCACAAAGCGTGTGGTGTATTTTCCTATCGCTGATATGTGACAAGGTGTACGTTGGACAGACGCGCCTGAATACGATGCTTACCGAGCAACAACTACCGCCACTCTAGGAAGGGCTGTGGCAACCTTGCCTTCCGTTGCAGCTACTGCAGCTGCGCACCTGCGTTGACTGATACGGAAGTGGGCACAATGAAAAACAAAACAAAACAAGCTGATAAGGGTAGGGATGGAAGCAGCAGATATATCTGACCAGAAGGTAGTTGGCGTGGCTGCCCTTAGGATGCAGGTGCCTAACGTGTCTTCAAGGAAATGACTTGTCTATGTTCCTTTTTAAGTGCGAAGCATCTCTTAGCGAACTTCGGCGACTTTGAGCGTGTATATCTATCTATCTATCTATCTATCTATCTATCTATCTATCTATCTATCTATCTATCTATCTATCTATCTATCTAATCTATCTATCTATCTATCTATCTATCTATCTTAGAGACATAGGTAAATGACACATCGAAACATGATAATCACAACATGCGTGTCATGCAGCAACATGACATGCCACACTTATAATGCGCTCATGGCTGTTTCGCTAGCTTCACATATGCCAAAATCTGTATTACGTCACGCCAATAGGTGGCGAAGGTATGTGACTGGTACAAGCATGATAATCATGAGACGCGTGTCATGTGAGAACATGACTACATGCTACAGTCGAGGCGCCAATACATTTAAACGTCACGCTGGGCGCGTGCTCGCCAGCGTACATTTTGTCGCGTCATGCCGGCGTTTCGACGCCCCGGTCTTGCCATATACTCGCAGGCGCGAACCGCGCCGCGTTGCTGTGAAGCATGTGGGTTTTAGCACGTTCGGCGTCTCTCCGTCACGCAAAGAGGGAGACGCAGTGTTGTCTGGGTAATGCATCGGTGCGAAATTCAGCGGAAAGAGGGAGACGGTGTGTCGTATGGGTAATTCCTCGGCGCGAAATGCAGCATGTCGCATATAGCGCCGGTTGCCGTGGGGCCATGCCAACGGACGCTGGTCGCACCTCGCGTCAGAGTATAGAGTGCTCGCGTTCTGCTGACGTAGCGTCGCTCTGCCCCGCGTGCGCGCGCGTCAACGCTACATTGGAGTATATTGGGCCCTTCATTATGCCCTCGCCGCCGTTTTGCTAGCTCCACATATACCAAATTTGATGTTACGTGTCGTCAATAGCTGCTGAAATATATGGCTAGTGCAAACATGATAATCTTGACACGCGTGTAATGTAAGAACATGCCAACATACCCCACTCATACCGCTGATACCGCTCAGTGGGAATCGATGATATGAGAAGCATGAATGAGAAAAGTATATCATCATCATCATCATCATCATCATCATCAGCCTGACTACGTCCACTGCAGGACAAAGGCCTCTCCCATGTTCCGCCAGTTAACCCGGTCCTGTGCTTGCTGCTGCCAATTTATACCCGCAAACTTCTTAATCCCATCTGCCCACCTAACTTTCTGTCTTCCCCTAACCCACTTGCCTTCTCAGGGAATCCAGTTATTTACCCCTCCTAACCTTCTGTCTCCCACTAACCCGCTTGCCTTCTCTAGGAATCCAGTTAGTTAACCTTAATGACCAGCGGTTATCCTGTCTACGCGCTACATGCGCGGCCCAAGTCCATTTCTTTTTCTTGATTTCAGCTATGATATCCTTAACCCCCGTTTGTTCCCTAATCCACTCTGCTCTCTTCTTGTCTCTTAAGGTTACACCTACCATTTCTATTTCCATTGCTCGCTGCGTCGTCCTCAATTTAAGCTGAACCCTCTTTGTAAGTCTCGAGGTTTCTGCTCCGTAGCTAAGTACCGGCAAGATACAGCTGTTATATACCTCCCTCTTGAGGGATAGTGGCAATCTACCTGTCATAAATTGAGAGTGCTTGCCAAATGTGCTCCACCGCATTCTTATTCTTCTAGTTACTTCAATATCGTGGTTCGGCTCCGCGGTTTTTACCTGCCCTAAGTAGACATAGCCTTCTACAACTTGAAGTGCACCATTACCTATCTCTAAGCGCTGCTCTTTTCCAAGGTTGTTGTACATTACTTTTATTTTCTGCAGACTAATTTTAAGACCCACCTTTCTGTTCTCTTTGTCTAACTCCGTAATCGTGAGTTGCAATTCGTCGCCTGAGCTACTCAGCAATGCAACGTCATCGGCAAAGCGCAGGTTACTTAGGTACTCTCCATTAACTCTTATCCCTAACTGTTCCCATTCCAGGCTTCTGAAAACCTCTTGTAAGCACGCGGTAAATAGCATTGGGAAGATTGTGTCCACAATGGTATACATACCACTTAAAAATTTGCAAAACTGTTACGAGGTTGAGGTAAATGATGCCGTACAAGACTTCTGTGTCATGATTATCATGTTTGGGTGTGTCGTTTACCTTCGTCATCTATTCTCGTCACGTGATAGTAAATTCAGTATATGTGGAGATAGCGAAACGACTGCGAGCACGCTATGAGCGTGGTAAGTTGTCATGTTCTTACATGACACAAGTGTCAGGATTATCATGTTTGCACCAGTCATATACTTACCTCATCCATCGACGTAACGTAACACCAAATTCGGTATATGTGGAGCTAGCAAAAGGGCCACGAGCGCATCACGAAGGGCTCAATATACTCCAATGTAGCGTTGACGCGCGCGAATGCTGGGCACAACGACGCTACGTTAGCAAAACGCGAGCACTGATGCCAGGCACGACCAGCGTCTGTCGGCGCGGCCCGAGGCAACCGGCGCGAAATGCGACATGCGGCATTTTGCGCCGATGCGTTACTCAGACAACACTGCGTCTCCCTTTTTTTTGTGTGTGTGACGGAGGGACGCCGGACGCGTCAAAGCAATTCCGCGCGGCGCGCGCCTGCAAGTATATGGCAGAACCAACGCCTGGCGTGGCAACGCCGGCGTGACGCGACGAAATGAACGCCGGCGAGTACGCGCACCACATCACGTCGAAATGTATTTGCACCTTGACTGCTGCACGTAGTCATGTTCTCACATGACATGCATCTCATGATTATTATGTTTGCACCAGTCACATACCTTCGTCATCCATTGACGTCACGTAATACCAAATTTGGCATATATGAAGCTAACAAAACGGCCGCGAGCGCATCATGAGTGTGGCATGTAGTCATGTTGTTACATGACACGCATGTCGTGATTATCATGTTTTGATGTGTCATTTACCTATGTAGTCCGTTCGCTTCACGTAATACCAACTTTGGTACATGTGAAGCTAGCGAAACGGCCGCGAGCGCATCATTAGCTAGCATGCAGTCATGTTGTTACATGTCACGTATCTCATTTTTGCCATGCTTGCACCAGTATCATACCTTCCTCATCCATTAACGTCCCGTATTACCAAATTTCCTATAAGTGAAGCTAGCGAAACGGCCACCAGCGCATCGTAAGCGTGATATGTAGTCATGTTGCTACATGATACGTATCTCATGATTATCATGTTTGCGCTAGTCATATATCTTTCTCATCTATTCAAGTATTGTAATGCCAAATCGGGTATATGTGACGCTAGCGAAACCACCACAAACATGAACGAGACCACCGCAAGAGCTACAGGACCATGAAATGTAAATAATGACATTCATGACATACATGCCATGATTTTCATGTTATGACTAGTCAAATATGCTATTCATACAGTCAAGTTATTCCATACCAAGTTAGGTATCAATACCATTGTCAGAGTGGCCAGGAGAGCTAAAAGTCCTAGGCAGTTAGATAGATAGATAGATAGATAGATAGATAGATAGATAGATAGATAGATAGATAGATAGATAGATAGATAGATAGATAGATAGATACGTTCAAAGTAGCCGAAGTTCACTAAGAAAGGCGTCGCATTTAATATTTACCTAATGATCAAGTTGAAAATGAATTTCAGTTTCATATAACTGAAATCACTTTCTGGTTAGTCATTCAATCGGACGTCCAGTAAACTTCGAAAATGGCTTTGGGATTCACCATAAAAAAGAGGCCATTTTCATGTCCTAAGCAGGGAAGACACATACCATAGATGGGATGTAGGATAGAATAACCGTCGCCTATAGCAGGTGCACACAAGAAGAGTATTGTACACGTCCAAATTGAATGATTTTGAAAGAAATGTTCTCTAGAAGAACGATACAAACTTGTGCGAAGGGGGAGGCCTCTAGATGTCTAATGCAATCGCCACTATTGTTTACTATCGATTCGATAGTGTTTTTTCTTCGAAGGTGTAGTGTGTCACTGAACCTCCTTGCTTTTAGCAAGGTTTAGCGAGTCTTGGGCCGCAGTTCCTGAACTTTAGGAGGCAGCGCAAGATGCCTACGGGACGGATTTAAGCTCTCCCGTAGTAGAGTACCTAGTACTCTAAATCGTTATACATACACTTTTCTTAACACACAGATTATTCGAGTGATTTTCTGGAATGGCCTTACGATCTCCCATTGTAGACTACCAGATACTCTAAATCGTTCTCACTAGTTGGTACTAGGTATTTCCTGTTAGCCAAGGGGACGGCTCCCTGCTCGCCCATAGTTGGGTACGAAGAACTTGAAATCGTCAAACACTTTTTCTAAACGCAGTCAAAGCCAAGCTAAGTGCCATTCGGGGGTGCCATTACACTGCAACATTTCTGTGCTCTCCCATAGTAGAGTACCAAGTACTCCAAATCGCTAAACAATTTTTTTTCTGACAATTTGTAAACATTTTTATTGTTACAAACTTCTAAATTCACCTGGTTGATAATCCCAGTCATGACACCACGCTCAATGCATTCTGTCTGTTCGACAGAATTAATTGGGACGGCTCTCTGCTCTGACAGCAGAGTGTCAGGTACTCTAAACCAGTAACCACTTTTTCTAAATACACAACTTCCCTGTTTTTGTGGCGTCCCGCGATAGGAAAAGTTTTTGCTAAACCAGATAATGTACTAAGTGCTTGAAGGTGTATACCTATTTTTATGTTCAATAAAATATTTGCATTGCAAAAGTGTTACAAACAGTCAGAACACTTGTACGTATTCTAACCGCAACAAATTTTACTTATAATTCATATAGTATTTTCTTGTGTATAACGGGCACCCACAGCAAATATTCGCAAAATGTTTTGAAAAAATAATTCCCTCGTGTTGCCGTCAAGCCACTTTGCACACAGCATTATGATTTTTTAGTGGCATCACAAGTAAATTTATTTTAAGAAATCTGCTCACGCTTATTATTCCGTGCCGTATAGTTTTAAGAGACTATAACTGTGGCATCTGCACCTTTACTGTTTCCGCATTTTTCTTCGCGCTACATCAAATTCTTTCAAATCATTTGACGTACATTTGAGAACACTTACAATCGTGTAAATATGACACACTCTTTTTTTTTCTTGTGTAGCAGAGAAAAGTGTTGCACAAAAAAGTGACATATTCGCAGGAGACATCGCCGACACAGTTCCTCGACAAAAGCGAGCTAGGAGGCGTCGAAAGAACCAGAACAATATAGGTGACATGCTTCTAGACACGACGTGCGCCAAAGAAGCCGTGAGGCAGCAGACCACTCCGTCCGGTCTCGAGGAGTTCATAAATTTTGACGACGACGACGACTTCACAGGACAAGCAGGGCCTTCGGGGACAAGTGGCACGAGTAGCGAACAGCGCACTGAAAGAGGACGTGAGGGTGGTAAAGCGTGAAGCAAGAGGCACACCGAAGAACGCTCCACTTTCTACGACTTGTTGAAAATTCCTTAGAGGTGGCCATGTTGTATGCCGGGAGAATTCTTATACGGGAACTGGGGCATTGCGAAGGACCTTGGATGTTGTCAGTTAATGTCGGTAGTAAAAGGGACAGCTACAGTGAACGTAATGTGGTAATAAAATGACCAACTGTAGCCCCAGCAAATTTGTAAAAGTTCCTTTGTTTATCTTCGTAACAATCACAACAATTATCAGGACTACGAGCATCATTGGCTCACCGGCTTATGTGTAGTGCCGACTGTTGTCGATGTTTTGCGACATAATTCCTTCTACCCCGCCAATTTGGAATCATTTGTGACCGCCTTATAGGCGTATGTTCCTCTATTGCAACCCTATCAAATCGTGGCCGCTCTAATTGGCTAGACAACGCGCATCTATGACCTGAGCAGGGTTACACTTTATACGCTAAGGCCGGCTTGCCCGTAGCCATAAAGGTTGTCCTAGCCACCCCCTTCTCAAAGTTTTGATGAAGGAGGTACGGCCAAGAAAATTCGAGCTTCTCAAAGCCTTCGAACTGACCCCCCCCCCCCCAAATTGAAGTTTGGGCTATGGGCCTGGCGACAGGTAAAGCGCGAGTTTAAGCAGACGGTGATGGTCCCTTTAACACGCACTCCTATGCAGTAACAATAACCTATATCTAAGGCGTTACCGTTACGCGGAAGTAAGTAGTTTCGTCTGGTGAATGCGTGCTTTTCGAAGTGAATATTGAAAGGACACACGCTGAGCACTTGCCAGCATGCACTTTCAATTAGCCTCTATAAGGAAATGACTTTCAATAACCCGCGCTTTTGTACGCCATCTTCAGTCGTAGTTTACAAGGGATCCTTTATGCTTCACCTCGAATCAAAGCTTTCAGGAACTTGAGACAATATTCTCCATAGGAATTGCGCAGAGCTCAGACTACAAACACCGCCTAAAATCACTCGCACCTGAACTTCCCATTTGTCTCACAGCGCAACTATGCTCGACGCCCCACGAAGCCTGTGAATGGTGTTCTTTCAATATGCTAGCTATAGTCCAGATACTTGCCGCCACTGAAAAAGACCAACCAAAAACTTCCAAATGATTCCACTTTTTCTCGTAACACGCCCGTTCGGACGGATGCACACGCCGGTTCTAGGACATTGCTAATTGCTCGTGCAGGCATAGACGTACGTCTTAACAAACAAAGAAGCAACGGTTTACATTAGGGCGTTACATTTATAATTGCAAGCCGATGCTACGAAGGGATGTACGAAGCGCAAGGTGAGTTTTACTTCTTGCAACAGGTATTCTTGAATGCACCGGTTGTAAATTACGAAGTTCTTAATTAGGCTAAAATTGGTCATTATTCTATGTCCTGCAGTCACGTGGACACGTAGTTATCATTGTTAAAGAGCACATAATCAGTGACCTGCTACACTCGATAACATATTTATTATTGTTTATTGTTGGGATCGGCTTTTCCATACATATACAGCTTTATAGGCGGAGTCCCCTCCCGCAATAAGAAAAAAAAATTAGTAGTTAACAGTTACCTCAGCATTGTACCTCTGAACTGCACGGAGACGACAATGTGAGTTGTCAGCTTAATTTGTGTCTTTTAGTCTTTCCTGGGTACGTTTCCGTGCAGCTAGTTGGAATTTGCTTCTCCTGCGGAGAGAGAACACAACTTCATTGCTCCTGCAGCGTTGACGATACGCGCAGTAATATTTCTGGACGACTTATGCAGAACACCCACCGCTTTTTCTTCACACGAGCACTAGTTTTTGATTTTCCGTTGCCCTGATAGAGTACTAGGCGAGAGCAAGATATCGCTCAGGACGACCTCTCTGCCTTTCTGTAAGTGAACCTGTCTACGGAGCATTTTTTAATGCGGGCTGATTGTGCAATAAAATTTCGGTACCGTGTAAAGAGGCATTTACGTTAAAATTATTTACCAATTGATTAACTTCGCGGTATCTCTCTCTCTCTCTCTCTCTCTCACACACACACACACACACACACACACACACACACACACACGCACACACACACACAGTCTTATGCTCTCACTGTGTTATCGATATTATGTACACAAATGAATCAGCCAGAAAAAATAACGCTCTCATATGAGGTGACCTTCAGACACAAGTATAAGCTCAATGAGTGCTCGAAAGATTTTCGGAATATTCCTGTTAAGATGGCACCGGATACCTACACCCTCTTATAATACATGAATACTAGATTAACTAAAAAGTTTCAAAGTTATACAGGAATTTACATATGTGGAATGAAACGACAAAAAAGCTCTCATGACGCATTATGTACCGCAGCGTAATGAAATTTAGGAAAGAATGCGTGATTGAATAAAAGCCAGGCACTAATACTTTTATATCTCGTATCAAATAAGAGCGATGGAATTAAACAGGGACCACACTGCACTCAGTACAAGCTTAGTGTCTTTTATCCTTACATGCTATTTGTCTTTAACTTCGGTAAATATAGCTACTCTTTGTCTCCACCCTCCAACTAAGTAAGCCAAGAACGTAGTTAGCTGTGCTCACCTGTTACTTAACTGCGCTGCATGTTGTGACTCGACTAGTGTACACTCACGCCTTCTTGCTTTTACCATCTCATTCCCCGTCGCCATGGTTGCAAACTGTACATAGTGCTAATTCATCACGGAAAAAATTCTTGGCGCGCACACAACACAGGAGAATGTGCGAAAAGGGCGTGCGCACTGAGAATATTTTCCCGGTGGATATGTGTGCACCTGCTTATTTATTTCAAGAAAATAAGATCTTTATGTTCGTGTGTACTACCTGAAGTATGGCAGGGCTGAAAGGTACACTAAAACAGCTTGACTAACACTCACTACTTACAAAAGCGGGGCTGAATCAGTGACATACAAATATAAAAAAATTGGGAGACCTTGAAGCTTTGCCTTTAGAAGCTCAACGCGATAGTGAGCCTCTGTTCTATAGTGCGTACTTCAAACATTTAGTGCTAGAAATCCTTTCGATATGCACCCACTACGTGGCCTCAGGGAACAAGGTTACGTAGTATGTGTGCCTTTTGTTGGGGGGTTCCGGCTTTCCACCACGGATCTATGATTACAAACACATATTTGACGCCCGTTGGCAAATGACGCTTGTACCACGCATTATTACTGCAATATTTCATGTTGCATTGGGAAGCAAGTATACAGGACGCGTGTGTTTGTGAAGCATGAGAGCTACTTTCACTGCATTTTCAAGCAGAGCAATTTCTATTCACTGTTTTCCCAGGCAGATGCGTGACCGTGTGGTATAACATCAGCTTGCCACGCAAACGACCCAGATTGAATACACTAAACAACCCTGGTTGGGTGCTCATGCTGCTCCAGTATTTTTATCATTTATTTATTTTATTTACTTCACTCGATTTTTTGGTCACACGTATGATAATTTTCGCTCAAAACCAATGACGACAATACCGTCGCCGATGCCGGCATTTCTGCAAAACAATCCCTTTAGCACTATCGCGTTAAAAGTACGATATGATGAATTTGGCATAGTGTGTCAGTACAAACCTTCAATCAGAATATACAATAATGTAAAGATAAACAGCGTACAATTGTTATTTAAAAGGTTAGACAAAAACAATATTAGACTCTCGTTAAATGAGACCTGATAGGACCAGGAAAATGTGTGCTATTTAACAGGAGCTCCGTTCACTGAGAGATGAACAGGGGTGCAGAATCCATGTATGAATTCAATCATGCTGGAGGCAGTTGACCTATTTAGGCAGCAGTTTCGTTTGACAGATTTTCGTTTGCTGAGAGTGCATATGTACAGTCGATGCTGTACGTATATATATAAACACTTAGTGGGCTACAGAAACATACATATGAATAGCAATATCCGCAATATAAAAATAATTTGTTTGTGCTAACGGAAAGAAATCTATTTTGTAAGCTCTAACAATAAATAAGACATATGGTAACAGCGCAGATAGGTAGTTCATGGCCAGCTAGTCTTAACACGAGTAACTGGGCATAAGGGACTTCATACCAATATGCTTAACAAATATATGGTACCCCCCCTCCCCTCCTTTCCTTTTTAGCACCGTTAAAGTTTTTGACAACATTTACGTTGAACGTGGGATGGCGTGAACAATGAGAAGCCACTATAGTGCACGCAAGAACCTTGACAGCGACGTGGTTAGGTGTGTGTTTTTGCCGCAAACTAGGCCCGCAAACATAAAGAAAGAAGATACCTTAGGAGGGGAATGTGGGTGGAAATAAGTAAAGTAGCAAATTGGGATATTTAGAACATGCTCATCACGATCAGCAATAAAAAGAAGCAAACGGACACGAGAATACAAGGTGCACTTCCTTGTGTTCTCTTATCGTTTTTTTCTTTTATAGTTTGACTGCTTGTATTTGTAAGACTATACAAAAGACAGGAAAATATCCCGAACAGTATACGCAAAAATCCTTGTTGAATTTTCGTTGCATATATGTTTGCAAGCAGATTTGTTTCATCCGTTGCAGCTAAGTATTTTAAACCAACTATATATTACAACACAATTCGCCTCAGGACCAATAAAAAAATGGGACTACTTATTGGTAATAGCGCAAACGAAGCTGGACTATGACGTGCACTCTTTAATCTGGAATCTTTATTCTTATACACGGTGCCCATCGTACAGTATAGCATATATATAACACAGTTTTCTTTTTATTGCGATATCCTTTATATAGAAACTCTCGGCTGGATTTCGCCACCGGCGTCGGCGTCGATGTCATGCACCATATATGTATACGTACCTCTATATATGAAAGCGCAAGAAAAAAAAATGAGAAAAGACTCCCGCGAGTGGAATTGAACGTGGGACCTCCGAGTCGTGATTCCGAGGCGTTAACCACTAAGCCGTCGTGAGGCTCTTCTTTAATTGCCTTGCATATCAAGACTATTTACATTTCACATATTTACATATTGGTCAAAATACAAGGGCGCCATAAAATACACCCACAGAATTCATTGAGGTACAGTCAGCACTTCACTGACTATTGATTGATACTTGGGCAATCGTAACAATAGTTCAACGCTCCCAATCCAGTCTGGTACATCCTCTTGGTCCTTCAGAACTTTAAGAAAATGGCACACAGATTCACAAAAATATTGCCGCACAGATAGCACTTCTAGCCGTGTGGACTAAGCCGTCGAGAGGTATTTCCTTTAACGCTAAAACGGCAAGATATTTATAACTACCATTTTCCTCTGTTAGTAGGCATCAAAGGGGGAGGGGGGCACTATTGTGTTTTCAGCATTATCAGCAAGATAGCGCAATGAGCGCATGGCGGCTCTCATCTCTCACGCGTACTTTGGCCCGTGGAGAGGAGGGGAGTGGGTGGTCTCTCACGCGCCCAATAACCCGGTGGGGAGGATAATACCGTCGTTCGGCTTGCACTGGGATGATTCTGTTGTAGTTAGGGGGCGCAAAAAAATGGCAGCATATCCACGGAGTGAATGATGGAGAGTGGGGCGAAGCATTCGTCCGTCCATGCGTCCGTCTGTGTGACCGTCCATGCGTATGTTCGTGCGCCCGTCCCTGCGTTCTTTCATGCATTCGCCCCTGCGTCCGTTCATGCGTCCATCCATGCATCTGTCTGTGTGTCCGTTCGTACATCTATTCAACACTCCAAGTCCCACCATCTCGCATTTTTTTATCATATATTCCCCATACAGAAGCACCGCCATTCAGTGGACATTCCAAGGACTAAACGAGAGGTGGCACACCCACACTTTCTTACGGCTTGCGCTTCGGGTCTACTTCCCACCTTCAACCCCCTTGAGTTCATGGTATATACTAGTTCATTGTATTCATGGCACTGCGGCCCAATGCTCGTTAAACCTTTCTAAAACCAAGGAGGTTACGCCCAGCGAGTATAACGTAGCAACCTTTTCCTGTCAGATAGTGCTCAATGTACATCCCAGTGGCTGCTAATGTGAAATGAGAGACAGGAGGATTCAGCTTTTAATTTCTTACGGCTTGCGCTTCGTATCTGCTTGCCCCTTTAACCACCTCGAATTCATTCATGATATATACTAGTTCATTGTATTCATGGCCCTGCGGCTCAACGCTCGCTAAACCTTTCTAAAGCTAAGGAGGTTACACCTAGCGAGTATAATGTAGCATCCCTTTCTTGTCCGATAGTGCTCAATGTACATGCCAATGGCTGCTAATGGGGATCGCAGCGTGCGCGTTGACTAAAAGCCGAATGCTCATGTCTCTCATTCCCCATTAGCAGCCATTGGCATGTACATTGAGAACTATTTTTTATTGTTAAACAACGCACAGAAGAAATCTCTCACTGGCACCACCTTGGAGGTCAAGTGTTATACCTATTTCGGGTATGTGCCACTGGTGGTTACATACGAGGGACGCCCAAGCCACGCCATAAGGAGCTTCGCCCCTAAATAATTAGGTTTTTCTGGAATGCCAAAACGGCCCTCGTTAAATACGAGCAGTTGGGGTTGCCTCGCGAAAAGGGCGGATGGAACATTCCTTCGGTGGTCGCCCTCGCGGATACGTATGCTTTGAAGACGACCCTTAAGGTCCTGCAACTTCAGGAGGATCACCCCGCCAGGAAACTGGCAACATATTTCTTGGGAGTGCAGGGTCGTTTGTTCCTGCAGACGCAACCCACGGGGCCTAAGGCAATCAACCCGACGCCTTTCTATAGGCATGTAGTAGGAATTTACAAGCGTATAGCCGCATTAAATTTAGACACCCCCATCATGGAGGTGCGTAACACAGAGCTCACTCAAGAGCTGCTTGTAAACTCGGGCTGCGAGGTCAAAAACCCAGGTTTTCCGTGGGTGTTGCTGACACCCAGTTGGCTGCCGGGCAGCATTCAGGATGTGGTGTGGCGTTATGGGTGGTCCGTCCTGCCCACGGCGGATCGAATGTACAAGTGGCACTACGTTCGGTCCGAGCAGTGCGTGCATTGCGGCATGTTCGAGGACAACAAACACGCTCTGTTAGCTTGTCGAGTGGCCAAGACCTTTTGGTCCCTCGTGGACAGGGCGTACCACCCTTTGGGTGTAGATAGATTTGTCCAAAGAAAAAGATGTCCAAACGGCGCGCTAGCACGTCTTGTTCTGACTGTCGGGATGTTTGTGTTGTGGGAAAACAGGTGTCTGGCTGTGCATCAAGCAAAGGCCCGTAAAAATCAATGGCCTTTGCTTTTGCGGTTGTACAATATTGTAACGGACCATTTAGAATCGGAACTCTTTTCACTAGGTGAGGAGGAGTTCCTGAAAAGATGGTCCTGTGCTTTCATTAAAATCGTCAACCATCGAGTTGTTTTGGCGTGTTCGCCGATCCAAGGCCTGAGGACCACCTAAACAAACCCACTTTTGTTGTGTTGTGTGCCAGAACGATTCAGTGCCAACATGTGATAGATTGATTGTGAATGTCAAGTGCCATAATTTTGTGAAACTGAATTTGTATGTGTATGAGGAACCGAATTTGTATGTGTGGAACCGAATTTGTGTGTAATGTGGTGAACAATAAAATTCCTTTTTCGCCCCTAAAAGGTCACCGCAATCGTTGCGCAGCCTTGGTTAGCGAAAAGGGTGTGCTTTTCAGACACAGCGAAGTAACAACGGAGACGCGTATTCGCGTTCATCTGTACCTATGAATACGTTTCGTGCGTCATTTCTGCGCGAGAAACGCGGGGACGTTTCGACCTGCTTGCCATTCTGCACGTCACCTTCCAATTTGTTGCTATATCATTTATTTCTTCAATTTGTCAGCAAAACTGTGACTTTTTTCTTGTTTAGCATGAGAATGTTTAATGCCGGGGTCTACCAAGACTTCAGTGACGTATTTCCGTCACCGATATGACGTTGTGCTACCAAATGAGACAGAAAATGTTTCAATAGAAAGTTTCCCCACCGGCCGCCGAACCTGTGACTTCTTTGAAATGACAGGCCCCTGGTGCTCCATCGATGATGTCGACGGGTAAATGTCGTGTGCAATTAGCGGAGTGACACTGAGGCCAGCAAGACGAGGAACCCAAGTGCGCCTTCACGGCTCAAGTACGAACCTCTGTGTCTCTTGTTGCTGAAGCGCAGAATGCATGAGCGCTCGCGTAGGTTTCAGCAGCGTGCACTGTGCTGTTTATTTTTATAACTTACGAAGATTCGCATATTGACTAGTAGTGTTTAGTGTGCGCTTGTTGATGTTATCATTGTGTGCGATTAACGGTACGCTTTGTTCAGGTATATGCTGAAATCTTCAGTTACGCCAATGGTTGAAGTATGATTATAGGTGGTATAGTCTTTGCGTTGAAAGGTTTGTTACTAGGCATCAACGTGGCTGTGTTTACGTCAATTGGTGCAGTAGCTGCGATACACCAATACCAATTGTACAGGCTCTCATATATCAATGCGCAATAGGCAACAATCCTATAAAGACATGTTTCACTTTCACGTTACACTGATTCCTATGACGGAGGGTTCAACCATATTTTTTTATTCGTTTCAGCTCTCAATACATGTTAGGCGTAGGACGGAGATGGCCGCTACACTTCTTCTACAACTACCAACCTTTCATCTCAGAGCTTTCTCTTCAAGTCTTCCTTGTCATCGTAGTCGGATCGTTGCTGCCGCCATTCGGTCTTAAAGTTCAAGCCGCAACTGTTAAGAGCATCGGCGAAATCTTTCGAGAAGGCGGATTTCGAGAAGACTTCGCCGGTGCAGCTCACATGAACAAGTTCGCTCTCGCCTTCAGGATCGTCAACAACATTGTGTGTGGTATGCGAATGCTCTTTGGCAACATTCATTCACACCGCTAACGACCCGATTGCGTCGAAATTTTGATCGGTGCTTCTGAAGTTGAATGGGAGGGGTATCCAAATATACATGAAGGCACGAAGCTTTTTTTCTCAAGACTTAGTAGGAACGAGTGACGTACACACTTTTTACTCCTCCATGCACTTACGTTTGAGCATTTCCAAATATTCAGAATGCATGTTTTTCAGAATAAAGCTGCTGCGAAACAGATAACTCTGTTTGAAGGTGATAGCTATAAAAGGCACGCATAATATCGGAGTACTTAAGTTAAGCACACTTGGGGAGCAGAGGCCCACGGGACGGCTTCGTGCTCTCACGTAGTATAATACCAATTGCTCTAAATCGTTAACGACTTTTTCTAAGCACACGCAGTCAACAAAATGTCACTCAGATTTGTTCTGCTCAAGTACTCTCCCCTCTTTTCTCCCTTCATTCCTTCTCCAGTGCAGGGTAGCAAACCAGACGTGAGTCTGGTTAACCTCCCTATCTTTTCTTGCATCTTTCTCTCTCTTTGTCTCTCTACTTCAGCTTAGAGCCAATTAAATATTAGTTGAAGTTAGACTTTTTGTAAACACGTATAAAAATATTTCAACGAGTTGATTGAAAAGCCGACGCTTTCCTTGAGAGCAAAGGGGCCATCACAGCACCTGGCGAAGAAGATCTCGATCGTGCGCTTTACTGATGTAAAATGGCATCGCTAGAATGACTACAAAAGACGAGATGCAGACAAGACTTGCGCTTAATGAATACATTACAGCGTATGTACTGTCTTCATTTGGTCCTTTGTATGCATTCAGTAGCGCTGCCATTTTACATCAATATGGACCCAGCAAGCTCGCCCACTAAATTACCCCCAACTAAACGACTCCCAGGGATTGAAACAATGCCACCGCATTACCCGTGTAGCGCTGGTACTTGCAGCAAGTAAATTCGGAGGGCAATAATACTCCTGTGAATGTGCAATGTGTATGCCAGTCGCCACTACAGATAAATATTCACTGATGCTCCTCGTCGGCAGTGCCATGGTTGAGCGTCAAACTTGCTATTTCTTCTTACCGGAACCAAATGTAATCGACAACGTTTAATCAAAGATTCAGCCAAATTGTACACTGTGAATATTCCTGGCTAGCGCTGCACTGACACACCATTCGGTTGGGCTAATGTTTACATGTACCGCACGCAAGACCTCATGAAAGAACGTTGCCGATGCGCAGAATTACTACGGCCACTTATTTATTAGGTTCAGCACTGATAGTCGTGCATGCACGTATGCTCGCCAACAAAAATCTGCACGCTTTGCCGATTCGACGGCGCTAAGTAACACTTGCTCATTAATGCAGGGTAGAAGAACCCACGTGTCCCAAGCTCACTTTTTAACCTTACATGCTTGAAATAAAGCTACTGAGCATTGCGCAAAGCCATCTGAAACGTCTTCCACAACGGCAAGGTCGTCAGCATCTTGGTTCACACTGTCTTTTACGCTTTCTTCGTTGCTTGAGCTGGTGACAATGCAGTCGAAGTCAGAACGTGCAACGTACACGACGTCTTCGCCGCATATAGTGATGGTACCGGTAACACAGCACAACACTTGCAACCCACTGACACGTGTGGCCCACGCGGCAAGCAACACTCGCAAGTTGCAACACTGACATCGTGCGAAAGGGGCTGTTTGGTATAGCAGATGACAACACTGCTCCTACGGCTTGTGACGTCACGCACGCCATGACAAAATGGCGGTGGCAAGAACTGGGCGGAATTCACAACCAATGATTTTTACGGCTTGTTTCGGACTGAAATAAAATCTTGCAGTCCAGGTTTCAAATATTTACAAGAATATTTCATCCTCCGCCCTGATTTTTCGCCGGAAACCGCCAATTGTTCGGTGACCATGTCATGAATTTTTTAAGTCAAGGATTAAAGTCACTTCCATATTATTTTCTCAAATGCACAAAGATTTTCGTGCCGACACAATGAAATGTTGGCTGCGTTTGTACGTGCTTCACTGCAAATGCCGTCGAAAGACGATAGTCTACTGCTGGCTGTCCCTTTCATGCACACTGTTGCATTTACGGCGCAGTGTAAAAACATTAGGATTTCTATATTTCGTATCTACGTATTTCTACTTATTGATGTGGCGCCTCAGATTGCGTAATGTTTGCTTTTTGATCGACAATGTTCATAAGCACGAACGCATCCACCAGTTCAAGATGGCTGATCGTTAAGCAAGAGCTTAAAGTTTGGCTGGGTAGCTGCATCGTGTGGCAGGAAAACAGACAGACAGGCAGACAGACTAAATTTTCTGCGTTCAAGTATACTAAGAAAGACTGCCATGTTTATAAAACTGTCGGTCCGATGTGTGATCAACGTCGCCATAGAAAAATCGTGGTATAGAACAAAATAACTGCAAAATTAGATGCATCCTGCATTTGTGGCACAGCTGGTGAAGCGATAGATGTCCCCTTAGTTATCCAATGAGATCCTTTCTTCAATCATTATTCACGTATAAGTATTGCCTTATATAAAAAAGGATTGTGTGCTCGCCAGCCTCGGCATGCTCTTGCCAGCAGCTAGTAACTTGGAACGGTGCAAAGAATTTCATAGCGGCTGAGGTGGAACGGTGGCAAAAGAGAAAATCTGAAAAAGGGTATGAGTGTAGACAACCCAGAAGAACCCAGCGGGTTTTCATATTATTGCACCAAAGTTACGAATATATAGATAACACAATCACATGTCATGACTGTACACGAATGAGCTACTGTTGCTTAAGTAAGTACAACTGGATCTCGTTAAAGCGAACTCTCATATAGCGAACTAAATATTAACTTTCGTTGGTCGAGCTTCAGTTTAGCTGCCTTCATACCTTTGAACCGGGAAAACATGACAACAACCGAGATACGTGCCACGTGTAACAAAAAATAAGTATATATTTGCTTTATAAGTATGTATAAGCTGTCCCGCTTCCTTGAAACTAAGACTATGCACGAAATGCAGAATATCAGACATTTCAGCCTGCCTGCCTGCCTGTCTGTCTGCCTGTCTGTCTGTCTGTCTGTCTGTCTGTCTGTCTGTCTGTCTGTCTGTCTGTCTGTCTGTCTGTCTGCTGTCTGTCTGTCTGCCTGTCTGTCTGTCTGTCTGTCTGTCTGTCTGTCTGTCTGTCTGTCTGTCTGTCTGTCTGTCTGTCTGTCTGTCTGTCTGTCTGTCTGTCTTTACACAGCCACGCGGCCAAAGTTTAAGCACTTGCCCAACGCCCAGACATCGTGATCATGTTCCGCATTCATATTTCTAAACATCGTTATTCAAAAAGCAAATAATGCGCGTATATTAGGCGCAGCATGAATACGCAAGTATTAAGAGGTGTGTTTTTGTGCAAGAAAATGCATAAGTGCGTAGTTCCAGAAACCCTATATTGTGTTTTTATGCTGGGCTGAAGATGCGACGCAACGCACAAAAAAGCCCTCTGCCGACTAGAGAGCCTTCATGTGCGCACCGCCTCCAAGGCTGAGCGCACATGAAGGCTCCTCATTGCCGACGACACGGTGCTGCCACCTACCAGTGGCCCTGGGGTCTGTACAGGCTCCTGTTTCCCGACATTACTGCCAGATGGCATACATATCTCACACACCGCCTCAAAGCAGAAGACTATTGTCATGCGACGACATTTGCAGCGAAGCACACAAATATAGGGCGGTAAATTTGTTCAATATGGTGACGACATTAGAAAGTTGGTTAAAAATTTGGTCAGAAGTCGTGCGCAAGTTTGGTCACATGGTGCCGAAAATTGCATTTGATCAGTTGTCCCCACGAGCAGATAGACATTGACTACATCGTTTTGTGAGTTTGAAGCTTAGAATATATATGGGCTCTTTGTGCGGAACGTTTGCGTGAGCGAGAGTGCCAATTTTAAAGAGCTGATTTCTGTCACTACTTCTGTAGCAAATATCAGATACAATCAACTAATATATTGCCCAATGATACTTCGTTATATGTTTTAAAAGTGGTGCCACAAGTTAAAATGTCCCTTTCCTGACGCTTTATTTGTGTGCTTACAGCAAAAGATTATGATTGCTGATCACTATCACTCGTGAACATTTCCAATACGCAGTTCTAGTATATTTTGCGGTTAAGTACGACAGAATCGACCTGCAGCGCCTGTACACAAGCACTGTTTTCGTGTGCTTGGTCTCTTTATTATGCCTCTGTTATCACATTTATGAGGTTATATCTGTTGTAGTGAAGCAGAGGAGCCTCAGCGGAATTTCTCGGCGTCTCAAGGGCATCGCCATCAGCATCAGCTTGTGCTTGCTGCGCTTGGTCGGATACTGCTGACTACTTCGTCTTCTGCGTTCTGCTCTGCAAATAAACCCCGTTACAAGTGGTGGAGTCTGCTGGGTTTCGATCGCCCTGGACCTTCGGAATGGCATTTTACGGTCCATTATGCCTACCGACGCAAGCGCCACTCTAACTCTTCCACCGGTACCGCCTACTGTCCTCTGCGCCGGTTATCTGCGTCTGCGAGATCCCCCTGTTTTCTCAGGCACAAAATACAAGGACGTTGACTGGATTTCTAGGTACGAGCGAGTGAGTACTCACAACAAATAGGATGACGACGCCAAGTTGACCTACATTTCCTTTTACCTGTCGGACGTGGCCAAGCTGTGGTTCATAAACCACGAAGTGGAACTCCCTACGTGGTCTGTCTTCAAAACTAGCCTCACACAAGTTTTCGAATGGCCTGAGGTATGCAAACGCCATGCCGAACAACGCTTGCATACTCGGTCCCATCAGCTTGGTGAGAATCTCACAAGCTATATTGAGGACGTTCTGGACCTTTGAAAGCGAGTCAACGAGTCAATGTTCGAAGAGCTTAAGATCAAGCACATCATGAAGGGCATTGAGGACGATGCTTTCCAAATGTTGCTTTCTAAGAGTCTTCGCACTGCCGTAGAAATGACCAAGTTATGCCAGAGTTTTGACGAGTTGCGCAGGCAACGTCTTTCCAACCGACGTCCCTCGGTACTCGATGACTCTTTGTCCAGCCTGTCCACCCTTGGCATTGGAGAAGACCATGCCACTGTTCTGTCCAAGATCCAAGAGTTCATCTGCACTGAGGTCGCTCGTCAACTCTCTTTGATGTCCTGTGTACCTGATCAACCACGTAGATTGACGTGTACACTCCGCCACTTCATTCAAGACCAGGTCGCACAAGTTCTTCCTCCAACCCGTGAACCGCCGCCAGTCGCCGCACTTCTCACGTACGCCGAGGCAGTTGCTCGACCTTGACAGCGTGCGTTCCAGACAGCACTTATGTAGTCGCCACCGCCATTTTCGCCGCCGACCTTTTCACCGCCATCTATATCGATACCACCTCGGCTGCAGTTTTCTGCCCCTCCCCTCCCCCGGCCGCAACTCACCGTCTACTCCGACCAATGGTGGACCTACGACAACCGTCCGATATGCTTTGCTTCTGGTGGTGTTGGCAACGTGGCGCGTTATTATCGTCATCGCCAGGCTGCTCCGAACATTCTACGAATGCCCTCTTTCGACCCTCAGTTTTCTTCTACGCCTTCAAGCCCTCCTTCCTCTTCATTACACCCTGATTGTCCGCTCGTCCTCACCCACCGCTCCCCATCTCCACGTCGACATTCGCCTTCCCCTATGCGTCGCCGTTCCAGATCCATCGATCAGGAAACTAAAGGCCGCAGTTCCCGAGGCACGAACTACGCCCTCGTCACCATGCACAAGTCCTTGCCCCTGTCCAGCTAACGTCATTGAAGTGTCAGTCGATGGTATCGTCGTTATGGCGCTTGTCGACACCAGAGCCACTCTATCCGTCCTTTCCGTTCACCTGTGCCACAAACTCCGCAAAGTACTGACGCCATTATCCAGTCTCTCTCTTAGAACGGCTAACCAACAAAGTGTAACACCTCTCGCAGCCTGTACCACACGAGTCGTCATCGAAGGGATTGTGTATATTGTCGAATTCGTAGTGCTGCCCTCGTGTAACCATGACGTGACACTCGGCTGGGACTTCCTTGCGAATAATAATGCAGTCAGTGACTGCTGTCACGCTAACTTGAGGTGTCTGTACTTCCTGATGTTGACGCTGTCGAAGCCTCCCTGCCGTATTATAAACTGTTTGTTTCTAACGACACCACCGTACCACCGTGCTCTTCTCTGCTGGTGACTGTGTTGTGTGACGCTGTTTCGGATGGTGATGTCCTATTTACGCCCTCTGTCCTGTTCATTCAATGCAAACGTTCTCCACTGCCCATTGCTCTGCTTACTCTCTACCATGGCGTCACGAAGACGCTCGTGCACAACACGGTAGAAGGGCCTTTGCCTTTATTCCATGGTGAATGCCTCGGTCACGTGCATCCGATCAACGCCAGTCACTATTTTGACGCTCCGTCTAGTTTACTTTCTACGGACCTCAGCACACTCATTTCTGACTGTTGTAGACCAGTCACTCCTTGACGCTTTCCACTGCTCCATCGATGCCGCAACGTCTTCTTCAGAACAAAGCCTGTTGGTCAACCTGCTGCAAAAACTTCGCACTTCTTTTGACAACCACGCCTCTGCCCTCAGTCGCACATCAAACATATCTTACAAGATTTACACAGGAAGCTATGCGCCTCTACGGCAGCGCCCCCTACCAAGTCTTAGCGTCGGAGCGCTGTCTTATTGACAACCAGGTTGCTGACCTGCTCCAGTGGGGTATTGTACAGCCTTCTAACAGTCCTTGGGCGTCACCAGTTGTTCTTGTGAATAAGAAGGACGGCTCCATTCAGTACTGTGTCGACTACCGACGCTTAAACAAGATCACCCGTAAGGACGTTAACCCGTTACCGCAAATAGACGACGCCCTTGACTGTTTTCTGGGAGCAGAATACTTCTCTTCACTGGATTTACGGTCTAGATACTGGCAAGTTACTATGGAAGCATCTGACCGACCGAAAACAGCATTTGTCACACGTGATAAATTATAGAAATTTACCGCTATGCCTTTCGGCCTTTGTAATGCTCCAGCCACTTTTGAAAGAATGATGGACACTATTTCACGAGGCCTCAAGTGTAACACATGTTTATGCTACCTCGATGACGTAGTTGTCTTTTCCACCAATTTCAACACCTATTTAAGTCGTCTCGAGCATGTTCTCACAAGCCTCACCGACGCCGGCCTTCAACTCAACCTCAAGAAGTGTCGTTTTGGTGCCCAGCAGCTCACCATTCTTGGGCATGTCGTATCGCGGGACGGCATACTTCCAGACCCCGTCAAGCTTCGAGCAGTCGCCGATTTTCCGAAGTCAAAGAACCTAAATGAACTTGAAAGTTTTGTCGGCTTGTCGTCCTACTTCCGACGCTTTATTCGAAATTTCGCTTCCATAGGTGCGCCCCTTAGGAACCTTCTAAACGGCGACAAAGACCTTTTCACCTGGACACCAGCATGCGATGATGTGTTCACCAAATTACGCCGCCTGCCAACTTCACCACCCATCCTTCGCCCCTACGATCCTGCCGCTCCCACGAAGGTTCATACTATTACCAGCGGTGTGGGACTTGGCGCTGTGCTCGCGTTACGAAAAGCAGAGTTTGATGAATATGTCGTCGCCTACGCAAGCCGAACTCTGACGAAAGCAGAGGCCAACTACTCCGTGACGGAGAAAGAGTGTTAGCTAATATTTGGGCCCTTGAAAAATTTTGGGCCTACTTGTATGGTCACGCATTCGACGTCGTCACTGAACACTACGCCCTTTGTTGGCCATCCACACTTAAGGACCTTTCCGGACGACTTGCTCGCTGGGCGCTCAAACTTCAGGAGTACGACATCCGCATTATTTACAGATCCGGTAGCAAGCATACGGACGCCAACGCCCTTTCTCGCTCACCCATATTGGATGAAGGTGTTTGCCTCTTTTCCCTCGAGCCTGCACTTGCGTAATCCGCCTTGCACATCATGACGGTGGAACAACGAAAGAATGTCTGGATCAGTGGCCTAATCAGTATTCTTTCTCATCCTCTCGCTCCTTCACCGTCTTGCACTCTTCGCCGCAAGGCTAGCAACTTTTGCCTAAGGGGTGATCTTCTTTATCGACGAATTACCTTTCCGACGGTCGCAGGTTTCTCCTTGTGACATCCCGCAATCTTTGAGCTGTTATCTACGAAGCTTTTCACGCTCACCCACAGTGCGCCCACGCAGGCCTCTTCAAGATCTTCGTTAGGCTGCGACCTAAATTTTATTGGCGTGGTATGTATAACTACGTGCGGAAATTCACTGGCTCGTGTGCCCAGTGCCAACGACGAAAGTTACCTCCCATGCAAGTATATCCGTCACAACTTCTTCCTTATCCTAGTCGACCTTTTGATTGCGTCGGCATTGACATTTACGGACCACTACCATCAACTTTAGCTGGTAATCGCTGGATTATTGTTGCGATAGACCATCTCACACGCTATGCCGAAACAGCCGCGCGGCCGACTGCCACAGCCCGTGACGTTGGAATGTTTCTGTTGCGACGTTTCGTTATGCGTCATGGTGCCCCTCGCAAGCTCCTAAGTGACAAAGGCCATGTCTTCCTTTCTGACGCCTTGAAGGCATAACTCAACGAATTCCGAATCGTGCACCGCACAAGTACAGCTTACCACCCTAAAACGAATGGCATGACGAAGCACTTCAACCATACTCTTGGCAATATGCTGTCGATGTACGTCGCCTCTGATGAATCAAATTGGGACCAAGTTCTCCCGTTCGTCACCTACACATATAATACTGCCGTACAAGCTACTACAGGGTTTTTGCCGTACTTTCTTCTGTGCGGACGAGAATCTTTCAATACAGTAGACGCTATGCTTTCATATAAACCTGATGAGTCCGAAAGTACAACTCTGTCTGAAGCAACCCGACATGCTGAAGAATGGCGCCAGTTTGCCCGCCCTTTTTCTCCCGAAAACCAGTGGCAGCAGCAATCCCACCAGCCTGGAGACCATTCGGCTCCAAACTTTCCACCTGGTTCATTGGTATGGTTTCGGGCACCTGCTACTGCACCTGGCCGCTCCGCAAAACTTCTTCCCAAATACCTCGGGCCATACCGCGTTGTAGAGCAAATGTCAGTCGTCAACTATGTCGTGGAGCCCATCATCCCATCCACAGACCTACGCTACCGCAGCCGCGACACTGTCCACGTCTCTCGCATCGAGCTATATTATGACGCATTAGCCGTTTCTTCTCCATAATCCACCAAGATGGCGCCTTTTTCTGCGGAGGGCGATTGTAGTGAAGAAGAAGGGCCTCAGCGGCATTCTCGGCGCCTCAAGAGCATCGCCATCATCATAAGCTCGTGCCTGCTGCGCTTGGCCGGACGCTGCTGACTGCTTCGACTTCTGCGTTCTGCTCTGCAAATAAACCCCGTTACACTATCAATGCATCTACTCTACACACTTTCGTTTAAAAGCCTCGCTAGAACACGTAGTACTCACACTCGCGCTGCGCTCGGCTACTTTTGTGGTCAATTCAGATGGTAAAGCAATCACCTAGAAGAAAGGCGTTCGTCCAGGGTTTCACTCCCTGGTCCAGTCTTTTTTTACCGAGAAGCTTTCTCTCTAATAAGACTTTGTATTTCCTCGTGGCTTCGTGCTACGGTTAGATAGATGTAAGTTTTAGCATTTCTGTCATACCATTTATTACACGAGTGATCACTATAGCACTGACCAGTTTCTTCAGCTTTGCATAAACCCACTGCTTGGACAACGACCAGCACCACACCTATTGTTTTGCAGATAGATGCAACGCTACCGGTAAAGACGAATACTGTTTGCCTAAGGTAAGTACAGCGGTTCTAAACTGTTGAGCATGTGTACGTCAAATAAGGCTTAGCAAAAATATCACTTTTATTTCTTTTTTACTACTCTTCAGCACTACATTCAGGATCGGACTCTCGAATACGAAATGAAGCTCACGACAATAAGCTCGCGCTAAACACCTGATTCGTCCAGCAGTGGACAAAAACATAGTCTGAGAATAATGGTTAGGGTGCTAATGATGATAAAGAAAAGATGACTATACCAGTGGACATCCTTAATGTGCAGTCTTGCTTCCAGAGTTGGTTCCTCATTTGAGCTAGGCGGTTGAATTGCACAACTTCATGAGCACGAGTGGGTGGTGTTTCCAGCTGGTATGTTTTTCCAAGCAAAAAAAAGTGACAAACTTTTCATGTATATATATCGGGTATGAAATGCGAAGCATTTCTGAGTGGACTTCAGCGACATTGAGCGGATCTGTCTATCTATATACTTGTCTATCTGGCCGCTTACGTTTGGGTGCTCTCGTGGTAACCTCCGTAACTTGGCATGAACTAAAGTTAGCATGGGAGGGTGAGGCGCTGGTCGAGACATTCATGATGTCCCATTCCCATCGCGTACGTCGTCAAATACTTCCTTTCAGACAGTGATACAAACCCACGAGCGGGTATGTGCCGCAGGTGACTGACACCTAGTATCTACCCAAGAACGACGAGACCACACATGAGCAATTTTAACGCGCGAGAGTTAAGAAATACCCGACATCGGTAGCGTCGACACGAAAAATGCAAAGAATAAATGTCAGAGTCCCAGCTGGAATCAAACCCAAGCATTTTGCGTGACAGTGAAACATTTTACCGCAAAGCAATGAGAGGTCTCCGAACTACTTTTCAATGGGCGCTAATCTTCGTGAAACATCAATAGTGGTTGCAGTGCTGCCAACCCGATTTTATGAACATTGCATATGTGCTCCTTTGATACAGCCGTCACGTCGTGTTAACGTCAATTGTGATTAGTCGCCATGCGCTGAAGTTGATTTATGTAGAAGTAAGTGTCCAGCACCAGCATCCCCGCGAGCATCAATGCTTCAGATCAGCTTCTTGTGCTGCTAATACACATGTTCTAGTTGGCATCGTTGCACAAGTACAAAGAACTGTTTATATAAACATCTGTAACTCTTCAACATATGTCTGCGCGTGCGAAGTTTGTCCGTAAATTTGGCGTCATTTTATGACGTGTCACTCAATAAGAAAACTGCAACATGGTCCCCTTCCCTGCACATGCTTCGCATAACGTCGATTCCTAGGTACGTGGGATTTGCCGAATTTTTTCGCCATTGAATTTTGTCGTAAAATTGCCATTTTTGGTCTACTCTGATTACTGTCATCCTACCTGCACCCAAGAGCTCTACTGTTACATTTGGCTATCTATTCTACTGTGCAACTACATAAGCACTCTTCTTTCATAATGCCTATTAAACAACCTTTGGAAAGGGAAATATTCATTTTTAATGCTTCTAATTGTACCATTATACAATTTTTGCAAAAATATAAAGAATTATGCCTTATTTTTTATACACTGAGCACACTAACGTATTTACGCGTCTAATTCTTACTGCGCCGCTGATGACAGCCGCGCTGATCATGACCGCCACGCTGATGAAATGTTGAAGGGAAATACCCCTTGAAAATAACGCTGAGCCATTTCTATGTGCTATGACTGGTTCATAATGTGTTCAATATACATCGTTTGAATGCAAACTTGTTGATTATTGCGAAGAAACAAGTTCCCGGTTGCTCGAGTTTTATGGAAAAAGAATGAAGGGACGATAAAAAAACTATGGAAATGTTTTTTTTTTCTTGTCTTTCATAAGTCAGCAATACTTTATCGTATTTGTGGAAAACATAGCGTGGGAAGGTTCAGCTGAAGGACAGCGTGGAATGGTAGCAGAAATTTTTACCACAAATCTGGTACCTGAACGCCTCGAGCAACAGGTCTACTAAAGAATGCTGTCATTATTTCAAACAAACAACGTAAGTTTGCTAACATACAGCAGTGTTGCTGTTGATGTGTTACGCAGTGGTTTTTTTTGGCTCCCCTTTACGCAGTTGCCGGAGAGAAAAGACAAATGTGACAGAGAAGACGTTTACTACGACACCAATATAGTGAGTATGTATCTTTCTCGGTGAAAGCTCCACGATGGTGCTAACTAATAAGGGGTCAGCTCACTGCCTGACAGGCAGCATTTGTGCCTGTGGGCCTGAATACTGAACACACACACACACACACACACACACACACACACACACACACACACACACACACACAAACACACACACACACACGCATATATATATATATATATATACATATATATATATATATATATATATATATATATATATATATATATATATATATATATATATATATATATAATATATATATATATATATATATATATATATATAATTTCTCTCTTTCTCCCCTCCCTCCTTCACATGAGTGCCGCAAGCAAACACTCCCAGTGGTGCATCTAATGTACGCGTGCACAGGTACCTCTAACTAAATCAACTCTCATGATGATCGTATATTTGGTGAATGGTCCAAATAGTTCCAATTAATTTTCTTTCTACTTGCTGTTGTGGCTGCCTGACTTACATTTGGAGCAAAAAGAGAAAAAAAGCGAGTTCTCACGTGTTGGATTCTTCGGCTCTTGCTTGGTGCGGCACTGCTGCGTAAAATCGAGGTTTTGATGGCTGCCCGTCTTATAGACCCTTTGAAGATTTACAAACACAGCCCCTTGATGACTTCTGGTTTTGTCCACTGATGTGCTTGAATATCATTGGAAGACCACAAGAGCTTTATAAACTAGCCCGCTAATTTTATACAGTTCCCTTCTTTTTTTAGGCAAAATATATTCCAATCAATGTTCTTTTGAGCAACATAAAATTATGAAACATCCCCTTCTACTTCAAGCACGTTTCTCTTATGCGAAAAACGAAAGAGAGCCTTTCCTTACGTTTGAAAAGAAATTGAAATTATACGTTCAGTTTCAAGCGTAGCAGCTGGTGAATGAAATACCAGAAATTGTTTTGTGTACAACGCTTGCGACCTTGAAACCGTTTTTATGCAACGTTGCTGCGTAAACAAAAAAAAGAAGTGACATAAGTTCCGGCATGCCGTTTTTCACATCGCAGCGTACCTAGGGCGGCAAGACTTACTATGTTGCGCTTGCGAATGCCTATGTTATTTCAGTTATTTACCTTCAAGTGGGCTTGTTGGCTGTTGCATTATTTAACGTGGTTTTTCTGGCCCGTAACAGGATGGTACACAACAGTGAACGCAGAGAAACGGTGTTGCTACTCGGTGCCTTAGGCGACCCCCTGTTCTACGAAGCGCTGAAAAAAAAGCGTCTTCGATACCCTACAATTTCTTTTATTTATAAGCATGGTATTCGTCTGGTGATAAGATATGCAGGTGCAATACGTTAAAAGAAGTTATCGTAAAGTGATAAAACTGGCGTGTTACACTGATACTCATACGACCGCCTGTGTAATATTCACTTCGCATGGCTTTACGGGATTCAGTTCATACTCACGCATAGTGCAGCCTTCTAGTTGCACAATTAAATGGTTAAGTCTCATTTGAAGAGTTGAAAGAAGCCTTCGTAACGTCAATTCAAAACACCATCGAATACTTCATTCTCTACGAAAAAATTTGTTTCATTACCTGCACTTCTGAGTATAATTCATTACAAAAGCAATTTATTGCGACAGCCTATTCGTTATGTAACCAAGGCCTCAGAATCGAAACAAACATTTCCACGTACGTTAATAGTGCTATCGACGACATGAAGCGCCCTGAGTTTCCCTCAAATGTAAAACCAAAACTTACGCCTATTTGGTGAATAAATCTGCTTACGTCTTTCTTATTCACAGGAGCACCAGTTGGATACCTTTTTGGTAAGAGTCCGGCACTGCACTGTCGTTGCGTATGGAACCATAGACCTAAAGAATACAAAAAAACAAAATATCACAGCATATATATGGAGTGAATGATGATGAGTGGGGCGAAGCATCTGTCTGTGTCTCTGTTTGTCCATCCGTTCATCCATCCGTCTGTTTGTATGTCTGTCTGTCTGTCTGTCTGTCTGTCTGTCTGTCTGTCTGTGCACCCATCCGTCCGTCCGTGCATCAGTCCATCCGTCCACGCTTCCGTCTATCCGTGCATTCGTCCATCCATCTGTTTGTCTGTTTTTTCTGATACTGCCGGTTACACCTTACGCAGGACAAAGTTAGGCTCAAAAGGAGCTTAGACCCTCCAACACATATCTAGAGAAGCATACTTAGCAAAAAAGTTTCACATTATTCTATCCCTTTCAGTGACGGCGTCCACATTTGTGGGTGCGAATTGCAAGGGCGCATCACATGCTACCTGTTTCTTCAAATTGCTTATAACTCAGTGTGCACATTGCTTCAGGCTTCTTGAGTGGACAAATAGCCGTCATTTAATTTTATTTTGCTCTGTGTTGCTCCAGAGAATAACATTGTGGGAGACACTTCCATGTTCGATGATCGTTTGACATGCCACGGTCCAGGACCAACGGGAAAAGTATTTTTCTCCCTTGAAACAAATACAACAAAAACTGTGCATGTGTTTCAGGCTTAATATTTAATTCCTTTTCTGCAAGTACACAAGCTGGCTGGTAGAAGAATATTTAGATAATTAGTTTCACATTCCTTAACCTTAATTCATGACACTCACACAAAACAACACATTCATTTTCTTAGAATGTACTGCTGTGTGCCTTGGAATTATGCCACGCGAATTAGAAACGTTTCTCACAATGGCATCATAAATTATGACTGCAGGGGCTACAGCTGCTTGAGCTTTTTGTTTTTGTTCTTGCCGTGAACACGGTGAGCGGATGAATATACATGGGGAGGGGCTAATAACCCTTCTTATTGACTGAGGCGCCTTGTAGTCTCCCCAGTGCTGAAAGGAACATCTTACACAAAGTATAATAGTAGATTCAAGCTTCGCAATTTGTCTAGGTCAAGTAGTCACTTCGAGCACGAATAACGAAACTGCCCTATAACTAATAACGGGTTAAAAAATGCATGACAGGTAAGTGAAGTCATTACCGTTTCAGCGGAAGCGTCAGACTCACTACAGGCAGTAGACACTTGAATATTGTCTCTTAATTTCCCCACTATAAATGCAACTGACATCATTGCAAGAAAGAGTGTTGCACATACATGAAAACAAGAAAAAAAAAGAAATAACATGATTGCTCCCGGCGTTTTAGGAATCAGTATAACACGGAAGTGAACCGTGTATTGACAGAGATATAGTTGATTATTCATTGCACATTGCTGTAAGAGGGCTTGCACAATGTGTTTTGTGCTATAGCCCCGTTTAATCGGATCGACCCACATTGGCGCCCGCTGTCACATCTATATCTCTTAGACTAACTTACAAAGCTAACCATTTAGCCGTTATAGTAGCTGAAATGGTTAACGTACACCTCGACACAACATATGCGGAATCCCACGCAAGTATTGCATCGACAAGCAAATGATAAACACCATGATAAACACAGCACTCTAAGCACTGCACAAACACTGGTACTCGATATATGCACTCATTAGAAGGGTCATCAGTTGGTGAGAGAAACGCTGAGGCATGCACTCTGTGGTAATGAATCTGATTTGCGGCTGGGAAAAAAGAGTCACGATTACATAGAAGTATTCATGTTGAATGTCAAGACCTGCCATGGTGGCTGTTTAGTTCTTATGGACGCAAAGACAAGACGACGGGTCCTGTTGGAACGTCATATACTTTTGCAAGGTGGCGCTCTTGCCTGGCTCCTGAAGAGCACCACGACGGGAATTTCCGTAAAAGTTGAAGTGTTCATCCGGATGTTTGTCCGGTTAGTACGAGACTACAGTCCCTGACAGTTCCACTGGATTACTAGGGTAGGGGAAGCAAATTTCGACCTGGGGGATCTCCTATACATACCATTCTTGGTATTAGAAATTACAACTTAGAGGGCCGTAGCTCCGGATCCAGCTCTTTCGCCTGTACTTCTCTCTCAGATAGAGAGCTACTGTCCTCATCGTCGTGAAGGATTAACGTATACTTCACTCATAAACTGCCGAATGTCGCATTCTTTGATCTCTTTGTAGTACGAAAAGTTGTGGGTAAGGACTCCCTCCCGATTGTGGGTGACATTAACAACCCCAGTCAGGAAGAGAAGCGTGGGCGCAAGCTGGCGGAACTTGGGTCTACGCGGGGCCTCACTCTTCACACCGACCCTGCCTACCCAACTCGGTTAGGGAACATTGTGACACGAGATGCACGTTCAGGTTTGAACTTTACCCGCAGCATTCAGTACGCAGACTGGATCAACACCGAGGAAACCCCCGGATCGGCATACTCCGACAAGATGTAGAGAACGTGCATGAAATAGCATCGCCCATTCCACGTTTTCGAACTGCGCAATGCCCTGGCTAAAATGAAACGTGGTCTTGCTTCGCGTCAGCTCAAAATTGCTGTGAAAATGATAACGAACCTTCTCGACCCGGCTTACGAATAACTGTTAGCTTATTTGAACTCAATTTTGTCAGGAGAAGTGCCGCTGCCTATACTACGGAAGACTGCCCTGGTCACATTTACACCAAAACCAAAAAAAGGTCATGAAAACAGGTAACCATCAGCCAATTTCTCTCGAATTATGTCCGGGCAACCGATGGAGACGATATTGGGGTATCGCTTTCCGGATTTCATGGAAAATCGGCGTATTTCCGCAGATTGGATGAACGGGTTTAGCCCGTACATATCCGCGCAGAACATTTTGCTTCAACTTAATCGGGACAACCTAGACCTTGTCGAATGCTCTCACAACGACAAGGTTGCACTCGCCTTGATCCTGAAGGGGGTATTGACATTGTAACTCATGAGGTAATTTATCACCCCTTTCACAAACCGGCTGTGGCTTGACATCATTCGAATACATTGAGTAGTTATTAATGAATACACAGTACTACAACCACATACAGGACAAAGAACACGGCCCTTTCCCTTCACTAACTAGAGGTACACCACAAGGCGCAGTACTGTCTCCTTTATTATTCAATGTGGCTATGATGCAATTGTCGGCTCAGCTGGCTGATGTCCCCGGTATATACCAAACTTTATATGCTGATTATATCACCACCCACGCGCACTCGGAGACATTGAGGTAAACCTGCAACAAGGCGTGAGCATAGTTGACCACTATGCCCACGAGTACAGCCTTCAGTACTCACCATCTAAATGAAATTCGTGCTCATACGCCGCTCCCCCAAATGCGCGGCCAAAAATGAATCCTCACTAGAGACTGGTTCAATGCCTGAACACAAAGAAGTCCGTGAACTGGGGCTTTCTATTAATAAATATGGGTGGTCGGTCTTGGCCAAACTCCGTAAAGTGGCAGACCAGGTGGGCTTCATGGTCCGCCGCATCCCTAACAGGCAGGGAGTGGGAGACGACCCTGCTAGGCTGTTCTGACCTTCAGGCCCTCCAGCTTTTGTAGGAAACTCTATGGTCGGGGAAATGCGGCGTGTATGGTGATTCGATTCGGTGACGACACAGTTATGCGATTTGCCTTCCGCGTCAGCGTGCGACCCCTCCTAACCAGCGTAGGCCCGCTTTCAAACGGACAAGCACCTCGGCGTTGAACAGACCAATAGTGTACTCCTGCTGTTTCGAGTGCACTAGCACGGACTTATTGAACGGCTGCGATAAGCACCGCAAAAAAAAAGCGAGCACGCCGACCGACACATATCGTGCAGCAGGGTGTTTTGGTGCTGCAAGAGCACAGTGAACATGATGCAGGTGGATGGGCAGGTGCTCAAAATTTTAGCTAGTCATAGAGGCCGGGTGAGCTCTTAGAAATGTTTCTTATGGGAAGCAACGCAATTGTTTTTAATTAAAACAGCGTGCTCTGTGTTTTCTTCAGCCACGTAACGTGGTCATGAAGCACTTTCAGTTTATCGCACTCTCTAAAGGAAGCTTTTTGTGGAGATAGTGTAGAACTGAAGGCCATGAATGGTCGTTCCCGTAGATCGGCGAGTTTTTAAAATAAATGTGTTGCATTGCGGAACCAGTATTATGAATCTTAGAGTTCGGCATTCCTTTTGAGAAACGAGCTTTTTTGGACAATTGATAGCGCAGCGTGTTCAGTGAACCGAATGAGTGAACATCGCGCTTAATTCGCTGCTAGAGGTAGCAGCGTAAAATCATTCTTTTCATGCGCCGTACGATCACCAATGATATTTTTTCTCGTTTTACGGTAACCTAAAACCTACTGGCAAATTGTAGTGACACTTAAATATATCGCAATGGCCTACGTAACCTGTAGTCATGTGTCAGCGCGCGAGCAGCTTTTGAATGTGAATCATTACTAAGCGATCTCTAGACCATGGAGCGTTCATATCTATCTATCTATCTATCTATCTATCTATCTATCTATCTATCTATCTATCTATCTATCTATCTATCTATCTATCTATCTATCTATCTATCTATCTATCTATCTATCTATCTATCTATCTATCTATCTATCTATCCGCCTACGCATTGGTGCTCTCGTTAGCGCCTCCTTAACACGGGTACACCAATGTTGGTATGAGACGGCAAGAGAGTCTGACGATTGTGAATTCCTTATCATGACACGAATAACATAAAAATGTCATGGCTACGTCATCAAAACCATTTTCCAATACACTTGTAGCACATACCCGTACACCACGGGCGTGTATACGTCAAAGGTATGCGATTTCATGTGGCACAGGTGATTGACAGTTTATATGCTCAGGGAAGAAGACAACAGACCTTGCTACTAATTTAGATGTGAAAGCGTTAAGAAAAGCTGACGTCAGCAGCGTTGGACTTAATAATGCAAATAAGACATGTTATGGTTTTAGCAGGAATCGAACCCAAGCATACTGCATGTCAATCAAGTATTCTACCACAAAGCGACGCCATGTCTCGAAACTGCTTAGAGAAAAAAAAAACCTTTCCAAGCGTAATGTGGATTGTGAATCGATTGCAATGCTCGCTATTTAGTCTTATAAACATAACTATATACTCCTATGATGACGGCTTCACGTCGAGTTAACTTCGGTAGTATATTTAAGCAAATACACGGAATTTGGTGTATGTCGCACAGGCCAGGGTCACCATCCTGGCAAGCACTAACGCTACATATCAGCCTGTCGCTTGTGGTGTTAGCGATTCCCACGTTGTTGTGGACATCGTTACACAACTTGGCAGAACTGCTTATATAAAACGTGTGCGACTGTTCAACACACATGTCTTTGCGTATAACATCTATATAAATGTTCATGCCATTTCATAACGTTACGCTCCTAGGAAAGTTACACCGCGTCACCTTCGCTAAGTATGCTTAACTTACATCGATTTACGTTGCGTATGGAATATGCCTAATGTATTTTCCTAAGCAGACTACTCTCATATAGAGCGATGAGGTTTGCGAGTGCGTGTACGCGGAATATAAACACAGAGTGCGTAGAGGGCGTGTTCTACAGCATTCCACTCACATGTGGAAAACAGTATGTTTGGCAAACCAACAGATGCGGTAACGACCGGTTGTGCGAACGCAGTTTAATATATTCAGCGGACACTTAGCCCTTCGTTGCAGCACGTGTGACCCTGCTCAGTGAGAACCCGTATTCGAAAAGTGTGCCGAGTGTGGGACGTTGTGGTTCTCAGTTCATGTGGGAGATAATTGTGGCAGCAGAAATCGCGATACATGGCGTTAACTGCAAGAACGTCTCATTCACCCTTAACGAAAAAAAAGTTTGCTTTATGTGCAAGTAATTTAGGCTGACATGTCCCTTTAATATTATTATTATTATTATTATTATTATTATTGTTCTATTGTTGTTTTTGTTGTTCACGAATAGTGGCTTTCAATTTTTTTGTTCACTTGTGGTTTTTATGTTTTGTTGCTTTTAGCAAATATATTTCAGTTATAAGTCAGCGCTTCTTTGTGTTTCTGCATTGTCCTTGTCCTTTTTCGCACTGTTAGATACTGCAGTGAACCAATAGTTCTCAACTCTGCCACCAGGAAAACGCATCCAGTCGCCAATATCGAGAATCGAACCCCACGACCTTGTGCTCACTAGCGGAACGGCGCGAAACTCGTGCGTTGATTGGGTACAGCTGCTAAGAACGCTGGCTATGCGCACCCTGTGAAAACAGGTTGCGTGACAAAGGCTCGCTTGCATAGCCGGCCGACCGTGAAATTGGATGATTTCGAGTAGCGGACAACGCTCAGAGAGTATTTCTCTGCTTTATTTTTCTTTCTCGAATTCAATGCTACTGTGTCACTTACAGCGACTCGCATTCCGTCATTTGTCACTTTTCGTTTCGAAAGTTAAGTGAGCCTGCGTGGCAGCGTAAGTGCCTTTAGGTCGTTTTGCTTGATCTGCGTACGCTTGTAAGTGTTTTCGTTCCTGCGTCGGCAGTTCAAATCACTAGAGTAACGGTATATCGCTGATTCTAACGATCCCTCTTTCACTGAGAGGAAACAAGAACGACAATCGTTCAGTTGCGACGAGTGACGCCGCGTGCCTGAGAAACAAGGCGGCTCTTTCAGACAGTGTTCCCATTGTGAATTCGGGGCCTTATTCGAGGCACTTGAAACTCGGAAGTGGGTTCTTTTATTGGACAGCCCCGCTGCCTGAATACTATGTGCTCGTGCCGTGATTGGCTGGAACATAATCTTGTGAACAGTTCCAACATAAGAAGTTTACTTTTGTTGTTGTTGTTATTTGTGAGATCCGCGGTGACCCAGTTTTTTGGCTCACTGAAATCAGTACACAATTGAACATGCAAGACGATTACAGTGAAATGTGCCACAAAGTCTTTCATGCCTCGATGTCTTGACAGCTACAAAACTTCATCTTGGCATGAAACTAGACACCGAATTGTCACTCGAGGCACAGCCCGCCATGCCTATACATAGTACACGAGCTTTAAAATTAAAAAAAATTATTGGAATTGCCTGAAGTATGATGTACAACTTCGCAAAGAAAAACAGGCATCTGGTGACTCACTTCGATCGCACTACTAAAAGACGGGGTGGTCTTTTTTTGTGATATGTATGTTACTCCATTTCTCGAAGCAATCACAAAAAAATCAGTGCAAATTGGGACGTCAAGAGCCCTTCGATATTGAAGGAGTGGATTATTGGAGTGAACAAGGCGCGCATACACTGAATCAGAAGGAAAGGCGATGATAGGTTGCCACCCACATCAAACTCCTGTAATCATCGACAAGGCTAAATATTTATGTAGTTTGTGAAAAGAGATACAGTATCATAGTGGTCCCTGTTACCGTTTGCATATGTTCAAGCCACTGTAATGTGAAGTCATGTCACGTCAGCTAAGTAAATAATCTCACCTACCTTCCCCGCATGACGAGATCCCTTTCGTTTTGCGAAAAAATTTTGTAACATTGGGTCAAAATACCTTTTTTTTCGTTGTCTCTCTCTATTTTTTTGTATCACTCCTTTGGTTAAAATACGGAGCTAGTATGTTTTCTATTCTCCAAACTTTTCTAAAGTGAAGCATAAACGCTGTCGAAGGCAAACAATCGCAGCTAGGCTACAGGAGTGCCTTTGTATCCGCCCATTTATACCCCATGTCAACTACCAGTATCTATAACAAGTACCAACTATAAAAAGAAGAAAAAGAAGAAGAAGGCGAAAGTTCAGGGAAATTAGGACAAATGAAAAAAAATGATAAATTTGTGAACACAGTCTGTCGCGGGAAATGACGTCGTGTTCACGCAGTAGTAAGCTAGGAAAAAAGAAATGTTTTCATGCAATGTCGTGCAAACCAAGGAATGAAACTGCGTCCACATGTAGAAAAACATTTTTCGTAAGTGAACATAAAAAAACAGGGTTGGTCCTTTTGACATAGGAATTGGTAAAACACAAAAGTCAAATGCGTCCCATCAATTCCTGTTAAATGTTTACTGTGCACCGATAGAGAAAGCTTGCGCAATGTATCTTCACGTATGACAGCTATAGCACCATGTACTTAAAATGGATGCATCCAGGTGAACGCTTAGTCATGCATATCCGTCCCGACGAGTAACGTCCATCAGTATAAAATAAACAAACATTTGTGGTAACAGATGCTTCTGCGTAGATGTAGTAGTTACCGGTAACAGTGAAACCAGAGAAAGTGACGTGAATGTCACAAGAACGTCATTGATAGGACACCGAATGTAGACTAAGGTGGCCTACTCTCCGACTGTTTGAGTTAATGAACGATACTACCTTATCAGAGGGAAGCGCGACGGGCGTCGTGTCTTCTCTCTGGCTGGCAGTGATTAATCGCGGGGGAAGCGTAAGCGGATATCGCGGAGTAATATCCAGGCTAAGGAGGAGTCCTGCTCCATATCAGTTGCAAAACTTGGATATGAATATATGCTATAAGCGACGCTGGCGCTTGTTCTACGGTCCACACTTGGATGTGTGTTGAGGCGTTGTCAAAATTGCACTTCTCCTTTGGAAACGCGCCAAATGGCACGGACGCTTACAAACGACATGCTGAAGAAACTCATCATTTGAGTCACGGTCATTATCCATCACTGCACGTTACCAAGAACACTGTGAGAATATAGCGATAGACATAAAATGAGCATTTCTAAAGCCGGAAATGTATGTAGTCGTGGTGCAGTAAATAGCATACCCGGCATCTGTCGTCGCAGATGCTGTCGGCTCCCATTGATTGATTTGTTGGGTTTATCGTCCCAAAACCACCATATGATTATGAGAGACGCCGTAGTGGAGGGCTCCGGAAATTTTGACCACCTGGGGTTCTTTAACGTGCGCCCAAATCTGAGCACACGGGCCTACAACATTTCCGCCTCCATCGGAAATGCAGCCGCCGCAGCCGGGATTTGAACCCGCGACCTGCGGGTCAGCAGCCGAGTACCTTAGCCACTAGACCACCGCGGCGGGGCTCCCGTTGACACAGATTTTTGTCTTTCAAACACGCATATTTTTGACGTCATTTCCGGGACGGAAATACGTCACTGCTGTCGTGGTGGACCCCGGCATAAAATACAATCACGTCAAAAAAACATGGCTGATCCCTCTGTAACGGAATCGGTATGACACAAAAGTGAAACTTGCTTTCACAAAAGCAGCTGAGCGTTTATTGTGCATTGTTTGGTACAAGGACTAAAGAATAAATAAATAGCTACAGCAGCAAATTAGATTGTCACACGAATAACGGCAAGCAGCTCGAAACTTGCAGCGCGCACCTCAAGCAGAAAGCACGCACGAAATGAGTTTATACCGCAAGAGTCCGTACTAACAACTGTCACAGCTAGACACACGAAACAAACGCACAAGTATACAGTGGACGAGCGCGAACAATTGTTACAATTCTCGCTTCTTCGTATGCGAGCAGTGCGCTCCTTCCGTAAACGCGGTCGAGGCAGTGAGCGAAGTGACTTTCATGTTTTCTTTAACCTCTGTACCCTTAAAGCAAACTTGCAGGGGACGCACAATACGTACGAAGCACCCCAATCACGAGATTAGCGGGTGCACACGAGGGACTACGCCCTGTGGGGGCGCGTGCGCAAGCTATCTACGGAACAAGAGTTTATCAAAGTACCACGACATATAATTAAGACGAATCAGGTATGATGAATTGTTTCCAGCGGTGAATAATGGAGACAAAGAGGACGTAATTGTATACTCTGTGTTAGTAAAAACAAATGAAAGGGCGCTATTTGCAATGCTGCACCAATTCTATGGAGAAGAATGTACAAGTCACGAGACTTTTATAAGCACAGATAAGGGTGGAACCTTTTTGAGCTGCTGATTAGAAGCATGGAAAGCGAAAGTTTCAGAGACAAACAAATTACGACAGCTGCATCATTCTCTGTGTTGCCCTACCTCTAGCTTCAGTAAATGTGCACCTACTGACACACGTTCTTGGAAAAAAAGTTATTAATCAATTGGGAAATGCGTGTAATTACTTGTTTCCAGCGCATTTTCTACTTTCACGGCATCCCTCTACTAGCCAGCAGCTAGTAGAGCTTGTAACTTTCGCCATTGCTACTTCGGAAGCTTTCTTAGATACTTTATCTAAGTAAATACAAAGACACCTACGTTGTTAGATCTTTCGTAGATGCCGCAGTATATTTTACCGTAATGGTCCCACTAGTACGCAAACTTTAATTTTATTGGCTACCTTGGAATAGAAGTTTCGTGCTATTTTATGGCACACATATAAGTAAATTGAAGGGCATACTATGATGTATAGAAACTATGAATTATTATTCTGAATTCTTTGACTACTAACCAGTACACGGAGTGGAATCCCAAAGTAGGGACATAAACAGCATTCAAGGTGCTGCTATATAAAAAATCTGCTGTGTTAAAGTTCTGAAATTCATCCCCATTGCGCAAGCGCCTCTGCTCCCCCTCCCTCTGCTCTTCTACGCTAACCCCCACTCTCGCCTAGCAATGCCGACGCAAGCAGCGTCTGCTAGCCTGCACTCGCTCCTCCCTTTCTCTCCTGTAGCAATCCCTCCCAGCGGCGTTTACCACCAGCGTTGATAACACGTCCCCTTCCCTCTCTCTCCTCCTACCCCACCTCACGAAGCCGGCAGCGTCTGATAACTAATAAGTGTGTGTGTTTAGAAAAGGTGTATAACAAGTATTTGGTACTCAAAACCAACTTGCTCACGCTACCCAACCATTTACTGGGTACACCGTACATATAGTCAGTGGATCTTGACCTGCAAGGTAGTTCCGGTGGAATATTTCTTTTGTTCGTTGGTGAACAGTGAAAATGAGCTGCATGCCCGTTGACTAAACATCGATTGCGGTTGTCTGTGTCCAATCTGAGTGTTCTTTTCTTCGATTGCCTATTAGTTGTTATTCGCATGTTCCAGTAGCGAACACTGGTCCATACTGTGGGCTTAGTGCCTCCTTAGGTTTCCCTTCTGCGCAATGCCACGATGAGGACCAGCGTAAACGCCGCCACCAGTGTAAACGATGGCGCCCACTGCTTCGCATCTATCATGGAAGGGCCACGGTAAATCTTTCTTATCCTATACCATGGTCATTTCCATAATTGTGTAATTGAATAATTTTGATATAGCAACGCACACGCATATATAGCAAAATGTTCGTAGACCTCTATTTGACTCATTGTAGTCCACTAGAGGTATTACGGTTACTAGGTTGCCAGCGGGTTTCATAACAATATAGTAATATGCTAACCATTCGAGTCAGCACTAGTCACTTTTTAACGAGGTAGTAAGTTTCTCCAACCTGCATTTTACTACTTTCACTAAGATGATAGTGCCTGTTATGAGAGTCAACGGTTAGTATTTAGGCACTAGTGAATATGCTGACCTTTTTTTTTAAGAGTGCAGAGATTTCACAGCCGCTCACAGATTTTACAAATGCCACCTGGATTACTAAGTGTCACATGTGAGTAAACATATGAACCATCATCCGGCAAACTAGAAATAAACTGCTATTTTTTATCAGTGAAAGATGCTCTGTTAACATGCTTGTACTTCACATAAAACTTGAGATGGACAACTCTTTTTTTCTTTAGCCTTGCCTGATGCGTTACTCCAATGAAACGACTCTGCTTTGTCTCATGGTATGTGGATTCCCATGTATCAGTGTACGACCTTCTGTGAAATTGCATCGCTATGACAATTGTATAGACGGCGCATCACAGCTAACCTCAACTACGAAGCCAAGTTATGATATTCGAAACTAAAAAATGGTTGAAACAGTGTGATACAGTTTTGCGTGGTGGCCTGAGAACTCCCAAGTTTAAGACATGACTGACGCAACTAAGCTTGTATTCAGATGCAGATATCATTGTTATTTAAGCCTAAGCAGTCTTATTTCACGCCGCCTAGAAGAAATTTTAGTTTTGTCACAACAAGTTGCTAGTATAAAAATAATACAGAAGACATTTAAATGAGTATACCAACACCGCTTTTGTTCTGTATAAAATAATACAGAAGACATTTCTGTATAAAATAACACAAAAGACATTTATAATGAGTATACCAACAACACTTTTGTTCTCCGCGTTTAACATACCCCTTTCAAACTTTGATTAAGAACCAATCAACCCAAAAATAAGGACATCTTCAGTCACAGAAGTATTCGCACGGGAGGCGAGAGGGGGATGCGAAGTCAGCCTTATGCATTGGCATCACAAGGAAGGGGCAAGGGGCATAGAGGGGGTTGCATAGTCATCCTCATACACTGATATGATGTGAAGGGTGCAGGAGGGCGAGAGTAGTTGCAAAGTCAGCCTCATACATTGACATGATGGGGAGAGGAGCTCTGCGGCTAACCTCCCTCTTTGAAGAAGTAGACTGCGCACGCTTATGCTCATTCATAGAAGACTCTAAATGACATTTTTATGGTCATCAACTTCGCTAACACTGAACGTGGTGATCTTATACTACACTTGCGTTTATTAGTTTTTTTTCATGTACTGAAAAAAGAAGCTGTTAACTCTATAGATAATTTTCATGACCATCCCATTTCTCGTGAAAGTGACTGCGGTGTATATGTGGTTTAGACATTTTAGGTAACTACAAAAATGCGCTTGTGGACACAGCCTCACGATGCTAGTAACATGCGCACGGGACATACAACCATCGCGATAGCTGTGATTTTATTGTCATTGAACGCGTAAAAAAACAACTCGAGATGTCTGGTGCCGTGTTATCAGAACTAAATATATACTTTAGATAGCCCAGGTGTTCCCTAAAAAGTAGTAATCATTGTATAAACAGGTTCGACACACTATAATGTCTTTTATAGAACGGTCAACTTTATTGGTGATGTTACGAGTTGCGGAATAAACACGTTCTTCCTTATCAATCTGCGAGTCATGCCGAGATTATGGCGGCCAGTTTAAAAAGCACGAAAGTCCGTTTGTGTGGTATTTCTTTTTTTTATCCTAATGAAAAGCTTAACCACCACAATGTCCAGTCACGAAACTGTAACACGGAAAGCGCCGTAAAACATTTAAATCGGAATTTTTGGCCTGCAGTGAATTTGAAGTCGCACAGTACGTGTTACAAACAGTGGACAATGACCACGTGATCTCATGTATGTGCACTGTGGTTTGCAGCGCATGCATGCGCTCATTGCGCATGCGCCGAGGCTCAACATGTTCTGCTTTAGTTGGCACGAATGCAGCGCCAATTCTCGTATACAAGACCTTTCATCTTGGAAAGAGCGCATATTAGAGCGGGGATAGAGAAGGAAAGAAAAAATCGAGAGGACTAGAGAGAGCTAGAGGAAGCATGGATCGATATTATAATAGGAATGTCTTAATTTTTATCCTCATTCTGGTGCGTATAAAACCATCGAACCCCGTACAGCAAAGTCGACGACTCCTTAATACAGCTTCAAGGCTGTTCCACAAGGCTCTGCCACATACCACGTTTTTGTGACGTTTACTCGTGATTTCAATTTACAAATTTTGCACAGATCGGGAAAAGCACGCTTGAATCTGTCAATTATGTATGATAGTTTCATTGACAGCATTCTCTAATAACACATTCTGACCACTTGTATTTCCCTTAAATTCAATGCGTTCAAGTCCTCCCCTGATGTCTCGAAGCTCTTCGATTTGCCCTGAAAGTGTATTAAGGTACTTTATATACGGCAATGTTTCTAAAATACTTTCTTTGAAAAACATGCCTTATGAACTTTGTGATGTCGCAGGAAACACCGATGGGCGTTCCACCACCTCATGAAGGTAATGTCGTCGCATATCTCTACCACGGCGTACACGTTTCGAAGCTTGCTGTTGTAAATGAAAGTTGGGCACCGAGAAGACTGGTGTATATGGCTTGTCTGAAAGACCCTTAGGCTACACAATTCTACTGAAGAGCAGACAAACCACTTTTAAAGAAAGAGTATTCTGGTCGATTCTTTGCCCATTACTTTTTCTTAAATTTATTTTACAAAACAAACCATTGAAAGAGACCCCGCCATATATTTGAGTAACGTGGTTTTGAAAGAGGATACTATTCAGGCCAGCCATGTAATACAAAAAGTTATTTTGGGATAAGAATAAGTCGGGTGAAGTTTTCTGGTGCGTTAGGTGTCAGATGCGATTCTACAATTTAGAAATCAAATGAAAGCAGAGAAATAAAGTAGACGCTTATGGCTTTGAAAATAGAACAATGTTGTGCTGGAATTACAATAAGGGTATGTAGAAGAAAGACATACCATATGCCTACCAGGTAGTACGCCTTCTCCAAGTTTAGTACGTGTGCGTGCATGTAATGCGACGCACCATACATGAATAGAAATGTATATTTTGAATTCTGCTGATTTTCAATAGTCTTAACTTCTGACAGCCCCACCCTAGCTGTCCTTTTTGTTGCTATTGTTCAGAAAGAAGGCATTGACTTCAATGAATTCTGTTTTGCGCTTGAGTGAAACTTGTTGCATATATATACACATAGGTGTACAAGTTGCACAAATGCAACGCCAAAGCTTAATTTTGACCTATGGGTCGTTTAGGTGATCAGTAGTTTTTTCACCAGTGTTTGGTCGATCAGTTTATGGATAGTCCACCTGCAGGGCCATATGTGCTTGCACTTGACGGCAATTGACTGACTCAATCTAATCGTTCATTAGATATACATAAACAGAAGGCCATAAAGTCTCAATCAAAGGCAAGAGTTGGCGCTGAAACAATAGAGCCAATGAAGTAATATTTGCGTCACTTTACGTACAATAGCATCATCTTCCTCAAAATTCGAGCAACTCCACAAGACAGACAACCAGATTGAAAATAAAGCATAAATTTCATGAAGCACTGCGTGCACAGTGTGTTAAAACGAAGAAAACAAACCATTCACTCGTGACAACTAGTTTTACAAGAATTAGACCTCACCCCAAGTTTTCTTTCGTAACAGATGACTCTGAAGAGACAGAAGACGCAAACACTACTACGAAGAGCACTGAATCTAAGGAGGCAGAACGAAAGCATGAAGTCATTCCAGTAAGGAGGCAGGAGATGGTGGACATCGTCTCTCACGCAAAGATCACCCGCGTCATCATCGGCCAGTCACTCGCCCGCCAGGTCATGGAATACCGCCACCCCACTCGGGTGCAGAGAACAGGCCGCCGCGGTCGGGGAAGCCTCCATAAGCAAGTTCGTGCTGGAAGTGCATGAAACGACGAAAATATAGTGATGCTATTGAAAAATAAATGAACCAGGTGGTTTAACTCATAAGCACAGTTTTTGTAAAGACCTTCACGTGGGGTGCGATTGTCGTGCTCGGTTGGTTGCTAAAACTTTGCTAATAGTCCTGAGAGACGCAAAGAGCCCTTACAAGGCTCTTACAATGTTAGTAGGGGCAGAGTGAGCCTGGCTACCGCATCGTGGCCCCTCTGGACCACCTGAAGCTCATCGCCGTTGATCGGGTTACTCACAGCGGAGCCCCACTGGGCATGGGTGACTGGTTTGCTGCCCAGTATTAAGGCGCATAGCGAAAACACGGGCTGTAAATCAGCTACGTTCGTAGAACGAGGGGGCGAGCGAGTGGTGCAAGTATAAGAAGAAATACCGAGAAACGAAGCCAAATTTGGGGTTGAACCTGTCGATCAGAGTCTAATTGCGTATTCGGTTAGGCGTGTGTGAGCGCTCTGGAGCGCTCTGAAAAGTCGCTGCGCCTTCGATTGGTAGAATTTGAGCGCTCGAACTACCTTCGGTTGCTTTTTTCAGAGCGCCAGCCGGTGACTCAGAGCACTGTCAACCACTGTGACTTCAAAGTGTGAGCGTGCTCCTGATCGGACTGGGAGGACGGATCACGTGACACAAGCCAGCCAATCATGTGGCTGCAGGCAGGTGAACGTGGACGTGGTGAAGAGCGCGAGCGTTCATTTCGGAAGGTGGTATCGCCGGGCGTGTAATACTTCTTGAACGTGCGTTGGTAATGGCGTTTTTGCACGTTGTGGGGTGAAATAACATCTACGGAGCCATAAGTGCAGTATGTCAATAACGAGGCGGCTAACAAAGGAGAACGAAATGTCAATACTGCTGTCGTTACAGCAGCTCGCAGTCAGCCTCGAGACTTCTTTTGAAGATAGAAGATCGGACGAGGACGATCGCAAGATTTATGAGCTGAGCTCAGAAGGCTTTCACTACATTCGGGCATGTTAGAGATAGAAAGAGAGAAAAAGAAAGAATGTAATACAAGTCGGACATGTCAGATATGTGCACCAAAGTGATCGCCACCATTTGCTGACGCGGCGCGGCAATCTTTACCCGGCAGCGTGCCGCTATGGCTGCATGGTGGCGCTACAGGCGCACTGCTCTAGCGCTCTGAGATCCCCGATGTATTTGGTTGGTATGCTGCCTCTCGCGCTCTGATTGCGAGCTGCCTCTGCACCTGCTGTCTCGGAGCCAGAGGACCAGAGCGGCCAACAGAATACGTCATAAGCGTCATTGCTTGGACACTGCACTTTTACGAGAGAAAGGAGGCAGGCCCTCCAGCTAAGGAACTTCATATCTCGTTGTGTGAGGTTGGCTGATTTCTGCTTTACAGTTATTGGTTCGCTAAACCATCATTTTGTCGCAGTTTGCTAAACGAACATCGCTGAGAATTTAGGCAGCCTATAAAGACTTCTTTTTTAGCAACGATTTCGGCATCGTTCTTTATGAAAGTGGCACGTAACAAAAAGCGTGAGACTTTTAAAAAGTTCTTTAGGCCGATACCACTCGACTTTTTAGCTGAGCGCACTCATAGCGGTTGATGAGGTCATTAACATCTGCGCAGACTCATTCCAACGGCAAAGAGCTTCGGTTTTCACTGTTTTGAACTGGTAGTATCCGACAATGTGTGCTGGCAATATCGTCCCGCTCGAAGAAAACCACGTGAACTTTATATTTATGAACATAAAAAATTTGTCAGATGAGCGATTGCCAAATCTTGTCTATTGTCAGCGTTGTTGTGACGGAGCCATTGCCCAATGTAACACAGCTTTGACTCACAGGTGCTCAGACTGCGCATAGCAGGATACCAGAACTCACTTTCTTCTATGTTTGAGAGTATATTTCGGAAGACTGAAAGCATCCAGAAATTAGAATAACGACAAAAGAAAAGGAGTTTCCCTAAGAAAAGTAGCAAAAAACGAAAAAAAAAACACAGACGCAAAAAAGGAGCACTGCTTCACTACTAATTTAGTGCACAGTATTCCTTCGTCATGTGGTGAACTATATGTGGGGCAGATGGGCCGATGTAGAAAGGAACAGTCAAAAAAAAGAAAAAAACGTGTGTAGAATGTAAAGAAAACAGCACGTAACAGAACAGTTGCTTGGCAGTGCACTGCAGTTATTAAAGACGGTAGTCTTTCTTGGGGACTTTCGACGGAAAAATTTTGGTCTGCCTGCCCGCCTGCCCGCCTGCCTGCCTGCCTGCCTGCCTGCCTGCCTGCCTGCCTGTCTGTCTGCCTGTCTGTCTGTCTGTCTGTCTGTCTGTCTGTCTGTCTGTCTGTCTGTCTGTCTGTCTGTCTGTCTGTCTGTCTGTCTGTTTGACCGCCCCAACGATATCTCAAACGGCACCAAACGGCCAACCCCATCCACAGCACCCACCAATATTGCTCAAGGTTTAGCGTTCATAGTTGTGCGATATTTAATTAAAATGCAATTATTTTGCATAACTGAAAGACTGTAACAACACGACGATGTTTTGTATGTCTGTCTTATACTAGAAGAGGCATACACAAATAACTCTAAGGAATGTAGCTATGAATCGCGCTGTGCTGACTGTGCAATGCAATGCTCAAAAAGTTGTTTCCAACGCTTTGGTACGACGTCATGGTGGTGGTACCTGCCCGTCGCTTTGCGTTCTACACATTATCACCTCTGAGACTGGCGCGCATCTTTCTCCGCGGGCTGCACGCCTTCGTTTTCGAAGACAACTGCCATATGGCACTTGTGTATAACGTGCCTAGATGCACTCGTTCATCTCCGCCACACGCTCGAGGCACTCTAACACAGTGCCTGCAGAAAACTATTGACCAATTTTTTTGCGCAGAACATCAAATAAACGTTTTGTTCACTCTCTCCAAGTGCAAGACTATCGTCTTTCGACGACATTTACAGTGTAACATGTAGATTCAGGCCAATTTTTCAGCTTTGAACATCTTTCTAGGAGTGTACTGTTTTGAGCAGAAGTCACGACAAGCTCACTCGCGAGGTTATAGAGGAAGAAAAGAAATCTTTATTATGTTCAACCTGTGTCAGTACCTCTCCTGAACACCTAATAAAGAGTTGTGCTTTCTTAGAATGTAGTCGGCGCATGTGTGACGGTGTGAGCACAGCATGCACATATGTGGCGTTTAATAAACCTTCGTTAGTATTAGCACTCGTACGTCGTCTCATCTCTTGTTTTTGTGTAAGTGTTTCCTGCTCTAAAAGTTGGGTCAGATGTACAACCAAGGGATCCAATTTATGAAAGTTCTCAGGAATCACTGTAGTATTTTCAGAAATTCTCTAGCATGCGAAAAAAGATCAACAGACGCGCATGCGTTGAGAAAACACGCAAAAAAGTTTGGTGATTGTTGCCTTGATGTGGTCGATCAAATCACCCTCTCATGAGGTCGTCGCTGCATCGGTCAAGTTGGTCGGAGTGGAAATGCCCGCCATACCGAACATAAAAATCTGACGAAGGGCTTTATTGACAGGCAGCAAACAGCTCTGTATGTGGCTGTCAAGCTAAATTTGATCAGTGGATATTACTAAGGCACTATGGTGAAGAACGAGCCCGTGAATTATATGAGAACCATTGCATGGGAAAGAGAGAGAGAGAGAATAAAATTAGGGAAAGGCAGAGAGGTTTAACCAGAAATAGGAGCATCTGGTTTGCTACCCTGCACTAAGAAAAGGGAGAATGGGAGGAAAGATGGGAAAGGAAGTGAAGAGCGAAACTGACGCGCGAAAAAGAAAGTGAGCTGTAGTGTAATGAAATGTGCGTGAGTGTGCCTTCGAGAGCACTTCTCACGAAGGAACCTGCGTGGCTTCCTCGTGGATGGTATATTTTTCATTTTTAATTTGACTACATAGAATTGATAATTGTGATCTTGTCACTGTGATAGTCTCCCTAACATTGTTTCATCGATCATGGGCATATATATACACCTTTGTCCGGAATAAAGGCTTGCTTTCAAGTCAGCGGTCCGTGCACCTCCACCCTTTTGTCCGGCGGTAGGTGCCGTGTGTCGCTTTCTAAGTATGGAAGACTATGCGAATCGTTGCTTAACTTTGTCTGGTTCTCCTCCTTTAACCACTGTGTACACCCCCTGTACCAGAGCACATATTTTTTTTCTATATATAAGAAAAAAATCTCTTGTCGACCAAAAGCTCGTGTCGCCACACCTTTCCTTTATATACATATACTAGTGGTTTGACCAGTGATAGTACCCAGCATGATAACAAGGGACAAGTTTTGCCGTGGCTCAAACAATGATGACGTGAACTCAAAAAGTTTTAAAGACAATTAAATATAAAATGCTGTGCTGGTCTTTCATGTTGACACAGTTTAACGACTCTGGTTTCTGGTCCCAAATGTGCGCGTAGCTAGTACACAGCCGTTTATAACAATTCTGTGTTTTCTGCTGTCTCCAAGTTAACTAATCGGGAATTCTAACGGCAGTCACATACAAGCCTCATATTTATGCTCGAGAAATTCATCTCATTTACATGACAATATTAACGTCGTTTAGGAGAAGCTAACAAACACAGCTTCCCACTAAACAGTCAAGTATGAGTAACCCTATATTTAAATTTTTGGCTAAATTTGTAACGAGCGTTTGTCAATGCTCGGCATCCTCAAGTCTCAAGTATATAAAACGTGCGCATAAATCATTGAAATGTTTCATTCTCCCGAAAATTTTCGATGGTCTTCGGGACTAAAAGCTACCTAGGCGCTTTGACTTGGCCCTTGACGACCCCCCACACTGACCGCAAAACACCCTCACAGTACAAATGGGCCTATGAGGAGGAAGGACCGGGAGGTTAGCCAGTTCACAGACCACCTGGTTCTGCTCTTAACATACATGAGTAATACTTTAATACGTGCAGTAGAGAATACATCAAGCAATGGACATGATACACAAAAGTTGCAGTAGGATTCCCATTAAAATATTTTTGACGGCATAAACAACTTCGTTACACACAAAAAAAAGAACTGTAATTGCCAAACAAAAATTGAAAATAGCATGCTGTAAACATTCCAGTTAGAAGGTTTCTAACATTCAAGTTAGAAGGTTTCTTATATAATTGAAGGGAAGAGATATCACGGAGTAACATATCGAGTAGAGGTGATAAAATATAAATAAAATGTGATGTAACAAGACAGGCTACAGTTCTCACAGTCAAGATATATTTACGCCCGAGCTACTCAATAAACGCGAAAAAAAAAAAACGGCTGTGTGTACCATAATTTATGAATAACCGCTAGGCTTAAATATATCTAGTTTTCTATGTATTAATAGGTGTTGTTCATTATCGGGGAGTCCTCGCTTTGCGTTGTGATAACAAATGCACCTGTCTTCGCTTCTTCGTAGAAGTAATCGTTGAAAAAAAAATATTGAGGTCACTCAGATGCATGCTGGTGCTGTTAGTCTAACATAATACGCAAGGTAAGAAGTCACAATGCCATATCAGTGTTCCTTTATTCTGTGTTACATACGTATATCTAACACTATTTACGAACGTTCTCTTTAGAGGGCTGCTCGCATACATACTATTTACAAATGCTGTGAAAAGAGCTGTAGAGGTAATCAATTCACAGATAGGCCGTCGTTTTGCCATTGGCCCCGTTAGCAGTGACTGCACCAGATACGCTGCCACGACGCGTAATGCTGGGTGTTCTGTTCGAACAGCTCTCTTTCTTTCCCAGTGTTTCGACGGATACTTTCTTTTTAAGCGTCACAAACAAGGCATTGCACTTATTTTTTGAAGGCTGAAGGCCAGACGAAAACAGTAAATAACAATAAAGAGGGCAATGCCCGCGTTTAAATGCTTCCGCAATGTGCTGCTTTCCTGTAGACATTCCACGAGCTGGTACTTTTTCACGGATATGAGAGTGTTTGTGGGGGGGGGGGAGACAAGTTTATTCAGTGGGTAGAAGGGCAAGACACCTGTTCGGGAGCCAGGTGTATATATAAGACGTCTTTCCATGTTTTTGAGTGAAAACGCTGCCTCCAAGTCACCAGGTCTGCAAGCACCGTACCTGGATACCACGCACACCTTCCACGCCACCACAACGGAAATATGAAGAGCCTCGTAAGACTGATGTTTTCCATTCGTACTTGATGCGCACGGCTCGCTAGATTTATCTCAACTGAGTGAGATATGTCCAGGCGGGAGCCAACTCCTTGACAAAAGGCCTATGTGGCCAATCGCTACGGGCGGAGAAGGCACATCTCGTTGCTAGGAACTTCTCCCTAACTTGGACATTCCTTTCAGGAGCCTAATTGAACACTAGAGGTGTTTGCAGCCCTAGAAAACTTAGTCATGTTGTTTCTTTAAGGAAGAACAACGTAATTGCTACCTGTCAGTTGTTGACAAATTTTGCGAGCATTGTTGCTTCAAAGCGGCCGTTATTTATTGAATATACTGTTGTATTGCATGTACTGTACACATATAGAGGTCTGTATGATTTATACCTGCATGACAACATTATTTTCAAGTGTAACGCAGACGAGACTTGTAAACTAAAGTTGGCAGATCATAAACTAATGTCGTAAAACTTTGCGGACAAAATTAACACTAATTTGTTATAAAATGCTAACACTCACTACGTCGATTATATTAATAACTGTGTAACCTTGTTTTCTTTCCAGTTGTCACTGCTTAGCCTATTCGTTGCCATCGCTGTTGTGGCGGCTGGCTATGGTTATGGTGGTTATGGAGGATACGGAGGATATGGAGGCTATGGCGGCTACGGAGGCTATGGTGGATACGGCGGCTACGGTGGCTTCGGTGGATATGGCGGCTACGGCGGCTATGGACTCGGCGGTTACGGCGGTTATGGTGGATACGGTGGCTATGGTGGTTACAGAGGCTACGGAGGTTACGGAGGCTATGGTGGCTATGGAGGATACGGACGTGGCTTCTATGGATAGATGCATCAGGGAAGCGTATTGTTTGTAAATAAATGTTTCAAACCATGACAGTCGTAATCCTGATTGTCTTTTATTACTGGTAGAAATTAAATTTGAAGCCGCACCCTTTCTTGACAGAGCACAACGAGGCACACCATTTAGGCTTGCAAAAATACGACCTCAATTGGCAAATAGCAGACAAGTTCGGCCTTCTCCTCCTCTTGCTTTAACGTCGGTTAGACCAAGCGAGGCGTACATAAGGCACTTATCACCCTGACGAATGCTCTTGTCGAAACGTTGAATGCAGAGATACTCACTGTTGAGCAGTTTCTCAATATTATATAGTATCTATGTTTCGCTGTCCCTATATATGGTTGGAATACTAGAAATTGAAGGTAATCAAGAATATACAGTCTTTGCGAACTTGCAGCCACTCCTGAATCATTGTGAAGAAGCACCAGAGTCATAGACCACTTTTTACACAAAAACATTGAAAACATCTGAAGGCGTTTTTCCGAAATAGTGACACGAATTCCAAAAGCTAATTTGATGAAAACCTTTAATGCAACTTCCGCAATGTGATACTCATTCGGATCAGCCCCAAGAATATTTCAAAACTGATTATTTGAACTCTAGTGGTATTATTTCATATATTGGTGGGCCCTCACAACAAGATTAAATGTTGGAAAGCGATCTTTTAAAGGGACTATAAAGAACCAAACAATTTTTTTTTGCGTTTTAGTAAGGTACAGTTTACAAATTTCGAGAACACCACTCTCAGCACGTCATGACTCTTGGTAAGCGAGGAAGCGCGCGAATAGAAAATACGGGTGGAGACGCCACTGTTAGAATTCCGCACTAAACACCTTGGCGTAGTACATTTTGAAGATGCATACTAGGGCCTACGTAGCTTCTGCTTGATAAAAACGAAGTGCATTGTTTTTTGTGAGCGCTGTAGACCTAGCATACGAATTTTCAGAAAATGTTTTGAGCCAATGTCACGAAAACGTCAAAAATACATTTTGAAATTTGCTACGCACGCACGAAGATTTCAGCGCAAGACTAAAAATAAAGCATCCTCCTTGATTTTATATTCTAATAATGAACTTATGAAAGCAAGACTTGTGGCATTTGAGCACTCAAACTGCAGTTTACCCATATAAATCAAGCCAATATTTCTATTCAGTGTCCCATTGAAATTCCCTGCAGGTGTATGTGTTCTTGAGCTGACATGGCATATTCAACCTATGACACTTTTCAAAACACTTGTGTATGTCCTGTCACTTTCTTCTAAATGCGATTTTTTTGCGAAATGCAAGCACTTTTGCCGTTTATTTAAGCATCTATTTATCGATCTATACATCTAGCCGCTTACAACCGGGTGCTCTCGTCATGACCTTTTTAACTTGACGTGAAACAAATTTAGTGAGGGAGGGTAAGCTGGTATGGCGAATATGATGTGCTGGCTGAGACATGAAAAATGTGACAATCCCGTCGCGTACGTCATAAAAGATTTCCTGCTAAGCAGCTGCGCATACCCGTGGGCGGGTATGCGCCACTGGTATACGGGTATATGCCACAGGTTGTTGACACTTGGCAGCGGCAGCGTTGACCCGATGAATGCAACGAATGAATGTCAAGGTCCCAGCAGGAATTGAACCCAAGCATTCTGCCTGGTAATCAGACGTTCTACCACAGAGCCACGGCAGGACTCAGAACTACTATTCAAATAGACCCTAATGTTTCTGAAACGTCAATTGCGGAGGCAGTGCTGTCTATCCGATCGTACAAACATGACAGATGTACTCCTATGATTATAAACATTATACATATGTACTCCTGAGTACCAGGTGTCACCCCCATTACCTCCTCAGCAGCACTAACGACGTCGTTAGCGCCACATGACCTAAAGTCACATGACCCGCCTAGGCACCTTGCCGACAAAGATGAAGATTCAAGGAAATACCCATTTTAGTAATAGGCTTACAATCATTGTATAGTGTTCACATACAGGCTACTACAAGTTTTCTTGGCCAAACCTCTAGAGTGGGTATGTGCCAGTGTCCACAGGCAACGAAGAAACAAAAAAAAAGGAAATTCCCATTGAAACGACAAGGATTACGAAAAGGCTTTCCCCTTTATTCTCTTCAGGACGAACCAGTGGAGCCTGGAAACACTGGGAGGTAGAAAGGGGATGGAATTTCGCGAGCTGCCTTCTTACAGCGGCGCTATTAGAGGGCACAATATTCGTAATTCATTATTTGACTTGGCGATAAGGATATGCCTATTACCCTTCTTTCGGAAAAAATCATTCATGACTGAAAATATTTCCACAATTCTTCAGAACCTCTTCCTTGATTAGATTGATTTCTATGGAAAATGGTGCGGTTGATGCCAACTAGACGCCACCCCGAGAGCATTTATGTATCAAGCCCTAAAAACGTTCTTGTTGAGCAGCAGTATGTCAAATTCACCCTTTAACATTATACCGTGTGTACTTGAACATCCTTTCTTTTGCTCTCCGTGCTTGGTACTATCTTCTTTTTTTAAATCACCTTAAATGTCCCCGAAACGTATAGAAATTGCATGCTGAAACCTCGCAGATAGGCATTTGATATGTCTCACTTATCCCTTCATCTTTGATTGCGTATATATATTTCGCGTTTCGTTTCACCCATTGTTTAGCGCGCTTCACCATAGACTGACATGATTCGCTTTACTGTGAAGAAACGTGTTATTGTTTTTTTTTCAATGTTTTTGTCTGTTCTTTTAGGTCGTTTGATTGTGTCAATGTGGTTACCCACACGTGTACCGCCACCAGATGTGAACTGCTATTCGTATCCGCGTGTATTTTTTACACTCTTGTGCTTTTTTTTGTTTTCCACTTTGGGTGGTTTATTCAAGGCTATCTATTTTCCCAAAGATAGCTAGATAGCCCAAAGATAGATAGACTAATAACCAAGTGATGGAGCCGTCCTTAAAGTTGTTTGCAGCAAATTTGACCTGATTGTTCACATCATGCCGTTCTATTTTTTGTTTGTTTGTTTGGTTTATGCATCCTTGTGTGCCAACATTGTGAAAATTATATCTGTAACCACACTGCTAAAATCTCTGTAATAGGGATTGCGGTATAAAAAATGAATAAATAAATGAATAAATAAATAAATAAATAAAGCACATTGCCTCGTCTTATGAGCATGAGCCTTGAAGTGTTGTATCAAAGGTGTTACAGAGATAATGTTACTTTTACTACTGTGCCGTCATCAATATGAATTGAAGGGTGGCCACAATAGGTGACTGTTCAAGGAGTAACATTACACATTCTACAATCAGTAAGTGCTATTGTCTTTTTTACATGCTTGGTCACTCAACCTGTAGTGTTTCTTCGCATCAACTAAGTTTGCAGCAAAGATGCATTCTAAAGCGTCAACACTTTGCAAGGAATCGTTCTAACCACTCGCTGCGTGAAGCTAAAAGAAAGCTGGTGCGTCGAAGCCTCATTAAAAGAATAACAACACATGTATCTCCTTAGAGCTCAAAGGTCACTTTACGCCCCATGTGTTACTAGTGATACACTTGCATTATATTTAACTTTCTAAGGCTCTCCTGCCATGAATTTCGATTAACAAGATTATGATTACACTATTTACCTGATGTCTTACGCTCCCCTCAACTAGCGGGCCAGAGTGACAAAATTTACGCCCGACAGGGGAGACAGTGGAGACATTCAGAGCGAAAGGGAATAGAGAAGAGAAGAAACATGTCAGCTAAGGTTGCTATTACAAAGCAGGTCTTTCTGACACATATGCAGTGATTTATGAATGGGATTAAGCTTCAGGATTTCAGAAACATGTCAATATTGATAGCCACATTGGCTAAAATATGTGCGCGATTTCGAAATATAAGAGTTTTTTTTCCATCATTATCTTTCAACACATGGTGAACGCGTGGGGTGCCACACGAACTAAAAAAACAAAAAAAAACATTGAGGTCATTCCCGTCTCCATAGCGTACGCGGACGATGCGTTGCTAATTGCAATAGGCGATTGAATATGTACCACGGTTACAAGTACGTAGCAAGGTTAAAAAGATTTTAAGCTTTGTGAAGCCGCGTACCCCACACGACCTACGAGCCTGGTGTTTGACCACCCTGTTTTATACGAATTAAGAGAAGTATATATACTAGGCTTTGTTTTCAGGCTGTTGCTTTCTACTTTTAGTTTTGAAATATACTGGCTAGAACAATGAATTGCACACCTGGACTATAATGCTATATACAACGAGCAATCCGTGGTCACATAGCATGATTACTTCTATATGACAGGACACTGCGTTTACCCTGCACATATTGAATACATCTGCTGACAAAATTTTTAAGAAAACTATCTAGCATATGCGGTCTTTCTATTGCATCCTAATTGCCCAATCGTTGTAGCCTGAAGTGCCTAAGAGACGCGGATTGTCTCAACTGCAGCGAAGAAAATTTTGGGGATCCTCAAGTTTCACCTTCAATAGCTGAATGCGATAGCAAAATTATGTTCACAATGCATACTTGAAAAACTTGGTGTATGAAATGTTTTCGTACTTGCGATGCTATACATGGCCTTAAAGATTCAGTATCGTGCATGAACTTTGTAGTGGATCACTGGCTTTAAACTTTAAAGTCAAGATAGTCACATGTTTTGACGCCCGATGGCAATTTAGCTTGTGCCACGATTATTACGTAAGTATGTGACGTTGTATTGTAAAGCTTGTACACAGAACGCATGTGTTTGTAAAGCGTGAAAGTTACTTTCACTGAATTTCCAAGAAGATGAAGTTACGTTCACTATATGCACAAGCAAAGGCGTGGCTGTGAGATAGAACACCCACTTAGAACGCTAACGGCATGAGTTCAATTCTCATTCAGACCAGAAATTTTAATATTTATTTCATGTGCCTTTTTCGGTTGTGCAAATATAGCTGATTTTTCAGTCATGTAAAGATGATAATTTTTCACTCAGAAAAAACCACGCTAACCCCAACACCGACACCGATGCCAACGCCGGAATTTCTGTGAAACGAGCTCTTTAACGCTATCGCGTAAAAAACGACCATAAAAAACACACCAGGCCTGCATGGGTAGTATGACACAGACACAGTGAAAGCTGCAATAGCGGCGTTTCTGGGAGTCCCGTTTTAAAATTCCTCAGCAACATCTAAGCCCCGTTGTAAACTATATTCGGTCTACTGAAACAAGTAGTTTTTCAGGGTACCCAGTATGCATTGTTGAAGCACACACCACGCCACTAGTCATTCTGCGTAGAAACGAGGTACCAGCTACACCTTTGCCAGGCGTCGCATGCACGTTGTTGATGTGGTTACATGGCTGATGACGAGGAAGAATTACGAGTAAGCCCGTTTATGCGTTAGAATCATGCAACAGCCCACTCGTTACGCAATTCACATTGTGCGATGCGTAGTTGTTATTTTAATCTTATACCTCACCATATTACTATCTGTTAACCTGGTTCCTTGATAATATAACGCCTGTAAAATGTCTTATTGTGATTGAGTTTCGATCTCTGGCATTGCTCTGGGGTAAAAAAATGGGCTTCCATAGAGGACTAGGTTCGAGACTGGTTTTGTACCGAGTATTTATTCTTATTTTTCGTTATTTTTCTTCTTTCGAGTGATAATTGATTAATTGATACGTGGAGTAACGTCCCAAAACGACCATATGATTATGAGAGACGCCGTAGTGGAGAGTTCTGAAAATTTCGACCACCTGGGGTTCTTTAACATGCACCCAAATCTGAGTACACGGGCCTACAACATTTCCGTCTCCTTCGGAAATGCAGCCGCCGCAGCCGGGATTCGATCCCACGACCTGCGGGTCAGCAGCCGAGTACCTTCCACTAGACTTATTTTGAGTGATAGTGGTTACGTACACCTGTGACAGTGGCATTAGCGCGTACGGCGCCAAAAATGACCCTTCTAGAAACAGTTTTTGCTGTAAAGCTGTGCGCTTGCATTTCTTACCTTTCGGTACATCTTCCTTTCTAATGTGCTGCATGGACTCTCCCAGGGCCAATTCTGAAATTCGCCACAGAAATTTTATATCTTTATGTGAGGTGCAATATCTGTATTTCTGCAAACTACCTCATTCAACAAAAGGAAGAACTTCGAATAGTTTCTATTTAGCTCTACTGTCCATATTTAGATTTCGAACAGGAACGTTGACCCGAGCAAGTGCTCTTTCACCGGTTATTTCATAAGCGTGGTGTGCGCGGACTTTTTTCCAAATGCAATCCTTCCGCAGCCGTGCTGTCAACCCGAAATTGTACAACTCTAAAGTTTTTATGCGTTAATTGATGCGACATGAGGAGACTCAAGGTATTAAGAACGTGAGACGAGATTTTAATCCATAACGCTGAATTATTTACGGTTAAGACGCTACTGGTGCATCATATGTAAATTCAGTGATAACGTGCTAAAAATGATGCAAAACAGAGAGGTATACATACTTCTGCAGCCGCTGTAACTGTTAATGCCAGCTTTTTCTAGCGCCAGCACTCTCTAGTCTATGAAGATGGCCAGAATCAACTGTGGCACTATAATACACCCCGCAAAATACATGATGTATGCAGACGACATTTCTTTTTGGACAGTGCACCCACAAATCAGCTGTCAAGAACATTGCAAGACGCACTCGACATAACCCACAACTGGTGCACCCAGATTGCTCTCGTAATCTAAAAAAATGAAAAACGAAGTTCGTGTGGGTTGCGAACAAGTATGGACGTCGTAAACTGGATTTCCGGCCACTGCAGTTAATTTTGGATCAGCAGCCACTGTTCGAAGCCTAAGATCTCCGCGTGCTCGGCCTGAAAATTCACGCCACCGGATCTGCAGGACTGCAGGATTTGGTCATGATTGCCAAGCAGCCGGCATCAGAAACAATACACCTCATACGAAGGATAGCGAAGAAATCTGGTGGTGTTACCTCCAACATGGCTCACTTCCTTGTCCGTGCAATATTGCAGCTAAGGCTCGTTTACCACGCTCAGTTTCATCACCTCACGCTGGCGGAGGGGGCACGTCTAGAGGCGATCAACAACGAAGCCATGCGCGCTATAACTGGACTGCCATGCATCACTCCACTGACTTTACTTCAACAGGAGTCCCAACTAAACACAATTAATAAATGAGTGCATCAGCGTCACTGTGTGCGCAGCCTCAAGCCATCAACGCTGTGCTCGGCTGCTGCATTGGTGCGGTACATGGCCAAAATAGTTCACCACACACCTTCAGAGAAGACCACTATTACCCGTGGAACAAACCGCAACTGACTGAAAACAAAACCCTTAGTCGCCTTTAAAGCACGTTTCCACGCCAGGCGAACGCCCAAGTATGCCGTCTGCTTCGTACAGATAACCTAGATGCCGCTACTGTCGACGCTTATACGGATGCCAGTGTGAACGGCACCACCATTCATACCAGGCTTGTATGTCCTCGCCAGACATGCTCATATTTTGCGGATACTGCACCAACGGCTCACTTTGCTAAGATGGCCGCCATACGTGATGGACTGGCAGCGCTGCTACCTCTTTGACAACTAGGCAGATGCTCCCATCTCAAAATTCGTACGGACTCGACTCAAGTTATTCACGATATACGACAAGTGTATCGCTCTACGTCACTGTCAGATACTATTCACGTTTTTGCTGCCTCCGTATCTGTGCAAATACGTGTTCAATGGGTTCCACAGGCCGCTTTGCCGGACCTTGTCAAAGCTGATTTGGCAATCCACCCTCAAGCATACCCGCTACCTCATTTTCCTGAAGACGCTCAAGGACAGTTTCTCCGAAATAAAGAAAGCCTCCGACATGCCACACGAGCATTTATGCCTTCGTTTGTGTCAGACCTCCCTGGTGATTTAACCCGCCGATAGGAGGTTACGTTGCGGAGGCTTTGTGTTGGGGTTGTGTTTACATCATCCGTGACCACCTTTTGGGCGCTAAAGTACCGAGGCCCGTGTGGCTCATCATGCCCATTTTGTGACGCCCCAATCCAAGATGTAACTGCCTCACACTTACTGTGGACCTGTACTGGTCTACAACTAAGTCGTCACCATCACCTCCGTGCAACAGGTCTCAAGCCTGGCTGACCACTCGACATTGACCACTGGCTACGTGGACCACGCCACCGTTTTCTATTAGACTTCATATATGAAGAAAACTTGCATGTGTATTTTTGAAAAGTATTTTGCCTAAGGGGAGACTTTCCAAAAAAAACTATGACACTAAAAATAATCTGCCGCTGCTTATCACGCAAATCGTCGGCAGCGAACTTGCAAGACTGAATCTTCGGCCTTCGAAAATGCTGACTTTTATGAACTCTCAAGGCATAAATTACAGCGTTATGCACCTACCATGAATGCCGAGCAAAATTTTGTTGCAGACTTTATACTTACCTTGACCCCTTTCACATATGCAAAAAAGCTTTATAGTGCCTTAATATATAAGTATTATTGGACTTGTTCAATCGAGTAATGCATCATTTACGAAAGCGACTCCTATCTGCCTCAGTTTATTGTATTACAAATAGAGAGAAGTCGCAAATTTTATTCCAGTTTTCTTCTTTTTTTGTGCGCATCTATGTCCTTCTCATAGTTTACTGGTATCATGTCTACTGGGCTGCTGAATACTGTAGGAAGAACACTTTTTAGACGAGGTCGAAAAAGCGCACTCGTCGTTTTTCTCATCTATTATAGGCCTGGCATTGGCACTTTTGGCTACAATATTTTGGGCATGGGAATTTGTACAAACAGCCTGAAGTGCGAGGCTAAGTTTGAAAAGCTCTTGCTCATTTGTGGCATTCGTCCGCCTACTTTTTCTTAGGCGTGACAACAAGGCATTTTTCCCATTTTCGAAGAAGGAAAGACAAGTGAAAGAGTACATAAAAATAAAGAGGGTCACACACTCGTCAGAATGATTCCGCCTTACGCTCCTTTCCCGTGAGTATTCCACGAAGCGGTCTTTGTTCACGGATTGGGCCATGAGATAGGTTATTCGGAGAGTGAAAAGGACTTGACTATTGACTCGAGAACAAGGTGTATATAAAATCTCATGCAAACTTCTGGAGTCTTCTGGAGTCACGTGCCGTAATACCAAATTTTGGCAAATGGGAAGGTAGTGAAACGGCCGCGAGCGCATCATGAGTGTGGGATGTAGTCATGCTTTTAAATGACACTCATGTAATGATCATCATATTTGGACGTGTCATTTACCTTTGTCGTCCGTTCGCGTCACGTAAGAGCAAATTTGGTACATGTGAAGCTAGCGAAACGGCCACGTGCGCATCATGGGCGTAGTAGTCATGTTGTTGCATGACACGCATCTCATGTTTATTATGTTTGCACCAGTATCATTCCTTCGTCATTCATTCCCGTCCCGTAATACAAAATTTGGCATAGGTGAAGCTAGCGAAACGGACGCCAGCGCATCATAAGCGTGGCATGTAGTCATGTTGTTACATGACACGTATGCCATGATTTTCATGTTGGGGTCTGTTGCTTGTGTTTGCCATGTAATCATGCCATACCATACCAGTTTTTTAACATGTCATGCGAACAAAACCACCGCAAGAGCTGCAGGATCATGATAAGTAAATCATGACATTCATGGCATACGTGTCATGATTTTGATGTTATGACTGGTCAAATGTGTTCATCACCTAGTCATGTTATGCCTTACTAAGTTTGGTATCAATACCATTATTGAAACGGCCAGAAGAGCTAAAAGTCAAAGGCGGCTAGATAGATAGATAGATAGATAGATAGATAGATAGATAGATAGATAGATAGATAGATAGATAGATAGATAGATAGATAGATAGATAGATAGATAGATAGATAGATAGATACGCTCAAAGTCTACGAGGTTTGCTAAGAAATGCTTCGAAATAAAAAAAAAAACGCCGGGCCTGCGTGGAACGTGCAGCACTGTAACAGCGAAAGCTGGAAGAGTGGCCTTTTCGAGCCTTGTTAACACTCTTTGGGTAGCTGCTGCAAGCACATTTGCCGGATACCTACTGCACCATCAACCATTGTGTAGTAGGCAGGCATTACTTTATTTATTGGTTTGTTTCTCTCTCTTTTAATCCCCTCACCCCTTCCCCCAGTGCAGGGTAGCAAACCGGACGTGCGTCTGGTTGACCTCCCTGCCTTTCATTTCTTCCCTTCCTCCTCCTCCTCCTTGAAAATGTGGCACATACCCACTTTGTATGTTGGTCAAGAAAGCGTAGCGTACTTTTCCAAGGAGAATTACAACTATGCCATACTTCGTCAATCTTCGAAAAAGCCTGGTACCCGCTGCACACTTGCAGAAAACTTCGTGCAATTTTTGTGTGCTGTGACTGACGACGGTGAATAAATATGCTACAAGCTTTGTAAATCCCACTCATAATCCCCCACAGTGGGTACGAGCCGCAGTTAAAATATTGAACAAGATAAAGCCTTTGTAATGGTTTGGAGGTTGCACCATTAGCAATGTGTGACAACTCGCTATGAATTTGTTGTTCTAAAATGCTTTATTGCTCATAATAACATGGTTCCTTTCCAGACATCAAATCTGCCTAAAGCCACTTTACGAAGGCGTATCATGTACCAGCGTGGCTCAGTGCAATGTAGAAGAAAACAGGCGTGGCTCGGTGGAAGGATACTTGGGTGGCACGCAGAGGACACGGGTACGAATTTCCTTGTGTCCTTTGTGTTCTTTTATTTACTGAGCTTTTTATTTTTTTAATTCGTGCGATGGTGGTTACGGACACCGGCGGGGGCAGACAACTACGGTGCCACACGCGACCCTTCTAGTGATCTGATTACAGCTTTCACTGTAAAAAAAACAAAAAAGTTTTTAATATTCACATTGTGAAGCACTGCATGAGGGGCTCTATTCCCTGCAGCCGCAAAGCACACGTGAAGGCATGGCGACTGGCGAGAGCAGGAAATGGGTAGAGGAGGAGGTTGTGAACGGCTCAATTGGGCGCATCTGGCTGGCATCCATAAAAAAAGTATAGGAAGCCTAAATTACTGATACCTAAATTACGTCCTGTGGTCCAATATGACTACGGTGCTCTTCTGAGAGCACCTTTTGCCGTATTTTGGGGGGAGATTGAGCAAAAATCGACCATGGCTTAGCGAGTCACAAGGGTTGATATGTGTTACATTATGAAAAATTGGGAGACCCCTAGGCTTCACCTTCAAGAGTTGAACGCGATCGCGATATCCTGTTCCGAGTGCGTACTGAGTTCAAAATGGCTTGTGTTAGTGAAGTTTTCGCACACGGCTGATTCTATGTGATGGGTAGTATGCTTTAAGCCACAGGCCGTTGTGCGCGTGAAACCTTTTCGAGCTTGCTATGTGCCCTCTACCTGGGCTTAAAGAAAATGGCGCAGTAACGGGTGTACCTCTTGTAGTGGGTGGCCCGCTTTAAACCATGAAGTCGTCAAGATCATACAGTGTCTAGAAATATACTGCCTTGTGTGCTGAGCGTGGGCTAGGAGATCGCCTCGCAGCTGATGACTGCCGGCAGCGCCCGCATGGTGCGCTGCTGTGCGAGTGGATGCATTTGCGTTTTGCGTTCAATCAGTTCGCTCCGCAAGCGCTGCGAAGCCTGCAGGAGGCCGAGCCATGTGAGGCCAACTAATAATTTTTGGAAGTTCTGGAGTGTTTTTTACATAATGCTTTTTTGTATAAGAACTACTCGAATGTTTTCACAGTATTGGCACTTTGCGATACCAAATGAAGATCATTCCGTGGCATACATTTTACCATCCGCTACAGCCCACAAAAAAAAGAGGCAGATCGCACGTAACTTGGGAATCAATGCTATGCAAAGCATGCTGATAAAAGGTGACTCTCTCTCGTGCGGAATGCGCGCGCTCAACACACTAGCCAGTATATTTCTAGACACTGTAAGGATCACAAATTTTGAGCCACAAGACAAGGTCCACAAAAACAAGAACAAGAGAATGTTCTGACACCTGTTCGTAATTGACGCTTGTATCACGCATTATTATTGCGATATTACATAATTTATTGCAAATCAAGTATGCAAGAATTGTCTAGTTGTATATTATGCAAGTTTCTTCCTCTGAATTTGGAAGCAGAGGAAGTTACTTTCATCATATTGCTGAGCAGACGAGTGGCTTTGTGGTAGAACACCTACTTTCTAAGCAACCGACTCGGTTCAATGCTCACTCGAACCCAAACGACCTGAGTACGGTTCCCACTGTAAAGCAGGGTATTTTTTATAACTATTTTATTTTCATTGTTTACAATTTTTCGATCACGCATAAGACGATGATTTTTCGCTCACAACCAATGACGGCGCCGACTACACCGACACCAAAATATCTGCGGAACGAGCTGTTTAACGCCTTCACGTTAAAAACCACGCTACTAAAGTCGACAATGTCACAATGTGACTCGATTATAGAATTTTCGTTTTCGTAAGTAATTTCAAGTACTGACATAGCTGTGGAACAATACTTGATTGCGACATAAATATCTCAGTATTATTCTGGTTCTAAGCGTGATTCCCATAAGCGTGATTTCCGTTATTCTATTATTTCCGACACCAAAAACGATGCCGATGCCTACCCCGTATTTTCTGTGGTACAAACTCTATAGTGTGTTTGCGCAGAGGTTTCCTGTTGGAATGGAATGAAAAAAAAAACCATAATTCAAGATTTTTGAAAGTATAGTACTTTTTCGTGGATAGAAATTGGAGATAACCTATAGCTTATACCCACATTGTATGGGCCTTGCAATGAGGGTATGTGCCACATACGATTGATGGAAAGGTTTTCATGATCATAAGCGATATATATTATGCTATTCATGCACTGACCTCTTCACCGTGTTCGTCATGTGTAAAAAGTATAGGTTCCCTGTAGAACAACTAGCAAGCAATATTATTCCATCCTCTTTAAATTTAGCGAGTGAATATTACTGCATGTTTCTTGGACAGAATTGACTTTCACATTGTTCTTTTCCGGGCATCTTATAGAGCCGCGAACACTGAACACTCCGTCGAAGGTGGAACGAATCAGTGCACCGTCGTGGGGCGTAGAATGGTTGTCTCATACTATCAAACTTGAGAACTTCCTGTGGACCATATGATCAGCACGGGATTTCATTAGCTTCGCGTTGATCGGTATTTTACAACTGTGAACGTAGACGAGTGGCCAAGATGGTTGATAAGTTGCTGACAGCTCTTGTAGTCACACAAAGTTGTGTGCTTCACACGAGGTTGGAACAAAAAGCACAGCACAAGTGTTCCTCGTTCTCTAAAAAATGTATACATATGCCATAACTTTCTGGAAACCTGAAACATCGATGGCGATAGTGGTGTATTGACCAACTGAACACACAAAGAGGCTTGTAGTATTGCCCCTCTCCTCTGCACTACAAATTGTTAGCAAAAAGCTTATTAACATGATGCCACACATGCACTGGCAAACATGGTCTTGTTGGCAGAGAAGACAGCCTGCTACGTAACTTATGCGATGAGATTGCCGGCACAAGTAAACAAGCCTTTATGTTACATATCACTTCGCGTTCCTGCGTTTTCTCGAAGGCATAACAGTGATGGCTGGCTTCGCTTCTTTTTTTTAGCCGTCCTTGGTTTATCAGTGAACCAGGCGTCACACCATGTTTGCGTATTTAGAGTGCTAACAGCTATGCAGGCACCCAAGAAAGAACTAGCTACGAGGTAGAACATTCGCGTTCGATCTGGATTTAGCGCAGCTGTCGCGTATATACTAGCTGAAGATACCGACAGTATTAGAATTGTTCGCACAATCACGTAGAGCATATCTAATCGGGGGATCTGGGAAGCGAGCCTAACCTAATACAAATAGTAGACGAAAATGCGACGCGAGTGTGCGTTTATTACACGCATATCTGTGCACTTCCCGAGGTTCACCAATATCCTGCTTACCTGCCAGCCTACTCACTCTATACACATGCTCTCAGCGCACACTGTTAGACATGAGGCTCATAAGTCACAGATGCCATATCTCACATAGATTATCAGGGTTGCATTGACACTGTTGCTAGCGAATTTGTGGCCATGAGGGTTCGTACACAGATCGAAGTGCGAGGTCAAGTTTGAACAGTTCGTGCTGATTTATGGCGTTTGGCAGCTTTCTTTTTTTTGTAGCCCGACAACAAGGCGTTTCCACCGTTTTCAGAGACAGAAGGACAAACGAAAGAGTAAATCAAAGTAAAAAGTACACAAACGCGTCAAAATGCTTCCGTCTTACGCTCTTTTTCCGTAAGCATTCCATGAGGTGGTCTTTCTTCACGAATAGGAGGGTGAGAGAAGTTATTCGGGGAGTGGAAAGGACTTGACACTCGCTCGAGAAAGCGGCGTATATAAGAGCCCTTTGCAAGCGTCTTGAGTCAAGACACAGCCTCATAGTGACCGCGTCTGCAAGCACCGTACTCGGATACCACACACTGCTTCCCCACAACAGTGACGGAACTATGAAGACCTTTGTAAGAAGGAGGCTTCTTGTTTGCTTAATACACGCATCTTACGAGGGTTTTAGTGACTGAAGAAGAAATGACCAGACTTAGTCCTATGTTTAAAAAATGGCTGGTCTTCTTATTTGTTAGGGGAGGACAAACGTTTGTCCGAACGTTGGCTTTTTCCTGTATGTTCTGGTCTTGAACCACTCTGAAATCACTTCGGCTAGTCACATTCGCGAAGGCTTTGTCATCTCTGTCTGTGAAATAGTAGTGTAAAAATTTCAAACTGACTGTTTTGTAACATTGCTTTTTCATCTTTTTAAGCCCAGTTACTTCAAAGCTTGAGTTATCATCCCCGTGATTTATGGACATCTATCCATGGAACCATCTCTCAGTGGCAGCGACGGTGTCATTCGATAACCCAATAAGAAATAACAAAAAAATTGTATCTTTCGAAACGAGCTAGTTATCAAAAACAACTCCGAGATTTATACTGCAGAAACCCAATGCAAAGCTGTGGTGAAATTTCAGTATCGCACTACAAAGCTTGCGACTTCCCAAGGCAATTGAACACCGCCCATGGGAAATACGTGGGACCTTCGTGTAAACTATTAAACAACCAAGGAGGCCAAGCTGTTTGCAGTGTGTTACTGTAAATTTAACACAATGTTTAATAAGGTATTTGCTGTGTACAAGCAAGATTAGTTTGTGATAAGGAGCTTTGTTCATGTCAGATATCAATTTTTTCGCCTATTTCCCATTCATTTACGCCAGGCCACCGCTATCGCCGACGATAGTAGCGCCAACTGAAATGTGTCCAGACCCTTGTCCCGTGAGCTTAATTTCTCTATTGCTTTAATATATGCACACACACGTACCCAGACCACTTAGCGGGGAACATGACCACTATTCTTGGGTGCAACGCAGACGTGATTTAGGATCCAAGCTCGCATTATGAAGTGATGCAACTTTGCTGCTAGAATTGTTCATCATCGATAGTTTCTTCAAAACTCGTTGGATGACGTTTAAGATATTAATAAGGCAACCTTGTTTCTTTTTCAGTTGTCGCTGCTCAGCCTATTCGTTGCCATTGCGGTTGCGGCAGCTGGCTACGGTTATGGTGGGTACGGAGGATATGGCGGCTATGGCCTCGGTGGTTACGGCGGCTATGGTGGATACGGTGGCTATGGTGGATACGGCGGCTATGGTGGTTATGGAGGCTACGGTGGCTACGGTGGCTACGGCGGCTATGGCCTCGGCGGCTACGGTGGATACGGCGGCTATGGTGGTTACGGAAGCTACGGTGGCTATGGAGGATACGGACATGGCTTCTATGGGTAGAAACTGCAGAAAAACGCGTTGATTATATGTAAATAAAGTATGGAGCTAGCAATGACTGAAGTTTTCTCAAGTGTCTCTCAATGCAGATGCAAAATGAATATGCAATGGCGTCGTTCAAAGCGACCGCAGGACGAATAACTCTAATTGCGAAAAAGCACCTTTTAAAATGGCAATCGACGTGTAAACTTGTCCTTTTTCTTACCGTTTGAGGTTGAGGGAAATCAGTAAATGTGCTCATAAAAACACTGTTAAGAATACAGTGGCTGATTGTGCGTTGTTAAGTTCTTTCCGGAATTCAGGTTGGCATCAGCGACATTTTCCGCACAATGACATCTCTCCTCTTCCAGCCCTCGCCTACCCCTACATTCCTGTCATGTTTGAACGCCGAAAGCTGGAAGACATTGAAACACACAAAATATTTTTTAACGAGTAGGCACTGGTGTTTCATTTGGAAAGATAACTGCATAGCCAGCCAACTGACTTGGTGAAGCATTTAAAACGTACGAATCTACTTGCAAAGCGTTTATCAGCATTTAACGCATACTAAAGCACTTGGGAGGTTTTATTCGGCGTAACAAGCAAAGCTCACAATTCAACTGTCGCACTCCGACTCGAGCAGCTGCGGTACATCAGACCATTCTGGTGGTCAGACCTGTAAAGCAGCGCAGAGGGCTGACAATCTCACTGAATCAAAATAGGTCGCCACTGGAAACTTAACGTGGGAATGATTAACACTCGGACCCTGTCGATCGAAGCTACTCAAGCAGTGTTATTTGAGGAGCCAGAAGGCGATGATTGGGATATCATTGTCCCTGGTAAAGTATAAACTGGGAATCATTTTTGGTACTAACGGGCATGACCGCCGTTACAGACGGCTTCCTGAAACGACGGAGTTAATAACATGCAAAGTCTGTTGAAAACATTTGCAGTATTATTGCAAACACAGCAACCACTGTGCTAGAACAGAACAGTAATTATTTTTATTTATTTTTTGACAGATACTACCAACCCTTCTCGGGCCTATACAGGAGTGAATAAAAATAATATAAACAGACAATAAATAAAAATGCACAGTATATCTTGGCACAGGTAAAAAATAATACATAGCAAATTAGCAAGACGAAAACATAGCACTAAGCACTGTACACACACATACACACACACGCATATATATATATATACATATATACACTGACGAAGGCTGGCCCACCAGCCTAATAAAAGGGTTTCCTCGTACGTCATGCTTTCTCGCTACCGTTTTTACTACGGAGCCAGTGCGCGCTGGTTAAATTTTTGTAGGCTTGTTTTATTACGTAAATAAGTTACACTGCAATGCCTGGAGTACACATATATGAAACGCAAAGCTGCATTCTGAACTTGTTAAATTTTTTAAATCAATTATAAACAGAAAGTAGTGCTGAAATGGGCTCGAGAGTACAGATGTGACAAGGAACTGGCCGCACATTTCGGTAAGGACGCTAAATTGCCAATATAAACGTCGTGTACCCAGAGGGACATACTCATAATGGACTTGAACATGAGAGTTGAATAAAACCGAAAGCAGAGGAAGCGTCTTGGTTGATACAGTGCACGCGAGACGACGACCAAAGATTTTTTTTATTTTTGAGTCAGCGCCTGTCCTGTGTTATTATTCTTCGTAGTCGTCTCAAGCGCGCTGCATCAGCCAAGACGATTGCATACCAACTTGCTCAACGTTCCGTTCTTATGCAAAAAAAGCAATTGTTAACACCACATTCGGTCCAATGGAAATAGTAGAGGAGAGATGTTAAGGTAAGTCGCTGAACGAAGCGAAGTCTGTGCAATCCATGCGCCTCTTGTTTCAAAAGCATAGCTATAGAAGGTACACACGAAAATTTCCAGCAAAGAACCCAAAGTCAAAATAAAATCTATGTTATGCGGTGGCTCAGGCATATACTGCGGGCATCGAAGTAATGAGAAAGGTAAAATATTCTCATTGACAGCCTCTCTTTCAGAGAAGAATAAGAATGAAACTGAGGTTTAAAATATTGTGGAGAAAATATTTATATAGTCCGAATAAAAACAGATGAATTTGGGACCATCTTTGAGAACAAGCACGATGGTATATTACATAAAAAATGTATTTGACAGAATTAATGAAACCACAAACAGACACATTTCGGAAGCAGCATTTCAGCTTGTAGTTGATACACCACAGCAAGCAAAAATCAAGCTCTCCTACACCAAAATACTTTAAATCGCAGTAAACGAATGCATAAAATCGTATTTTACTAAGCAATCGAAGCTTATCAATTAGAACAAAGCCAGTAAGAAAATAGTAAATGCAAAAAGATGGAAGCGTCAATAAATAAAAAAAACGAACAGCAAATTTTTTTCTTCTGGCAAGATACACTCGTTTTTAACACGCCGTGTGTTTTTCCTTCCACCTTCACCTTACTAGAGTGGAAGGAGTCGTCCTAATAATCTCCGGGCAGGGATGGTTGCCAGTGATTGCCACTGGTTGCGACGCGTCCACACCGCTCTATTTCAGTGATGCAAGTATATATATACCATAATATACGCAAATACCAAGGGTTACACTGCAGTTTAAACACTCCCGCAACCTCCCGCAAGGCAGCCATCGCTACAGTGACACGGCCAGTTATGACCACTGAATACATGACAACAGATTCCACAAGACGATTCGTAATTTCATACACAACAGCGGTCTCACAGTGCACATCTAATACACATAAACACGAGAAATATTGTGACGCATGAACAGAGGGGGCTTCGGTCACCAAGTTAAGAAGTCGTGCTTCGCAAGAGTTCAGCAGTTTTTTGCCGATTGTGCCGCGTTGATTGCTTCCTATCGAGCGGAAATCACTACAGTGTCTAGGCACATACCCGGACTTGACTGGTACCATTTTTATTTCTGTCCACCGGAGACTTCGTCCACCGGACTTTTCGTCATCACTTTGGCCACGTTGTGTCTAGCGAACCATGCCTAAGCTTAGCACTAGCATACGGCCGCGGCGCGCAGCTGCGTCGACTACCCGGCCCCACTCGACCCCAGGACGCTCGGATCCTCATCGCCGAAGATGGTCTCGGCCTCATCACAGCTCAACGCCATTTCCTACAACCGTTTTGCGGCCCTTGCTACGAAAGCAATGGACTTTTGTGCTGGCGGCAATGGTATCAACACTACGTCGACCAACGCGACCAACAACCAAGAGGGGCTGCGCAGCATTCGCCGCACCACAGTCGTGCTGAGCGGCAATGACTTATACCCAAGCGATATCATGGGATGAAAAACTTCCAGAAAACAAGTAGAAACCAATTAAATAAGTCCTAGCTCAACTACGTTACTCAAAGCAGCAAGTCGACCTCGCGATTTAGCAAAGCTCAAGCAAAACGCATGATAGCAATAATCACCAAGAGTGAGTGAGATTCACTTTTTTTAAACATATCTTGAGGAGGCTGAGAAGGGGCCACTCCGACTCTTAATTCAACCTGGAGGTTCTGCCCAGGATGGCGCTGGCAGCCGGAGGCTTTTAGCGATGTCCCGGGCCCTCTGGACCGCCTGTAGTTGCTGCTTGTATTCGTTGCTCTTCAGGGCTTCCTGCCAAGCCTCTTGGTTATTTAGTTGTGCTGCGGTGTGGGTTGGGCACAGGCGTCCTGAATGCTACTGAATTTGCCGCGGGTAGAGCACAAGATTGTAATAAGACCGAGAGGAGGGCTATGCCTAGCGAGACTTGAAGCCGACATTGTAATGTCCACCACCATAACGGCAGCCAACGTTCCCGAGACCATGGCGAAAACAGATACAATCTGCACTAACGCTACGCAGAGCATCATTGTGATCAGCCCGCCCAAGGAAGAACGAGCACGTTACTACGCAAGCGTACGCTCCCTGTACATTGGGGGCCGTAACTACGAAACGCATGCATACTGCACCGCTCCTCGCGGCACAGTGAAAGGAGTGATCCGTGGCATTGCAGTAGAGAACACTGCCGAAGATCTGCACGAGAATATTGTTAACCAAGCAGATTCGCTGGCCCTCGAGGCGCATAGTATTTGAAACACTACCTCGATCGTGATTTTGTTCGCAGAAACAAAGGTCCCCAACTACATAAAGTACGACTCAGTTATAGTAAGGTGTGCATTTTACAGGCAACACCAGAACGTGTGCAGAACATGCGGCAAAATTGGTCATCAGGCCGATGTAGGCCCCATACCGGAAATTAAGATCTGCTTTGCGTGTGGTGCGCCTAGTCAGAATGCAGACCACGCGGCGCGGTGCAAGCCACATTGCAAGCTGTGTAATTGAGCTCACGCCACAGGCGCGCAAGGGTGTACGAATAACTACAAGGTGCCCTTTGTAGTTACTCAACGCAGATGGGAGCGCAGAAACGCAGCGTCAACGTTTTCGTTACAAAACTTCCCACAGCTGCCACCGCGACAACAGCAAGAGCAGAAGGAAGCACATCTTTAAAAAGAAGACGCATCCGCTCGAATTAGCGTAACGAAAGCAGGGGACGCTCGGAGAGCCGCGGCAGAAGCACCAACGGCAAGCGCAGCGAGAACATAAAATCCAATTACAACCAGCAGCGACCGGGGAACGTGGTAGGTTGAGCCCAGGCAATCAACCCGCAAGCGGCGAACCGCAATCCGCTCAATCATGCTGCTCAAGCGAAAGATGACATCGTCGAGTCACTACGCGAGGACAACGACCAGCTCAAGCGATGCATCGCCGAACAGAGAGCTGAAATGCAAGAGATGAACGCCAAGTTGAAACAACTCGTCAATGCACAGAAGCAGCAACAAACAACTGCGACACCACCACCGCAGACTCAACCAAGACCCCCCACGCCAATGGATAATAACTCAGACTTCGCCATGGAGGTACAAGCCCTAGTTACCGCGGACGCTAACAGCGTGAAACCCGAAATGACTGACACTGCTAGGACAAGTGAACCGGCACCCAAGAAGAGCGCGCTCGATTATGCACGTGAACGAAGAGTCAACGCTAGACTAGGCAGCCTAGAAAAATGTCATGATTGACTAGAACAGACCATGAAAGCCAACGAAGAAACACTGAGCCAAGCCATCAAGGCTACAAATGATCGTCTCGATGCTACCAACACACGCCTCGACACGTTGGTGACACCCGTACATGGCATGCCGCTTGCCTACAAGAAATACAGACCAACCTGAATGTACTAAGACACGCGCTTACGGCGTCAGGACTAAGCACACAACAAGCCTTCACCGAACAGCCATGATGGACGGGACAACGAACAACAGGCATCGCTAACCACAGAAACAGAGCGCGGACATAACAGCGTCGTCTCCTCACATGGAAATGGAATTCCAACGGCACACTGGGGAGAAAAATATTGTTACAACAGTATACACAAAAAAACACCAAGAGACCCGGCGTCATAATACTAAAACAGTTGCGAAAGGCGCAGGGCAAGGGGTCTGCACATTGGTAAAAAAGAATCTACCCTCAATAGATCACTAGTTGCTGCCCAACGGCACCATCGAGCCCACCATGGTCGAAATCATCACCGGGAAGCACAAGCGCCACGAAAGCACTTTTATAATCAACCTGTACAGCAATCTGAACCACTTCGAGCAAAAATTAGCCCTTGTCTCCCGTATGGAGGACTCTTCGAGGTATTCACTCGCATCCGCAACAGCGTCACCCCTTCACCGCTCTGGCGCTACATCAACGTCGCTCACAGCTTGATGTTTCTGGGGAATTTTGTGCAAAAATCGCCGGCGACATCTCTATACCGATCGATCTAATGCCACAGGACGTTCCATTCGCACGAGATCAGCAAATGGAGGTCGGATTCACCATGGAAGAACTTCATGCGGCATTGAACACATGCAGACGCTCATCGTCCTCAGGTCCGGATGGAGTGACCTATACTGCCCTGCGTCACCTAGGCCCGAAGGCACAGCGCTGTCTCCTGGACATTTTCAATAAGTCTTGGCATGATGGAATGGTGCCTGATGAGTGGAAGTGTAGTCGCCTGGTGCCTTTGCTGAAGCTCGGAAAGTCTCCATTCGATTTGGCATCATACCGGCCTATAGCACTACCAAGCTGCGTTGGCAAGGTCATGGAGAGGATGCTGCTTACACGCATGGAATGGTATCTGGAGCATTATAACATCTATCCTGATGCTAAGGCTGGTTTTCGACGAGGTCGGTCCTCAGTTGATAGCGTTATTGACTTAGTGACCTTTTTTCAGCATCAGAAAGCTCAGAAGCGGCTGTCGGTAGCTCTGTTCTTAGACGTGAAGGGTGCCTATGACAACGTGACCCACGAGGCGGTTCTCAATGCTCTTGAAGCAGCTGAACTTGGAGGTCGTGTCTTTAGATGGATAAGAAGCTACCTCACAAAGAGATTCATGTTCGTTTTAACTGAAGATGGGCCTACGAATAAGTATTTCACAAGTCGTGGGGTGCCACAAGGCGGTGTTTTGAGTCCAACACTTTTCAACCTGGTTCTCGTGGGGCTCACCGAAATGCTGCCACAGACGGCTTATATATCTCTCTACGCTGACGATATCTGCATTTGGGCGTCCGGCGTGACACGGCCTCAAGTGCGTGCAAGAATACAGAAAGCGGCAACAATGACATCGACATACCTTCGCCAGCAAGGTTTGACTATCGCCACAGAAAAATGCGCAGAGGTGGCGTTTACACGCAAACCGATGTCTTTCTACTCATTGTGCATCGATGGCAGATCAATCCCATATAAGAGCACTTATAGATTCTTAGGCGTCATCGTAGATCGTGACCTAAGCTGGAGCCCGCATGTCACATACCTGAAGAAAAAGCTCATTGGCACTGAGAATGTATTCGTGTTCGTCGCCGGAAAACCATGGGGCCCATCTATGCACTCCATGTTGCAACTTTACACAGCCCTCTTTCTCGGAACTCTCCGGTACAGCCTTCCTGTCCTGTCCAACACGTGCAAGACTAACATCCGTGCACTGCAAAGAGTACAAGCCCAAGCAATTCGGACATGCCTTGGCCTTCCAAGATGCTCATCGACAGTGTCAACTATTGTTATTGCACAAGAACAACCGGTCACAACGCACATCATTGTCGAGACGCTGAGAGCGCACATTCGGCATTTCTCACGGCTACCGTCACATCATTTAGTGTGTTTGACAGCTCAGAGGCCCTATTCTTCGTACTGCGGTATCGTGACAAAACATCAGGACATACTACCGCCTGGCTTCAAACTTGCGATGCATCCAGCAACTGCGCCATGGAGTCTTCGTCAACCTGACGTGCGCTTATCAGTTCCTGGAATCTTTAAGAAGGCACGCACGTCAACGCTAGCCCTGAAGCAATTGACTTTGCGTCTGTTGGACGAAAGGTACTTCGACCGCATACATGTTTACACCGATGGCTCCACTAATTCCAACAGCTCCACAGGAGCAGTGGTTGTTCCATCTGAAAATGTGTTGCTTTAGTACAAGTTTTCTCACACCACGACGTCGACAGCCGCAGAGCTCGCAGCACTTCAAGGTGCAGTAAAGTACATTCTTCGCCAGCAACCTAACCAATGGGTCATCTTTTGCGACTCCAGGTCAGCCTTACAGTCACTTCGGTTTGTTATGCAGCATGGGCTACATGAACAATCAGTATATCAGATAAGGTACGACTACTACAAAGCGCTCGCGGAAGGTCACGATATTGTATTTCAGTGGTTGCCGAGTCATTGCGGAATCGTCGGCAATGACCGCGTGGATGAAGCTGCTCGATCGGCTCATGACCAAGACCAGCGCATGCCCATACCACTCTTGAGAACGGACGCTGCAAGGCTACTACAATCACTTGTTCGCCATATATCTCTCCTGCAATGGAATAGGCAGGGTTTCTCCAACACGCACCTATATTTGATCGACCCAAACTTGCAACTTCGTTTGCCATCCGGGTTCCCACGATTCGCTGAAACTTTACTGTATCGCATGAGGTTGGGCGTGGCATTCACGAATTCGTACTGTCGTCTCCTTGGAATGGCGAGCACTTCGGCATGCAACATCTGCGCCTGCGAGGAAACGCTTGAGCACATTGTATGTCATTGCCCAGCATACCAGACCGAACGATGTATTATGGAAGCCAAGCTCTGTCAGCTGGATTCATGGCCGCTTACAGAAGAGAAGATCCTGAGACCTTGGCCGATGGCTTCCCATACGCGCAAAGCCACGAAAGCCCTCTTGTACTTTTTAAGGACCACCAAACTTCACGACCGCTTGTGAAAGAACTGTCCGAGGCCGTGCTGTGTAGTCTTGTGCTGACTATTTATGCTTCTCTTTCTTACTCCTCTTCTTTTCTGTCTCCTTCCGTTCTATTATTCCCCTTTCCCCCACCCCAAGTGTAGGTTAGCCAACCGAGCCAAGCTTGGTTAACCTCCCTGCTTTTCCTCTCTATTTATCTTTCTCTCTCTCTCTCTCTCTCTCCGCACTCTTGTGCACAAAGTGCAACAGCTTGCAAGCTTCAACGTAATCCTACTGTGTGGAGACTTTAACACTCAACATAAAGCATTGGGGTATCCATACACGATGGCAAAGAGCCACAGCCTCTACGACAAAACAGTGGGCGCAGGTTACCAACTGCTAAACGACCCAAACGCACCTACTAAAAACGGAACAACGTCACTGCGAGACACAAATCCGGACTTCTCTTTTCTAAACACGGCCTCCACACTGCATAGCGTCACGTGGCAGAACCAGGGAGACATTGGGAAGTGACCATGGTATCAATTTCAATATGCATTGCAGAGAGCACGCAAAAAGCACACCAGTAGGAAATCGTCGACTGGGACAAATACACAAAGAAATTAGAAGACGACGTTACGGAAACCATTGAAGACATAGAAGCATGAACCAACGTGCTGAACGCCACGACCAAAGAAGCCACTCAGATGATGGAAGTGGAGATGGAGGCTACGATGCTGGACAGCAGACTAGCTCTCTTTACGGAAGCCCGAAACTCGATGAGAAGGCGCTTTAAACGACAATGCCATAACAGAAAGCTGCGCAAACGTACAGCACAACTTAATACAGACATCGAGCATAATAGCGCAGTCCTCTGCAGACAACAGTGGTACGCGGTGTGTCAAGAAGCCGATGGCCAAATACACAAAGGCAAGACATAGCACCTGCTGCGCCACTTGCTCAACGATCAGACAACCAAAGAAGCTGAGCATTACTTGCTGAAAAATACCCTTCACAAATACGTCAAAGAAATGAAAGAGGCTAAGGTACAACGACACCTGTACGCCAAATATCTTCCTACAACGCCTATTAACCCACTCTCACGCTACGACGGAGCTCCCAACGAGAGTCTGGATGCCGACATCGAAGATTGGGAAGTGTGAATGGTTCTGCACACAATTAACTGTAAATCGGCGTCTGGACCGGACAGCGTTACCGAAAGGCATCAAGGAACTTGATCGACACGGCAATCGAAACCTTCACCAAGTTTTTCAATCAGTGCTGGTGGACGGGCAAGCTACCGCAACAATGGAAGACCGCTAAAATGGTCCTAATCCTCAAACCGGGAACCACCCAGAATAGAAAACCTGAGACCCATCTCTCTGACGTCGTGCGTGGGCAAAGTGCTGAATCACGTCCTAATCAAAAGACGGCAAAGCTATTTGGAGGACTCCAACAAATATCCAAATACAATGCTGAGGTTCCGGGCCAAACTGTGCACCCAGGACGCCATGCTGTTACTCAAGAACTAGATCGTGGACAGACAGTTTCCCACGTTGGACAACAGAACGGTGCTCAGGCTCGATGTCCAGGGAGCATTCGACAACGTACACCACTCGGCCATCCTTCGGCAGGTGTCCCACTTTCACATGAGGGAGAGAGGCTCACTTACATAAAAGATTTCCTGACCAACTGCACCACGCGGCTTCTGGCAGGGGAAATACAACTACCGCTCAAGCAGTCGGGGTGCACGGGGACCCCGCAGGGCTCGGTGATTTCTCCTCTGTTGTTCAACCTCGTCATGATAGGCGTAGCAAGAAGATTGGAACGTGTTATAAACATCAAGTACATGATCTACGCGGACGTCATCACGCTGCGGTCAACGGGTGGAAGTGACAGCCAGATCGAGGCAGCCCTCTAAGAAGCCATAGTCGCCATGGAAAAACACCTACGACCCACCGGCATGGAATGTTCACCAATCATGTCAGAACTGCTAGTGATTTCACCGCAACGTGCGCGATGCCCGACAACACCAAACATCAACGTGGTAGCCCAACATGGAACGCCAATACCACACGTGTCGATGCTCAGAGGTTTGGGTCTGCACCTCTAGGATCTGAACCGAAACCACGTGACAGTACAGAAGCTCCATGCAGGGCTCTCGCTGCCCATCTGCTTACTGAAGAAGGTGGCCAAGCTATACCAGGACATGAGAGAAGACAGTCTACTACGACTCATTCAGTCGTTTGCAGTCAGCCATATGCCTGACGAAGCGCCGTTTCACAATTGGAAAGTGGCGGAGAAGATCAAGGTTCACGCGATTATCAGAAAGGCATACAAGACGGCCTTGGGCCTATGCCCCCACACCAACACGGAACGAATGGCGCGTTGGTAGTTCACAACACACTGGAAGAAATCACAGAATGCCAGAGAATGGCGCAGTATCACCGCCTGTCCCAGACCAGGACCGGAAGAACGGTACTTCAACGCATCGGAATAAACGCACCGGGGACGACCCCGGAGGTACCAAAGCAGCTACCTAGGGACGTTCTCCAAAGACTACTGGTTTATGTGCTTCTTAACGAAGTACACCAAGAAAGAAAGTACACCAAGAAAGAAAATGGCGAGAGCCATGATCCTCAGAAAGAGACATGCCAATGATCCGCGCGCGTACTACGTGGACGTGGCGAAGTATCCCCACTGGCCAAGCACGTACGCAGCAGCTATGATCGCAACAGATACTGGAGTGCTCACAACGTCGTGAAGCATACGATGTAAGTCACCCACGCAAGCCGAGAAGTTTGCAATTGCACTGGCACTGGAGATCTCGGATTGCCGCATGGTTCACAGCGACTCGAAGCCGGCAATAGCCAACTTTGCTACTAATGTGAATGGAACCACCACAAAAGTATGTTAAACTTCAACAGTACTGGAAACCAGCTTTACCGTCAAGTTGTTCCCTGCGCATGCGGGGGAGCTGGGCATAGGCCCGAACCGCAACGCGGAGGCAGATGCGGAGGCACACGCGCTAACTAGCCACGGGTCTTGGTCAACGCATTCCCCAGAAACGAAACGACCTGATGCGGAAGACGAAGAGTATGTCGTCACAACCTATGGCGACGTTTTGAAGTGGTACAGAACGAGCAAACACCAGTACCCACCACCTCATCGAGAGCTACAACGCATCGAAGCTGCCCCACTACGGCAGTTGCAAGTACAAGCCATAAGAACCCCCGTCTGGGCAAAGCACCTCTTCCCGGAGGTATACTCCACAGATATATGCCAACTGTGAAAAAAGGCGCGCCCACACAGAGACATCTCCTCTGGGACTGTGTACCACCGCCGGGTAACCAAGGAGAAATGTCAACATGATCAGCAAAATTACGAGCCATGAGCTAGGCACTCCAACAGGCTTGGTCCAGCACGTGCTTGGCATCCTGGAACGCCTGCGGCTAAAAGCGGCACCCGCACGGGTTCGAAGCAAGTAGGTTGCTGCTCTGGGGCTTCCCAGCACGCTAGAGTCTTCCTTTAATTCTCCTACATCTTCCTCATTTATGCCGGACCAACAATAAAGTTGTTTCACTCACTCAGCGCATGCAGAGTGAACCATGGTACAGAAGACGATGAAGAGGACTGGCTTGCCCGCTGTGCTTGCTGTTCTCCGTCTTAATCGGTGTCATTACACTCGCAATAGTCGCGTCTCGTCTCATTATTATGCCTTTAAACCAGTATATATTGCAATAAAAAGGGAAACTGTATATTGAAAAGATGAAAATGTGTGCAACAAAAAGAAGCTGGGTTATATTACTCTTTTAAGTGACTGGGGGGAGGCGCCAGAAGACGTCAATTTTAAACTCAAGAGCTCACAGACAAGCACTCCATTGTGCAGTGAAGTCCTAAAATGAAGAGTTGAACGAAATACTGAAGTTTCACATGCAAGTACTGATTACCTTAGAAAAGGCATGCAACATGGCATACACAATAAAGGCATGCGCATCTTCACAATCTAAGGCATAGAGTGCTATTGCGTCAATGTGTTTGGAGTCTGCACTGGTGAGGTCATGCTCACATGAGAAGCCAGCCAGCTTGTGCGCTCAGATTTCACCAATGCAGGCAACTGGATTCCCGCTGTCGGTGCTGGCAATGGTGGCTGAAACCTTCCAGAAGAATCTGAAAGTTCGCTCGTGGAACGCGTGGCTGAAAATTGCACCCAGTGCGCATGAGAAGCCGATAGTGTTACCCTATTTACACAGGGTAACACAAAAACTGAAGAAGGATTCCAACCACCACGGAGTGGGCATGGTGTTTTCTGCACCCAAGAAACTTCCGAAGTTGCACTCGCGAATTAGGGGCAGCGAAGGGCGCGATAACCTGTGTAGCAAGAGGCATGTCAACCCGATGATGCCATACGATGTGGGAGTGATATACGAGATGCCGCTTTCCTGCGGCAACTCCAGCGGACCACACAGGATTCTGCGCACATGACCATTTACGGGAACACCAGCTGTCAATCAAAAACATTAAAATGGGTAATTTGTCTGCAGCTTTATGGTAATTTGACCGTGCAGCTTGTGCATGTGAAGCACGATTTCAGCTTACTAAGATACTGGGGCATACCAGAAACACGTCTGCTCGTGAGGTTTTGGAAGCGTTCTTTATTAACATGAAAAGTGGTAGGTGTGTAAGTGGGACCTCGATATCGCTCTATACACAGTGCAGTAGTGTCCTTTTTGCGTTAGCACGTGATAATTCTTGGCCCGTTTGTACAGCTATAAGTGGTTTCCCTATTTAAACGACGCTCTACATTCAAGAAAAGCGGTTGGTTTATAAAAGCGAAGCATTTCTTAGCGAACTTCAGCGACTTTGAGCATATCTATCTATCTATCTATCTATCTATCTATCTATCTATCTATCTATCTATCTATCTATCTATCTATCTATCTATCTATCTATCTATCTATCTATCTATCTATCTATCTACTTAGCTCTCCTGGCTGTTTCAATAATGGTATCAATACCAAACTTGGTGTGGCATAACATGACTGTATGAAGAACATATTTTATTAGCCATAACAATAAAATCAGGATACCTATGTCATGAATGTCATGATTTGCATTTTATGATCCTGCAGTTCTTTGGGTGGTTTTGTTCACAGGGCATGTTGCAAAACTGGAATGGTATGACATGATTCCTTGGCGACACAAGCGACAGACGCTAACATAAAAGTCATGACACGCGTGTCATGTAAATACAAGGCTACATGCCACGCTCATGATGCACTCACGGCCGTTTCACTTGCGTCACGTATTCCAAGTTTGGTATTACGGTATGTCAATAGATGACAAAGGTATGTGACTGGTGCACACATGATAATCATGAGATGCGTGTCATCTAACAACATGAGTACATGTCCCGCTCATGAGGCGCTGGCAGCCGTTTCACTAGCTTCACTTCTACCAAGTATGGTAATATGGGCACGAATGGATGACAAAGGTATGATACCAGTGCAAACATGATAATCACGACATGCGTGTCATGTAACAACATGACTACATGCCGCACCGATTATGCACTCACGGCCTTTCGCTAGCTTAGCATGTGCTCGATTTTGCATTACTTGACGCCAATAGATGACGAAGGTATGTGACTTGTAAACATGATAATCATGAGATGCGTGTCATGTGAGAACATGACTACATGCCATAGTCAAGGCGCTAATGCATTTCAGCGTGACGCGGTGCGCGTGCTCGCCGGCGTTCATTTCACCGCGTCACGCCGGCACTGCCACACCAGGCGCCGGTCTGCCACACCAGGCGCCATATACTCGCATGCGCGCTCCGCCCTGCGTTGTCCGGCGTCTCTTTGTCACAAAAAGAGGGAGACGCAGTGTTGCCTAGGTAACGCACAGGCGCCAAATGCAGCATGTTGCATTTCGCGCTGGTTGCCGTCGGGCCACGCTGACGTAAGCTGGTCGCGCCTGGCGTCAGACTATAGATTGCTCGCGTTTTGCAACGTAGCGTCGCTTTGCTCAGCATGCCCGTGCGTTTTCGCTACATTGGAGTATATTGGGCACTTCATGATGCTCTCACGGCCGTTTTGCTAGCTCCACATATACCCCGTTTGATGTTACGTGACGCCAGTGGATGACGAATTATATGACTGGTGCAAACATGATAGTTCTGACACGCGTGTCATGTAGGAACACGACACCACACCACACTCACAGCGTGCTCACGGCCGTTTCGCTAGCTCCACATATAATCAATTTGGTATCACGTGACGTGAATGGATGACGAAGGTAAACGACACATCCAAACATGATAATCGTGACACGCAAGTCATGTACGGAATCATTTACTTCCACCTCGTAACGTTGCGCTGATTTTAAAGAGACATGTCAACATTTCTCATTCGTGCTTCGCATATTATCGATTCCCACTGTACGCGGGATCCGACTGTTTTTTGCAGTCAATCTGTTAAAGTGTTTCCTCTTGATGGTGTCTTTTCTTTATTAGCGAAAATTTTTTTCTACATAGAATGAATCAGATAGACCCTGAAGACGTCCTGTTGTCTTTTATACTATCTAAATTTTCGTGTAAAAATTCAACTTCAATGCCGGTCAAATATATCGATGGCACATAAACACACACACACATATCTGCTAAGATTTCTCACCATAAAAACTTTAACAATCTCTCTTTCCCTCGTGTCTTTGCGTGTCTTTCCTCATGTGCTTTGCCCAGGCTAACGTTTTCTTTCCTCCACTTTGTGCATATGTGTTGCTTTTCCATCAAATAAACAGTCAGTTCACGCTCGTGTTGTGTTATACCTAGGTTTTTCGTGCGTGTTTCATCGTGTTCGAACAGAGCGTGACAAGTGTCAAGCATTCGAGACTCATTTGAAGTACGAGCGATCTTGGAAGCACTACATCACCGTAGCATGCCTGAAACATTTGTAAATACCATAGCCAACATTTAGAAATACTCCAAAGCTGGCCTGCTTCCCTGCAAATAAATAAAGCAGAGGTTGTGGAACGTATCCACAAATATCGCATCTGAAAGTGCTGATTGAAATCCCCTCCAAAAAGTGCGCGGAGTTGCACTTCATCGTCAAAAGCCCGTTCGGTGTGCAGCCTTCGGAGTGATCCAGCACAGAACGAACGATGGATGTTGTAGCAGTTTTTCACTGGCGGGGCCTGCAGCGAAAAAGTTTTATTACTTACACAGGCCAAAATTTGTTCAAGAGTCATAACAAGTATGAGAAGTTTGAGTGCTCATGTGAGTATGCGTTCTAATTGGTAACAGACGAAAAGCATGCTTAATGAATGGAAGATGTGCATAAAGTTGTGCAATGCTCGCGTAAAGAACACCAATATTCGTCTTTTAATCGGTCTTGGCAAGTGAAATAGCACCCAGCAAGGGTGATGCAAACACATTCTTTACATCGAAGCCTCCCTTTTAGTATATATAACAAAAGGAACACTGTAAGTACTGAAGAGAAGATATTCCAGAATAAACAGCTCGCGGTCGCCTGTAACGTCACTTCCTTGTAATATAATCAGCGACTGCAGATTGCTTCGAGAGACTGTTTCCTTTTTGTCCAATTGAGGCGCAGCCTTTTGCTTTACAGTAGCATCAAACAAAGACCTGCGTTAAAAAAATTACCCGTATGAAAACGAAGAACGCGTTGCCCAATATATTCTCAGTGCATCTCGTAGATGTTGTGATAGAACAGAATAAAAACGGGGTAGTTCACACAGTGGACCCAAATATGACATAATGACACGTTTTCATGCTGTTCTGCCATAATGTTCGCGAACTAAGTAACCTCCATAAAAAGCCTCGTAGTTGTCTCATCTTTTGACCCCTGTGCAGGTAACTAAAATGTGTCATCTTATTCACTACTATATGCTGGACTAGCCGCGAACATCAGTCATGAACTCATACATTTTTTAACTTAGGAAGAAGTGGTACTTCATGGTATTGCGATAGTGCTAGGACATTGTGTTCGCTGCTCTCAAACACACAATGTCCACAATGTCCTCTGGGGCACGCAATACCTGTGAGGCACGGGTCAGTTGTGCCACCTCCTGGCTACGCCACTGCTGACATTCGCTATGCTGTCATCAATTCACTATGTGACCACATTTACAGGCACACGGTAGCAAAGAATGTCCAATCATTTGATGATTATGTTTTCAGCCCCGCGCCTCACCACTGAATCAATGAAGCAGCAACAACAGCAACAACTTCAGCATCTTGACCTGCGCATGGCGCTCACTTCACGGTAAGCATGTAGAAAACGTCAACAAAGGTCAACTACACCAATATTGCATGGTATTTCAGTATACTCTATAAATATCAATTACAGTATAGTATTTTCCTCCTTACGTTCTTCGCTTTTAAAGCAGCCACCATCAAGTTGAAAGATAGTTCCAGCACTCAGCTTCTCAGCGTGAAGAAGGCAGGCAACAAAAACTCTGCGAAAACAAGCTCATAAAACGTGTTTAAAAAGACCATGTGAGGGCTTGTCATGTGTGTAAGTCTCGTCAGCGAATTCCTTATTAGGTAAAACCTTCATCACTTCTTGAATAGACTAAAATACGTTTCTAGCAAATACCAGAATGGCGTAATTTTTTATGTACCTCAGAACTTAGAATCATTTTTCCTCTGATTAAAAAAATGGAGCCCCTTTGTGAATTCCGGATGCCAAACTAACCATGCGAGTAAGTAGGTACCATGCAGGCTAGCATGCGTGTATATGATTGCTTTATTGTGTGGTAAAGAATATTACGGACCGAGCGGGTGGTACATCAACACAAAGCTGCAAGAACACCGACGCTAGCTCTCCTCCTCTAATACCACCACCCATTCTCTGGCTAATCATTGGCATTTCTGTGGATCTAATTCCCTCTTTTATTGAGTGGTCCTTTTCTGGCATCATAACAAAATAGGAAGAAATCCTAGTGAAGCTTTTCTCGTCACTACAATACAATACGATTGTGCCAGCCAGCCATCTATTACTGTATCAGCAAAACAATTTGAATACCGCATATATGCGAGTGCATTCGCCCCTATTCATAAGGTAGTCTATGACTGTGTAGGCATCTTAACAAGACCACGTGCTTCCGGCTGATATTCTCTTGACGTGGTTCACTTCGCACCTTCCCTGATAATTTAATTTGTTTGTCGAAGTTGCTTGCATATGAAGAGTACATTAAAATTCGTAGCATTTCTAAACCATATCTATCTATCTATCTATCTATCTATCTATCTATCTATCTATCTATCTATCTATCTATCTATCTATCTATCTATCTATCTATCTATCTATCTATCTATCTATCTATCTATCTATCTATCTATCTATCTATCTATCTATCTATCTATCTATCTATCTTACATGTGTATATGACGAACATAAATGACAGGTGATGAAGGGAATCTCCCGTCGCTTTGTCTTCGTGCTTTTGGTGCTTTCGAGTCCATTTCAAGCAGTGTTGCGAACCGAGCTTCTCAATGACTGCCACAATGCGTGCGAGCAGCGATATCTTATTGCGGCTTCGATTCGCTCCTAGTGTTTCGGGTCATACTGGATACAATAAGATGACCTGTCCTTCTCATAGCGCAGTGGTCGGGGTGCTCTGCCCACTTCAATACAATGAATCACGCGGCCAACTTTGCGATAACTTTGATCGTACTATTATACCTGTCTTCTTCAAAATAGCAGCTCAACGGAGAAGTTTCGCAGAGCTATAGTTGCAAGCAACGGGCGGTTAGCTAAGGTGAATTTAAATTCGTGCGTGTCAATAAAAATCATGATAGATAACAGGTGACACCCGCGGAAGACCATTTATATTTTCTTTCTTTTGTACTGCTAGGGAACTGCCAATACACAAGACTTTCGTCATTGAAAAAAGAAACCGAAATCTTGAGGGACAAGAAGCGAAATTATGACGCGTAGAGTGCTCGCGGAAGCATTGCGTAAAGGGCCAACGGCTAGCACAAACAACACGACGTCGACGGAGCCGGCGGTCATTCGGGGAGCCAGAAACAAGGTTGGCATTGCGAGCACGCGAAAGGTATCGCCTGTAAAGAAACCCAGTTTTTTTTCTTATTTTTTGCCGGTTGCCATTTCGCGATGGAATTCACGGCCTCTCCGCGGCTTTTCTTACGCGGAGCGCTTAGGACAGGTTACGAATGTTAAGATAACGATTTGGGGAAGGTTGAGAACTAGCTTCCGGACTTCGTTTGTACTGCGTGAGCAACCAACGCCCATTCCCACTTTCCAGCGGAAGTGATGGATACTTATTCTCTCTGAACTTAGGTGTAGGCAGGGTATATATACCCACCTGGCAGTCGTTCCAAGGAAAGAAATCATTGCTGGCAACTTGTCTGCAAAACAAGCACCTTCTCTCGCGCTGCTTTTCCCAGTCAAAAAGGATACCACAATTCCACAGAAGACCATGAAGTGTCTGGTGAGATGAAATGTGCATAGTTTATTTACGCATGTTATCCAAGAACTGAATCCATCTGAAGCGCTAGAATTGCGACGGTCGCATAATATTTTGTTTTAGTTTCGATGCTTCAGGTGTGAAGCGACCAAGTTATGAATCAAAATTTGATAGGTTCTTCATTCTAGCCGGAAGTTCAAGCTTTTTTACCGTGATATAATCGAATTTGAAATGTGTGTGTGTGGGTGGGGTAGGTGGACAACCATTGATGATATCACTCCATAGTCTAAACATAGTGCACGCAATGCAAATCATAGGTCGATAGCTGTCCAAGTAAATCGAAAACCTGCACATTGGGTAGGCAAAAAGTGTTTTCACATTGATGTGAAAACTTTCTTTTTGACCTTCTACACTTACAACTTCTAAAGAACAAATCACGAATCATGGTATTTGGGGGGTTCTGATGCAGCCGAGAATTCACTATCGGATAGGCGCACTTGGCTGCTCTTTATTCATTTTATTAAGGTTTAGGTTCAGAACATGCTTTTTGCAGCCCCACGGTAACCTAGATGCAGCCATTATGGCTCTTGAATGGTTGAAGTGCTACAATTTAGACAAGTGGCATCTAACAGACAACTACGCCAACTGAATTGTGTGAGACATTATTTTGTCGTAGATACCTGTAGCGTTGTAAGTGTGAAAAAACATTATTGAAAAAATTATTATTGCAGGCGGTTCTAAAGGTATAACTTCAATTACATTTATTGCTGCACTTTTCGCTACACTGCCGCCAAGATCCTTGCGAATGTGTATGTGCGTACGCTAATTTCTCCTAAGCATTTTTCCGCGGCAATTTCAATAAAAACAATGAAATCAGAAGAGTTTCGCGGCATTCTCGTTCCAATGACGTAGCGCTAATGATGTTTCGCGCAGTCAATTTTTGATAAAATATGCTAGCGAGACTAGAAGCAGCTCGGCTGCCAATAGTGTTTGCACTTCATAAATCTGGTATTTAGAAATCGTTGAGCACGTTCCCTCGTATACAGGAGGAATGCACTGGCACTAACACTCCTTACTAATAATTAATACATGAAAGTTTTATGAATTTATGCGTGTCCATACATTTTGACGCCTTACCTTCTTATTTGATAAAAGAGTTATTCACAAATGTTCGCAATTGTGCAAATTTCATAAATTATGTGTGCCTGTGAGAATTCTGTAGAGTTATGTGCGCTTATATGTCTATAAGTTTGTATATATATTCTCTCTGCTGAGATCTGGTTCGCAGTATTTACAAATAAACAAATGACATCGTTTGCGGTCACATTTGATCAATTTCCGTTAGTACTCATTGAGGCGGTCATTATGAATGGCTCTTGTGGGGGCAGTCGTGTATGGAACTGCGTTTACCTCTTTGGCTCATTATGTAAAAAACCGAAAACGAAGAAAGCGCAGCGTTGCGGAGGTCTATAGAAACCATACTCTGTTCGTTTGTTTTCAGATGTCGCTGCTTGCCCTCTCGGCCGTGATTGCTGTTGTCACGGCTGGCTATGGCTACGGACATGGCTATGGTGGCTATGGCGGATACGGACGCTATGGTGGATACGGAGGCTACGGTGGATACGGAGGCTACGGCGGTTATGGCCATGGTGGATATGGAGGCTACGGTGGATATGGAGGCTATGGTGGATATGGCGGCTATGGTGGTTATGGCGGTTACGGCGGATACGGCGGATACGGAGGATATGGTGGTTATGGCGGCTACGGTGGCTACGGAGGATACGGTCATGGTGGATACGGCGGCTACGGGCATGGATACAAGCTCATCAGCTACGGACACGGCTACCATGGATAGGTTTATTGTAAAGCAATGTTTATTGAACTGTAAATAAAGATAACTGGGATATCAACATAATTTTATGGTCGTGTGTAATTTATGGGCGACCGTATGTAAAAGAGACACAGCCACACTCACACTCAATTGATACGAATAGACGTCCGTAGTGAAGTAATAGAAACGAACTCAATAGCCTGCCAAGGGCTCAGAGGAGCACAACATACCTGGAGCACAACATACCTGTTGTGCTCCAGGTATGTTGCCAGAGGTAACAATACATGCTCAAAATCCGATTTACAAGCCGCAAGCGTAGCGTTTCTTCACATAAATAAAACTTGGATCTTGTGCTGTGGCTGCAAATGAGAACTAGTAATTCCTGGCAGTGTATCAGTACAAACGTTGCAGAAATTCGCATTTATGGCAGGTGGTACGCAAGCGTTTCCTATAGATACAACACGCTTTATTCTCATTCTGGCTTTTCAGATCATCTAGCCGAAGCTGGAATCGCTTCTATAGGCCTTTGGATAATTTTCATAGATCAGTGTCGTTTTCATGCTAAAAACGCTTTCAAGCTGGTGAGGAGCAGAATCGGGTTTTCCCAGTATCGTGTCGGCAACGCCTATTGAATTCGGTCTTCCAAAAAGAGTAACAGCATACATGTTTAAGCTATACGCGCTATCGCGATTGGTAAGTAACAGAAGCCATCGTGCAGCACACCTCTGTTCACACCACCTGTTTATGTTCTATGGCGTTATATGTGATAGCGAGCTTCGTATAAAAGTATGTATACATATTCTTGAGCATCCAGGCATGTACATGCCACCTGATTGTGCGTCTAACACATACGAAACTTTAAAAGAGACACAGGTGCAGGGGAAGGCAGGAAGGGTAAGCAGGTACAGGCAAGGTGCAAAGACAGACAGAAGAGGAGAATATTACACAGAATCACGAGCACGCATGGCTTAGGAAAGCACAACTAGTCTGCAGGTGATCACTCAGATTTGTTTATTACAGCTACTTAAGTAGCGCTTTAGTTGCCTTATTTCCTAGTGAAGCACATGTCTGAGGTCCTAGAATCTTGTCTGTAGAAAATGATGCGGAGTCGAAATTCTTCAAAAGAAGCATCCGGTGGGTACATTCCTGGGTGTCCTAGTGAGCACCATTGTACAAGATGTTTTTAATTGTCTCAAGCGATAAAGCAGTGCCTATTAGCTTATCTACGCCATTGACCAGTGAATCCGTGAGCGCATATCAAGTCACAGTATTAACCAGCGCCTTACATTCAATAATTTTCAGCGTAACTTCCGAATAATTCATCAAAAAATATTTTGACTGCATAAGAAGTCAGGTGCCTGAGGAAGGTTAGTGTAGTGAAAGGGGTATCTTGTACACCAGCCTTCGAAGTTACGAACCCTACATTTGAGAAAACGGTTTGGTCTTTGTGACGTCGACGATCCACGACATTGCCCCGCCGAAGTTGTCTAGTGACTAAGGTACTCCGCTGCTACCCCGCAGGTCGTGGAATCGAATCCCGGCTGTGGCGGCTGCATTTTCAGCGGAGGCTAAAATGCGGTAGGCTCGTGCGCTAAGATGTGAGTGCATGTTAAAGAACCCCAGGTTGTCGAAATTTCCGCAGCCATCGACTACAGCGTTTCTCATAATCATAGAGTGGTTTGGGGACGTAAGGTCCTGGCTATAAATCAATCAACGAACCAAAATAACTTGTACTTCAAGCACCCCAAAATAACAATAAAATAAAAAATGCAGGGCAGACGTCGTAATTGATCGTGTATAATGTCGCATGTTAATCACCTGTTAAGTGTATTTTCATCGTTTCAAACGAGAGATTTTCACTTCCATCGCCTGTACATGAAGGTTCCACTCAAACGCTATGTAAGCGAGATGCTCGACAAATCAAAACTCCACACCACACATCCACATGGCAGAATCCAACTAGCGAACCAATCTTACCCGTGTTGTCTCTAGAGGGAAGTTCATGGGCATAGACTGCGCTTGCATCCCGTCATAATTTTTTTCTGTTAATTGGTTCCTTTGGGTCTTTGAGGTCTCTCTATTCTAAGTTATGCACGATGAGAAGCGCCGCAGCTGTCTTTCCGTATGTAGGTCTGCGAAAAATTGCAGGACGCCCGAGCTTCGCCTTCGGGAGTCCGTCGCAATAACTAAATCGGGTCTGGTGCGCGTGGCCTCCTGAACTACGAACCTACTTTGGTTGTCAGTGCATGTCTGAATCTTGCCATAAAAAAATGAATGACTGCGTGCGTTACATTGGCTGTTTCAAAGTTTTATCGAATGCCTACTGCAGGGCCAGTTGTTAATGGCCTTCTGCGTCATAATTACTTTTTTCTGCGAGTCAGCGAATGGTCCTCTACGCGGCAACACGCGGGCCAACGCAGCTGTTCTCTTTGTTTCTGCTGCTGATCACGATTGAATGTGCCACAGCGCTTTTTAATGAATGGGCCTTTAAAACATCCACTTGTTGCCCAATTGACATGTTTTGAGCTCTGGTGCGCTTCTACTCTTCTGGCACGCTATATATGATGCTTTAAGAAGACTCCGTCTACTACATAGCATTCACATAGGGATTTTTTCCAAAGCAGTTTTAGCAAATCTCGGGTCTCTGGTAGGACACCTTCTTGCCATGCGGATGGTTACATTGGCTGTTTCAAAGTTTTATCGAATGCCTACTGCAGGGCCAGTTGTTAATGGCCTTCTGCGTCATAATTACTTTTTTCTGCGAGTCAGCGAATGGTCCACTACGCGGCAACACGCGGGCCAACTGCAGCTGTTCTCTTTGTTTCTGCTGCTGATCACGATTGAATGTGTCACAGCGCTTTTTAATGAATGGGCCTTTAAAACATCCACTTGTTGCCCAATTGACATGTTTTGAGCTCTGGTGCGCTTCTACTCTTCTGCCACGCTATATATGATGCTTTAAGAAGACTCCCTCTACTACATAGCATTCACATAGGGATTTTTTCCAAAGCAGTTTTAGCAAATCTCGGGTCTCTGGTAGGACACCTTCTTGCCATGCGGATGGATTAAGTTGGCTCCTGATTTGGTCCTGAAATTTTCATTATCTAATTTTATTTCTTTTATTTATTTTACATTCTTATTTACTTATACTGCGGACCCTTAGGTCCAAGCAGGTGGGCGGTGTGAAAAAGACGTAGTTGATAAAATAAGTGACATGAGTGAGTGAGTGAAACAACTTTATTCGGTCCACAATAGACGCGAGTAAACTCAGCGTCACCTGGCTAGGCCCACTCGGGGACCATCAGGTTAAACCTGACGGCCCTCGCGCGGGCCCTCTGGATGGCCAGGATATGAGAGGTCTGGTCCTGGGCCTTAATGAGTCGCTTCATTTCCTCTTGGGTAAAAGGAGGACCGGCAGAGGCGCAGCCCCACAGTACATGCTCGAAGTCCGCATAACCACCACACAGGGGGCAGTCCGGGCTTGGAAACCGTTCAGGGTACATTGTGTGCAGTGCCGCAGGGCTCGGGTAAGTGTTTGTTTGTAGCAGTCGGAGAGTAACAGCTTGGGCCCTGCATAGCGAGGAGTGTGGTAGAGGCAGCAGTCTTCTTGACAGATAGTGGTGCTTGCATATCTCGTTGTACGAGCAGAGGGGCTCAGGTCGCCCAGGAGATGACGCGTTACCCGGCACACGGTCAGTCAAACCTCGTGCAACCGAGTGCGCCTCCTCGTTGGGATTGAGCGAGGCACCCTCAATGGTTCCAAGGTGCGCAGGAAACCAGACCAATGAGTGATTCTTGAGGTCTTTGAATTTTTGAATAATCTGTAGGACCTGGGGAGCCACCATGCCCATCTGGAAGGCCTTGATAGCGGCCTTGGAGTCTGAATAAGTTGTGTCATATACACCGTCCGTCAATGCAAGAGCAATGGCAACCTGCTCTGCAACGCTGGAACTAGAAGTGCGGATGGTAGCGCAGCTGATGACTCTGCAATCACAGTCGACGACAACTGAGGAGAAGGCTTCTTCTTGAATGTACGAAGCAGCATCGACGAAGCAGGCTCGATCCTTGTCCAAGCGGGCACTGGCGAGCAGAGATTTACCCCTGGCTCGTCTTCGTGCTTCGTTGTAGGTTGGATGCATATTGCGCGGCATCCGCGCAATCTGGATCTTGGATCTTACGTCGTTGGGTAGCTTCACTGCGTCAGGACCGACAACCGTGGGGTTTCATCCCAGCATGCCGAGTATGGCTCTACCCGCTGGGGTGCCAGACAGTCTTACAAACTGTGCAAACTCTTGGGCTTCGACAATTTCTTCGAACGTGTTGTGGATTCCCAACTTCAGGAGGTCTTCCGTGTGCGTTCGAACGGGAATGCCAAGGGCCAGCTTGAGGACTCTTCTGATTAGGGCATTGATTTTGTTGCGCTCCGACACGAGCCAGTTGTGCATAGCCGCCGAATAAGCGAGGTGGCATAGCACGAATGCTTGGATAATCCGGATCAGATTGTCCTCCCTGATTCCGCGGTGCCTGTTAGCGATTCTTCGAATCAGTCCGAGGGCGCTTTCGGTCTTGGAACAAATGCGTTTGACGGCGGCTCCATTGGCTCCGTTAGACTCGGTAAACATTCCAAGGACCCTGATAGTGTCCACCCGCGGAACTGGGGAGCCGTTACCGGTGAATAACGTAATGTGGCTCTCCATTGCTGGCTTCCAGGACCGGTTAGAACCGCCTCTGGGCCTCTTCTTATACAGTAAGAGCTCGGACTTAGCGGGCGAGCACCTTAGCCCGGCGGGGATGAGATAGCGCTCCGTCACATCGATGGCCTCTTGCAAAGCACTCTCGACCTGACCCTCACATCCGCTGAGGCACCAGATGGTGATGTCGTCTGCGTAGATCGTGTGGTTAATGTTCGGGATTTTGTTCAAGGCCCTCGACAGGTTGATCATGCAGATATTGAACAGCGTCGGGGAGATCACCGCCCCCTGAGGTGTCCCTTTTGGCCCAAGGGTAATTTCGTGGGTCAAAAAATCGTCAATCTTCAGTCTTGTGGACCGCGACGAAAGGAAGGAGCGCACAAAATTGTATGCCCGCTTGCCGACGTGAAACTCAGACAAGCTCTTGAGAATAAAAGCGTGCGATATGTTGTCAAAAGCCTTTTCAAAATCCAATCCAAGAATCGCCTTGGTGTCGGCGGAGCCGGAGTAAATGACCTGGTGCTTGATCAGCTTCATGGCGTCCTGAGTCGAGAGCCCCGACCGAAAGCCAATCATGTTGTGGGTATAGCATTCGTTAGTCTCGAGGTGGTCAGTGAGGCGGTTGAGCATGGCGTGCTCGGCCACCTTCCCGACGCACGACGTCAACGAGATTGGCCTAAGATTCTCGATGCTCGGTGCCTTACCCGGCTTGGGTATCAGTACTGTGCAGGCCGCTTTCCAGCTCTTGGGAATGAGACCGCTGCGCCAGATTTCGTTGATCTTGTCTGTAAGAAACTCGATCGAGTCGTCGTCGAGGTGCTTGAGCATTTTGTTGGCTACCCCATCTCGCCCAGGGGCGGATCTGCTATTGAGGGATGCGAGAACCCGCTTGACCTCAGCCACGGTGAAGTCCTCGTCCATCGATGGCGCGTCGCGCCCCTCGTAGTCGGGAAACTGGGGAGGTACCGGATCGTCCGTGGCCGCCAGGCACTTGTCTATGAGCTTCTCCGTGATCGCCTCATCTGGAGTTGAGTCGGTGGCCAAATGGACAGCTTTCGCCAAAGCTCTCTTCTGATTGGACTTGGTGTTGCCGTCGTGCAGTAGGTGTTTGAGGAGTCTCCAGCTTTTACCGGTCTTGAGTTGGCCCTCCATAGAATCACAGAGCTCATCCCATTGCTGCTTGCATAAGACCTTGCAATGATCTCCTACCGTTTTGTTGATTTCGGACATTTTCTTGCGCAGTCTTCTGTTATGGCGCTGAGTCTTCCATCTCGCGAGCAGTGCCTGCTTGGCTTCCAACAGATGCGCGAGCCTACTGTCCATCCTGTCCACCTCCAGATCGGTTGTCACCTCTTTGGTGGCGCTGGCCACATCTTCTTTTAACCCGTCGCACCAAGAGTCTAGGTCCGCATCCGGGGAAAGGGCGCGCTCGGAGCGGTTGGCTCGGAACAAGTCCCAGTCGATGAACTTAAAGGTCCTCGTCTTGTTGCGGGCAACCTCTATGAGCACTTCGATGATACAATGATCGCTACCGAGGTCGATAGCTGTGTTGGCCCATTTGACGTTTTCCAGACTCTTGACAAAGGTGAGATCTGGGGTTGTATCTCGGCACACCGAGTTCCCTCTCCTGGTCGGGAAGTCCTTACTGGTTACCAGTGTCAGATCTTCCTCCGTTGCCGTGAGCCATATGTCTCTACCCTTCTTCGTATTGGTGAGGTAACCCCACGCCTGATGCTGGGCATTGAAGTCCCCCATGACGACAAGAGGTTGACAGCCGGCAAAATGCACGGCCTTCTTCAGAAGACCACCAGCCCTGGCTCTGTGTACGCTGGGCCTGCAGTAGACATTTAATATGAAAATACTGTTCCTTCGTAAGCACCGCTTAGGGGGGTCGACTAGGAGTTCCGTCATGACGTACTCGACCCCATTGTCCGCTGGACCGAGGTCTCGCTGAATGCACGTGAACCTTTTACTGACCAGAGTGGCCACCCCCTTCCCCCTTCAGTGGAAGCCACAGTGACGAAACCAGGGAGCCTGATGTGTGATGACGTGATCGTTTCTTGCAAGGTGATAACTTGGGGTTTATCCTTTATGCCTTTTAGGTATTGTCGCAGGGTCGCCCGTGTGCTGACGAACCCTGCGCAATTCCACTGCCACATTGTTATGACGTTAGTTTCGTTATCCATGTTTGGGCTTGGGGATGGGTTTCGAGAGGGCCGCCTGCAGGATGGCACACTCTGTCGGCGGGGCAATGACACTGTTCAAGTTTGGGACTGGTGTTGTCGATGTGCTTGGCAAAAATCCGTGGTGGGTCCCCTCCATTCTAAGTATTCTCTCGCTGAGGGCGACCAGACCCAGCTGGGGGTGCGCGATCATTTCTTGTACTTGAGAGAGGCCTGACTGTATGTTGGAGATGGCCTTCTTGAGCTCCGAAAGGAGCTCCAGAGTCTCGTCTTCCCTTGAGCTATCCAGGGCGCGACGCTTCACTGCACCCGCCTTGGGGGGAGCCTCCGCCGTGTCTATGGCCGACGAACTCGTGGCGGCCGGAGGAGCCGGTGGTTTGAGCGCCAATTTTCGTATTTCGGCTATCTCGGTGGCTAGCCGACTGATTTCCTGCTTGAACTGGGCGTTTTCTTTCCTAAGACTATCATTGGCACGCCTAAGCTCTTTGAGCTCGTTCGTGAGACGCGGGTCGTGCGAGTCCTGGGAGTTGGACGCCTGCGCTTGGTTGCCACGGGCCCTATCGGCCCACGTTAGATAGGACTTGCCTTTACCACCGGAGGGGGTGTTGGATCTTGGCCTGTTGGACGAGCCACTCCGGGTGCGGGACGTGGAGCGGCCTCTGGAGCCGGAGCGCGCTGGAGAAGGTGATGATGGTCGTGATCTTGGGGCAGAGCGGCTTTTGGAGCCCCATCGGCTCATGGAGCGACCTCGCGAGCGCGAGCGTCGTTTTCCCCTAGGGCTAGGGCTACATGAGGCTTGAGAATAGGAGCATCGAGGGATCGACTGCGGGGGGAGCTCCTCTTGCTGTCTGGCGCGCTCGAAGCGTCGTCGGCGAACAATGTACGGAGTCTTGAATCTATGCGCACATTCTTTACTGGCAGTAAGGTGCGGACCGCCACAGAACTTGCATATTGGGGTGCATTGGTGCTGCTCATCAGGGTTTGGAAGGCCGCATCCCCGACAGACGACGTCGCTAGGTGTTGGACAGACATCGGCGCGATGCCCGAGTCTTCCGCAGGCGTGGCATACGTCCACTTGCTTTCTATATAGGGAACATTTCAACAGGAGCGTTCCGTACCTGACAAAATTCGGTACCCGGTGCCCGTCAAAGGCGATGATCACAGTCTCCGTCTGAGCAATTCTCTTAGCTGCCAGTGCGAGCGGGTTTTTCTGGTTAACGATCTTGCCATCCAGCGTCGCAGGGTCGTCTTGCAACGGTATGCCACGTATGACCCCCTTGCACGTGGAGTGTGGGGCAGTCTCGTACGCGCAGAGTTCGTGGATGTTGCCCGAGATGCGGATTTGCTTGAGGCGGGAGTATCGATCGGCATTTTCCCGTCTAGGAGTGCTGGCCACCATAATGTTTTGCTGTAAGTTCAGGCACAGAGTGTCTTGTGAGAGCTCATCGGGTCTGATGCCGGCGGCTGCAAGTATAGCGTCAGCCACCGCAGCCGCTCCAATTTTGGAGATATTCAGTCCACCTCTTGGTCGAATGACGATTTTGATGTCTTCTTTGGGAAGAACCGGCATTCGGCCTGCCCTAATAATGTTGGACTTCAGCGCTGCGCCGCTATGCTTGTCGCCACGGGACGCCGAAAGCGTTGCCGCGGCGTTAGGGCCACCTCCCCGCGATTTGGCGTTAACTCTTCTGGCGCCCGCAGTTTGCCATCCCTGGTCTTGAGTGACTTCCTCCGGGGAAATGTTTTCTCCCTCTACTCGATATTCCATCATGGTAACGGACGAGTGGCGCCGAGCCACCCCTGAGGCCGGCTGGGTGGCCTAGATGAGCTAGGCCTAGGCCTGGTCTCAGAAGTGCTCGTTAGGTGAGACGCCGCCGACGGAGGCACACAAATGTCCGTAAAATGGTGAAAAATCACTCACTGTGGCAAAAGAGGGTGTCCGCGTGGTCCTTAGAACTTCGCGGAAAAGATTTGCAGAAAGAAACATGGACACTCGACGACAAAATGCTAGAAAAGTTGGCAAAATCCGGGAGCCGACGCGAGCACGTCTTGACTCGCCGCCGCCAGCGTCTCCTCTAAAATAAGTGACATAACAAATTGTTTGGGGTGGGTGTTTCATACAATCATAGTGAACACAAATAGCGACATAAAAATAATTTTGTAATAGCGCATGTACCAAACAAAAAAAAAGAACACTACAGATCAATACTTCAAGTGTGGTGTGGTTACCGTAAAAATAAAAATACATAATAAATGCAAAACATTATTGCAATCATCAAAGGTTCTTGAAAAATATTTTGACCGCATAAGAAGTGAGGTGTCTGAGAAAGGGTAATGTAGTTAATTGGGTACCCTGTATAGCAGTCTTCGAAGTTTTATTTGAATATTTCTCGTTTTTTCTGGCATGGACAAAATGATGATTTCTCGCTCACGACCAACGACGCCGATTCTGACGCGAAGCTAATGCTGCCATCCCGGCGGAACGAGCTCCACAACGCTCTCGAGTTAATGTCGGTTGCCTTCCCGAAAAGTTTCACGTAACGCCTTCATGTTCGCGACATTTGTGGGTCGACGTCTAGTATTGAGCATCGCTTTTATATTATTATAATTAACTGGAATAGCTGTAGCCACTCACAAAGGGTGCCCTCCTCCGCTGTGGAGTTAATGCTTTATTGGGCGTTACATTTCGAATAAAAGAATGTGAATTGTAAGCAGGAAGATTGACTGGCATTTACCATTTCACGTCTGCGATTCACAAGCGCAATCATTACAGGAGGCTATACAAGACGTAAGATTAAAATGAAAATAATTATGATCCCTGAATTTGATTATGTAGCACTTACTTTGTTACGCAATTCAGCAACACTTGCCATCATGCAGATTTCAACATGTATGCACGTCGGGCCTGCACGTGTTCCAAGCGGAGCTCGCGATGCTTGGTGGAACATTTCATTGCTCACATAGAAGAAAAAATAAATAAGTATTCATTTATTTGTAAAAATAATCACAACTACAAGAGTTGGAATCAAGAAATTTGTCAATGTTATGTGCATGATTCAATTGTCACTGCTTCGTGGTATTGATCAAAGCATAATGCGGGTCCTGGGTAAAACGTGTTTGTTTTCATAGCGTTTTCATTTACAAAAATTGTGCGCATTATTCAGTTTCACGACAACAAAATGTGCATTCAAAACAGAGAAAATGGACAAACATCAGAATCTGTCTGATGAGATTTGTAAGGCTTTATTATTAAGAGAAAGTGACAGTGCACAGGACGCTGAAAGAGCCCATGAAATCAGGGAGCTTAAAATTTTCGATCACTTTAGGGAAGAGCTTTTATTTTGGGATACTATAGATTCCATATGTTCCTTCAACACCTTGTTGAACTTCTCTAAGGAGTCCACCAAATTTCCACCAGCGTGCTCGACAACTTTCTTCATTCCATCGCCCATTTTTTTTATGGCATTGAAGATATCACCAATGAAGTATTCCTCGCCCTGCAATAGGAGAACGGCACGGTTAGGGCATGCGCTGTCCCGTGATTTGCGGGCGAGATTTCTGTCACCTTCGAGGCAGGCTCCCTTCGAAATGGCTGTTCGCCTTATTCTTGCATAGATATACACTGTCAATTTTACCTGTGGCATATACCCACATACTGTGGATTGAGCTATGCGGGTACGTGCCACACGTGTCTGGAGCAAAAGGTGTGACGCCGTACGTGACAGGAGCTTCCCGCTATTTATGTCATCACCACACAGTCGTATTCGTTGAAACCCTCTTTCTTATACTAGTTTTAGTTCGTACTAAGCTAAGGAGATGAACATGAAAGCCCCAGACGTAGCTGGTGGTATATATATATATATATATATATATATATATATATATATATATATATATATATATACTACTAACGTTTCCCAATGCTTGATGCCGCACCTGTGGTAGGGATCAACAACACACCTCTGTCATGTAGGAAAAGGTACTTCGAGTAGACAGAGCACTGCTGAAATAATAGATTATTTGACCACAGAGCCTGCTTGAATAGACCACCATGTTTGAACCTTTCGTTGCAAATCAGGGACTGCCGCTACACACTTAGGATGACGGAAGCAAGTGTGCTAGCAGGATTTCAGGAAAAAACGGAGCGAGAAATCGAAGAGGCTTTCTTTATCTCTAAGGGCGGCGATGCGTGTGCCGCGGGACCATCGATGGTGCTGCAACCTATCGAAGTAGATTCCATTACTGCTTGTCACTACAACAATTCATTTGTTTTCGTGCTTCTATTCTCCCGTCACGTGTCAAGTTACTAAAGCATAGATGTGTGTACGTTATTTAGTGAATTTCTGTTGATCGTGAGTGCTGTGTTTGCGTTCTTCTTTCCGGTGTCTTTTGTGCTACGTTAATAATAGTAATAAATAAATTTTGAAGCTTTGCAAGTCTTTGGATCAACCAGTAATAAATGGAGTCGCGGCACTTTCCTAATATATATTGGTTGTGTGAAATCGAAGAACCACTGATGGAAGCGTCTCACAACTTCATGGACATGATAATAAACAACCACTTGCATGTCTGGTTGGAAAAAGCAGCAGCTGAGTGTCAAACTAGACCGGACTATACATAAACCACATGAACAGTAATATTAGAAAACGGTTGACACGAATGGCAAGTGCAATCTTTTTCACACATAGTGAAAATCTCAGAGCGCATGACATCGCGGTCCGGCCGTAGCAGCAGACACGGTTCAACACTACGCCCCTCAAGAGTCTGCACGCGACTGCAGCACTGGCCGCATCGCCATCTCATGCACTTTGAGATTTACCCTAAATGTGAAACAGAGTGTACATACAATTTATAACAAGTGTAGTCTTTCACACGCAGCCTTCTCTCTTGAAATAACACACGTACTTATTTCACAAGTACTTATTTAACACAAGTACTTATTTAACACAAGTACACAAGTACACTTAGGTCAATTTTCAGAATTGTGAACCTTGCATTGCGTAGAGCGAAGAGGTTGTTCTATACGTGACGAACTAAGTTTATATGGACTAATTAGCAAACATATGGAAATTCGCAAATCATATCTCCCGACTACGAACAGCCTATGGGAACATATGTTGAAAGGCACACTGAAGGGCACATATGTTGTTCTGAAGGGGCAAATATATCTATGGTGCACACGTGACTAAAGAGTGCAATAAAGTATTCCTCATTGAAATTGAGGAACAGGAAGACAATCAGCGCTCAAACTTGTCAGTCTATGACATTGCGTGGAGCAGTGTTATTCATACACATTACCGTGCTGCAACTTCAACTACATATAGGTGACACAAAAATTGTCTCACGTTGGTAAACCATGGTATTTTAATTGGCCTGTTGGTAACTCCTCTTAGTTGGCAGTTCACCTTACCTTTGGCGTAATTTCATACCAGCGCTAGCTTAGAACATATCACTGCGAATACCAGTGACAAGATTTGTAGTACGCATTGCTTTCGTAGTGTTGTTGACGGGGTGAGTGCATAAAAATAACACAAGCTTTCACGAATGCATGCTGCCTGCACGCGGTTCCCGCAGCTACAGAACCCAGGAGCAGGTAGCGCCACCAATCCCAAATTTGGGTTTTCAACGTATTCGGGCTCGATGTATGCGCTGAGTGACAGGTAACGGAGTTTCCGTGAATAATACTATTCACATAATAAGAAAACTTCAAAGCATCATGCTGGGGGATAAGCAAATACGTTTTTGCATAGTGTTTGGTAAAGCCAGCGAAGTAAATTCAGAAATTTCACAAGGGGAAGGTAAATCTGGCCGTGGCAGCCATTTTGTTTGTTGAGTGTGGATTTTTTCATCATTAGAACAGTTATACCTATGTTTAAAAGTATAAATAAACAATCACCAAGCGTGCGCAGAACGGGCCGCGCAGTCACAGCGAAAGCTAAAAGCGCGGCCTCTCTTGAGCCTTTTTCGAGCAATCTTAGGGCAACTAGCTACAAGCACACTTTCTAGGTAGCCACTACACTATAAATCATAATTTTTGCGTAGTGGGGAAACACCCACTATACAAGTATTCGTAATTATTCGGAGAAGCGTGGTAACCGAAACACACTTGCAAGGCACTACTTGCACGTTGTTGATGCTGCAGTTCAAGACGCTGAAAAATTACGCCTGAGGCTTTTTTGATGAGTTGGGGCATTCAATGACCGACTCGTTACGCAATTTAGATTGTGTGACGCGTGGTCGTTACCTATTGGCTAAAACGCTTTCTTGCACATGTTAACGCGATTTCTTACCCGACATAAAGCCTGTATACGGTCAGTTAGAACGGACTTTTGAGCCAGGGCATAGATCGGTGGTACAGTACTGGGCTGCCTCACCGAGAGCCTGGGTTTGATTCCCATTCTGTCTACAGATTTTTTTATTCATTATGTTTTTCTTTACTCGCACGATAGTGGTTATGGTAACCGGTGGTGAAGGTGGCAGCTGCGGACAACTATGGTGCCTGAATCGGTCGTTGTGATCTCATATCAAGATTCCCCGTAAAAACAAACAAGGGTTCTGAGCTAGCGTAACTTCATTGTTCTGTTGAGTCTTGCCTGAAATCGATCGAGCGGCAGCAGTGATTTAAATAGTACTACACAGCTTAGGTGAATTCTCACTGGTACACACTGCGGAGTAAACGAGAATTTAAACAACATGAATGACCTATACTTAACTGTCAACTAAATCAATATACGATGTCTGAAAGACAAATCTTAAGGGGTAACGTTCGCAAGCGGTGAACCCCACAATTCCTGTCTGAACAGAAGGGGGAGGGGGGGCTGAAGATTTTTCTGACCCCTTCCCCCATGTTATACGCCAGCGCTTGTGGCAAAATACCTCGTCCTGAAGTTGCTTGAGACATTGCGCTGTTTCCTGCTGTTTTCGTGAGATGACGTGTGGCAAGTCGTCCGAATCATACGTTTCCACAGCAACATGTCTCGGTTGGCTCTCGATAGCAGGTTCATCAATCTTGTCCAGTTTGAGCGACGAAGCTGCGTGCAAGGCAAACCATTTTTGTGTTGCGCGAAAACATTTTAGTGCTTCGCTGACTGATGAGCAACGTGTTTCACGTGCCGAAAGCCATACGGACAACTGAACACGTTTGATCAGGTAACAGGAGTGTACATATACAATCACACCAGGTCTCTTTCAAGGGTCCCGAAATAGCGATACGGCTAGCATGTGCTACTCAGCTTTGAAATAATAATAATAATAATAATAATAATAATAATAATAATAATAATAATAATAATAATAATAATAATAATAATAATAATAATAATAATAATAATAATAATAATATAATTTTTATTGCTCATTTAACAGGAAAGTAGTACATATATCAGGAGGAGGAGGAATGAATGAGGAAGGACAGGAAGGTTAGCCAGTTCTCAGACCGGCTGGCTACCCTGTACTGGGGAAGGGGGTAAGGGGGATAAAGAATGAGAGAAAAGAGACGTTGTAAAAAAAAGGAGAGAAGGTCATCAGATGATCCACGACGCTGTTTACAGTCTGTCTCTAAGACCACTTGCCGGCAGAAAGCGCAACAACGCTCTCAATGCCTTGCGTGCAGAGGACGGTCTCGGCCAGTGTCCTAATACCCTTTCTTCCGACAATTGGCGATTGTCTATTCTATCTAAAGCTTTTCACAGTTCATTTCTTGGCACGCTGAAGCGGGGACACTCGCAGAGAAGATGGGAGAAAGTCTCCGCGCAGCCACAGTTGTCACGTGTCGGGCTTCTAGCCATTCCGATTCGAAACGAATAAGCATTCGTAAAGGCCACCCCAATCCACAGACGGCACAAAAGTGTCTCCTCTGCTCTGGTTATTCCTGATGGAAGACGGAGCTGTAGGTGTGGGTCCAAATTATGAAGGCGGACGTTGGTGAATGCCGGTGAATTCCACTGAGCGAGTGTCAGTTCTCGTGCAAGTGATCGAAGCCTTGCAGCGGCGTCCGTTCTTGATAATGGTATAGCTACACAAGGGGCATCATCATGAGCAGTTCGGGCTGCTTCATCTGCACGGTCGTACATATATCAGGCCTGCCAAAGCCACATAGGGCGTGAACTGCAGTGCTTGGCAGCAGCGCAAAAACATCAATCCTTGAAATAATACTTCGGCTTATGTAAAAGGATACAATAAAATAAAAAATGTTATAGGAATGAGAACAGCCACTTGCTTAGGACAATAAATTAATCTAACACCGGAGAACATCTCTTAACAGATATTTAGTCCAGGCACTCCGTAGATTTTACGCATAAATGTCAATCGATTACCGAATCTTGCCTAGTAGTATTTATGAACATTCTATTTATTAGTTTATGAATACTCTCCTTTGAGTAAATACAGTGGTCAAAAAGTTAAATATGAATTACCATGACTTTAGGAACATTTCTTACCTTCACTCATAGTTCTTGAATAAAAGCCACATGGGTAATCAAAACTTTCAAACAACGTGATAAACACGCCATAGTTTGGCCTAAAATAGAAACTTGTTTGAAGTCCGACTTTCAATATACCAGGAGCGCGACGTGATGCCTGTAAAATGTGTGCACTACTGATAGTAGGAAATTCCTGTGCCCAATATAGTAAAAGTGCCAACTAAAAATTAGCAAGCCAAGCTAAGAGCAGAGGTGCTTCTCCGGCGAATATATTTTTGTGCTGTGTTCGAAATACAATTCATTTTCTATATTTCTGTTGTATTAGCGGCAGTCTCATCAATCATCACTTACCAGAGAACACAGTGCAGCAAATGAGGTAAAATGCGGCTAGTGAACGTCTCATGGTCCTGTCAAAGAAAGAATATATACGACATGAAAGCAGCGTTTCTGAGATGTTCTCCTGTTTATGCTAACGGCGTTGGCCTATGGCGTTCTTATGTTAACAGATATTGTATGTATGTATGTATGTATGTATGTATGTATGTATGTATGTATGTATGTATGTATGTATGTATGTATGTATGTATGTATGTATGTATGTATGTATGTATGTATGTATGTATGTATGTATGTATGTATGTATGTATGTATGTACTTAGGACCACAAAGCAGTCGATTATAGAACACCCCTTATTGAAGTGTCGTGTGCCAATTGCGTGGCATGCTAAAAAGGAGACTGAAAGTGGGCACAGTAAGGTGGTGTTCTCAACGAAATTCAACTCCATGCATAAGATGTAGAATCTCCTTCTTCTTAGTCAAACAATGCTTTCAGAATAACAGTTCTCACGCTATAGCTCGCATCACTTGTTGCACTCAAGTAAATATTATGTGTATACAACATATACACATATTATATACACATAACATATACACATAACAGCATAACTTATTTGTTATAAAGCATAATGTATGAGTTTCGTATGATGTCAATGTCGCAGAATGTAGTCCTTCACAACTGTTTGCTAAAGGTTTAGTTCAAGGCTATTTTCGTCTACGTTGATGCAAAGTTAACGACGCCACTTGCCACGCCTGCAGCTGAACTTCAATCTTCAGGAGGCCGTTTTTCAGTGTAGGTAGTTCATGCTTTACAGGCGGCATTTATATCCGCATCCCGCCCCCCTTGCATTACCAGCTTAATAGATGAAACAAAAGAACACCTACACGAAACATGAAACAGATGCACGAGACATGAGAGAAATAGGCAGATAAAACATCTGTAATTAGTGCTCCGAGCAGCAACTGTTTGCATAGCACACACTGATCGAGAGAATACACGCATCATCATCATCATCATCATCATCATCATCATCATCATCATCATCATCAGCCTGTCTACGTCCACTGCAGGACAAAGGCCTCTCCCATGTTCCGCCAGTTGACCCGGTCCTGTGCTTGCTGTTGCCAATTTATACCCGCAAACTTCTTAATCTCATCTGCCCACCTAACCTTCTGTCTCCCCCTACCCCGCTTCCCTTCTCTGGGAATCCAGTTGGTGACCCTTAATGACCAGCGGTTATCCTGTCTACGTGCTACATGCCCGGCCCATGTCCATTTCCTCTTGTTTATTGCAGCTATGATATCCTTAACTCCCGTTTGTCCCCTAATCCACTCTGCTCTCTTCTTGTCTCTTAAGGTTACACCTACCATTTTTCTTTCCATTGCTCGCTGCGTCGTCCTCAATTTAAGTTGAACCCTCTTTGTGAGTCTCCAGGTTTCTGCTCCGTAGCTAAGTACCGGCAAGATACAGCTTTTATATACCTTCCTCTTGAGGGACAGTGGCAATCTACTTGTCATAATTTGAGAGTGCCTGCCGAATGTGCTCCACCCCATTCTTATTCTTCTGGTTACTTCAATCTCGTGGTTAGGCTCTGCGGTTATTACCTGCCCTAAGTAGACATAGTCTTTTACAACTTCAACCTATCGCAAAGCGCTGCTCCTTTCCGAGGTTGTTGTACATTACTTTCGTTTTCTGCAGATTAATTTTAAGACCCACCTTTCTGCTCTCCTTGTCTAACTCCGTAATCATGAGTTGCAATTCGTCCCCTGAGTTACTCAGCAATGCAATGTCATCGGCGAAGCGCAGGTTACCGAGGTACTCTCCATTAACTCTTATCCCTAACTGTTCCCATTCTAGGCTTCTGAAAACGTCCTGTAAGCACGCAGTGAATAGCATTGGGGAGATTGTGTCCCCCTGCCTTACACCCTTCTTTATTGGTATTCTGTTGCTTTTTTTATGAAGCACTAAGGTAGCAGTTGATCCCCTGTAGATTTCTTCCAGAATGTTTATATATATTTCATCTACGCCCTGATTCCGCAGTGTCTGCATGACGGCTGATATTTCTACTGAATCAAACGCCTTCTCGTAATCTATGAAGGCTATGTATAGTGGTTGGTTATACTCTGAGCATTTCTCTATTACCTGATTGATAGTATGAATGTGGTGATTGTTGAGTAGCCTGTTCTAAATCCTGCTTGTTCCTTTGGTTGATTGAATTCTAATGTTTTTTTTTACTCTGCTAGCAATTACCTTTGTAAATAGCTTGTATACTACAGAGAGCAAGCTGATCGGCCTGTAATTCTTCAAGTCCTTGTCATCTCCTTTTTTATGTATTAAGATGATGTTAGCGTTCTTCCAAGACTCTGGTACTTTTCCCGTCAGGAGACACCTCGTAAATAGAGTGGCTAGTTTTTCTAACACAATCTGTCCTCCATCTTTCAGCAGATCTGATGTTACTTGATCCTCACCAGCAGCTTTGCCTGTGTGCATGCTCTCCAAAGCTTTTCTGACTTCTTCTATCATTACCGGTGGGGTGTCGTCTGGGTTACTGCTAGTTCTTATAGTATTAAGGTCGTGGTTGTCTCGGCTACTGTACAGATCTCTGTAAAACTCCTCCGCTATTTTAACTATCCTATCCATATTGGTAGTCAATTTGCCTTCTTTGTCCCTTAGTGCATACATCCGCCTTTTGCCTATCCCAAGTTTCCTCTTCACTGCTTTGACGCTTCCTCCGTTTTTCAGAGCATGCTCAATTCTCTCCATGTTATACCTCCTTACATCGCATACTTTACGTCTATTAATCAGCTTCGAAAGCTCTGCCAGTTCTATTTTGTCTGTTGTACTTGACACTTTCATGATTTGACGCTTCTTAATTAGGTTCTTCGTTTCCTGGGAAAGCTTGCCGGTGTCCTGTCTAGCTACCCTGCCTCCAACTTCCACTGCACACTCCGTGATGATACTCGTCAGATTATCATTCATTGTATCTACGCTAAGGTTGGTTTCCTCACTAAGAGCAGAGTACCTGTTCTGCAGTGACACTCTGAATTCCTGTACTTTCCCTCTCAGTGCTAGCTCATTGATTTGCTTCTTGCGTATCAGTTTCTGTCGTTCCTTCTTCAAGTCTAGGCGGATTCGAGCCCGTACCATTCTATGGTCACTGCATCTTACCTTGCCAACCACTTCCACATCCTGCACGACTCCTGGGTGTGCAGTCCTTATAAAGTCTATTTCGTTCTTATTTACGCCATTAGGGCTCCTCCATGTCCACTTGCGGTTTTCTCGTTTACGGTAGAAGGTATTCAAAATACGCAGATTATTGCGTTCTGCGAATTCTACTAGTAGCTCTCCTCTGGCGTTTCTAGTGCCGATGCCATAATCTCCTACTGCCTGGTCTCCAGCCTGCTTCTTCCCTACCTTTGCATTAAAGTCACCCATTACTATAGTATACTGTGTTTTCACCTTACTCATTGCCGATTCCACGTCTTCATAGAAGCTTTCAACTGAAGCGTCATCATGGCTGGATGTAGGCGCGTAAGCCTGTACTACCTTCATTTTGTATCTTTTATTCAGTTTAATTACAATGCCTACCACCCTTTCATTAATGCTATAGTAATCCTCTATGTTGCCAGCTATGTTTCTATGAATTAGGAACCCTACTCCCAGTTCTCTTCTGTCTGCCAAGCCCCAGATAGCAAATGACGTGCCCCTTCTGTAGCACAGTATAGGCCTCATCTGTCCTCCTAACCTCACTCAGCCCTATTATATCCCATTTAATGCCTTCTAGCTCCTCGAATAATACAGCTAGACTTCCCTCACTAGATAACGTTCTAACGTTAAACGTTGCTAAGTTCAAGTTCCAGTGGTGGCCTGTCCGTATCCAGAGATTCCTAGCACCCTCTGCTGCTTTGCAGATCTGACCGCCGTCGTGGTCAGTTGCTCCGCAGCTGGTGGGGACTGAGGGCCGTGAGTTAATTGACGAATGCCTACGGGAGGGGATGGCCAAATACTGCACCAGGGTGGCCAATCCTTCTCTGGTGAGATCATCGGTGCGTACCGGCTTTAAACCGGTACGATCAGACAGTAGTGGGAATGCTCCATGCATGTCTTCCTTATTGTTGTTCAGCAGCGTTGGCGGCCACCCACCACGGAGCCCAACGAGGGAACGCTACAAGGTTACAAATGCTGAATCCTGCAGACGCCAGCCGTACAACGCCACTATAACCCAATGCGCCTAGACCAAGGTAGGCTATTTGCACAGGGTTAACCCTAGCCGCCAGGAAGTATTGAAGTAAACGGAAGAGAGTAGAAGACAGGACAGATAAATAGTAAGAGATAAAGACGAAGATGTAGAGAGAGAGAGATAGGAAAAGGCGACTGCCGATTCCCCTGGGTGGGTCAGCTCAGGGGTGCCGTCTACGTGAAGCCGGGGCCAAAGGGGTGTGTTGCCTCTGCCGGGGGGCCTTAACGGCCCAATCACCCAGCGTCGGCTCAACCACCAGGATCCCCTTTTCCTCGGACACGGCAAAGCCACGCACGGCTAGGCGTGGGAGGGAGTCGAAACTCCCCCGTTAGCTCGGGTTCGTGGTGTCGCTACACACCAAACGCCTACTTGCGCAGGCGCCCCTGCGGTGGAATACACGCAGTTTCCCGCTATTTTGGCTCCTGCGAGAGTATACCTCACACAGGCTTCCTCTTTGGACTTGCTGATATTCCATCTAGTACGTGTACTGTATCACGTAAGAGATACAGACAAGAAAGTTGCAAAGTGACGCACATGGAGCGCAATGCTGAAACCGTTTATTGCCAGGACCTTATATATTGCACGAAGGGGAGCTTTCTTCCGAAAAGCACGTTTCCCTGTTTGACGTAACCAAGCTAGTTCTACGGGAAGTTATGTAAAAAAAAACATAGGTCATAATAATTGTTATTTTTAAGCGTTTCGTAGCAGTTATAGAATAGTTTGAAACATATATTTGTGGCCAATAAGCTTCAAGCCCACAACCTCCGAATGCCGAGTCACAAAAAAAAAAACAATACAACACTGATCTTGACGGAACGAGCACCGAAACGCTCCACAGACACGCGTCGTGCTATTGCTCACGAATGGAAATTCCTTAGCGGATAAAAATATACAAAATATGATAAGACCCACATTTCTTTCAGAACTGACATCACGTTTGCCTTAATAATGAATGACACGTGCCATTTCATGTTTCATCTTTTGCAATGGACAAGCAGTTCTCAATTCTAAGTAAGCAACCGCAATTGTCGCAATGAAGCACCAAATCACTTTCACATCCCAGTTTCATTTCGGTCTTTACGTTGCTGGCTGCAGCCGACCCAGTGACCTATGTTAGGTGCATCTGACAGGCTAAGCCTTCGCTGCCCTTCACGTAAGCTTAGTTCTTTTCTTTCTTTAGCTGTGGTGGTTAGTCATTTGGCAAAGCTTAGTAAGTTGTGCGGTGATGTTTTCAATATATATATAATCAAGGAGATACTCTGTGAAAACAGCAGCAACGGAAGCGTTTATTCCGACAGTTCCGGCCAGAGTCTGGCCGAAACAGACGAAATAAACGCTTCCATTGCCACCGTTCCCACGGAGGATCTCCTTGAATAATTGCAACGCGACAGCCACCACTATCGCCACCATGCCGGGGAATATATATATATATATATATATATATATATATATATATATATATATATATATATATATGCAGGCTCCAAACATGCAATTTTCGAATAATGCGTTCGACGAGTTATCGTTTCACCCAGTTTTCTTTCTTCACATTTATATATCAATTAGGTCTCATAACTTCCCCTATACTTTCCTTGCATTTTTGTCTATTAGATCTCATTATTATTGTGCCTAAGAAGAAAAAACGAGACCTCTTAAGCACACACTTCCTTCTTTGAAAGCTATATATATATATATATATATATATATATATATATATATATATATATATATATATATATATATATATATATATATGTTCTAGTAGATCCTCCGTGAGCGGTCACAACGTGGTTTATTTCGACGTTTCGGCCTAGAGTCTGGCTATATATATATATATATATATATATATATATATATATATATATAAGCGCGTTTATGTGTGTGTGTGTGTGTGTGTGTGTGTGTGTGTGTGTGTGTGTGTGTGTGTGTGTGTGTGTGTGTGTGTGTGTGTGTGTGTGTGATGCCCCACCACGGTTGTCTAGAGGTTGTGGGGCACTCAAATGCTCATCTTCAGGTCAGTAGTCGAGCGAGATTGAATCCCGGCTCTGGTGGCTGCCCATTCGATTGAGGCGAAAATGTTTGAAGCCCGTGTGCTTATATTTAGGTGCGCACCAAAGAACTTTCACGTGATCAAACTCTCCGCAGCCGTCGACTGCAGCGTCTATCATAACCATATTATTGTTTCGGGACGTGAAAGTTCAGATAATATATTATATTATTATGCATGTGCGTGTATGTCGCGAGGACAGCTCACAGAAGGCGAGATGACACGTTCCAGTGCAGCGATAATCAATTGTAATGCTTGTGTGGCAATCGCTTCCAAGGAGACAATCCTATCTGAATAGTGCCGCTTCTATCTCTCTCAATGAGGAACTAAAGCTCTATTGTTGTCTCACCTGTGCAGTTGCGGGGCAGTTGTGAAAGTGTCGCTTGTTGTCGATGGGTAATGTTCAGACCAACTTGATACAAAGAAATTATGGAACCCCTGACCTGTTTCTTTTTTCTTTCTTTCTTTCTTTCTTTCTTTCTTTCTTTCTTTCTTTCTTTCTTTCTTTCTTTCTTTCCTTCTTTCTTTCTTTCTTTCTTTCCTTCCTTCTTTCTTTCTTTCGTTCTTTTTTCTTTTTATCCTTTCTTTCTTTCTTCCTTTCTTTCTTTCTTTTTCTCTTACTTTTTTTCTATGTAGCTCATCACGCAACGCTCCTTCCTTGCCCTTTCCCACCCCCCCCCCACCGAACATAAGACCTTCATGCTCGTTATTAGGAGCGCGAATCTTGATTCAATACTGGTGACCACGGAGAGTCATGTCTTCCTATTCAGGTAACAATAAAATGTAGCAACGTGAAAGGGCTAGTCAACTCAATAAGAGGTATCGATAAAAGTTGCCACCATTGAGAGAGCGTGAATGATTGGAAATATGGCGCACGCAAATACGCATGCAACCGGTGCACCTTCGGGGGCCGCTTTTTCTTGCGCTCAATCGCGGGAGCCTGGCTTTTTTAAAGCTTTAGCGTTATACAGGCCACTTCGCAAAAATCGAGTGTCGTCGTCGGCGTCATTGGTGTGATTGAAAAATTGGCTATGTCCATGCGCGGAAACTCGAGAATACTGCAAGTAAATAAGAAATAAATAATAAAATATGGCAGGCTCCTGTGGAAGTCGAACCCAATCTTGCGCGTGGCAAGCAGGGGCTGTACCTCACAGAAGTGCCATTGCATGTAACTGTCTTCGAAAAAAAAAAGAAGCTGCATATGTACGAAGGGAAAAAAGAAAAGGCGAAGATCGGGAATCTCATACTCGCTATGAACCACGTAGAGAGAACGAATAAAAGGTTCCTGTGAGTTTCCTGTACGTAGTTTAAAGCGGGTAAGTGGGTAGGTAGCAGTAGCCGTATGCAACGCTCATTGCCAGGAATTCGCTTCCCACCAACAAACCTTTAGAAGTAGAGCAAACCATGTAGTTCACTGTGAGCTTCGTCATCGGCGGCCAAATGTCACTGCAGCACAGCAATGGCACTGTCACGGGACTGTTTATTCTCGACATTAGCAATCTTAGTCAGATCATTGTCGAGCCACAAGCGGTTCCAAACTTCACTGCTGTGTCTAAAACTTCGGTCCCGAAAATCACGCTTAAACCGCGCATATAGGAGCCACCAACGTCTGGTACCGACCACTTTCGGCGTTTTTCAGCCGCTTCCCGCGCTCTAACCACCTCCAGGTCAGTATGCTGGCGTCGACGTGTCCCTGCAGCTTCGCAATCTTTCACAGTCTCTAGATCCGCTTGTCCGCTCTGTTGTTCCGCGTCAGCTTCGCGAGCGCTCAACTTCGGGTCAGTTTGTTGGTGCGGCCATTCCGCTCACTGTAGCTTCGTGAGCCTGCCACTCTGAATCTGTTTGTGGGCGTTGGCAGCTGCAGCCGCTCTTCGAGCCCTCAGCTATGCATGTAGTTTTGCCACCAAAATAGGCAAAAGGCCCGGCGTTTTAACCACAAAGAAATTTCTGCACGGCTTACCACAGTAAGGAGCAGCAAAAAAAAAAGCCTTTGAATGCTGCTTAGGAAAGAAATCAACTTACATAGGTTTCCTCATCCTGTATCATTGCCTGTGCATTTTCTTTGTATAAAATATTATAAAGAAAAGGTACAGCGAGAAGTTTTCCAGCACTGACCAGTTTTTCGAAAGCTTGAGCTACCGTGCATTACCCTAAACAGGCAACAACAACGAACACCTAATGAGTGCCTATCTTCAACATTAGTTTGATTAGCACTTGCAACCTGCAGTTATAACTGATAACCGGGCCCACATACCCAGGATTGGGCTCCAGGGGCCACCCCCTAAATACCATTGGTAGCGGTCTTTTACCGAAAGAAAATAGTAGTAATAGGTGTTTTGCATGGCTTTCAACAAGTGTCACCACCCCTCCCCCCCCAAAAAAAAATCCTGGCTATGGGCCTGCTGATAATTACAGTTTTTTTAACATTTACACCGTCCAGTAGACACCACAATTATATTACGGAAATCTATAAAAGAAGGTGGTCAGAATCTTTAAATATGTGGAAATGTTGCTGACGGAGGGATCATATGAACCGATTGATAGATTCATGGATATGTTGGGTTCAACTTCCCAAAACCACCATATGATTATAAGAGACGTCGTAGTGGTGGACTCCGGCGATTTCGACCACCTGGGGTTCTTTAACGTGCGCTCAAATCTGAGCACACGGGCCTACATCATTGTGGCCTCCATCGAAAATGGAGCCGCCGCAGCCGGGATTTGATACCGCGGCTTGCGGGTCAATTGCTGATTACCTTAGCCACTAGACCACCGCGGCGGGGCGATCATGTGAACAGAATCATAAGATTGAGCGTTTTGCTCAAAGCGACGGAGAGAGCTCGCGTGGTGTTTTGCCAATGCCAGTTGCATTGCAACCGTCATCATCCTGCCGCAGCTGGACGGTGCAAGGAGTTACATCACCTAAAAAAATATTAGTGGCAGACTTTCATGAGCCTTAGGTCCTGCTCTGTAGTTATCAACGCAATTCAACTGTCTATAGCTCTAAAGGACGTCAAGTACTGTCCATAAAGTAGGGCACTCTAACGACGTCTCACGCATACCACTGCGCCTACCATGAGCGCTCCCAATCACTCAGTTTTTCTTGTTTTTCGGCACACCTGCAAAGCAAACGCGAGTCCTGACCGTGATCCGGCTAAAACGGTGCATGGAGCGGCGTTTCCGGACGTTTGTCACGGTCCAGCGCATCGGCCAGTGCTGACGAAGGCCACTCAACGCGGTCACTGGGGCCCGCGCCGAGGAACGCAGCTGGCGCTGTCCTATTCAGGGCAGCGCTTCGAGGGCCTCTTTGCAACCAAGCTAATAAAAAAAAAAGTTGCGGTGATTGATGCGAGAAGAGTGCGAAGGCGTGAAAATGCGTGTTGTGATATTCTCCTTGTAAAGACTTTCTCATCGTCGGCGAGATGAGTAAGCAAGGCGTGAAAGCTATCTTCTGGCTTGCTCAGAATACACTCCAGGCGTTCGTTCGCGACCACGTCTCTCTTTGTAAGGACGCCTCGCTTTTCTGTGGCCGCCCACAAAATATAAGATTGCCAGCCAGAATCGCAGTGGGTAAAATGTTCACCGGTATATCTTTCGGAGAGGGAGCAGCGCCTTATGTGTGAAGGCAGGTATATAGGTGAATGCTCAGCCCGTAGCCCTCGCCATTGAAGACGCCACCTGATTTCACCGTCGTACAGCGCTCTCGGATATCGCACGCCAACCGCGCTCCTACTTCTCGACAGAAAGCATGGCCCCCCTGGTAAGGCTTGGCTCCAAAGGAGGCTTTTCTTACGAAGTCATATGGGTGTGATTCTGATTGCAGTTATTAAGGTATAGCTATGCTGATCCTTATGATGTCATTAAAAACTTTCTTAACTATTTCTCAGTCATCTTTAGTGGACGATCATGTTTTTAATTACAAAATTCCGCTCCACTTACACTTCAGAGAGGCTCTGAAAAAATTGCTGCGATGCCTGCACAATTTCCCCCAAATTGCCACAGTGACCTCTTGGTCGCGAAAATTTTTCGTGTCTCGCGAAGTCAATCTATACGTCTGTCAGGAGCTAACCGCAAACGTTCTGCAATTTTGTGGGCTTATCTGGCTGAACTTCGCAATATTTATACGAATCTTATAAAGACGGAATCACAGTTGTCTATAAAGCGCCCAGCCGACCGCCCCTTAAGGCTGCGGTCTTCTGCAGAAATGTGCAGATGTCGACGACGAAATGATACCTAACCTAGTCTTACTGCATGTTAGGTCGTTGTGCTGTAATTCAAGCATGAATGAAAGCTTGTATCTAAGCTGAGGTATCAGCAGCAGACCCCGTGTTCCACGTGCTGCTATAGCCAAGTGTGGTTTCGCCTGCCCCACCCAAGCTAACGAGACCTGCACCAAGTGAGATAGACAGCAACATGAAAAAAAAGAATACATACGGGCAAGCCGCCTTGTTGATATAAAACAAAGTCGCAGAGCTTGGTGTTTTCAATGCACTCGATCCCCTTTCTGCGCAAGATACTGCGCTTCTTGACTAAAGACCAAGTATTACTTATTTAAACGAACGTGGAATGGTAAAATGAAGCAAAATAAGAGCTGAAAGAAGGCTGATGACTGACATAGTGGGTTCTGTATGTACGGCGTAGGATAGGCACAATGACAAGAGGTCGAGGACTGGCGGTGACTTGCCATTAAAATTTAAATCAATAAATAAGAAAACAAAGTAGCACACACACCATAACTGGTACACGCACACCCAATGTGAAAGAACCACCGAAATAACAGCAAAAAAAAACAAACAAACGAAAAAACAAGCAACATTGAGAAAATCAACTGGACTAAACTCCAAGTTATACGCGTAGAAAAAGTCACGTACTCTATTTCTTTGTCACTTAAAGAATCTCAATCTTTATTGATGCAATTTCCTTTAGCGATGGCAGCCTCAATGATGATACCTGTTTTGTCCTGGAAATGTGTAGCTAAAATTGGAGTGTTCCCGGTTGCTGGGGTATATGCGCAGGGAAACAGTGAACTCAAAGAAAGCCATAAGTTCTTGTTTGTACTTTGTAGTCGTGTTCCTGTAAACGCGTATTCAAGTGACTGCCCATGTGACAGGCATAGGAGTGTCCGCATGATAGGGGTATACTTTAAGCAATGCCACCAGATTAGTCAGTGAAGTTGCTGCTGTCATTATCATTGAATGAGCTGAGTACTCGGCCGACTGGGCAGGTTCTGACACACAGACCGGACAGTTTATGCGGTGACTGAAGGTAGGACTGAGGTACCCGCGTTTTCCTCAATTTTTTAAGCGCACGTTATCTACAATATTTGTACGAAATAAGTGTTTTTTTTTCTCACTGGTGCTTCAGCATCTGCGCGGCTTCCAGATTTTTTCAAACTAGATATTGCACAGAATTTTAGCAGCATAAACGAAAATATGATGGGAATAACGTACATTCTTCTATCTAGCAATCTGCACGTGTCTTCTCGTTTCTGAGACGAATTTTGGAGGTGAACTCGACACCCCACGACGGTTTTATTTTTCTCAACTGAGTTTCAAACTGCCATGAAATAATTGTTGCATAAGGGATACTTATCGTGAACTCAAAGCAATTAGGGAAGGCCTTATGTGCATGGAATCGTTTTCGTTATTTTGTGTTGACGTTTTCCGGGGAAATTATTCTTTATGTCTGCGCAGTATGGAGCCACGTGGGGTCACTTCGGTAGTTCATTAGGGCATAGAACGGGTAACTCATCTGAAACATTCATACGCTAAAAAAGTGAACCTTTGAGCCATGTCACCCGCAGCTATACAGTAAGAGCACATTGTTTCTTTGTACTGCTGCCTGATGACCAATTCGGGTTCACACTTTTTGGTTTTGACGCACCAATTTCAGGTTTAACAGACCTTTCCTGCTTCCGATTCGCCCAAACTTTTCTTTCCTTTAATATTACGCAAAATACAAGCGGTTTTTTTTCTGATTTACTTCTCTGTAGTTCATCTGCACCTTCTTTCATGCTGTTGTCTTAAGCTTACTTATTCGCACTTGCAGAAACGTAGCATAATTAAAGGAGCCATAACACCAAGTTTTCCATAAAGTTATGTGTTAAGTGGGTCAATGTTCGTGCATTCACAAAAAGACCGGCAAAGTTTTACATCACTCGGCCGATAATTTCCTTCGTAAATGATTATTTTGGTGGATAGTACTGTGGCCTCAGTTTTGGGCAAAACTGGCGTAATTGTGAGCGTGACGTAACAAGGAGCCATAGCTGCACGAGCGCCTGTGTTGCGGAGAACGATATCGTTCCGCAGTCAGCTGCGAGTGAGACTTAGATATTTTTTTTGCTTTCTTTGGCTTGACACTGCAAGCTAACAATATGCAGTGTATAAAGCATTGGTGGAAGGCGAAGACTCCGCTTCTTCCAATGGATGACTTCATACGCGCCAAGGCAAAGTAGTGGTCTCCTGTGGTCGGCAGGGTTTATAGAAGGCGACTTCAAGGTTTTTTTGCGCTGCAATATTTTTACAGTCTACTTTTCACATGCGTACAGGCATAATATAACTTATGCTTTTAGTTTTAGCTGGGTGACTGTTGGGTGACCATGTCATAGCCTGTGTTAATATGTGATCCGTATTTGTTATGTTTTGGTGTTATCGGCAAAACAGAGCTTTTATATACATTTTTATATCCCGTGAATTTTTTGTTCAACCACTCTTAGCGCTAAGAAATAGTCCGAGCGTTACTTGTTCACTAGCATCTTATTGTAGTTTTGAAAAAAAAATATATTTTATTTTCATTTGCGAGGCTGAACACGTGAATTTGTTCTTGAAGCTTTATTTAATATTTGTTCATTTTCAGCTCTTCCTGCTGGCTGTATGCTTATCGACTGCTGTGCTGCTGGCCGACTACTGCTGGGCATTCAGTTTAGGAATGATTAATCCCTACGTATTAAATGGACGTTACGGCGCATATGGGCTGTACAGCGACTACGACATGATTGGGAACTATGGCGCCTACGCAGCGAGTGCCTACGCCCCGTACGACTACTACGGCGTTGCGGTTGAATTAAACTGACTGGAAATGTACGTGTTCAGCATACAGCTGCCAAGTGTTTTTTTTTTTTCGATGAAGCGAGTATAGCCTGCTGAATACGCTGACCACAGCTCACCTTCATACGGTTGGCAGTAGAACCATGATATCCGATGAACAACACCCAGCAGCAGTCACACGAGTCGAGAAATCGGCACTCGGCAGCGTAGCACGATCGTCATGGCTAATATTGAGTCACGCATTCGGGAGAGAGTCCCAGCTTGGAGGCATCCGCGACCCACATATGCCCGCCATCTCCACTCTTGGTATCAATGCTACCACCAAACACAAGGGAAAAAAAGAAAGCCCACCTGCCCAAGCAACATAACGGATCACCAGTCAAGGACTTATACAGTGCTCACTGATTTGGACATGACTAAAGTAATGCACACACTTTAGGTTCTACCATTGTCAGTGTGTGCTACATACGTGTAATTTTGGCACCAACACTTAGATAACAGCCAACATAACTTTCAGCGGCCAGATTCATTGTGGCATGGTAGTAGTAGTAGTAGTAGTTCAGTTCAGTTCAGTTTATTCATTCATTCAAAATACAAAATTCGTAGAATGTAGTATGCAGACGAGGGTCCCAAAGTCAAGCGACTGCAGGGGGACCCTCGGTTAAATATAACAATAAAATGATTAATTATAACAGCACGTAAAATACGCAACACAAAGAAAAATAAACAGTGAACTTACATAAAATAACATCAAGTAAACAAAACAGGCAGTCAGAATGCGACACAAGAACAATATTAATAAGTTATATAAGTAAAACATAATCACGCCAAAAAGCAATAACGTAAATTTGCAAAGACTTTCCCATTTCATGCCCGGATACCAAGAATCGTTTAGTAATAATCGTTGTCAACCTAGTTATGCAAGATGAAGTTTTTAAGATCACGTTTGAATGCATGAAAAGATGATGATGATTTTAGTGTATAGGGCAGGTTATTCCACAATTTGAATGACCGCAAAGGCGGACGTCATTTTGCCATAATTGGTGTTACATTTAGGTAAAAGGAAGTTGTGACTGTGGGCGAATCTAGTGCTATTGGTGTTAGTGAGTAAACTAGCATCGATTAAATCAAACACAAGCTGTTTGTTAAGTTGTTTATATAACAATGTGATTAAGTGAAATTTAAATAAGCCAGACACAGTAGTAGTAGTAGTAGTAGTAGGAATCAATAAATCAATTATATATTTATTTAACGTGCCCAGAAGCAACCACAAGGCCTTTGGGCATGCGCACGCAAAAATAAACAAATAAATAATACAATACCGACAGTCATCAGAAAAAGAACTGAAATAAGAAGCACGAAAACGCACAGACCTAAAGAAACCAACGCGAAAGAAGAAGAATAAAAAGGCAACATAACAATTATGTAACTTAAAAAAAAGACATCTGCCTGGGGTATCGACGATACTAACACGAAGCTATTAAAAAAGGCAGTATCTATTTCAAGTGCAATTCCTTACCATAGCTTCAAGCAGTCTTTATCATCTCCAGTATTGCCCATAGATTGAAGAATTGCAAAAGTCATCCCCATTTTCAAAACCGGTGACAAGCGTCGGCCTGAAACATAGCGTCTAATATCGCTAACATTGGTATTATGTAGCTACTTGAACCCATAACCACCTCCCACATTTACACTAACCTCGAAGAGAAAAAAAAAACTTTTTTTCTTTCAGAACACGGCTTCAGAAAATGTTTTTTTTTTCCTGCGAAACACAGTTACTCGAATTCACCCCTGATCTGCACTCTAACATGAACAACAGTCAACAAACAGATGCCATTTTTCTAGACTTATCTAAAGCTTTCGATCGCATCACATATTGCCGTCTTATTTCTAATTTATCTAATTTAGGTATCAGCGCACGGACTCTTGCCTGGCTTAGAAACTTTTTGTTGCCTCGTCTGCCATTGCATATCACGGAAGCATATTCAAGTTAAGGAAAACATATTGAGGTGTACAATTTCTGAGAAGCTGTCGGAAAACTGAATGCTTGAAATATTCTGCAAATACAGCCGAGGGAACGAAGGCCTCACGTGGCAGTACGTTCAGTGTGATCAGAAAAATTGAGCATTCTATCAAAAAGAACACCAAGATCTCTGAACTCGTAAACCCTACATAACGACACGGTATTGACACAGTGTGAAAATGACACCGATGGATGTTTTGCGAAATATACTCATGAACTTGGTATTTGAGGCATTCAGGGAAAGGTTATTGTTGTCCCATCATACAAAGAAAGAACACAAATCTGGCTTCACCAAGTGACAGTTGTTAACTGATTAAATTTTCCTAACTATCTTGATGTCGTCGGCATAGAAGAGAGACGAGCAATAACGAATTGCAAAGAAAACGTCGTTAACGCGTATTAAAGGTAAATGCGGGCCCAATACGGACCCTTGAGGAAACCCACTTGTAAATACATGGAGGACCTTTGGCCATTTACGGCAATATAACATGATCTATTAAGCAGATAGCTGTGCAAGAGACTATTAGCAGATGAGTCATCATCAAAATTTGCAGGTTTAACCAAAAACACTGAGTGGCTGAGTATACATCAAAAGCCTCGTTTAGATTACAGTAGACTACGTCAACCTGTCCTCTCTAAAAAATAGGTGGGGTTGTTTGAGTCATGAAACTAGCAAGATTGGTGGCACTTGAGCAGCCAGGAAGAAAACCGTGTTGGTTAATAATCAATGAATTTTTCGCGCTAACGTAAAATATGCCGTGAAAAGCCAGCTCAAAGATCTTCGATGTGGCACACACTCGAGCAGTCGGGCGATAATTAAATACATCAGTTTTGTAGCCTGGCTTAAATACTAAAAAATACGCGCAGTTTTCCACGTGGTTGGAAATGTGGAAGCACTTAAACATTTATAAAATATTGCAGTCAGTGTACTGGGTGAATATATTACCATAAGCCTTCAGTATTGCGGAAGGAATGCCATCTGAGTGACCCAATTAGGACGGTTTTAAGCGCCTAATGCATGAGCAGATCAGCTTTTCATCCAGCGACAGACCACTAGATCTGCTAATTGCGTTTTGCGGTTGTCCTATTGGAGTCCAAGAATCTTATGACGTATAAACGGATTGAAAATGGGTGGCGAAACAGTCAGCAATGGCACTGTTTTGGCAAAGTCATTTCGACATCGGCCGTGTCCAGTAGCCAAATGGACTCTCCATTTTTGCTTGACCATTTGCGTACATACTTCCAAAACTTGGCTGGCCTGAAAATGGAAATATAATAATAATAATAATAATATTAATAATAATAATAATAATAATAATAATAATTTGCGTCAACGATACAGGAAACTGCGAAAAGAAGTAGGTTGAAGCACAAGCAGCTTCACAGAAAGCCAACAGCACTCATGTTCAGCAAAAAAAAAAGAAGAAAACCATGCAGTATACACATCCTACCTTGGGTTTGTTTTCTTTTTCTTTTTTTCTGGTGGGTGGTTTCAATATTGAATCAAAAAGTCTCACTGAATTAAATATTCGATTCTTGGCCGATCCCCCTGAGTGGGTACGAGCCATGGCTGTGGAATCATCATCAGCATCATCATCATCATTATCATCATCATAATCATCATCATCATCATCATCATCATCATACACATCCCCAATACAAACTCTTAAACAAAAAAGTCAATACAGTTTCGTACAATGTTAACGGTCACATGAGGAACAAAAAATGAAGAAAACAAGATATTACTTTTGTTTTCTATGTGAGCATGAGTTGATAAAACGTTCGCGCAGTGTTCATGGAAAAGTTGCTTGTATTTCAATGCCTAACTTATGGAATGAGTTGATAATGGTAGGTAGTTTGCATCATAATCTCTGCATAGAACATTTTGGTCATGCAGTGACAACCTTCCACTAATCGTGTGGTGAGTGCCATATGGATGCGTGTTTTCAGCCATAGATTAGACAGCTCATAAAAAAACTGTTTGCTTTGATCTCTTGTTTTAACGCTACCATTTGTTATAAAGGTTAAGCAAATGGACGTAAACACTAAGCATCTATCCCTAGCTATTCCACAAACCAGTCGTTATAGTAAAAGTCTTGATGTCGCATTGTAATCCTTGAGATCCTTACAATAGAAGATAGATGGCCTTCTTGTCACGCTGCTGTGACAAATACGTTTAACTCCGCTACTGCTTGATGGCTTCGAGACATTTTCGTGGAGGTCGATTCGGGAGGCAACGAACTCTGATCATGAGGTATTTGGATGATTACTTGTAAAAATTGGTTGAGAACTTCATTGATATTTGCAGATCACTCGATTATCAGAGGTGCTAAATGGAGTTGCAGCTCATCGGTGGTGGAACCTAGCAGCGCACAGCTCAACCAGCCAAATATTAAACAACTTTAGTATCCTAGTCTATACTGTGGTACTTCCAAAGTACATATACTAAAATTGGAACGATGCAGACTTGTACATGTTGACGCATATATGAGAACACATATAATATTTAAGTTTATGTGTATTGATGTTTATGTAAGCGAATTTATTTAGGGATTGATTTGGGGGTTAGTATGGGAGAGGACGAGAGAAGTGTAAAAAATAAAAAATTCCGCCATATCCACGAAGTGAATGATGATTAGTGGGCGAAGCTCCGGAGGTAAACCTGGTAAACCATGAATCCTCTGTACATTTTGCCCACTCGATTTTATTACATCGCTCCCCCTAGCGTACGTCGCCGCACTAAATCGAACGATTGCCTTCAACCAATGACACGCGCCATATGTGACATCATTCCTATTTTATAAGATCTCGCGTCTTTCATCAACTACAAGTACCGCTTTCTAGTTTATAACATCTTGCATCTTTTCATCATCAGCTACAAGTACCATAATCTAGTAAACACTACAAGAACTAAACGAGAGGTGGCTACATACAGGAGACGGTACCGCCATCTAGTGAACACTGCAAGAACTAAACTAGAGGTGGTTACATACAGGGGACGGTACCGCCATCTAGTGAACACTGCAAGAACTTAGCTAGAGGTGGCTACATACAGGCTACAGGGGACGCACAGCCCACGCCCTAAGGAGCTTCGCCCCTAAAAAAGGAGGACCAAGAGTGAAGAGACGAAATCAGGAGGCCCAAGCCAGTTGATGCCAGTCTAGACGGTCTAGACAAGAAAGTGGAGTGGATCACAAAGAAGGAATTAAAAGGCAAAGGTGATGGAGGACTCAGCATGGAAGATGAACGATTGAAACCAAAATCAAGAAAAAGACAAACTAAATATTGTATTTGTAAATCAAGGCCGAGTGCGAATATTTATTTGTGTATTAGGTCATATAGCTTTTTACACTATACCACTGACGTCCTCGCTCGTTGCCTTGAAGGTGGTTGGCAAAAGTGGTTCTTTGTTTCTCTCTCTCCCTCTCTCTTTGATTGCGATAGCAAATATATGGACACTCTCGGGTGGACTTTGCCGCCGGCGTTGGCGTCGCCGTCACTCACGGTATATGTATACGTATCTGTATGAAAATGTGAGGAAGAAAAAAGCCACGCAAACGACAGGGTGCGTGGAATCGAACGTGGGACCTCTGCGTCGTAAAAGCGAGGCATTCACCACTGAGCCACACCGGAGCACGGAAAAGTATTTGTGTGACAAGGTGTTTATACCTAGCCCTTACCGCTGTTCACGAGCATCTCGGGGGAAATTGTGTTTTCAGAATTACCAGCAAGAAGGCGCGATGAGCGTGCGTCACCATATCGCGCGGTGGCACCCGCTGTAATCTCCTAAACGTACTTTGCCCGGCTTAGAGAATGGAAGCGACGCTCCCTCGCACGCCCGTATCTCGCGTTGTGAAAGAGGGGAGGATCGTACGTCTTGGCGGCCCTCAGGCTTTACCTGGAATGATGCTGCTGTAGTTACTGGGCGCAAAAGTGTCACTGCAATCATTGCAGCCTCCGTTTGTGAAAAGCGGGCGCTTTTCTGAAAAAGCGAAGTAACAAACGCGACGCTTATTCGCGTGCATCCGCACCTGTGAGTACGTTTCGTGCGTCGTTTGTGCGTGGGATACGTGGGGCACGTTTAGATCTGCTTTCCATTCTGCGCGTGACCTTTCAATTTGCTGCTGTCGCGTTCATTGCTTCGCTTTTGCGGCAAAATGACCATTTGGCACTTGTCGTATACATTTTTTTTTTAATTCGGTAGCCTGCAGTACTTCAGTACAGTGGGCAGAGCATTGTTTCTTGTTTTAATTTTAATATTTTAAGATTAAATTTGGCCACACAAACCTGGCAGTAAGTAATTAATGCTGTTCTGGTGTACGTAGGAAAGGAAGGATCATTATTATTAAAATTCTCAAGTCATAAGTTGGGTAGTTTTAGATGCCACTGCACAACATAATTGGGGACCTTTAAGGGTTGAATGTGATATTATAATTCGGTCCCCAGTGCGTACTTCAAATACTCAGTGCATGAAATCTTTTCGAACTTGCTATGTACCCAGTATGTGGCCTTTAAAAATAGGCGCAAAAACGTGTGCGCCTTTTGTAGTGGGTTACCAGCTTTAAACCACGAAGTTCTATTGATAGTCACATGTTTTTACGCCCGACCGGAATGTACGCTAGTACCACGTATTAATTACTGCAATACTTCATGTTGTAATGTGAAGCAATAAACAGGACGTCTGTGTTTGTAAATCATGCGGGTTACTTTCACTGCATCTCCAAGCAGAGGAATTTATGTTCACTGTATATACAAGCAGCTGCGTGGCTGTGTGGTAGAACGACCGCTTGCCACACAAATGATCGCAGCGTGATCAGCACTCATACGCGGAGTTTTTTATTATTTTTTATTAGCATCTTTCTAGAGTTTCCAGTCACGCAGAAGATGATGATTTTTTGCTCACATGCAACAACGCCGACGCCGACGGCGCAACTTCTGAGAAAAGAGCTCTTTAACGCTATCGCGTTAATAATAGGGCTCTCCTAAATGATGGTTCATTCTCTTCCTTCATATATGCTAGGAGAAAGTGTAGAAACGCTTATGTTGCCTCAGGTACATATAAATGAAAAAAAATCAATCTGCAAGTTGATGCGCACACGTGACTTTTTTTTTCGAAAAATAAAAATTTCTGAGGGCAAGGTTCAACAGAAAGGTAACTTTGCGCGGATATATTGCTAATCAAAATCCTGATATTCTAATAATTAACTAGCATCACCACATTATGTGCATGTGCATATCGGCCACACTAATAATGGAAGGCCAAGTGCTTCCGCCGTTCCACCTAGAGGTGATCGTTGTAGCGACACCACGGACCCGAGCTAACGGGGGAGTTTCTACTCCCTCCCACGCCTAGCCGTGCGTGGCTTTGCCGTGTCCGGGGAAAAGGGGATCCTGGGGGTTGAGCCGACGCTGGGTGATTGGACCTTTAAGGCCCCCCGGAAGAGGCAACACACCCCTTTGGCCCCGGCTTCACGTAGACGGCACCCCTGGGCTGACCCACCCAGGGGAAATCGGCAGTCGCCTTTTCCTATCTCTCTCTCCCTATATCTTCGTCTATTGTTCTCACTTTACATCTTTCCTGTCTTCTCTTCACTTCATTTTACTTCCAATTTTTCCTGGCGGCAAGGGTTAACCTTGTGTGGCTATCCAAACTAGGGTAAACCATATTGGGTTATAGTAACTGCGTACTGCTGGCGTTGCGCAGGCATGCCCACATGCTCTGCCACGTCCCCTTGTTGGACTCCGTGGTGGGTGGTAGGCGCCGTTACCGAAAAATACACAATTTCCCATGGGATCCTCGACCCCCTCTCTAACTGATCGTGCCTCGAAAAGGGTACGCACCGACGCAACCTCACTACTTTGGTCGAAAAACAGAGAAACTTTCCCAAAATACCATGTCCTCCACTGCGAACAATCATCTACGAAAGCTCGAGCAATCTCACCCTTCCTTGTGGCCAAGTGCTTGAGAGAGACCATTGGAACCGGTTATAAGGCCACGAAGATGGCAAGTGGAGATCTGCTTCTCGAATTAAAAGACAAGGAACAGTATAATAAACTCTCGCACCTCGTAGCCTTTGGTAACATTCCCGTCTCTGTGAGCGCACATCGTACCATGAATACAGTTAAGGGCGTGGTATCGGACGAAGATTTGATGACACTGAGTGAAGAAGAGCTTCTTGATGGATGGAAAGACCAAGGTGTAATACATGTCCAGCGCATCATAATCAGACGCAACAACAACGAAATAGCAACAAAGCACTTAATACTCACCTTCAACTCAACCAACTTACCTGAGACTCTCGAAACTGGCTATATAAAACTCCATGTCCGTCCCTTCATTCCGAACCCGAGGCGTTGTTTCAAACGCCAGCGATTTGGTCATGCATCCCAGAGCTGCCGAGGGCAGCTGATCTGTGCTAAGTGTGGCACAACCGGCCACAGTGCCGATGAATGTAGTCATGATGAGGTCCTCTGTGCTAACTGCGAAGGTAGTCACCCCGCATACTCCAGAGCGTGCCCAGCCTGGAAAAAAGAAAAGGAAATAATAACTATAAAAGTAAAGGAAAATATCACATTCAGGGAAGCAAAACAACGGGTCTCACTAACATTGGCACTAAAAACACCTTTCGCCGAAGTGGTGCAACGAGGGGCGGCACCACAAAGGCCCTTGGCAGTTGCCCGGACCGCGCCTAGCGTGCCGAGGCCAACGCCACAAGCCCCTACGGCGGGAGCAGCCAGCGCTGCCCTGCCCACATTCACCCTGTCCACACCAGTGGCCTCTACAAGCTCTGGCAGCAGCCACGGCAATCACGAGGCCAAGGGGGCTTCATCAACCCCCAGCTCGGTGGGGACAAAGACTTCGTCGATCGAGGCGAAGTCTAAGCGACGCACAGATCGCTCTTTAGAGCGGGTGTCCAGTGCCTCGCAAGAGGCTATGGACACCAGTTCAAGCCAAACGGCGCAGGAAGCGCCGAAGGAGCGGCGAGCTTCGCTCGACCGCCCCAAAAAGGATAGAACGCCGATTACAGGGCCTGACAAAGGCCCTGTAAAATGAGTTAACCCCCGTCTTCTTTGCACACAGCACTTTTTCCTTTTTTTATTTCCACAATGGACAAAATCATACAGTGGAACGTAAGGGGAATGCTTAGAAATTTAGATGACATCCAAGAGCTTCTGTGTAAGTTTAACGCGAAAGTGCTATGTGTGCAAGAAACGCACTTAACTCCTAAGCACAAGGACTTTCTACGACAATATGTTATTTTCCGAAAAGACCGGGAGGATCCTGTCGTACCATCTGGCGGTGTAGCCATTATAGTCGATCGTAGTATAGCATGCCAGCATTTGAAGCTCCAAACGGCCCTGGAAGCAGTGGCCATTCGAGCTGTACTTTTTAACAAACTCATTACCATATGTTCTGTGTACATACCACCGCATCAACAGCTACACAGACGTGATCTGGAATCATTATTAGATGAACTCCCAGAGCCATTTCTGGTTCTAGGTGATTTTAATGCACACAATGTCCTGTGGGGCGATGCTCACTGTGATGCGCGAGGACGTCTCATTGAGCAGCTCCTTTTCTCTTCTAGTTTATGTCTTTTAAATATGAAGGAGCCTACATATTTTAGCCTTGCAAACAACACGTACTCCTCCATAGATCTTAGCATTTCATCACCGTCCCTTTTACCTGTTTTTAAGTGGAACGTTCTTAAAAACCCTTATGGGAGTGATCACTTCCCAATCATCCTGAGTGCGCCGAACAAAGATCAACTACCCCCGCAGGTTCCTCGATGGAAGATTGACTCAGCTGACTGGGAAGGGTATAGAACTCTTACACACATGACATGGACTGAGCTGTCTGCCCTGACCATAGATGACGCTGTCACGTATTTTACAGCTTTTATACTTGATGCCGCATCTAAATGTATTGCCAAAACGAGTGGCATGTGTTCTAAACGGCGAGTCCCATGGTGGAACGACGCATGCAGGAAAGCGCGGACCACTCAGAACAAAGCATGGGCGTTGCTTCGCGATTCCCCTACAGCAGAAAACCTGCAAAATTTCAAGCGGGTCAAATCGCAGGCAAGGAGGACGCGTCGACAAGCTAGACGAGAGAGCTGGACAAAGTTTATATCGAGTATCAACTCGTACACAGACGAGGGAAAAGTGTGGAATAAGATAAAGAAAATTAAGGGCCAACAAACGTATTCTCTTCCACTAGTTAATAGCCTCGGGGAAAGCTTGGAGGATCAAGCCAACTTTCTTGGCACACATTTCGAACACATATCGAGCCCCTCAAACTACTCCGAATCCTTTCAGAATTACAAGGCACGAACAGAAAAACAAAAGTTAGAAAGAAAGTCCGCAAGAAATGAGGCATATAATGCACCATTCTGCTTACCAGAACTGCGAACAGCACTCAGCTGCTGTAATACATCTACCCCAGGTTCTGACAACGTAATGTACGCGATGCTGAAGGAACTACCCTCCGAAACTAAAGAAACCCTCCTCTCTCTTTATAATCGCATATGGTTTTCCGGTGTGATCCCCTCCTCCTGGAAGGAGGCTGTTATAATTCCAATTTTGAAGCAAGGAAAAGATCCCTCTACTGTATCAAGTTACAGACCTATAGCGTTAACAAGCTGCCTCTGCAAGCTATTTGAAAAAATGATCAATTGCCGCTTACTCCACTACTTAGAAACAAACAAATTGCTCGACCCATACCAATGTGGGTTTCGAGAGGGTAGATCCACCACCGACCATCTGGTGCGTATCGAGGCACAGATCCGAGACGCTTTCGCCCACAAACAATACTTCCTCTCTGTGTTTCTCGATATCGAGAAGGCCTACGACACAACATGGCGTTTCGGCATATTAAGAGACTTGTCTCACCTGGGTGTGCGCTGTAGAATGCTTTCTATAATCGAGAGTTACTTGTCCAATCGGAAATTCCGTGTCCGTGTGGGCAGTATTCTCTCCCAAACATTTGTGCAAGAAACGGGAGTACCACAAGGTGGTGTACTTAGTTGTACACTTTTTATTATCAAAATGAATTCCTTGCACCTGTCCATCCCCCGCAACATGTTCTATTCCACATATGTCGATGACGTCCAGCTTGGCTTTAAGTCATGCAACCTAGCACTGTGTGAGCGGCAGGTTCAGTTAGGTTTAAACAAGGTGTCCAAATGGGCAGAGGAAAACGGATTCCGGCTGAACCCAGAAAAAAGTACCTGTGTCTTGTTCTGCCGAAAGAGAGGCGTGCACTCAGAACCTTACATTGAACTGAACGGGCAACGTCTGTCCGTCAAAGCCGAGCATAAATTCTTAGGCTTAATCTTGGACAACAAGTTGACCTTCGTACCCCACATAAAGTATTTAAAAACAAAATGTTTAAAAGCCATGAATGTTATAAAAGTGTTGTCACGTACTACGTGGGGTAGTAATAGGCAATGCCTCATGAACCTCTATAAAAGCCTCATTCGCACCCGCTTAGATTATGGGGCCGTTGTCTATGGGTCTGCTACTCAAAGTGCCTTGAAGATGCTGGACCCCGTGCACCATTTGGGCATCCGCCTTTCTACGGGTGCTTTTCGCACCAGCCCCATAGAAAGCCTTTATGTTCATTCAAATGAGTGGTCGCTTCATCTGCAAAGAACCTACATGTCCTTTGTATACTTCCTTAAGGTGAAAGCAGACAAGAGGCACCCCTCCTACTCTACTATTAATGACTTGTCAAGCTCCATTCTTTTTCAAAACAGGCCTTCATTGAGGCAGCCCTTCTCAGTTCGCCTGAAGGGTCTAGCTGAGGACACTGGAGTGTCACTCGAACACAGTTTAATGGCTCCTGTAGCATACCCGCCACCGTGGCAGTGGCAGACTATAGACTGCGATGTGTCTTTTCTAGAGGTTACAAAACATGCGCCCATTGCCCATATCCGAACATACTTTTTGGAACTTCAACACAAATACACACGTCCTGAGTTCTTCACAGATGCCTCCAAGACTAACTCCTCTGTGTCCTACGCTGCTGTCGGCCCATCCTTTTCGGATGCTGGCCCTCTACATCCACGCACAAGTATCTTCACAGCGGAAGCTTACGCGATACTTGTGGCAGCTAAACACATCAAACAATTACAAATACAAAAAGCAGTAATTTATACAGACTCCCTCAGTGTGGTAACGGCTCTGCACAGTCTTAAAAAACAAAAAAATCCGGTCCTTGTCTCACTTTACTCCATTTTGTGCACACTCTACACACTCAAACAACATGTTGTAGTGTGCTGGGTGCCAGGGCACCGTGAGATCCAAGGCAACGTGAGGGCGGATCAGCTCGCTGCATCCGTCCATGAGAGCACCGCCATTACATCCATATCAATCCCGGCCCTTGATCTTAAGCCGTCTCTCAAACGAAACCTCAGGGACTACTGGCAGAGCAAGTGGGATACACATACACAAAACACACTACACGTTATTAAGCCACACCTTGGTCATTGGCTGCCCGTATCGAAATCGCGTCATACAGAGGTAACACTAACAAGACTCAGGATAGGACATACATACACGACACACACACATCTTTTGTCTGGTTGTGATCCACCATTGTGTGATAAATGTGGTGAAGAATTAACAGTTCTTCACGTTTTAATCCAATGTAAACAATTAGATACTCTTAGAAGACAACACTTTCCATTACCCTACCGACAACATATACCTTTACACCCTGCAATGTTCGTCGGTAGGGAACCGCTTTTTAGTCACAAATCATTGTTAGCATTTTTTAAAGAAATTCATAGTTTTCATATCATATACCCGGGCATCCCGTAGCAAGACCTCTCCAGAGAGGTTTTTGCTGCGGTGATTATACAAAAAAGCACGTGCCTCACGGCCCCTGGACGCAAGGGTATGAACGTGTGAGGCACTTGTGCTAATGCCATACATATCCACCATCGTCTTTTATTATCACCAACTTTTGTCATCTATTCACACCACACACACATTTCACGGCATAGTCATGATTTTATGACTTGTATGTTTTTACCCGCCTTACCGCGAGGATTTTTATGGCCCTTATACAGCCGCTAATCACAATCATCGTCCACATTCCATGTCCCATGAATTGGCGCTCTTTGGCCATCAAATGGCCCTTGCGCCAAAAAACACCATATATCATCATCATCATAGAGGTGATTGACCTGACAGTTGCCTCCACCTGCCTTCTTCGGCTTGTACCCCAGACCAATTCTCATTGCCACAGCTCGTCAAATCCTAGAGATCGCACCCTGTGCGCGACGTGTTCGTTTGGCATATTCGCGCAGACGCGAAATAAGTAAAAGGACAAACGTGCGCTGTGCAGCTTTGAATGTCGCGAAGACCACACGCTATTTCGAGATTTTCGCAATGTAGGCAGTGGTACAATATATATTAAATGCAGAGCACTGCAGTGCAAGCAATGCCAGCACTGAACTGCAAGCCCTTTCGGCGTCTATCTACGTATCTATCTAACTAGCCGCCTACGCCTGGGTGCTCTCGTGATCATACCCTTATCATGGGGTAAACCAAAATTAGTATGTGAGGGTAAGGTTGCTCGACAAATATGTCTATTTCGTCATGACATGAATAGTGCCACAATCCCGTCACGTACGTCACCAAACCTTTTCCGCCAGACAGTGGCACATATCCGCGGGTGAGTTTGAGCCACTGGTATGCGGGCACATGCCACAGGTAATTGACACTTCATATATACCCAGGAACGGTGAGAAAACACACAGGGGTAATTTTAACGCATGACCGTTAAGAAAAAGCTGTCATCTGCTGCATTGAACAGATAAATGTAAAGAAAAAAATGCTAGGGTCCCAGCAGGAATCGAATCCCTTCATTCTGCGTAGCAATGAATTATTCCACCACAGAACCACGCCATGTCTCGCAACCGAAGCAGACCGTAACATTCCTAAGAGGTCATTATTTGTTGTAGTGTTGGCTATCCAATCTTTTAAACAGTACATACGTACTCCTTTGATACAGCCGTCACGTCGGGTTAATGACAGTTGTAGCGAAGCACCATCCACTGAAGTCTTTTATCTATAACAGTGTCCACGGCCACCGTCCTCACTGCCACAAGCCCAACGTAAAACTTCTGGTGTTGCTAATACCCATGTTTCTATTGGCATCGTTACGCTACAGTAAACACGTGACTCTTTAACATACGTGTGTGCGTAAAAAGTTTGTACGGTGCCTGTGTACTCTGTGAAGTTTCGCTGTTGTTGGCTCTTGGGTAAAGCGTTGCAGGCAAGGACAAGGAAAACGTGAAAAATAGGGACCCCTTGTGTGTTCATGCGGAAGGGGGGCAGGGGCTACAGAGCGATTGCGTATTTTTCAGGACGATAACTGCAGTAGTTGATTGATATGTGGGGATTAACGTCCCAGAAGCAGTATTTGCTTATGACAGACGCCGTAGAGGAGTGCTCCGGAAATTTCGAACACATCTGGTTCTTTACCGTGCACCCAAATATGAGCACATGGGCCTACAGCATTGGCTCCATGAAAAATGCAGCTGGGATTGGATCCCGTGACCTGCGGGTCAGCAGCCGAGTACCTTAGCCACTACATACCACAACGGTGGGGCATAAATTCAGTAAAAGACAATTGAGAATATTACCTGATTCTGCGAAATGCGATTGATACCCGACAATCATTTACAAGGAAATGTAATTACTGAGAACGTTGTTTTTGTGAAATGTAACACATTACACTACAAAATACAAAACAGAGTAATTGATTGCAATTACATGTAAAGCGTTCTGTTGTCTATGTGTTGGGTATGTTCAAGAGTGCTTGCGTATGTCTGTGCCTGTGGATGAGTGATTAAGCGAAGCAAATGTTTGCGCATGTTCCAACGCTTTCAGTTCGTTATCAATTTATTATAGTAGTGCTGAAGCCACGGGATAACCTCTTTTGAAAAATGGGACACGCAGTGACAGACACGGTATGCAAGCCTGCAGGCGGCGCCCTGGGCACAATTTCAGTAGTCACCCTGCAGCTAATGTGACAGCTGCGCAATCTCAGTATCTCAATAGAGCCCCCTCACTGAAACGATCGCTCAACTTTGGAGTAAAGAGGTAGCATTTACGTCGTCCCCATATTCAGCCGCCAGGCTCGTTCGAAGAGCGTATCAGCGTCACCACATAAATGCACGACTAATTTTGTGCTATAGCCACCTTGAAAACCGACAGCGTTTTGTTCTTTTCAAACCTGCTTACACAATGCCGAGCGGTGATTGAAAATCAGCGCTGTGTGAGCGCGCTCGTGCGCACTGCCCAATCAGTGGTGTCCAGATTTTGAGAACAACGTGGGCGCGGCCAGCGTGGCAGCCAGTTCGGTAACGGGCCATCGCCCACGAGCCCGATGCCGACACTCTGAGGTCTGGCAGAATCGGGCATAGCGGTAAGGTTAACAGAACCCGTTAAGTTGCTGGCGCTCAACCGGAAACGTGAGAGGGCTTAGCGTTGTAACAAATGCCTAGCTTGCTACAGGCTGCGATGCTTTGACGTTATATTTCTTCGTTCGATCTGGAGGCGACAACACAATTACGACTCTCAGTGCAGCGCGGGTTGGGGTGCCTTTTTTATTTTTGTTCCATCTCGATAAATTTTGTTTTTATTCATCAGCCCCAAGCCCGGATGAGAAATAGAATGAAACGGACAAGAAAAGATCTATCGGACAGGGTAGCAAAACGCTTCCAACAATTTCTACAGCCTGGCCACAGAATCACGGCTGTTTATTCCCCTTTCTCTCGAACTTTTTCAGACAGCATGACGCTTTCACTGAAGAATTTCGAAAGAAAGGAGGTAAAATACGAAGTGAGGGAATTGTCATATATATACGGGCCCTATCGGTCCATGCCGACACACCGACTGATCTTTGCCTGCAGTGCAAAGGACCAATCTCGGATAAGCCGCATCACCCTCCAGCCTAAACGGGAGAAACATGAAGGCCTCGGTAAGATGAAAACTCTAAATCACTCGTGAACGCGAACTCTTGTTCTGCTAAATTATACGCAAGCATTAGCAGCATTAGGAATTAAATGTTCATCTGAGCACAGAATTTATCAATCCAGTCCGCCATTGTGTCTCGGTGCCTAAGGTGCTCGGTTGCTAACCCGAGGGTTGCAGGTTTCGGTGGAGGGGAAAGTTTCGGTGGAGGAAAAATTGTAGGGACTTGTGCGATGCCAATGCTCATCTAACGACATCAGGTGGTAAAAATTTTCGGAGCACTTTATTATGTGCCGTCTTTCATTTTTTTCTAGCGTTGTTTTCCCCTTTCCCGCGGTTTGTGTTGTTTTGCTATGAGGTATTGTGACATTCATACGAATAAAATATTTATTTATCAGCATGACAAAGGGCTCAGCTAGCTTGTAGGGATTCGTGATGAAAGACGGCAGGAGTCCAAACAGCAACACGCGAAAGAAAAAATCAGGGCGAGGCCTTGGCGCTTACATTGTCCTCACTTCTCTGTAGTTTCCATGCTTTCATGCCAACCGCCTTTTATCACAAACCCTATTTTTTGTTATGCAAAGTTCAAGAAAAGCCCCGGCTGTGGCGGCTGCATTTCCGATGGAGGCGGAAATGTAGGCCCGTGTACTCAGATTTGGGTGCACGTTAAAGAATCCCAGGTGGTCAAAATTTTCGGAGCCGTCCACTACGGTGTCTCTCATAATCATATGGTGGTTTTGGGACGTAAAACCCCACAAATCAATCAATCAAAGTTCAAGAAAACCGAAGGACCTAAAGGCGCGAATCACCTCACCAAGGTTCCTGCATAGCTGCGATATGAAGTTTTACATATTTTTTTTTCTTGTGACTGGTTCTTGAAATGCGAGTTCATCTACAAGTAGCACTGCTCAATCACGTGTTTGCGCTCACGATCAGTGATATATCAAAGTAAGTCAACCTGTGAATAATGTGCATGCAATCCTTGACTGTTACGAACCAGTACATGTACCCTTAACATGAATTCTGCGATTGTCATCTGTGCTCTAACTTAAGTGACGTTTCAGTGGATTCTCTCTATGAAATCAGAAAAAAATGTACAATCATAGGTACGGGACATGGCCACTAACGAAGTATGTCAGCGCCCATGCAATGCGCACAACATCTGAATTGCATCAAGTGAAAATATTTATTCTTTTTTAGCTGTGCCTGCTGACCTTCTGCGTGGTGGTCGCGACTACCATGGCTGGCTACTACGGAGGCTACGGAGGCTATGGCGGTTACGGTGGTTATGGTGGCTACGGTGGCTACGGCCACGGCTACGGCGGATACGGCGGCTACGGGGGATATGGCGGCTACGGTCACGGTGGATACGGGGGCTACGGTGGATATGGCGGATATGGAGGCTACGGCGGTTATGGAGGATACGGTCATGGCGGCTACGGCCATGGCGGTTATGGCCATGGATACGGATACAAAGTCATCAGCTACGGACACGGTCACGGCTACCACGGCTGAAATGTGCCCTCTTGTATATAGAAATAAATTGTACAGTGAAAACTACTGCACATTTAAACACTTATTTCAAAGGTCCACTGTGTACGTGAGGTGAAGGCAACATGCTCGCCCACTACGTACTTGCTTATTTCCAGAAATACTAAGCGAATGGCGCAGGATGTTGTCAAAACACTATCGAAGATGTTTAAAATCCTGAGACAAGGGTTTTAGCATGGAGACAACGCTCCGTCTTGTCTTCTTCCAGCCAGCAACTGCCGTGATGAAGACAACACCCGTTTCCCAAAAGTTGCCTGCGGTGATACCCCTTTTTCAATGGTCTGAAGGCCCTAGCTGCAAAGTTTTTGTTGTTAGCAATTATTGGCAGCTACTTTTCACAGTGGCACATGCTTTATCACATTCGCCCCCTGATTATCCTTATCGCACGCAAGCGGAGCTCGCCCGCCATCAATGATAACGGCCGCAGCCTCGAGAGGCCGCCGCTACGGGTCGTCTACTTAAGTATGCCAAGCGGCTGGCCGCAAGGCAAAGGTTGTCGCATAGAACGGGGCTGCGTATTCGCTGTTTTATAAGGCCTGCTCCGTGATTATGGCCCGAACCACTTGTATCACATTATAAAACGCATGGGCGCTACCGGCTGAGGAAGTCATATTTGACGCATTTTATTCTGTTAGTCATTGAGGCAACGCAATGTTCTTTTTTGTTTTTTTTAGCCTAGTACTTCACAATATCCCGTCCCTGACTTCAACGAAACACATGTAAAAAATTTAAAAATGGCCTTTTCGAGAAAACTATCTTTAACCTATGGCGTTTCCTGTAAGCCACATCCCTTTCAACATTTTCGGGGTATAATGATACACGCAATGTTGACGAAAGCTTTCTTTCGTGAAAAATGCATCTACATAGTTCAATATAGGACAAGTTTCATTACCCCTAGTTCGAATAGCATCTACAAATAACTTTCGGAAAAGGAAGTAATTTGTTCCGCTTACAAAGTTTGTGAGTTTCTCCTAAAAAGAACTTCAACAGCAAAGAAAAATACAATACTCATAAAATTACACCCTCTTTCTTCTTTCATGTGACCAATTGTTGTGACCCACGTTCGCGCTGTTCTTTCTTTAGATGCCCTAAAAATGGGTAGAAAAGTGTAGTGCTTCCAAAACTTCTATAGTTTTTTTCCGGTCGAATAATATTTTTTCAGCGAAAGTTCTGGTTCTACAATGTTTGCCTACAGTATATTCTATCGAAATCGAGAATGCTGACCAGAACCTTGTGTTCTTATCTACACAAACTGAGCGTGACGTTTCTACAAACCAAGTTGAGTGCTACTGTGAAGATCAAGGTATCTTAAAGGGGTCGTGAAACAGTCGCTTAACAACGACCATGCGGCACCATTGGCAGCCACATGCGCTAACTGTATCATCAGGCCGAGTGGACCTGCATATAAGCTTTGCCTATTGCGGAACGCGGAACTGTATGACATATTGAGCACGTGCAATAGGCGCTCATCGGCGTCTGCCATACGCGCTCTGCATCCCACAAGAACGCTGCTTAATATGACGTCAGAGTTCAAGTTAGCGCTGATTGCATATGACAAAGACGCTGATGAGTGTCCCAGTTGCACGCTCTCGCAAGTACCGAAAAGTTCCACGTTCTTCGATAGGCAAAGAATTACTTATAATGACGTCACCTAGTTAGTGCGTGTGGACGCCGGTGGCCTCGCATTGTCGCTTTAGAGCGAGCGTTTCATGACCCCCTAAGGGATATCATCCTCTGTGGGAGAACTGTTCGCAATGCTAGGTCATTCATGGGCAGTTTATAAGTGCAAATCTACGTGTCGGTCACATAAAATCTATAAAAACACGCGAAGGTTTGTTAGCTCTATCAATTCGCAAGGCACTCTCCCATCGCTTCAGAGCAATGGGAAAAATTGTTTACGCTACTTATCTGTTTCTTGTTGGAGGCAATCAAGGAAAAAAATAAAAACAGGCGCATTGGACCACCCAAATGCATTTCGATAGACACCAGGTTATTGCGATATTCTTGGTAACACTTCACTGAAAGGAGGTGCAAATCGGACGCACAAGTATAGAAAAACAATTTTCATTTTCCTCACTGCAAAATAATTCTAATCCTGTGACAGACGCCGTGTCATCTCAGCAAAAGCTTACCATAGTTCGATTGGCGCTGTAGGCATTGGCTTCTAAAATTATTTGCATATATGTATCTGAAGAAAAATAATTGCCATGCATAAGCTAAAACAAAGTTTGAAACATTAGGCCACTGGTTGCGGTTCGGCGCATTTATGCAATTCTTCTTTAACGCAACCAAAAGGTGGTTGACTGATCTTGTGATTATTTAAATGAAGACATGCCGCATCTTATTCTGAAATAACTAAATACAATATCGAAGAAATGTACCGAGACTTAGCTTGGTACTTTTAGGTAGAAGACTGTTCAATAAATGAAATAAATAAAATCAAAACCCTTGTGATCTAGGAATAATTGCGGGTGTTTGAAAAACAAATGCTCATCATTTTGAGAAAGTTTTTGCTAAAGTGCCAATATTCTTGAAACATTAAGTTTCAGCCAACCCTGAAGGCTAAACCTTAATGAAAACCTGGAGGCTCACAAAGAGGATTCCATTTAAAATGAGGACGACGCAGCCAGTGATGAAAAGGAAAATGATAAGTGCAATTTTAAAAGACGCGGAAGGAGCAGAGTGGGTCAGAATGAACGGGAGTTAGGATATCATAGTTCAAATCCAGAAGTTTTGCACATGGGCTGGGAAGGTAACATGCAGGCAGAGCGACCGCTGATTATAATGGGTAACTGACTCGATTTCAAGAGAAGGCAAAACGTAAAGGAGAGACTGAAAATCAGGTGGGCAGATGAGCTTAAAAAGTTTGAAGGTGTAAAGTGGCAGCAGAAAGCACAGGATCGTGTTGATTGGTGGAACATAGCAGGGGCTTTTGTTCTGCAGTGGGCATATTCAGGCTGATTATTACAATTATTATTATTATTATTATTATTATTATTATTATTATTATTATTATTATTATTATTGTTGTTGTTATTATTATTATTATTATATTGCGTCGAAATGAGTATTGAAAATGTTGCAGTCTAAAATTATCCCGTTGTGATCGTGTTTTCTACGTTTTCTAAAATATTTTCCAAAGTTTTTTAAAGTCGAATATATATTTGAGTTCTGTTTGACTGAATAAATTTACCTGCGTACTTGCTTTTCTTGCTGAACTAATCGAAGAAACTCTTTGAGATATGTGCTATTAAAGAAATGGTACTGCCTTCGCACTTGTGTTATTCTGCTAAGAGTTACGTTTGATGACATTTTGCTTTTTTTGTTTCAATGTAACTGATGTTCAGTTTACTAAGCGACTAGACACAACGCATGAAGCCTCATAAGCCAGAGACCACAGAAGGAGCAGACGACGTGCAGTGCTCACAAGTGAATCTTTATTTCGGAAACATGTACTTATACAGCCATGAAAACCTCTAATAAGTCAAGAAATTACCTGTCTTATCAGCACTATGGCTTCAATAAATGTAACAAACCAACTAGACCAAAACTCTGTTCTCTGTTGCCTTTGAATTAACTGGTGACGACATGAGTACGCATGCTAGTCTCGACCATTCATAATCTCAATAAAGAGAGAAACAGGAGCTACTCAAGCTCAGAAGACGAGCAGGTTCTTCCGGGGAACAAGAATCAACGAGTGCATGGTGACAAATAAAATGCAGCGAAGTACAAGCATTCATGCTTGCCCACGAAAGCTTACTCGTCAACATATAGGAGCTTCAACTCTGACACCTTACCCCACTATTTAGCGTTATTTTAGCTCGGTGAACTAGGCACACAGGAAGAGACAGCAAGCGAAGCTGACTGAACAAATGATATTCACCAGCAAGCCCAATTAATAATCTTTTTGCAATCTTCTTACCGTTTGGCTCCCACTGTGTAGTAAACCATGGTTGGCTGCTGAAAGCCGATATCCTAACTGTTGGTCTCGTAACTTATTAGCTGCAATGTGCATTTATATCTTATTGCACACATTCAATCGAGAGTTCTATCCACGGTGGCCGAGAAAGGGACGGCGGTCCACGAATGTACGCTGGCGTATGTGCCACTAAGCCGACAGCGTGCCGTCTACCACCAGTATAACCACCACCAGATGCGACGTAGCATGACAGGTGGCTGAACACTCCTCCTAGGTCTCCGTGGTAGTCACCCTTCATGTACGATCCAGCATGCACGAGTCCCTGGTACATGTATCCGTCCACCACCATGTTAGTGAAAATGTACGCACAACATCGAAGAATAGCTGCAATGAAAACGCCAAAGGACGTCGTTAGAAATTTTTCCACTAAAGCTAAGCGTTAATTGTGTGGCAAATATCGGTGTGAGCTGTATGCGTAGTTGCCTGTCGCGCAATCTCACTCTGCGGGCAACGGATGAAGTTTCGTTTGAGTAAGCAATCCAGTAAAAAGCTACACACGTTTCTCATGTAAAGACATGCACGTGACAAACACAACCGATGAAAACTACTCGAAAGTGTCGGGACTACTGTACTTCAGTCATAAATGTAAGACTGTGTAAGTGGATTTTGCTACCTACCTTTTCTTCAAAAATCGCTGAAGCCAATGACCGCATGATGATATATGGTGTTTTTTGGCGCAAGGGCCATTTGATGGCCAAAGAGCGCCAGTTCATGAGACAGGAATGTGGACAATGGTTGTGATTAGCGGCTGTATAGGGGCCATAAAATTCCTCGCAGTAAAGCGGGTAAAACATACAAGTAATAAAATCATGACTATGCCGTGAAAGGTGTGCATGGTGTGAATAGGTGACAAAAGTTGGTGATAACGAAAAACGATGGTGGACATGTATGGCATTAGCACAAGTACCTCACACGTTAGTACCCTTGCGTGCAAGGGTCGTGAGGCAAGTGCTTTCCTGTGTAGCCACCGCAGCAAAAACCTCTCTAGAGAGGTCATGCTACGGTATGCCCGGGTATATGATATGAAAATTATGAATTTCCTTTAAAAACGCTAATAATGATTTGTGACTAAAAAGCGGTTCCCTACCGATGAACATTGCAGGGTGTAAAGGTATATGTTGTCGGTAGGGTAGTGGGAAGTGTTGTCTTCTTAGAGTGTCTAAATGATTACATTGAATTAAAACGTGAATAACTGTCAATGCCTCACCACATTTATCACACAATGGTGGATCACCACCAGACAAAAGATGTGTGTGTGTCGTGTATGTGTGTCCTATCCTGAGTCTTGTTAGTGTTACCTCTGTTAGACGTGATTTTGATACTGGTGGCCAATGGCCAAGGTGTGGCTTGATAACGTGTAGTTTGTTTTGTGTGTGTGTATCCCACTTGCTCTGCCAGTAGTCCCTGAGGTTTCGTTTCAGAGAGTGCTTCAGATCAAGGACCGGGATTGATATGGATGTAGGGGCAGTGTTTTTGTGGACGGATGCAGCGAGCTGATCCGCCCTCACGTTGCCTTGGATCTCACGGTGCCCTGGCACCCAGCACACCACAACATGTTGGTTGGGTGTGTAGAGTGTGCAAAATATGGAGTAAAGTGAGACAAGGACAGGGTTTTTTTGTTTTTTAAGACTGTGCAGAGCCGTTACCACACTGAGGGAGTCTGTATAAATTACTGCTTTTTGTATTTGTAATTGTTTAATGTGTTTAGCTGCCACAAGTATCGCGTAAGCTTCCGCCGTGAAGATACTTGTGCCTGGATGTAGAGGGCCAGCATCCGAAAAGGAAGGGCCAACAGCAGCGTAGGACACAGAGGAGTTAGACTTAGAGGCATCTGTAAAAAAACTCAGGACGTGTGTATTTCTGTTGAAGTTCCAGGAAATATGTTCGGATATGAGCAATGGGCGCATGTTTTGTAACTTCTAGAAAAGACACATCACAGTCTATAGTCTGCCACTGCCACGGTGGCGGGTATGCTACAGGAGCCATTAAACTGTGTTCGAGTGACACTCCAGTGTCCTCAGCTAGACCCTTCAGGCGAACTGAGAAGGGCTGCCTCATTGAAGGCCTGTTTTGAAAAAGAATGGAGCTCGACAAGTCATTAATAGTAGAGTATGAGGGGTGCCTCTTGTCTGCTTTCACCTTAAGGAAGTATACAAAGGACATGTAGGTTCTTTGCAGATGAAGCGACCACTCATTTGACTCAACATAAAGGCTTTCTACGGGGCTGGTGCGAAAAGCACCCGTAGAAAGGCGGATGCCCAAATGGTGCACGGGGTCCAGCATCTTCAAGGCACTTTGAGTAGCAGACTGATAGACAACGGCCCCATAATCTAAGCGGGTGCGAATGAGGCTTTTATAGAGGTTCATGAGGCATTGCCTATCACTACCCCAGGTAGTACGTGACAACACTTTAATAACATTCATGGCTTTTAAACATTTTGTTTTTAAATACTTGATGTACGGTACGAAGGTCAACTTGTTGTCCAAGATTAAGCCTAAGAATTTATACTCGGCTTTGACAGACAGACGTTGCCCGTTCAGTCGAATGTCAGGTTCCGAGTGCATGCCTCTCTTTCGAGAGAACAAGACACACGTGCTCTTTTTTGGGTTCAGTCGGAATCCGTTTTCCTCTGCCCATTTGGAGACCTTGTTTAAACCTAACTGAACCTGTCGCTCACACATTACCAGATTGCAAGATCTAAAGCCAAGCTGGACATCGTCGACATATGTACAATAAAACATATTGTGAGGGATGGACAAGTGTAAGGAATTCATCTTGATGAGAAAAAGTGTGCAACTAAGCACGCCACCTTGTGGCACGCCTGTTTCCTGGACAAATGTTTGAGAGAGCACACTGCCCAGACGGACACGGAATGTCCGGTTTGACAGGTAGCTTTCGATTATATGAAAGATTCTTCCGCGCACACCAAGGTGGGACAGGTCTCTTAGGATTCCAAAACGCCATGTTGTATCATACGCCTTTTCGATATCGAGGAACACAGAGAGAAAATATTGTTTATGGACAAAGGCGTCTCTGATCTGTGCCTCGATACGAACAAGATGGTCTGTGGTGGATCTACTTTCTCGAAACCCGCACTGAAATGGGTCGAGCAAATTGTTTGTTTCAAGGATATGTACAAGTCGGCAGTTTATCATTTTTTCGAATACTTTGCACAAGCAGCTTGTAAGTGCAATAGGCCTATAACTTGAAGCTAAAGAAGGGTCCTTGCCCTCTTTCAAAATGGGAATAATAATAGCCTCTTTCCAGGAGCTAGGGATAGTGCCAGAAAACCAGATAGCATTGTACAAACAAAGTAGGGTTTTTCGTGTTTCGGCTGGTAGGTTTTTTAACATTTCATACACCACACGGTCAGAACCTGGGGCAGAAGTACTGCAGGAGTTTAGAGATGTTCGGAGCTCAGCTAGACTGAAAGCTTGGTTATATGCCTCGCATCTAGTGGATTTGTGTTCTAGTTTCTGCTTTTCTATTCTTCTTCTGTATTTTTGGAAAGTGTCAGTATAGTGGGACGAGCTGGATACCCGTTCAAAGTGTGCACCGAGGAAGTTTGCCTGGTCTTCCAAGGTATCACCCTGAGTGTTTACGAGTGGAAGTGTGTGTACTTGTTTTCCTGCTATCCTACCGACCATGTTCCAGACTTTGGCCTCTTGTGTATATGAATTTATCCCTGATAAAAACTTGTGCCAGCTTTCTCTTCTGGCCTGCCGACGCGTTCTCCTGCCTCGAAATTTTATTTTCTTAAAGCTCTCAAGGTTTTCCGCTGTCGGCGAGTTCCGCAGCAACCTCCATGCCCTGTTCTGTTCTTTTCGCGCATTTTGACACTCAGTGTTCCACCACGGAACGTGTCGTTTGCCGGGCAATCCAGATGTTTGTGGAATGCACTTGGCTGCTGCGTCATTAAGAAAAGCCGTGAAGTATTGCACAGCTTTATCTATGCCTAATCCGCATATGTCGGTCCAACTTAAGTGTGTTATCTTTTGAAATTGTTCCCAGTCGGCTTTGTTCACCAGCCATTTGGGAACATGTGGAGGACATTCATATGTTATTGGTGTACTTAAAACTAAAGGAAAATGGTCACTTCCGTATGGATTATTTATGACTTTCCACTGAAGTAATGGTACAAGTGAAGGAGATGCGATACTGAGATCTATGGAGGAGTAAGTATTGTTTGCAAGGTTATAATATGTTGCCTCTTTTCTATTCAACAGACAAGCACCTGATGAAAAGAGGAACTGTTCAATGAGACTACCTCGTGCATCACATCGACAGTCACCCCATAAACCACTGTGCGCATTCAGGTCCCCAAGAACCAAATAAGGTTCTGGTAACTCATCTACTAAAGACTGGAAATCATGTTTTTCCAGGCGGTGTTGCGGCGGTATGTATAGAGAGCAGATGGTGACGAGCTTATTCAATAGAACTGCTCGAACAGCCACTGCCTCTAGGGATGTTAGTAGTGGTAGATGACTGCATGCTACTCCTCGATTAACTATAATGGCTACACCACCAGATGACGCCACAGCATCATCTCTGTCCTTTCGGAAGACAACATATTGACGCAAGAAACTTGTATTCTTGGATTTTAAGTGTGTTTCCTGTACACACAGCACTTTTGGAGAATGTTTGTTTAGAAGTTCTTGGACATCGTCGAGGTTTCGAAGTAGTCCTCTGACGTTCCATTGTAAAATTTGTGTCTCCATTATGGGAGTAAAGAAGTGCTGTGTGTACGAAATAAGTGTGGCTGGTGTCTAAAAAGAGAAGTGACTTATCTTACAGAGCCTTTAGAAGGCCCTGTAATTACCGTTTTGTCTTTTTTAGAGCGGTCGAGGGAACCCCGCCGCTCCTTTGGCGCAGTCTGCGCCGGTGCGGTTGATGTGTCCATCGCCTCAGGAGAGGCGACAGATAATGTTTTTGTTGTAGGCTTCGTCGTGACAGACGGAGCCTTAAACCCCACCGGGCTGGAGGTCGAGGGGACCTCTTTAGTTTGTGTGGTGCCCTGGCTGCTGCCAAGGTTCACAGGAGCCTTCGGTGGGGCTGTATTCAAGGAGGGTGGGGCAGCCGAGGCTGCTCCCCCCATGGGGGCTTGTGGCGTTTGCCTCGGCACGCTGGGCGTGGTCCAAGGCATTGCCAAAAACCGAAGTGGTGCTGACCCCCCTCGCACCACTTCGGCATACGATGTGTTCCCAGCAAAATGCGGGGAAACGCGCTGCCGCGCTTCACAGAAGCTTATGTTCAATTTAAACTTTGTATTAATAATTTCTTTTTCCATTTTCCAGGCCACGCATGACCTGGAATATGCAGGATGGTCACCCTCACAGTTTGGACAGTAGACTTGTAGCTGACAGTCATCGTCAGCAGTATGGCCTTTGGTGCCGCATTTCGCGCAAGTAAGCTGTCCTCGGCAGCTCTGGGAGCCGTGCCCGAACCTCTGACACTTAAAGCAGCGCCGCGGGTTGGGTATGTATGGTCTGACTGGCAATTTAAGATATCCTGTTGCTATTTCAGTGGGGAGGGTGCTAGATGCGAAAGTTAGTATGATGTGCTTCGTTGGTATTTCCTTATTTTCTCTTCTTATTTTGATACGCTGCACCTGAATGACGTTTTCCTCTTTCCAGCCTGTTAGAAGTTCATCATCAGAGAGGTCCATCAGGTCTCCATCTGATACAACACCTTTCACTGTGTTCATGGTTCGGTGCGGTGTGATTGTGATAGGCTGATCCCCAAATGCTGTGAGTTTATGTAGTTTCTGGTACTGTGCGTTGTCTTTTAATTCGAGTAACAGGTCCCCACTGGCAGTCTTTGTGGCCTTGTAGCCTGCGCCCAGCGTTTCTATGAGACATTTGGACACAAGGAAAGGTGAAATACATCTAGCTTTCTTTTCTGTACTTTCACAGTGAATTATGTGGTATTTGGGGAAGTTATCTTTTTTGTTTGGAACAAGCTCGAAAATTGCATAGGTGCGCCACCTCTTGGAGGGGCGATTATTTGTAAGAGGGCAAGGGGTTCCCATAAATTTGATAGCTTATTCGGCGGCCATGCCAGCCACCCACCACCGAGCCCAACAAGGGGACGCTGCGAGACGCGAAGGAGGCGCAGGCGCCAGCCGTACATGGCCGCTATAACCTAATATATCTACCCAAGGTTGGATATTTACACTAGGTTAACCCTTGCCGCCAGGAAAAATTGGAAGTAAAATGAAGTGAGGAGAAGACAGGAAAGATGTAAAGTGAGAACAAAAGACGAAGATGTAGGAAGAGAGAGAGATAGGAAAAGGCGACTGCCGATTTCCCCTGGGTGGGTCAGCCCAGGGGTGCCGTCTACGTGAAGCCGGGGCCAAAGGGGTGTGTTGCCTCTGCCGGGGGGCCTTAAAGGTCCAATCACCCAGCGTCGGCTCAACCCCTAGGATCCCCTTTTCCCCGGACACGGCAAAGCCACGCACGGCTAGGCGTGGGAGGGAGTAGAAACTCCCCCGTTAGCTCGGGTCCGTGGTGTCGCTACACACCAAACGCCTGCTTTAACAGGCGCCCCTGCGGGGCAATGACCGCATTCCGCGTTGAAGATACCTTTTTACACCTTTGTATTTGTGCAGACGCACAAAAACAAGCCGCTAGCAATGCCAGAAAACGCTAGTTCGCGTTGTCTGAAAAGTACTGAGCATCGTCACGTACTACTTCGGGAAAGCTGTCTGCTCGAAATCGCAGATGCGAAATGAAGACACATGCAAATTTCCACTGACGCTGGTTGTTGTTGCGGAGCGTAACGTGGAAATTATCTTCATTGTGGGCATAAAAGTTCGTTGCCCGTGAAGATATTTCAAAAGTGAATTATAAGATGTATTCTTTAATCCGAAGCGGTCAAGGACAAAAAAAATGTTCTATAGTAATAATGCACTAATATTTCGATATTTCTTATTTGTTATTGTGTTTATTCCAATATCACTGCAATTTATGCGTGCACCTATAGAGGTGGAGAACGACATATTCTCAAACAATTAATTGTTTCCTCCCCAACACTCTCGCTAGTAGAGAATGCTATTTTTTTTAATTAGTAGAGACCCTAGCCGACTACGCTATTTTTTTTATCTTCCTCAGTTGCATGTAGTTGACGCAGTTGCGCCTCTCACACAAAGTGATTTGAGTAAGTGCGTATAGAGACTGGAATAAATCACTTTTGTCATTCAAATAATTGAGAAATCAATGAGCGAAATCGTTGCTTTTTTCACAGCAGTCATTTATCCTGACATCGTTCAACGTGATTTTATGTACTTGTAATTCTTCTGTATTTGAAAAACCTAAAGTGTTATTGACGCACTACTTTCATATTTGATTGGCGCCTTATCTCTGAATACTGTATCCGGATGATACGGTTACATGTGGCCTCTATGAAGGCTGTTCCGGCTACATAAATTTTGATTGCCGCCATTTTAATGACACGCGAGAGCAAAAAAAAAGCAGGAACAGAAAGAGGGTGAGCACAGTTGGCATGCGTAGAGTAGAGGATAAGAAGAAAAAAAGGAAATGCTCGGATAGGTGGGGCTAGTAACTGGTCCAGAGCCATCGGTAATATATACCTACACTGGGGAAACGTATGGAGCATTTGCCAATGAAAAGCGATAGAAACAGGCAGCCCACAGACAACGCTTCAGTTATTCCTCATTTTTTGTTCATTCTTTTCATATTTACGTAAAGTAGTGATGTTAGATAATTACGGACTCCCAAAACTGTGGCGCTGCGTGCACTGATGTTGTTGGTACCAATGCACCATTATGTAGCCGGACTGTTATCAGCTTATCACTTTCTGCATGCGGTAAGCGAAGGCTTACGTCACCTTGATGCATGGGTGTTAGCAGAATTTTGCATTAGGAGTTAAGTGCAGACCGGTTTTCTATTGTGGCTGATGTAGGAGGGCTGCTGCAGCTTGCACGGAGCCAAGTGCTGGTGTAACGTTACGTCTGCAGAAGTGAGGTGCAACAGAGGTGCACCGGGGCAGGGCTGATGCACCTTCTGCACCTCCCCTGCTAACGGTCATGTACCTCTGTACATAAGCGTCGAAAGGGAGGTGCCTCAGATGACGCTATCGGCGTCCGCTTAACTTTAGCTCTCCGAGAGTCCAACATTACTCGCAATAACTTGCAGAATCAGCAACATAACGGGCACATTTTGTGCAACATGACACGCCTTTAAAAAGAGCGCTTACGTATAAAGCAAAGAACAGGGGGGGGAGCAGCGATTGCGAGTAAAATTGACTAATCGCAATTCAATTTTAACAACTGTGAAAGTCACAATAACACATAATAACCTTCAGCGTATTTTCATAGGCGCTGCCAAAAGGTTTAGTTGTGAGGCGTGTCTCACATTATTCCTACCTAAATATCGTTCGGAAGTGACACCCCTTTTAGATCCTTTCAAATAACTGCGCTGCATTGAGTTAGTAATTTTCAGAGGACGCCATTTCTCATATGCTTTCAATTCACTTTATCTCTAATTAGGCTCTAAATTATATATGAAAGTTGCGCAATACCTAACAAGGACGTGCTGTATCTATTACTGTGCACCAACTAGCTAAACATTAAGTTTTATTTGATCACGTAGTTTGGCACTACTGCTATGCTGGTTATCATCTGCCATACATTATCGCTTTCAATTAGGCTATGAAGCAGCAAACGTTCTTACAGTAGCCGAAAACAGATAACATTGATTTTGTTAAGTAGCAGGTGATGACATTCACTGTAAGTCTCTAATAGAGTTCCACACTGCTTTTGCAATATTTGCCCTTTTTTATACTTCACAGAAATATTTGATGGCAAACTAAGTGCCCTTTGTTAGCTGTCCGAAGAAAGTACACAATAGACTCCCTGAAAGGCCGATCTTTAAGCTTTGACTATGACTTTAATGCATGTATCAGGAAGGCCTGGTTTTCGTGTTTTTTCTTAAGTATGGTGCCACAAAAGATGTTGCGGACTGCGAAGGATGACAACATTTTGACTGGGTGACTGCGCTATAACGCGAAGCGGGTAGCGACATCCGTACACTGCTCGAGGCTTATATGTGTATGCAGCCACATGTTAACTTTATTACGTGACTTCACAGACAATGAGGTAGCCAATGTGTGACACAACAGGTACGGGCTCCTCTCAAAATTCTCTTGTACCATGGGACAGAAATCTCAAGATGACGCTGGCCCACAACTGTCTGTCCGGCCCCCACTTCAGATTAAGGACGTGCTCCCACCAGAGCAGAGTTCTGACTATGCCACTGTTCACAGATGAGCTGTCTAACCACTCTATCAGGAACTCAGTCAGCTTACTCAAACAATATACTATGCGTTCTTAAACTCAATGTAAGCCATTACCAATTCCAAAAGGAAATAAAAATTGGGGGACCCTTAAGCTTCTCATTTAAGAGTGGAACTCGGCAGAAAAATTGTGTACACAGTGCGTATTTTAAACACTTAGTGTATGAAATGTTTTCGAACTGTGCCATAGCGTGTTTTTTTTTTCTTTTTTGTAGTGATAGACTGGCTTTGAACGGTGAAGTTGTTATAATAATCCCATGTTCGGACGCCTGATAGCAATGTACGCTTGCACCACACATTATTACGGCAACACTTCATGACGTATTATAAAGCTTGTATACAGGACATGTCTGTTTGTAAAGAATGAAAGCTTTCAATGCGTTGCAGTCGGAAATGTCGACCATACTTGTTTCGCCGTACCTTCTTGGTAATTATGGATCACCATGCCTTGTACTGGCTGTCGTGCCTTAAAGATCCAACGGGACGACTTGGTCGTTGGGCTTTGAGACTCCTAAAGCACAGCTTTGACGTGCCATACAAATCTGGCTGAATGCACCAGGATGACGACTGTCTATCCCGTCATCCCATGGACCTTCCCAACCTTTCGGCACATGATTCTGATCTTTGTGTATTCGCCATGTCTGCTTTCGCCGACATATGCAAGGAAGAGCTCAGTGATGTCCACTTGTGATCTATCATGCACCCACCAGGATGACGACTGTCTATCCCGTCATCCCATGGACCTTCCCAACTTTTAGGCACATGATTCTGATCTTTGTGTATTCGCCATGTCTGGTTTCGCCGACATATGCAAGGAAGAGCTCAGTGATGTCCACTTGTGGTCTATCATGCACCGTCTACGTTTACGCCACGTAGACCTGTCACTACACTTGTTCGTACTACGCGATGGCATTCTTTACCGACGCAACGGCAGCGCCGAAGGATACTACTCCTAGTTCCTGCGACACTCCGTTCCATTGTTCTCGAACAGCTTCACGACGCCCCAACCGCTGAACATCTCGGGGTCACGCGCCCGTATGATCGCGTGCGGAGTAGATTCTTCTGGCCAGGCCTTTACCGTTCTGTGCACCGATACATTACTGCTTGTCAGTCCTGCCAGTGCTCCAAACATTCCACCTTGCCATCAGCTGGTCTACTCCAATCCCCACCGCCCTCTTCTACCACGTCGGTCACAATCTCGTTAAACCATTTCCTACTTCCCTGACCGGAAACAAGTGGATAGCCGTTGCCACTGACTACGCAACAAGAAACGCTATCACACGAGTGCTACCGGCAAGCTGTGCCACTCACGTCACGCACTTCTTGCTTCATGACGTTATTTTTCACCATGGCGCTGTTAGACAGCTGCTGACCGATTGTGGTAGCTCATTTCTTTCAAAAATCGTAAATGACATCCTTAGCTCGTGTTCGACGCGTCACAAGCTCACTCACTATACGGCCTACCACACGCAAACAAATAGTGTTACTGAGCGCCTAAATCGAACCTTGACAACAATGCTATCCATGCAGGTTTACAAAGAACAACTTGATTTGGAGAGTACTTTGCCTTATGTGACATTCACACACAATTCGTCACGCCAGGACACCGCTGGTTTTTCCCCCTTCTTTTTATTGTTCGGCCGCCACCCAGCGTTACCCTTCGAGACTTCTGCCAACAACTACGCAAACGGTTACAGAGTACGCCCGGGATGTCACTGCTCGGGCTCAAGTGGCCCGCCAAATCGCACGGGAGCTTTTTTTTGGCTCGCAGCTCTTTCAGAAGGTTCGCTAAAATAGCCATCACAGAGTAGTTTCCTACTCTCCAAGTTCGTTGGTCCTCCTCTCGACACCATGCCGCTACGTTGGCCTGTCTTCGAAGCTCCTATCTCGCTACTCGGGGCCTCACATGGTTTTACGCCGGCTTACTGAGGTCACATATAAGATCGCTTCGTTGGACAGTCAGTCGTTGCACCCGCCATTGACCTCGTACACGTGTCCGGTCTCAAACCATATATCTCCGCATATGATCCTCTCCTTTTGGCGCCGACACGGCGCTACCGGCGGCGGGGGGTTATAATGATACAAGCCATCATTAACATCAAGGAATGAACCGTAAAGGCGACAAAGATGACGATTGAACAAAAGCTCGTGTGGTTGTTGCCACTCCACCATCTTGGTTCAAGGACACTGTGAACTCTGTGTACAATCTGTAAACATATTTCTACCCTATGCCTTCCCTCACCCATGACAATATGTTACCTGACATCGACAATGAGAGAGAATCAGGTAGACGGTAAAGACGATGAATGCGATCGCGCTCCTGTTGCTGTTGTTCCTCCATCTTGGCTGCAGCTGCCTCTCACTCTTCTTGTATACTTTGGTATTATATTTGTTTCATTCATACTTTCACCCCCCTGACAGCATTTCCAAGCAGAGGAAATTATTTTCACTGTATTCGCAAACACACACGTGGGGTTTAAGGCATGAATTTTACATCGCAGTTCAATTCACTAAAGCTCACTTTTCTGTAGAATACCTGTACGTAGTATCGCGCCAAGTACTGTATAAAGATTTACTAAATAAGCTTCTCCCGCCTCCATTGTACCAGTCATTGTGAATTCCGATCTTCCAGGCCACGTTGTTTTAAAACGAGTGCAAGAAATGTATGTACATTCCACCAAATTAAAAAAAATATTTTGTAAGCTTCACTTTGGAACACTGCCAGTAAACACATGTTTAAAAGCCTTGCCATGATGATGTAGTGACTAAAATACTCAGCTACTGGCCCGCAGGTTTCCCGAATCGAACCCCGGCTGCAACGGCTGTATTTTCGATGAGGGCGAAAATGCTATAGATCCGTGGACTCAGACTTGGGGGCACGTTAAAAAAACCCCAGGTGGTCGACATTTCCGGAGCTCTCCACTACGGCGCCTCTCATAATCATATGGTGGTTTTGGGGACGTTAAACCCCATATATCAATCAGACAACATGTTGAAAAAGCAAGGGTATACTTTGTTCCTTCTGCCAACGGTCGGCTACGTAATATTCCGCAAACGATTGAACACTGATTTCTTAGCTGCGAAAAGGCCCTCCTGTTTAGGGATGCCCTTCAGCGACCACTCAAAAACCGTTTCGTCATTAGTTGTGTCACCATACTTTACCTCCTACCGGCATCGCTTGATGAAGTGTCATATTACATGTTTTGAATGCGAAGCCTTTCTTAGCAAACTTCGGCGACATTGAGCGTATCTATCTATCTATCTATCTATCTATCTATCTATCTATCTATCTATCTATCTATCTATCTATCTATCTATCTATCTATCTATCTATCTATCTATCTATCTATCTATCTATCTATCTATCTATCTATCTATCTATCTATCTATCTATCTATCTATCTATCTATCTATCTATCTATCTATCTATCTATCTAGCCACCTACGACTTTTTGCTCTCCTGGCCATTTCGATAATGGTATGAATATCAAACTTGGTATGGCTTTACATGATTGTATGAAGAACATATTTGACTAGTCATAACATGAAAATTATGACATTGATGTCATGAATATCATCATTTACATTTCATGGTCCTCAAGCTCTTGCGGTGGTTTTTCACGTGGCATGTTGCAAAACTGGTATGGTATGACATAATTGAATGGCGAACACAAGCGACAGACCCTAACATGAAAATCATGACATGCGTGTCACGTAAAAGCATCACTACATGCCAAGCTCGTGATGCGCTCGCGGCTGTTTCGCTAGTGTCACATAAACCAAATTTGGTATTACGGTACGTGATCGGATGACGAAGGTATATGACTGATGCGAACATGATAATCATGAGATGCGTGTCATGTAACAACATGACTACATGCCACGCTAATGATGCGCTGGTGGCTGTTTCACTAGCTTTACATGTACCAAACTTGGTATTACGTGACGTGACCGGGCGACATAGGTAAATGACACATACAAACATGATAATAATGACAAGCGTGCCATGTAACAACGTGACTACATGCCACTATCGTGATTCGCTCGCGGCTGTTTCGCTAGCTTCACACATGCCGAATTTGGCATTACGTGACGTCAATGGATAACGAAGGTATGTGACTGGTGCAAACATAATAATAATGAGATGTGTGTCATGTGAGAACATGACTTCTTGCCACAGTCAAAGCGCCAATGGACTTCGATGTGACGCGGTGCGCGTTCTCACCGGCGTTCATATCGACGCATTACGCCGGCGTTGGGACGCCAGGCGCCAATCCTGCCATATACTCGCAGGTGCACGCCGCGCTGCGTTGCTTTGACGCATGCGTGTCTCAGCGCGTCCGGCGGTTCTTTGTCAGGAAAAGAGGGAGAGGCAGTGTTGTCTGGGTAACGCGTCGGCGAGAAATACAGGATGCCGCATTTCGCACCGGTTGCCGTCGGGCTGCGCTGACCGTGCCTGGCATCATACGATAGAGTGCTCGCGTTTTCCTAACGTAAAGTCGCTGTGCCCAACGTGCGTGCGCGTCAACGCCACATTGGAGTGTATAGGGACCCGGCAATGCAGTTTACGAGATGTAATTGTAGCGCCAGAACGCACAGCCTAGCGAGTAGGAGCAGCAAACCGAGTCTCCTAATGTGTAGCCTAGCGAGTAGACGCAGCAAAATAACGCCGACTTGAGCAAAACCGAACTTGCGCGTGCATGCCATTTTCTTTCCTGGTTGTGAACAAGGGGGTCATGGCTGATTATGTAAGCGCCCAGGAAGCGTTCTTTGAAAACGTGCCAAAAAGAGCACTGACACTTCAGCGTGTCACTGTGCTCAGCGAGCGTTCCATTTTCTTAGTATCCCTGGCGGTCGGTACCAACAATGCTCAGGCGGCCCAAAGAGCCTCGTCGCGCTTTCTGGTCTACTGTCAGGTGCCTATCGGGCCCTTCATGATGCGCTCACGGCCGTTTTGCTAGCTCCACACATACCAAATTTAGTGTTAAGTGACACCAATGGATGAAGAAAGTATATGAGTGTTGCAAACATGATAATACTGACAGGCGTCTCATATAAGAACATGACAATATACCATGCTCACGACGTGCTCGCGACTGTTTCGCTAGCTCCACATATACTAAATTTAGTATCACGTAACGTGAATAGCTGACGAAGGTAAACCACACATTCAAGCATGATAATCATGACACGGAAGTCATATAGGGCATCATTTACCTCCACTTCGTAACGTTGTGCTCACTTAAAAAGACATATCAAACATTCTTTTTCGTGCTTCGCATATGATCGACTTCCACTGTACGTGGGATCTGCCAATTTTTTTTTCCTAATGGGTATGCACAGCTTATGAAAGCCAGTTACGCAGTACCGCAATGCCTAACCCACCGCCTCTTCAAGCACACACTTCATTCAAATGGTTTTTCACCTCAAAGACGTGTACGCTTCCTAGGTTTTAGACTGGACTATTACTCAGCTTGATGAGGTGTTTGGTCTCACCCCTTTCTTGCTTGTATAACACGATGTGAAGAACTCCCGATATGAAGAACTCATGCTGTGTTAGCCATTGCATGTTTCTTAGTAACGCTTGGGCACTTATTTTCGCCATCTGATTGTACATTTGTTTGCTTCGTTTTGTCTTTACATGCCAATCCTTTGTTGGTAACCAGATGCGTGGATGTGTGGTAGAACACTTGTTTAACACGAAGATGACCCTGGTTTGATCCCTACTCATGTCCAGAACTCTTTAATATTTACTTTATTTGCACCTTTCTGGATTTTTCGGTCACGCAATAATAATTATTTTTCGCTCTCAACCAACGACGCCAACATTGATGCCAGAGTTTCTGCGAAACGAGCTCTTTCGTGCTGTCGCGTTAAAACTGAGCGGCAGAAGCATCAGCAGTGACGCACAGACGATCTTGCGTTCATATCTTGGCTAATATTGTTTGTTTGTTTGTATCCTTTAATCCATGGCTCGTACCCACTCTGGGGGATTGGCCAAGAGAACAAATAGTCTCATATGAACGATAACACCATTGTTGCTTACAACGAAAAAAAAAAGGGGGGGGGGAGTTCTATAGTTAAGACAGTATGTTGGAAAAAAAAGAAATAAACTAAAGATTTAGATAGTGAGAGAAAAATCGATAACAAAGTAGATGCTAATAGCTACAACTTGATTTTGGGAGCCGACCAGACAGCTGGTTTTGCCAAACACGATTAATTTGGTATGTCACGGATTTATCCAGAATAGAAAATTACTTTTCGACCCGTATTTTTTAGTATTTGTTAACGAGGGCTTTATGTTCAAAAACGTTTAGAGTCTTGAATAAAATTACACACCGCATCGAATGCATCTCTGTGGCAATTTCCCAAAACAGAGGCACCAAAACTTAGAACATTTTCTGCGGTTAAATTTAAACCTAGCTTCGCAAATGGAATATCTAAAAGTCGTTTCCTAATTAATGCATAGTTACGACATGAGCCAAAATAATGTTCAATAGTTTCTGATTCTTCGCAGAACGGACAAAGGGGGGAAAGTGTCAGACCAGCTCTGTGTAAATAAAAATTTAATGGGGGGACACGGCACCGGAATCTAGAAGTTATAATTTCAAGTTTTTTTGACGGACTCCACTGGGCTTTCCATGGAAATTTGAGATGCTGATAATCTGTCCATTGTGTGATATTTTCTAAACTATCTGTAAAAATAGCGAATTTCCTATATCTAACCCCTGATAAGTATTCTAACTCGGGAAGTACTGAAATTACTGGTCCATCGAGTGATGCTCGTGCCGAAGCATCTTCCAGTTCATTTAATTGTAATCCGCAGTGACCTGGGACCCACACTAATTTGAGGAGTTTTAAATGCGGCGGTGCTAATGTGTGGAACGCTGCTAGGGCACGAGATTGTTCAGAGTTTGTCAGAGCTGCACACACCGAAAGTGAGTCTGTTAGGATGATTGCACTGGTCTCTGTCGTAGGAATTTTACGAAGGGCTAAAATAATAGCTACTAGCTCAGCTTCAAATATAGGAGTAAAATCTGGAAGCCTTACTGAAAAAGACCAGCCGAGGGAATCAGTCGCAATTCCTACACCTGCCTTTTCATTGTTGACAGAAGCATCTGTAGCTATTACATTTTTTGTTTCTGCATGTACCAAGTAATCGTTTAATGTATTGGTCAAAAATCTCAGAGATTGCAACTTGGCTTGTGGGGGGAAGATTTCATCGTACTCTATTCTAATGTTGATGGTAGAAAAATTAGTTTCAATTACTGTGCTAATGTCTACATTTATGCAATCCAGTTTCTTTTTAGCGAAAATTATCTGAGGGGATGAAATCGAGGCCAATGTGCAAGAAAGAAAGAGTCAGGGTCGCTGATAAATGCGTACTCTGATCTTCGCGCCGGTAAACTGTAGAACTTCAAGAAGGTTTGAACCGTTAAAATGCGGAATCGACAGAGGAGTGTTGGCAATCGCGCTTCTTGATACAATACACTATTCGCCACGAACCTGGAAAGTCCCAGGCATATTCGCAGGGCTTCTCGCTCTAACAATACTAGCGGTTTAATTTTATAATCAGCGGCCCCCGAGAATAATACACACCCAAATTCCAATATTGTTCGCACGTACATTTTATATATCATTAACATCGTGTGTCTGCGCAGCCCGTATTTTCTGTTGCTTAACCTGCGTAATAAACCTAACGCCCGTTGTGCCTTTGCTGTTATATATTCAATATGTGGGCTTCAATTTAGTTTTTCATTATAAATCATTCCCAAGTACTTGACTGAATCTACTTGTGGAATAGGTTCTCGATTATACAATACAGAAATTGAAACTGTATCTGCTATAGGAAACACCAAGAGCGCACTTTTACTGATGTTCAATGACAATGAAATGGATTGCAACCAAATTTCTAGTGTGTTAATATATCTTTGCAGTTTTTGATGTAGTGAGTAAATGTCGCTCTCTGCAGCGAAGAACGCGATATCATCTGCATAAATGTAGACAGTGACATCCTTGAACAATTGGAATAGAGCTCATCAGTATATTGAATAATGCTGGAGATAGGACGGACCCTTGTGGAACACCACGTTTCTGTTTGAATTTATGCGAACAACAGCCATCCTTCACGCAATACAATTCCCTTGATTTTAGGAATTCCGCTATCCACTCAGTAATATACTGAGGAAACTTTAGACTCCGCAAGGTTGTCAGTAGACTAGAGTGCTCGACACTGTCGTACGCTTTAGCTATGTCGAGAGTTACTAATGCGGCGTACTGTTTCCTTTTACGAGCAAGCTGTATTCGACTCTCTAAATCCGCATGGGCGCACCAAATTGAGCAACCACAACATTAACCAATTTGATTTGGCTTTAATATGACCTTATTCGTCATCCAGGAGTTTATTCGGCCCTTTAGAACCCTCTCTATGAGTTTCACCATGTTCGAAGTTAGCGAGATCGGTCTGATATTTTCTATGGTAAAACCTACTCCTTGCTTTTTTATTAATGGGATTACCTTAGATATTTTCCAGTCATACGGTATCCAGGCATTCTTTAAAGAGTAGTTTATGAGATTAATGACGTCGCCGGGGGATAGCTTGAATAAAATTTTAATCATAGGAACTGTGATTCCATCTGGACCAGGAGCTGACGATGGTAGATCTCGAATGACTTTTGATGCTTCAGACAGCGTTACGTTTTCGAAGTCAGTGCTTATGCTAGACTTTTGCCAGTTGAAAGCCATAATCGAAGAAAATCTAATTTCTAGACCTCTGCCAATTGACTCTAAAGAGTTCTTTGTTTCTTCCAATGATAGTTTTTCATAATTAGTATTTAATGTAGACGGCAGGATTTTGCGAGATCGCATATATTGAAATAAAGCTTTCTTATTTTTGGATTTCGAGAGAAAATCGAAATGTCTTTTATCATAATCTTCTTTAGCTTGGGCCACCGTGTGTTTAAATACAGCGGCAAGAAATTTATAATCTGCCCAGTTCTTAGGGGACTGATTATGCATTAGCTTCTTCCAAGCTGCCTGTCTTCGTCTGTGATCTCGTGAACAGTTGAAATTCCACCAGGGGCTATAGGGTATTTTCTTCGCCGATTTAACAGTAAATTCAGCGTTTTTGTATGCTCTTTTAATTACTGCGCCTATTTTCATAGCTTTAGTGTCATCTCCATCCTGAGAAGGAGCGTCTAAAGCAGTTTTTAGGTCGTGTTGAAATTTTGCATAATTTATATAGGTTCGGGCATGGAAGCATGATGGTTTGACGGGGCAAGCGATCTCGAACATTATTGGAAAGTGGTCACTGTTGGAGGCGCAATCAAGGGCCGTCCACGATGTACTAGCAATGGCCGAGCTTACAAAGCTTAAATCTAAGGCGGAGCGTGAATGACCTCGAATAAATGTGGGAGTTCTAGCGTAAAGGCACAATAAGTTGTTGTCTACCGACCAGTCCCACAACCGTTGTCCCCACTGATCAGTTCTAAAACCCCAGCAGGTATGGTGAGAGTTGAAGTCACCAACTATAATTTTTTCTTTACAGCCTGAATTAGCAGCCATATCTAACAGTCTCGTGTCTTGAACGCCTACAGGAAAGTAGACGTTTATTAGCGAGAAAGGCAAGTATCCTGGCAAGGTAATATCTAACGCGAAAATTTCGCATTCAGAAGACATACATTTGTATGAGTTTTTGACTTTTAAACTAATTTTATTGTTTATAAAGAAAGCTAAACCACCACCTTTGGATGGACGGTCTAGACGAAAGGTTTGGAAGTTGGGTAGGTGAAATACATGATGTGTGGATAGCCAAGTTTCTTGTAATGCAATAATAGCCGGATCGAATTTGGAAGACAGGTATAACAGATCTGTTATGGCTGAGTGAAGAGATCGGCAATTCCAATGTATAATTTTAAGAGACCCTATGATTTCGTTAAAATGGTTTCGGCAATCACCTTTTCTAAAATACTTTCTTTTAGAAAATCGGTTTTTGAAAGGTTGTCTTTCTGGTATTTCTTGCTCTTTACATGTTTCGGCGAGCTAGGTTTTTTCGATGCAGAGGATCTAGAACGCTTTAGGCATTTGAGATCTATGTCCATATCTTGTGTGTCTTGAGAAGTTTCCTGTGCACCCTCGCTTTGCCTCTGAACGCCTTCTAAAGAGGGCTCTGTAGACTGTACATCTGGTGGAGTTATCTCAGATTCTGCCTCACTTGCCGGGTGTGCAGACTCAACATTTTTTACAGCCGTACTTATATCTATATGCGCTCCATAGACTTGTGCGATTTGGTTATTCACAATGAGCGACAGCGACTCACATAAGGTGGTAGCAAGGCGTTGCATAGCCTTATCCACAGCCTTCTCGATCATATCCGCAATTGATAGGGAAAAGGATGCTTCCATTGCTATGTTATGGCGGGCAGCTGCTCCTGCATACCCTTGAGTTCGGGCTTGGATTTCAGCAATGGCATCCTTTCGGGAGCATCGCCTTCTGTCTACGATTTCAAGTATTTGGATTTCACGTGCCTTGGCTGAGCAGTTTGCGTTATCAGCGCAGTGTGCTTCATGGCAAAGACAGCACTTTTCTTTATTACTTTTACAGTCGTTTGAATTGTGCGTCTCACCACAAATTCTGCATCTAGGTACTGACCTGCACCCTTTCACTGTGTGCCCATAACGCCAACACTTAATACACTGTAGGTGACGAGGTGATAGTGGCTCCACTCTGTATATTAAAGGCCACGCTTTGATTTCGGTTGGGCGATTCGACCCGGCAATTGTGGCAATCACGGACTCCGTTGGGACCTTGTTCTTGCCCACAACTCGACTACATCTATAGATAGCTATCACACCTGCTTCTGAAAACATATCTAATATCTCAGTTGGGGTCAAGTTGACATCGACACCCCGAACGAGGCCTTTGACGCAAGCTAGGTGAGGTGGAATGAATGCGCTCACCGGGTTGGTAGCAAATACCGAACATTTTAGTAGGTCTCGAACACAGAGCTGGTCAGACGAGAAGCAAAGAATGCCACCCTTGCCGAACTGCCTGACCTCTGTGATGCTTTGGTAGTGAGTTGTAGCGGCTCTCAACTCCGTCTGAATCATTTTTGGATTCTTCATCCGTATGATACCATCGTTGCTTGGGACCAATGCCATAGGAACGGATGAGATGCCATTGCGTAAAAACAAGTCCACTGGTAATTCCTGCGAAGGAAGAGAAGCAGACCAGAGGAAAGCCCCTGGTCCAGGTGAGGAAAACGGCATCTGCCTGGTCGTACTATTTGAAAATACACTCGCTAATCAATAAGGACACTATAGAAACGCTTACGAAAAATAATAATAAGTAAAATCAGTCACAACTATTGAATTCTTGGCCAAACCCTCAGAGCAGGCAAACGTGAGTCGCCGCCGACTTCCGAAGCGGCTGTGTTCTTCTTCTTCTTCTTCTTGGCTAATACCTCTACAATTTTTTTCTTTTTCAACTTCATTATGCTATGCTTCGATTTCAGTATGTACCAACTTGCCTAACAAGCAGCACTCTTGCTGAAGAACGCTGAGTTTCACGACTGTTCAATAACTTGCACCCATATGCTTGCAGTCATTCAATAATTGTAACTCTGTAGGCAAATACACAAATATCTTCTCCTCATTCAGACAAGGCAGCTTATTGAGCAAAATTATTTGCTCAAAATTTCTCCTTCAATATGAAAATTGCCTTGGACAGATACATCGCATTTGGTCGCACATCATTGGAATAACTCTTCACAATATGTTTCCATGTGGCTGAATACACATCGAATTTTACTAGTGTATGTCACAAATAAAATGAACGTATGTCACGTGCATGCACTTGCCGAAGAAGTAGAAGTTGGCGCACCCTCGTGCGTCTCATGCGCTCGCTCCCGCTTCGTTCTAGGACGACGTCCATTTGCCGAGTATCGGTCTGCCGAATTCTCCAGCAGCGACTCTCACGGGTTCTACATGGCGCGGATGCCTTCTCCTGCATCCCCAGCGAGGTACTTCGCAGAGAACGAAAACAAACCAAAAATCCTCAGTGATCCCAACTCAACCACTTGTATGGCAGTCAGCGGCTCGCTCTACGTGGGCAGTGACGTGGACCGCGAAGAAGTGCAGCAGGGCGCCAATGCCATCGGCGACGGCGACTTCCAGAGGTTTCTCTTCAGCTTCACCACCATCACGCGGATGGGGCTACTATGCCACAGCAACGTAGTGGCTCTTATCACGGATCCCGTCAACCACTGGTGCAAGCCGCCGCCCGACCACGCCGGCATGTTGGCAGCCCAGTGGAAGAACGTCGGCATCTTCACCGACGAAGCAGGCCGCTTCAGCCAGTGTAGAGCGTTCGTGCGACCTGGTGCCGCTTCTAACGACACGGAGAACATGCCGTGCGACCTCTGGGACTACGAGCCGGTCGAGGCGCGTAGGAACACGCGCAGCTGCTGGGACCTCGTGTGCAAACGCAGCTGCCTTCTGCCCCTAGGTAACGGCATCTTCACGAGTGGCACACTCATGGTGGTTCTTTCGATGAGCTGTCTGGCTGACACAGACGGGCGCAAGCTGGTAATTGTGCTGTCGTCATTCGTGCTCATGGCGAGCGCCATCGCGAGCTGTTTTGCTGACGCATACCCCGCTTACCTGGCGATAATATTCGTCAACTTGGCCTGCGCCAGCACCGTACACATTGTCACCATGATCCTCCTGTTTAAGGTGTCGCCCGTGCAGTACCGAACCTTCTACAGAGGTCTCGGCAGCTCCCTGGGCGTTGTGTCTGTCGAGTTGCCATTCGTCATCGTCACCACTGTCCGCATCACCTGGTTCACGTACCAGCTGCTGATTGTGGCGCCCACCCTGCTGCTCCTCTCTGCCACGTTCACCATGTACGAGCCACTCATGTGGCTCCTCGCGATGTCCAGACTGAAGAAGGCCGAGAGAGTAATCTACATCGCAGCCAAGATGAACGAGATGTCCCGAATGCACAGCAAGAAGGTCCTCGACCGTATACAGTTCGAGACGACCAAAGGGAGTGGGCCTCACGCGGCGGTTGCGTCCACAACACTGCTGCTCCCCGGCTTGAGGCGCGGCAGGGATGGCGTGGTGTCCATCACCACGTTCATTTTTATGCTCGCCTACTACTCGCTCACCTGGAGCCGTAGACTGGGTGGAAGCAGTAACCTGGTGGTGCGCGTCATTTACGTGGTGGCCCTTGTTCCCACCTACAGTGCCATGTACGCGGCACTCAACGCCGTGGGTCGCCTGCACCTCATGCTGCTTCTCTTTGCGCTTCTTGGTGGAGTTTCGGAGCTCTACGGCATCGCTACGTATGAAGATCCACGGGAAGTCGGGTGTGCACTCGCCATAGCGAATAAGTTGGTGATGAGCGCCACGGTGTCCCCCCAGCTACCCGTACACGGCCGAGTTGTTCCCGTCGTCAGTGCGCAGTGCCGTCATGTGTGGTGCATACACGTGCGACCGCGTCGGTGCTGTGTTCGCCTACGTGGTTGCCCCCGTCCAAGATGTCGGTCACGAGGAATCAAGCTTCGCGTTCCTGGTGATAGTGGCCTTCAGAGGCCTGGTGGTGTTACTCAGCTTGCCTGAGACGACCGTCGGTGGCGCCGTGGACGTAGCTGTCACCACCATATACGGCAACCGCAGAGACTTCCTGGATGTCGCGCAGAACTCGCTGATCACCAGGCTGAAGAGGAGGAAAATCAGACGCAGGCCTCCGAGCATCGCGTTGACAGTGGACTGTGGGGTGGGGTCGCCCAAGCGTTGAAAACGCTGCCATCCAGCCATTTGTATAAATTTGAACAGGCTAAGCACACGAAAGAGGCGGAGAAAGAATAAGCCGGGGGTACAAAAATAGTCTTTCGTAATTTCGTTTCCTCATCCAGGTAATTTCAATATTGAAGCTTTAAGGCATACTTCGTTTATTTATATAAAAACCCTTCTTTCTATTCGTCTTCCGAGCCTTGCGTGTATGTGTGATCATTCTTAGAAAGTACTTTGCGTGTCTTTGCACGTTAAGAGTAGCCTTACAGCAAGTGAATGAAGCATTGTTCATTCGAGGAGACTGCACCTTCCTTATGGCTGTGGTAGGTATCCTTGTTTAAAACTGAACTGCTGCATCAATGTATATAGGCAAGCGACTGCTGCGCACCGAAGTGCGCGATGCATTAACGAGAGCCAATGGGTGCGTATCTGCGCACATGCGCTATTCAGCTCGTAGTGTGAAGCTTTCTTTCGGGCAAGAAATCCCGTTAACATGCGTAAAAAAGCGTTTCAGAACAGCAAAATGGCAAAGGGGTGTCACATAATGCGAGTTGCATGACGATCGGGTTGTTGAATTCTCCAAACTATTACAAAACCGCAGGCAGAAGTCATCAGGCACCGCTTCAGTAGAAGTTCACGCGATGGCTTGCACGTGTGTAGCAAGCACCACGTTTTTCAGAAGATTGACGAATAATTGCGTACTGAACTGCTGCCCATGAAATATAAATTGTATTTTATTGTATAGTGGGCATAAGCTGCAAGTATGCTTGTATTGCCCCAAGAGTGTTTAAAAGGGGCTCTGGAGAGGCCGCCTATCCAGCGTTCGGTGCGGCTCTTGTGCGCTTTACACGCCGGCACCTGTTGTAGTTTTTTTTAAGACGATAGTCTTTCTTGGGGCGGTACTTCGACAAAAAAATTTTGGTCTGTCTTCCGTTTGTCCGCTGTAACGATACCCCGAAAGGCACTAAACGATACTGTAAATAGCCAACCGCATCCGCAGCACCCACCAATATTGATCAAGTTTCAGCATTCATGCTTGTGAGATTTCCAATTAAAAAGCAATTATTGTGCATATTTGAGGCACAATAACAACACGTCAATATTTCGTATGGGTGTCTTAACACTAAAGAAGGCATACATTAGTAGTTCTAAGGACCGTAGCGTTCATCATGCTGCGCTGACAATGCAACGCGACGCTCAAAAAGGCAAGTGTTTCCAACGCTTTTCTAAGACGACATGGTGGTGGCACCCGCCCGTCACTTATCGTTCTACACCTTATCGCCTCCAAGACAGGGGCACACGCCTTCCTTTGTTTTCGAAGATAACTGCCAGATAGTGCTCGTGTCTAACGGCCTCGATGCACTCGTTCGTCTTCGCTGCACTTATCGAGGCTGTCTAACGCAGCACCTACAGAATACAATTCACTGATTTTATAGTTTAAACAGACATTTAAAACTTGCCTATTTCGCTTGTACATCTAGGGTAGGAAATCTAGAAATAAGTAGAACGTATAGATTTCTACACCTAAATTTGTTGTGGATGAATCGTGCAGCCTTCCTCCGTACTACATTTATTTATTATAACAGTGGGGTTGTGAGCAGCCAGACTGCACTTACGTATTCGAGGATCGGCCTCCTATATGTTCTGTAAACTAGGGGCCGTTTTGACATGGTGTTATGGTGGTCATTTGAAGAGATTTTGAAAAAATACGTGAATATATATATATATATATATCGAACGCGTAATTCGAAGGTCGTAGGTTCGATTCCTGCTCACAGTTGGTAATTTTTTCATCCACTTTTCTTTCTTCTTATTTACATTCCATTGGTTTTATTAACTTCCCCTGTACATTCCTTGGCATTAGTGTCTGTTATATCTCATTAATATTGTGTTAAAACACGGAAAAACGAGCCCTTAGGTATACACTTCTTCACCTTACATATGTATATATACATATATATATATATATATATATATAGAGACCTCAAATATATATATATATATATATATATATATATATATATATATATATATATATATATATATATATATATATTTGAGGTCTTCATTTCATCTGGGATAGTGGCAATCTACCAGTCATTATTTGAGTGTGCTTGCCGACTGTGCTCCACCTAATTCTTATTTTTCTACTTACTTTTATCTCGTGGCCGTGATTATTGGCTGTCCTAAGTAGACGTGGTCGTTTACAACTTCAAAGTGCTATTATCTATCTCGAAGTGCTGTTCTCTTCTGAGGTTGTTATACATTAATTTCATTTTGTGCTGATTAATTTTAACAACTGTCTTTCTGCTCTCCTTGTCTATTTCAGTAATCATGAGTTGCAATTCGTCGGCTGAGTTACTCCGAAATGCAATGTCATCTGCGAAGTGCAGGTTCCTAAGGTACTCTCTATTAACTATTATCCCTAACTCTTCCCATTCTAGGCTTTAGAAAACCACATGTAAGCACGCGGCAAGTAGCATAGGGCAGATGCTCTTGTCTTACACCCTTCTTGATTGGTATTCTGTCGCTTTCTTTATGAAGTACTATGATGGCAGTTGATCCTCTGTATATTTTTTCCAGGATGATTATATATGATTCGTTGACACACTGATTTCGCAGTGTCTGCATGACTGCTGATGTTTCTACTGAGTCAACAGCCTTCTCCTACTATATGAAGGCTATGTATAGTGGCTGGCAGTAGTCTAAGTATTTCTCTATTACCTAATTGATAATATAAATGTGGTCGAATGTTGAGCAGCCTGTTCTCGTTTGCTTCCTACTTATTACTTTTGCTTGCTCACTATTTCTCCTCTTCTTTTTGTGCAGGGCTTTAATCTCGCCTTCTCCTTTCCCATCTTCTCACCATCACAACACTCCTTTTTCGTTCCCTCTTGCTACACTATACAGAGCAAGACTATGCAATGCTCTTCTAGTACACTCTAAAAAATATCGAGTAAAAAGGGTGTCTTTTCGTCCCACAACAACAATCGTCATCAGGCTTTCGCGCGCTTCTTTTGTTGAACACTCGGCGCTGGCCACTTTTCTATTGAGAATGCAATGTAACCCTGATAATGGGCATGTCGATCGTGACCGGAATGACGGTGCGCGGGGCCATAGCGCAAGAGTGGAACGCAATATAGATGACGGTTATTGTTGTGGGACAAAACGACACCCTTTTTACTCGCTCTTTTTTAGAGTGTAGTCCTCGATCACCTAGTTAGTTGTACGCGATTGCTTTCTTCTGAAGGGTATACTCGTGTTCGAAGCCCGCCTCACGAAGAATGTTTTTGTTTTCCAGAATGTGCCTCTTTTTTCGTATCGCTTTCGATCTGTCACTATTTCTCTTCCTGTCTTTCTCTGTTCTCATTCTTTCTATGATCAGGCTTATAACAGGCCATGCCCGAGAAACCCGTTGACACACTAAAAGGTCTGGCAGAATGGCAGAAAGGGACAAGGTTAACAGAACTCGTTCACTTGCTGGCGTTCAACCGGAAACGTTAGAGGGTTTAGCGTTCTCATAAATGCCTCGCTTTATTGAGGCTACGATGCTTTGGTGTTTTCTTTCGTAGCTCAATATGGAAGCATCACCGCAATTGCGACTTTCAGTGCAGCTCGGGTTAGGGTGCCCGTGTTATTTTCGTTGCGTTTCGGGAAACTGAGCGTGAATGAAAAGTACAGTGAAATAGACAAGAAAAGATCTATTGGACCGGGTAGCAAAATGCTTCCGCCAATTTATCTAGTCTAGCCGCAAAATTGTGGTTGTATAATCCCCTTGCTCAAGGGCTTTTCGGAAGAAAGGAGATAAAAGAAATAAAGCATTTTGAAAGAAAGAAGGTAAAATAGGAAGTGAGGGGGTTTTCAGTTCAGTTCAGTTCAGTTCAGTTTATTCATTCATTCAAAATACAAAATTCGTAGATTGTAGTATGCAGACGAGGGTCCCAAAGTCAAGCGACTGCAGGGGGACCCTCGGTTAAATATAACAATAAAATGATTAATTATAACAGCACGTAAAATACGCAACACAAAGAAAAATAAACAGTGAACTTACATAAAATAATATAAAGTAAACAAAACAGGCAGTCAGAATGCGACACAAGAACAATAGTAATAAGTTATATAAGTAAAACATCATCACGCCATAAAGCAATAACGTAAATTTGCAAAGACTTTCCCGTTTCATGCCCGGATACCAAGAATCGTTAAGTAGTCATCGTTGTCAACCTAGTTATGCAAGATGAAGTTTTTAAGATCACGTTTGAATGCATGAAAAGATGATGATGATTTTATTGTATAGGACAGGTTATTCCACGATTTAATGACCACGAAGGCTGACGTCATTTTGCCATAATTGGTGTTACATTTAGGTAAAAGTAAGTTGTGACTGTGGGCAAATCTAGTGCTATTGGTGTTAGTGAGTAAACTAGCATCGATTAAATCAAACACAAGCTGTTTGTTAAGTTGTTTATATAACAATGTGATTAAGTGAAATTTAAATAAGCCAGACACAGTAAGAATACAGTTAGCCTGAAAGAGTGGGGTAGCATTAGAATAAGATGAACTGTTGGTAATAATGCGAATGGCCTGATTCTGAATGTGCTGTGGACACTATCAGTCCATGCCGACACACCGACTATATATGAATATATGTGGACACTATCAGTCCATGCCGACACACCGACTGATCTTTGTCTGCAGTGCAAAGGACCATTCTTGGTTAGTCCGCATCACCCGCCAACCTACGCGGGAGAAACATGAAGGCATCGGTAAGATTGAAACTCTAGAATTGCTCGTGAACGCCAACTATTCTTCAGGTAAATTGTATGCAAGCGTGAGCAGCATTTAGAAATAAGTGGGGAGTAAAAAACTTCATTGCTCAGCACTTCATTTGTAGTTTGGTCCGCAAACATGTAAAATTTTATAGTTTACATTGCGGCGACTGGTTGGTTTAGAAACAAAAAGTATTTCAAGAAAGTATAGGGGTCAGTCATGTTAAGTCAGATACCATGATATTCTGACAAGACTATTCAGCAAAGGCTCCTTAGCACGAACCATCACCCGAAGGAATTATTCTCGCAACACGATGTTGCCCATGTACGTACTTTGTCAAATGCATTGTTCCCCTTTTCCTGCGGTTCGCATGATTTTGCGATCATGCAGCATTGCGATGTTCAAATGAACCGAATATTTATTTCTTAAATTGAGAAAAGGCTAAACTCGTTTGTAGTCATTCGTAATAAAAAACGGTAGGAGCAAACAGAAACACACTCAATAAAAATTCAGGACAACATCTCGGCGTTTACATTCTATTGACTATTCTCTATTGTCCGTGTCTGAACGTCCACGATCTTTAATCACGAACCTTATTTTTTCTTACGTACACTTCAATAAAAGTGAAATACCTGAATGCGCTGATCTCCTCGCCGAAACCTCTGCATAGCCGTACTATGTAGCTTTACAGAGAAACAGAGAAACAATTTTTATCAGGCCCTGAGGGTCTAGGCGAGAAGAACCCATTGGAGCCCTCGGCTCACCGCTGACTGCTCCCCTGTTGGAATCCGAAGGTCATGCCTATCCGCTCTTCCAAAGGCCATCTGGGCTGTGTTTCAATTCTTGGGCAGCACATAGGCAATCTACGCAGACTGCTTAGAAGACAGCACCGAGCCCATGCTGTCCGAAAATCAGAACACGTTTAGACGGCTTTTACGCGATGAGGCACCACCTGGCGTCGAGAAGAAAAATCCAAATTAACAAACGTAACAGTTGTATTTTCCGGCTTGATTTGTGCAAAAATCTGAAAAAATAAGCGTTACTCATATTGAGCTCCTGGAGAAGCGTCTGCTTGTGCGAAGACGACCATTCCGGCCAGATTTTATCTATCTCAGCGATTCTCTGAGTCTCCATCTTGTTTAAAATGCAAAGTAGCCTATACATCGTATTTGTCTACGATGCGGTCTTCTCGGAGCTGTCTACTTTGCCGGCTACGTGAAAATCGGAATGTGACTTAATATGGCCATCCTCCATTAAGCTGTCTATTTAGTCGTCTACGGTGAGTATTGGAACTCACCACTGGAAAGCATTTGATTTGATTTTCAGTATAGTAATTGCGATGGATTCTTCCCACGCCTGTTCACTAGTGTGTACCTTGCCCCGTAACGCAGCACACTATCAGAGCATGCATGCTAGAGAACTAAAATCCTCTCTGCAGTCCGGGCACTGTGGGTCGATATTGCTGTATATCCAGCTTAGAGAGCCTCTCAAAAGATATGACCTCCTCAGAAGCATCCTATGGTGATCACTTGAGATCTGCATAGTTTTGTAGTGGAGGCGGGAAGCACCTGCGTTCCTCTCTATATTGAGGACGAACTCGTGATAGGTCAGTAAAAAGCTATTTCTGTTCCTGACCTTCTCTGAATCCAATGAAGCTTCTCCGCCATCGCAGCGCGTGAGAAATCGCGCACGGTTGCCAGCCACCTCATTGCAATTCTGACGACCCGGCAGCACGTCGTCGCCCATGTGAGCAGCAAACTACGTGATCTACGTTAGCAGAATTCGTGGTTGTCTTGCTTTTCATCAGCCCTGCGGCCTCTTTAGAAACCATTCCCGATATCAAGACCCTGAAGCTGCTCTGCAGTCAGTGTAGATATGCGGCCGTCTAGAATCTTGCATTGCCAGCCCAACCGCCTCCCTTTTCCTTTCCTGTGGCTGCGTGGTTCGTGGAATGCCAGTTAACTTGCCGGTGCTAGTGCTCAATCTCGTGTTTGCACGCAATGATATAAAATGTATATAACGAAGTCAGCATGTGATAAATGCGTGCATATTCCATTACTGCTACGAACCTTTATATGCACCTGCCGTCTGTGCTCTAATATAAGTCACATTTCAGTACATCCTCTTTTTTTGAATCGGAAAGTCAGTGTTCGTGCAAGCATGTCAGGCTTCGTGCAAGCGCAAAAATTTTGGCTATAAATTTCGGGGTAAGTGAACCAATGAAATCTTTTGCAGCTGTCCCTGCTGACCCTCTGCGTCGTGGTTGCGACCACCATGGCAGGATTCTATGGAGGCTACGGCGGCTATGGTGGCTATGGCGGTTATGGTGGCTATGGTGGCTACGGTGGTTACGGTGGTTACGGTGGCTATGGCCACGGCTACGGAGGATATGGTGGTTATGGGGGATATGGTGGCTACAGAGGCTACGGTGGATATGGTGGCTACGGAGGCTACGGAGGTTATGGAGGATACGGTCACGGGGGCTACGGCCATGGTGGATACGGCCACGGATACGGATACAAAGTTATTAGCTATGGACACGGTAATAATGGCTACGGCCATGGTGGTTATGTCCACGGATACGGATACAAAGTCATCAGCTACGGACATGGTCACGGCTACCACGGCTGAAATGTGCCCTCTTGTATATTGAAATAAATTGCGAAATAAAAAAGTCTGCAACTTTGACAAATATTCACTCATTTAGCAGGGTCCAGTGTACGTGAGCTGGAGGCACCATGCTCGCTAACAACGCACTTGGAAGAACTGAGCAAAGGGCTCAGAATGCTTTCGAAACTCTCTCTAACAAAAATAAAATCCTGAAAAAGCTGCTGTCGCGTGGAGTCAACGTTTAGTCTTATCTTCTTCCAGCCAGCAACTGCCTCTATGAAGACAGAATGCCTTTTCTCAAACGCTGCCCGCAGAGATCAGTCCTGTTCAAAGATATTCCAGAAGTACTGACTGAGGCACACGCTGCGAAATTATCAGCAGTGTTTGCATTGTGCCCTAGCGTTGTTAGCGAGGTGTGACAGTTACCTCTCACAATGATAAATTTTTTATCTTGTTCGCCCTGTGGTCGTACTAATCACGCGCAAGCGGTGGTCGTGCACCATTGAGGTGGCACTGGTAAAGAGAGAACCCGCAGCCTCGAGCGGCCGCCGCCACAAGTCGTCTACGTAAGCATGCCAAGCGGCTAACCGCCAGACAAACCCGGCAGCACCCTGAAACGGGACTGCGTATTTGTTATTTTAAAACGCCTGTTTTATGATTACGTCTCCTGAAATTATACTGATCTAACTGTATCCAATTTGCAGCACATAATGAATGGCGTAGCCGCTAAAGGCTGAGCTGGTAACATCTGACGCGTTATATTCAACTTGTCAGGCAGTAAAACAAGGTACTGTGTTTCGTCTCTTTTTTACGCATAATGGCGGAGACCGTCCTGTCTTTGACTTCAAACAGAAAGACGCAAAAAGAAGAACTGGCAAAGTACTTTAAGTTACAAACTTGAAAAAACACAAAATAGAGCTGCGAGGTTTGTCCTAAGCCGGTACTCAAGAAATGACAGTTGCACCAATATGAAAAATGAACTAGGGTGGGAATTACTCTCATCGAGTCGAAAGAAACTGCGGCTAAATCTCCTGTACCAAATATTTCATGGTAAAACCGGCATTCGGAAATAAAAGTACCTTCACAGTCCTCATTATATCTCTCCGCGAAATGATCATTGTTTCAAGAATTTAGAGTACCGTACCAGATCTAATTTGTATGCTAATTCGTTTTTTGTTCGTTCCATTAGAGAATGGAATCACTTATCAAATTAACAAGTGTGCTGTATTAATGAAGATGTGTTTTTCTTGACATTGTGACCCCCCTGCTGCAGCGCCTTCAGGCTAAGCGGGGTAGTCATTAAATAAAGAATAAAATAAAGAACTAGAAAGCACCTTTTTGAGAAAGCTATCTTGAACTACGACGACGAAGTGACGACGACGAAGTGATTCTGGCGTAGAACACTGCTGTCACTGTCTGTAATTTTTCAAAGTTTTTCTGCGACTCTGTGGAAGACACCGTTCCAGTGACTGCGGCGATGGACGTGGATTCGCCTGGGCTTCCACCGCAACCATCGACGTCGTCCGCAGCTACCACGAGAAAGCGTACGGGCCACCCGAGTGATGCCGACAGCGAAGACACGCTGATTTACTCTACGGCCAGCGACGAGAGCTCCGACGAAGGCAACTTCGTGCCTGTGACAAGGCGGCAGCGAAAAAGAAGACTAGTGATGCCGTCTCCAACAACAAGTAAGAATGTGACGATGACGCGAGAGCCCACGACATACACAATTCTGTTTGTGCCGGTCGATGCGGCTCATAGTCTCAACCGGCTCAATCGTCAAGTCACGTCTAGGTTTCTTGAGGAACTCGCCCAGGGAGAGATCGCGGACGTGCGAATCAATGGCCGTAAGAATATCCTCGCCGTAGACGTCACTCAACGAAGCACATTGGACGTGCTAAGCAACGTCAAGATGTTGGATAACATCAATGTTCGCTCATATATACCTGATGGCCGCGACTCTATGGCAGGCGTCATTTACGACGTCGACATTTCCATCAGCGAAAGTGACTTTGCTGCTCTCATCAAACCGGTGTCTGCAGAACCTACTATACTGCAAGCTCGTCGCCTTGGCAAATCACGCTGCGTGAAGCTCGTGTTCAAGGGTGACAGCCTTTCATCGCAAGTCAAGGTCGGACATTTTCGACACACAGTGCGACCCTTCGTACCAAAGCCCCTTCAATGCCGGAAATGTTATAGATTGGGACATGTCAGTGCTGTTTGTACAAACCTGGCTGTGTGCTCGCTATGCTCAGTATCACATAGCGCAGACGCTTGCCAGGCAGAACTTCGAAATGTCGAAACTGTCATGGCCCTCACGAAGCATCGTCGAAAGATTGCCCAATCATGAAAAAGGAAATGCAAGTGTTGAGGCAAATGGTCCGGGATGGCTCAACTCACAGGGAGGCCGCTGCCCAAGTACGACGCCGGCGGTCTCGTCGCCGGAGGCCCCTGAGGAAACCCAGTGCTGAAGCAAGGATTGAACCTCACCAAACGACCACCGGCATACCACCTCAAGCGTCCAGACACACCGACAACAAATCCTCCAAGCAAGACAAGAGCATCACCGGCTCGCCTGAAGCATGGCCAGTGCTGCCGACGATAGACGCACCGTCTGAGCCACCACATCGCTCGTCTACAATCATTTCGGAACAAGAATGCGGTGATAGTCGCGACAAAGAAATCGTAGCCATGGTAAAGGCCCTTATGAATACCATTCGTATGCTCCTCACTAGCATTGACAGTCCGGCTGCAAAGAGTGCACTTCAGTTAGTGGATGCGCTGAAGCCGGTGCTATCAAGTCTGGAAAGGCACCATGGCTCCGCCTCTGCAAGCCTTTCGTAAAGAGGTCAAAGGAGCTTCGATATTTCAGTGGAATGCCCGAGGCCTCAAGCCCCGCATTTCTGATATACGACAATTTGTGTTCAAAAACCAGTTTCCAATTATTGTTATCTGTGAGCCAAGGCTACACAATGCAATACGACTATCCAGGTACGAAGCCTTCAAGTCCGCTACCTGCAACGATTAAAGTAAAGTCATTGTATATATCAGATGCGACCTTACCTATATCGAGCACCGTGTAGCACCTCACGATGACAACCAGTATGTCTGCTTGACAGTTAAACGTAGAGACCTCAATTTCACGCTCGTAGGCGCATATATATCACCTTCGAACCGTTTTGAACCTGAAAGACTACGTGCACTGTTAACAGCCACATCTGGACCATGGATCATCACCGGAGATTTCAACGCTCACCACCCACTATGGGGAAGTCAGAAGACAGACAGTCGCGGAAGGCAAGTATTCTCCTTTGCTCTGGAGCAGCAGCTGCTTTGTGTAAACGACGGAAGCCCAACGTTTCTACGGGGAACGACATACAGCAGCTGCCTTGACTTGACATTTGTGTCACGAAGCCTAAATGGAAAGGTCAAGTGGTTCGCAGACTATGAAACTCATGGAAGCGACCACATACCAACTTATTTGAAGATCAAGGGCCTGGAAAAATCGCCAAACTACGACACTTCGACTCGCATCGTCTGGACAAAGTTCAGGTCACTGACGGAAAAAAGGTGTCAAGAAAATAAAACGCCTCCTCTTGACACCCTCGAGGATATGATTAGAGGTGCTACTCAAGAAGCGACCTATCATATTCAACATACTTCAGATTATTGTCAATATCAAGCGGAATTGGAACGGCTCAGAGCGATCCGTCGTCGCGCAGAAAGAAGATATAGGCGCACAAAGTCCATTCACGACTTGAGGGAGGCAAGGCGCCTACAGAAAAAAATTCAGCGGCGAATCATTTCACTTCAATCCTTTCGCTGGAAACATCTGTGCGAATCTTTGGATCCACACAAGCCTTTGACGCAGACATGGAGGATTGTCCGTGGCCTACGAACATCGCCACATCAACATCGTCCCTTCAAGTGTCTTTCTCTCCACCAAGGACGCACCGAAATTGAAGTAGCAGAAGATTTCTGCATGAAAGTTGCCGGTCATGCGTCCACGTGCACCACGCGCCACCTAGAAAACGCTCCAGTTTCCAGAGATTCAAGAATGGACACCTTTTTCTCTCTAGAGGAACTACAAGCGGCCTTGACGGCATGCAAACGATCTTCATCGCCTGGTCCGGATGGGATCACGTACATGGCTCTTTGCAACCTCGGAGAAGCAGCTCGACGGGCCCTTCTATCCGTGTACAACGACTCGTGGAGCAGCGGACTTATCCCTCATTCATGGAAATCCAGCCGCCTCGTTCCTGTGCTTAAACCAGGTAAATCTCCTCTGCACTTGACCTCTTACTGCCCCATCGCGCTTACCAGCTGTTTCGGGAAAGTGATGGAGAGGATGATTTTGACTCGTCTAGAGTGGTACCTGGAGCGCCACGAGGTATACCCTCATGCTATGACGGGCTTTCGGCGTGAGAGGTCCGCAATTGATAACGTTATAGACCTGGTCTCATCTGTTCAGCATCAGAAAAGACTGAAACGTTTATCCGCGGCGTTGTTCTTGGACGTGAAAGGTGCATACGATAACGTATCACATGAAGCCATTCTGAATGTCATGGAAAATGTTGGATTAGGGGGTCGGGTTTACCAATGGATCCACAGCTATCTGAAAGGCAGAACTTTCTTTGTACAGACGGAGAGTGGCACAACAACGCACCATTGCAACCGTCGAGGCGTGCCTCAAGGCGGCGTTCTTAGCCCCACACTTTTCAATCTAGCGCTACTCGACCTAGTTGATGCACTTCCAAAATCTGTCCATCTATCAATATATGCAGATGACATCTGCATCTGGGCGTCAGGCGTAACACGCCTTCATTTGCGTGCCCGGCTTCAGAGAGCGGCAAAAATAGCGACAAAGTACCTGGAAGAACGGGGACTAGAGCTGTCATCAGAGAAATGCTCGCTTATAGCATTCACGCATAAGGCTATGAGCCCATATGTTATTAAAATCAACGGACACACGATCAACTACGTGAAGACCCACCGATTCCTCGGAGTCATAGTTGATCGCGACCTCTCCTGGAGCCCTCACATCGCCCACATGAAAACTAAACTCAACATGATCACCCACGTACTGAGGTTTCTTGCTGGAAAAACGTGGGGTGCATCGGTGCAAGCAATGCTCCAACTCTACACTGTTTTGTTCCTCGGTTATATGCGATACAGCTTACCTGTGCTTTGCGGGATCGGAAAAACAAACTTGCGCGTCCTCCAGTCGATCCAAGCCCAAGCCCTGAGGATATGCCTTGGTCTCCCGAGGTGCGCGTCTACAGCAGCGACAGTAATGATTGCGCGTGATAATCCAGTCAACGCATACATCCGCGTAGACGCTTTGAGAATGCACATAAGACATTTCGCTCGGCTTCCATCTCATCACCTAGCCTCACTTCGAACTTCCAGGCCCCACTCAGCGTTCAGCGCAACTGTAGCTCAGCATTGCGCAGTGCTTCCATTGCACTTCACGCATGCAGCACAGCCGCCGATACCACTATGGTGCCTACACCCACTCAAAGCCCATCTTACAATTCCTGGCATCCAAAATAAGAAAAAGTCGTCGCATCTAGCCCTGAAACAGGCCACATTACTTTTCCTGCAAGAGAAGCACAACGGACGCCTTCACATTTACACGGATGGCTCGGTGTCTTCAGTAAGCTCTGCAGGGGCGGTGGTTATTCCCGCGAGGAACATCACAATTAAATTTATGACATCGCATATGACGTCGTCGACAGCTGCAGAACTTGCAGCCATTCGTGCAGCTCTGGAGTTTATAGTGAAAGAACCTTCGGGAATTTGGTCAATCTTCTCGGACTCGAAGGCATCTCTTCAATGTCTTATATCACCCTTTAGCCATGAACCTAATGAACAATTAGTAGCTGAAATAAGGCTTCTTCATCACCAAGCAACCGAAAAACAGCACAGCATAGTGTATCAGTGGATACCAGGTCATTGCGGTATATATGGCAATGACCGCGCAGATGAGGCCGCTAGATCTGCACACGATGGTACCCAATACACAGCCATCCCGTTCTCAAGAACCGACGCAGCTACAAGACTTCGTTCGCTTGCACGTGACCTCACACTGGTACAGTGGAACTCGACAGACTTCACAAACGCGCGCCTGCATAACTTGGATCCTGATCTGCAGCTTCGTCTTCCCCCAAGGATATCTCGAGCTGAGGAGACTCTTCTATGCCGCCTGTGGCTTGGAGTGGCCTTCACGAACGCATACTCTTATCTCATCGGGATGGCCAGCTCTCCTACATGCACTTACTGCAGTTGCGAAGAAACCATCGCGCACCTTCTGTGTGAGTGCACCTATTTCAACGTGCAAAGACAAGAACTCACTGCAGCTCTGGATAGACTAGACAATCGGCCTTTGTCGGAACAAAGGATTCTGGGTCATTGGCCAAGCCCATCCTCAGCCCAGAAGGCTTTGAAAGCTTTGCTGCGCTTTTTGCGGACAACTGGCCTCAGAGACTGACTTTAGTGTCTTATACTCTTTGATGTTGCCTTTCCTCTGTCGCAGTTTTTTTTTAGTTTTTAGTTTTTCTTTCTCTTCGCAGCATTTCTTTTTAACATCTATCATTCCCCTCACCCCTTTCCCCAGCACAGGGTAGCCAGCCGGTCTAAGAACTGGCTAACCTCCCTGTCTTTCCGCCTAAACTTTCTTCCTCCTCCTCTTCCTCCTTGAACTACGGTGTTTTCAGTAAGCCACGTTCCTGTCTTCAATATATTTCCGGTTTTCCCCGATATTTCCGACGTCCAGTTGTATGCGAATTCATGTACGCTTTATTTTTTCAAAGAAAAGTCTGGAGCGAAATTCAATACGCGACGGGTTTTATTATGGTTATTATATTTGGCATGCGGGAATAAATTTCGGAAAAAGACGTACTTTGTCCGGTTCACAATATGGTAGTTTTTTCTCTTAAAAGGCCTTTAACAGCAAAAAATAATAATAAAATACTCACAAGTATAAAGCCCGTTTGTTGTTCAAGAGGAATAAAAAAAATTGGCCGATCCCACGCACAGCGGGAATCAATGATATGGATATGCATAGCACAAATGAGAAATGTTAATAAGTCACTTTAAAATCAGCACAACGTTACGAGGTGGAGGTAAATGATGCCGTACATGACTTCCTTGTCATGATTTTCATGTTTGGGTGTGTTGTTTACCTTCGGGATCTATTGACGACACGTGATACCAAATTTATTATATGTGGAGCTAGCGAAACGACCGCGAGCAAACTATGAGCGTGGTAAGTTGTCATGTTCTTACATGACGCGCGTGTCAGGATTATAGTGTTTGCACCGGTCATATATTTCGTCCTCCATTGACGTAATGTAACACCGAGTTTCGTATATGTGGAGGTAGAAAAACGGCCGTGAGAGCATCATGAAGGGCCCATACTCCAATTTAGCGACTACGCGCGCGCACGCTGGGTGCAGTGACGCTACGTTCGCAAAACACGAGCTCTCTATAGTCTAACGCCAGCCCCGACCAGCGTCCATCGGCGCAGCCCGACGGCAACCGGCGCGAAATGCGACAAGCTGCATTTCGCGCCGATGTGTTACCTTGACAACACTGCGTCTCCCTCTTTTGATGGTCCAACCCTTGAATCGTCCAGAAATTGCCACAGGCGTGTAGGGGAGGTGCTCCGGTATCGGTGGACTCCAGTTTCACTGAAATCGGACCATTTTTCTTGTTTTTACGGCCACTTCTTCGATCGCCCATGTGGAGCCTTCGCTACCTCTAGCGTCCAGTAGAGGAGCGGCGGCGACGACGCCGGGAGACGCTCGCCCGAAGACGACAACCACGGCGTTGCCGCGGTTGCTGACGACTATGGACTCGACTGGGGAGTCGCAAACAGCGTCCGTACGACAATCCGAACCAGGTTTGGGTGAAGAAGTCATGGACTTTGCCGCGCCAAACCGGGATGAAGCAGCACTGCCTGGGAACTGCAACGCGGCGTCCACGCACGCCGACGCAGATTTTTCCGCCCCAACGGAGACCGACCGCACAGAGGAGGGATGGCAAATATCCCAATCGCTCAGAGCGAAGAAGAAACAGGCGAAGGAGTGGAAATTTCAACAAGGAGGGGACTTCTCCGCAGGCAGCAGACCTACGATGGACAACCAGCCAAAGCGCCGGGGTCGACCTACAAGACGGAGGCCCCCAGCACTACCCAAGGACGATCTGAAAGTAGTCTTCCGACCTCACCAGGGACTGCCTCTGAAGAATGTGACCACCCAAGCGATCTCCGACGCTATAGTGGAGGCTTGCCAAGGAAAAGTCAGGTGGGATCAGTTTATTCTCCGCATCCGACCAGGGTCCAACATTGCGCTAGCGTCGACTCCAGACACGACCGTCGCGATGGCGATGAGAGGCGTCACGTCTTTGAATATCAACGGAAGACCACACCCGGTCAACGTCTACGTTACGGCAGGTGAAGAAACCAGAAAAGGTGTTATTCACGGTATAGAGCCGCACACCCCGTCTGAGACCATCAAAGCGAGCATCCGTTTTCGCACCCAGAGCGTGACGCTGGTCGACGCTCGGATGTTGGGAGACTCTCAGAGTGCCGTCTTGGCTTTCTTCGGGGACATTCTACCAAGATATGTTTACTACAGAGGAGGTGAGAAGGAGTGTATTCCTTTTCGTAACACCGTCCAATTCTGCCGAGCGTGTGGGGAGGTTGGCCACCGCACCGACGTGTGTCCGCAGCCAGACTCATCCGTGTGTCATACCTGTGGAATGCGCAACCCCGAAGTAAACCATAATTGCACTCCGACATGCGCAATTTGCACGGGAAACCATATCACTGGAGACCGCAGTTGTCTGAAACGCGTCAAGCCTATTCGCAAGCAAGCAGCGAAACCACCCAAAAAACCACACAAGCCAGCCCCTCGCTGGTTTCAGTCGGAGGAAGAGGAATCAGAATGGGAGTACGGACGAGGCGGGACCCGAAAGAGCCGTTCCAGAACCCGCACGCCGTCGAAAAACCGTGCCGTGGAGACAGGACAACCAGGACAGCGGCATCCAAAGTCGACTTCGACGCCGAGAGCAATCTCCCAGGACAATCCGAACGTGCAAGCCCTTCCGAGAAGCAAGCCACCGAGGGCGTGTCCTGCACATAGCAACCCACAGGCGGACGCGGTAAGCTATGCGCAAGCCGTATCTCCCACTACCAAACATAAACCCGTTACACCAACGATCACAGAACACCCAGAATACAAGCGGGTAGTAGCTGAAAACAGACAACTCAGAACAGAACTACAGAAGGTTAAGTCTTGAATGGCGCGCCTGGAGTCACTACTAAACCAGTCGAGCAACACACAAAGCCCGGCGAGCACACCTGTTGTCTCGCAGCCCGTTGCGCAGCCCGTGGAAACGCAACCACCACAAACACCGCCGATAGCGTTCCTAGTTCAACAAATTCAACTTGTTTTTGCCAAACTAGGCCAGATGGAACGCACCATAAGCGACTTGAGTCAGGCGCAGAATCCTCGCAAGAGATCTTGTCAGAGCCCGGGTGCCCCCACCAGACAACCTAAAGAAAGTGGAATAACAGATTCCGAGAATACCAATCATGGCTAGACACCGTAACAATAAAAAGACCGAGCAAACGGAAATATGGCAGTGGAACTGCTGCTCATTGAGAACAAAACTTGAAAATTTCAAACAATTTATTGGAGCATCTCCAATCCCTCCTGATATAATCTGCCTTCAGGAAGTAGCAAATTTCAGATAAATCTGAGAGGGTACATAAGACATATTAACCCAAAGTACCCACAAGTGGCGACATTTACCAAAAAAGATATAGCATTGTGTGTCAGCTACGTGAGCAATGAGGCAGTGCAACACCAGAGAATAACAGTGTGGCCCAAAAAACGTGGAGGACCAAAAACAGTGGGTGGGGGTCAATATATATAGCCCACCTAAGGAGAGACGAGCCGACTTTGAGAACATTATAGCACATGCGATGGGTTTATTGAAAGAGAAAGACAGGTTAGTTATCATGGGGGATTTTAATGCGCCACACAGAAATTGGGGATATAAGCAGGACAGCCCTAAGGGCAAACTCCTTGTAGACCTTGTTGAACGGTATGATCTCTGCCAACTTACACAACCAGACCTACCGACACGGGTCGGGAATAGCTTAACAAAAGACACGTCACCGGACTTAACGTTTACAAATTCTGAAGGAAACGTCTCATGGGCGCACCTCGGAGAAAACTTGGGAAGCGACCACTACATTCTCGGAATAACTATTAATGGCGCCACGACAAGAAGAATGGGGAAAGCGACAATATCTGATTGGAACAAATTTAGGGAGAACGTAGGAGACCAAGGAGAAATAATAGATCTAGGTAACTGGGTGACACAGATAAAGGAGGCACACAGGAAAGTGACAAAGGAAATAGAAACAAGCGTGGAAATCCCAGCAGTCGACAAGCACCTGCTACATTTGTGGGACGCGCGGAGAAGCCACACAAAGCGATGGCGGAAGCAAAAGCTTAATCGCAAATTGAAGATAAGGATAGCTCAGTTGTCACAGGAAGCCAATGACTACGCACGTCAACTAAATAACAGTAACTGGAGGCAATTTAGTAACTCACTTAGAGGGACGTTAGGAACCAAAAAGACCTGGCACATCCTGAGGAGTATGATCGATCCAGGGGCAACAAAAACAATGACGAACAGGGCTTTAAGAGTTCTGGAGAATGAATTTAAAGGTAACGATGACGCACTTATCTACGAAGTCAAGAAATTATATGTCGGACAAGACGCATGTGAAGTGGTACATGGCAAATATGCATGAAAAGAACTACCAGAGTTATACGCTCCCATAACATTTGAAAAGGTTTATGCGGCGGCCCGGTCTTTCAAAAAGAATACCGCCCCAGGACGAGACAAAATAACAAACTCTATGCTTAGAAATTTGAGTGATGCGGCCCTTCGACGAATCACGGATTTCTTTAATGAAAAGGTATGGGTAGATGGAGGAAACCTTCCAGTAGAATGGAAGGACTCAAACATCATGTTACTACCAAAACCAGGGAAACCAAGAGATATTAAGAACCTCCGACCAATCTCCCTTACCTCATGCTTGGGTAAGCTTTTTGAAAAAACAATATTGACTAGATTGGCAGACTATGTAGAGAGAGAGGGTCTGCTACCGGTGAATATGTTCGGTTTCCGACCACATGTATTGGCCCAGGATGTTTTCCTGCTGTTGCAAAATGACGTCATGAACCCAAACAGAGGTTCAAGCGACGAATTCGTACTAGCACTAGATATCAAGAAAGCATTCGATACAATATCACACAAGGTGATAATGGAAGGCCTCGAATCGATTAACTGCGGCCAACGAATATATGAGTATGTCCGGTCATTTCTGACAAGCAGGAAAGCTACCATTTCTTTAGGCTCGGTTACATCTGGAACCTTCGACTACCCAAATAGAGGCACCCCCCAGGGAGCCATGCTATCCCCGATACTATTTAATATCGGCCTGAGAAAGCTCGCATGTGAGCTGGAAAATATAAAAGGTCTAGGAGCAGCTCTTTACGCAGACGATGTCACCTTATGGACAAAGGGTGGCTCTTATGCGGACAAAGAAAACGCCCTCCAGGAGGCAGTAGATAAAATACAAGCTTTCGTGACAGCTGCAGGAATGCAATGCTCGCCGGAAAAAACTGAAATGGTTAGAATTAGGGCAAGATACGCAAAGAACAAGGACTTAATACCGGTAGAAGTACTGCTGGATGGGAGACAAATCAGGAAGGCAGATGTAATACGCGTGCTTGGCATGTGGATACAAGGAAATTCGGGAACGTCACACACACTACAAAGGCTACGGGGAACCACGGCGAATGTGGCCCGGATGATCAGGCGGATAGCAAGTAGCGAAATGGGACTAGAGGAGAAAGAAACCATTGCACTCGTTCATGCATTTGTGATCAGCCGAGTTACGTACGCGCTGCCGTACCAGACAATGACAAACCAGGAGACAAAGCAAATAAACACAATAATAAGGAAAGCATTCAAAGCAGCATTGGGGATTCCGGAAAATGCCAAAACCGCGAGGGTAGAGAAATTGGGCATTTACAATACCTTTGAGGAGTATGCGAATGCGGTGCTTTTATCTCAAAAGGAAAGGCTCAATTCAAGCTATCATGGGAGAAGAATTCTGGAAAAGGTGGGATATACATTGCGACCGCTATATTGTGACGAGGAAACGGTGCTAATAGATGCAAAAAAACGCACACATTTAACTGTGGCGCCTATTCCCAGAAATATGCATCCGACGTATCACGCAGGAAGGAGGAAAGCGAGAGCAGACTCCTTACGCAAAGCATTTCAGAATAGCTCAGAAGCCGTCTTTACAGACGTAAGTAAAGCGAGCAGAGGGTCACATGTAGTGGCAATTGTAGCACAAAATCACACCACAATGGCGTCAGTTAAAACTTGTTTCACACGAGTGGCAGAGGCGGCAGCAATAGCCATAGCCATATCCAGGGGAGAATCAGTGGTTGTGCTCTCCGATTCACAGGCGGCATGCCGAATGTTTCTCCGAGGAACGCTACCTAAAATAGTGTATAAATTTTTAAATAAACTCATAACAGGAGACCATCACATTATATGGTGTCCTGCTCACGAAGGTTTGGAGGGGAACGTCATGGCAGACCGTATAGCTCGAGGCATCACCAACCGAGCGACGGCAGGCCACGACGTTGAACCTCTTTCCAATTCGCGGGACATCCTCCTCCAACAAAGGAAGCAACGAAAGGAATATGGGCTTCTACATAAGGACTTGGATAGCCAGCAAAGCAGGGATTGGAGACGCATACAAACCAATAGCTTTCCCAATTTGTACCATCTAAGTAGAATATATCCCGCAAGATATAAAGACACCTGTCCGTGGTGTTCACAAGTACCAACACTCAGCCACATAACATAGGAGTGCACCCAGAGGCCCACACACATCGACAGCCCACACATCACGAAGCAATCACACATGTTTCACAGGCAGTGGGAGGCATGGCTTGCGGACGAGGGCAAGCAGAGCCAAATAGCTTTGCTTGACCAGGTCCAGCGAGCCGCTCGTGCCAGCGGAGCCCTGGACTGAGGGCCCGACCAAACTGCCTGCATTTCAATTTTTTTCTGAATAAAGTTTCTTTCTCCTCTCCCTCTTTTCGTGACGAAAGGACGCCAGACGCTCTGAAACGCACATGCGTCAAAGCACCACTGCGCGGTGCGCACCTGCGAGTAAATGACAGGACCAGCGCCTGGCGTGGCAACGCCGGCGTGACGCCACGAAATGAACGTCGGCGATGCCGTGCACTGCGTCACGTCGAAATGTATTGACACCTTGACTATGGCATGTAGCAATGTTCTCACATGACACACATCTTATGATTTTCATGTTTGCACCAGTCGCATACCTTCGTCATCCATTGGCGTCACGTAATGCCAAATTTGGCATATTTGAAGCTAGCGAAACGGCCGCGAGTGTGTCATCAGTGTGGCATGTAGTTATGTTGTTACATGGCACGCATTTCGTGATTATCATATTTGGATGTGTCATTTGCCTATGTCGTTCGTTCGCGTAACATATTACCCAGTTTGGGTACCTTTGAAGCTAGCGAAATGGCCGCAAGTGCATCATGGGCGTAGCATTTAGTCATGTTGTCACATAACGGGCATCTCATGATTATCATGTTTGCGCCAGTCAGATACCTTCGTCATCAATTTACGCACTGTAATACCAAATTTGCTATATGTGACGCTAGCGAAATGGCCGTGAGTGCATCTTGAGCGTGGCATGCATTCATGTTCATGTTCATTCATGGGAAGCTAACGCAACGGCCGCGTGCGCATCATGAGCGTAGCATGCAGTCATGTTTTCACATGGCACGCATCTCATGTTTATTATGTTTCCACAAGTCACATACCTTCGTTATTCTTTTACGTACTACATTAAAGATTTGGTATACGTGACGATAGCGAAACAGCTGCGAGCGCATCATGAGCGTGGTGTGTAGTCATGTTGTTACATCACACGCATGTCTCAATTTTCATGTTAGGGTCTGTCCTCGTGTTCGCCATGCAGTCGTGCCATACCATACCAGTTTTCAACATGGCATGTGAACGAAACCACTGAGAGCTGCAGAACCCTGGAATGTAAATCATGACATTCATTACATACATGTCATGATTTTAATGTTATGACTAGTCAAATATGTTCTTCGTACAGTCCTATGTCGTCCATCCGCGTCACGTTATACCGATTTTGGTACATGTGCAGCTAGCGAAATAGCCGCGAGCGTATCATGAGTATAGCATGTAGTCATGTTTCTACATGACAAGCATCTTATAATTATCATGTTCGCACCAGTCACATACCTTCGTCATTCATTCACGTCCGGTAATACCGAATTATATTCGTGAGAAGCTATCGAAACAGCCGCGAGCACATCATGAGTGTGGCATGTAGTCGTGATGTTACATGACACGCATGTTATGCGTTTGATGTTAGTGTCTATCACATGTGTTCGCCATGCAATCATGCCATACCACACCAGTTTTGAGACATGCCATGAGAATGACACCACCACAAGAGCAGCGGGACCATGAAATGTAAATCATGATAGTCATGACATACTTGTCATATTTTTCATGTTATGACTAGTCAAATACGTTGTCCATACAGTTACGTTATGCCATACCAAGTTTGAGGTCGTTATAATTATCGAAGCGGCCAGGAGAGCTAACAGTCGTAGGCGCCTTGATTAGATAGATAGATAGATAGATAGATAGATAGATAGATAGATAGATAGATAGATAGATAGATAGATAGATAGATAGATAGATAGATAGATAGATAGATAGATAGATAGATAGATAGATAGAGTAGATAGATAGATAGCTAGATAGATAGATAGATAGATAGATAGATAGATAGATAGATAGATAGATAGATAGATAGATAGATAGCTAGATAGATAGATAGATAGATAGATAGATAGATAGATAGATAGATAGATAGATAGATAGATAGATAGATAGAAAGATAGATAGATAGATAGATAGATAGATAGATAGATAGATAGATAGATAGATAGATAGATAGATAGATAGATAGATAGATAGATAGATAGATAGATAGATAGATAGATAGATAGATAATTAGATAGATAGATAGATAGATAGATAGATAGATAGATAGATAGATAGATAGATAGATAGATAGATAGATAGATAGAAGCTAGATAGATAGATAGATAGATAGATAGATAGATAGATAGATAGATAGATAGATAGATAGATACGCTCAAAGTCACCGAAGTTCGCTAAGAAATGCTTCACATTGATTATTGTGATCCACACTTGCGCCATTATTTCGCCAGGTTCGCTGCAATTCAGGCGGCATATCACAAAAGGCGACAAACGTATTTCTGCTGCTAGAATTCTCATATTTTTTAAGCTGTGACAATTTTTTATTCCATGCTAGGCTTGAAGTAATTTTTGGAGTCTAAAAACTGGGCCGACAATTTGTTTTATCGAAATCAGGAATGGTGAGCAGAACCACCTGTTTGTTCTTTTCTTGACAAACTGCGCGTGACTTTCTGACGTACAAACCAAGTTTGGTGCTATTGTGAACATTTAAGGCCTCCTGAGGAACATTTTTTACTGAGCCAAAGCTGTTTACAAGTCTTGGTGGATCTTTGGCAATTTACTAGGGGAAATCTATATACTGTATCTATAACCTCCACAAGCAGTGGTGTAAAAAGTGCAGAAAAATCACAAGGGGGGCACCCAAGGAAATTCATGATGGCCATTTTAAATACGGGTTCTACTTTTACTCACGTAGGTATTCAATCGTAATTTGAAACAAAACTTACAAGAGCATGGCGTTTGAGCTCCAGTATTGCATGACTCTATTCAATTGTCTTTGAACCGATCGAGTGGGTCACACATATTCTATAGTCCCATACAGCTGAAGGTTATTGAACAGAAGTACACACTAAACATATCCGGCCTTTAAAATTTCGATTGTGCTATACCTAACTGACAAAATACTCAGATATATATCCCTTGCAAGTGTCCTCCTGAACTTCAAGGTAGACCCTTGCAAGGGATGTCTCCTCCACAAGGCTGATTACAAGGGGTTTACGCACCCTTTACCCACCATGATTGAAGCCACCAACCAAAAGAATAAATGAAAGGTGTTAATTTTTATTGATTCTCCACGCACCCTTCCATCGCATCAAATAATGAGAAAAGTTATTTACACTACGTGTTTGTTATTAAAGGAGGCACTAAAAACATGGCAGCAAGTGCATCCGTAATCTTAAATGCATTCCAAAAGACAACATGGTTTCGCAATATTATTCGTCGCACTTCAACAGAAGGAGGTGTGAAACGGACGCCCAAGAAGAGAAAGAAAATTTCATTTGGCCCGCAGTCAAAATAGCTTATACTGACGATGATAATTGAAACTTTATTTCTCCCGAAGGAGGGGACGAACCCAGTGCTCCGCTACGCTGCTTAGAGAAGGTTAGCGGGGATCCCTTGGGACACCACGGCCTCCAATGGTCGTGGGGTTACCTAGTGTTGCGGTGACGATTGAGACACCTTGTCGTCTCAGCAAGATAAACAATAGAAAATCACATTGTAAGAGAGCACATATAAAATGATCTTTACGAGTGTATTTCATCATTTACGAGCCAAAACAAAGAATGGAACATTTGTGCACCGCTTTCGGCTTGGCTCAAGATTTATGCGATTCTTCCTACACACGACAAAAAGTGATTCAGGGATCTTGTGATCATTCAGAAGAAGATGCGCAACATCCTACTCTGTAATTATAAAAATATGGTACAAAAATTGTATTGAGAGTAAATTAGTTACTTTCAATTAGAAGAATGTTTCTTAAATATTATGAAAAAGAAAACATATCTGATTTCATTTCATTTTCTTAAAGACGTGCGAGGGAGTATTACATAATGGGTGGGTAATTTAAAGACAAAACATAGACGCCAAAGTTTTAGCATAGAAAGTGCTTATTGATATTTTCTATGAATGATGATGGGCAGGGAATGGTTGCCATTTCACTGGGAAGGCCGTTCCAGTCTGGTGCGGTACGTGGGAAATACGAGGCAGAAAAAGTAGAAGTCCGGGATCGTGGCCGAGCAACTTGAAGCAAATGAGTGGAGATAAGGCAGGTGTGGGTATTGTTTCTCTCTCATTATTCTAGTCATTTTTATTACACCTCCCAGATTATAAACCAATAGTTGAAGCGGAATTAACGGCCGTTATACTAGCTATTCGTAAACTTCCTGCGAGTCATTCGGCAGCTGTGATAGTGACTTACTCGTATTCCGTGTGTTCATTTTTATCATCGTCGTCGGCATCAGCAGTACCAGAAACGTTTAAATCATTAATACCAGCAAACATTCGTGTAGTGCGAATGATATGGTGCCAGGCCATCGTAGTATATTTATAAACGAGGTGGCTGACACACTTGCGCGAACATCTCTTGATCTTCCGATTGTGCCAATCATGCCTCCTACCGCTTATGTAACAGCAGTGAGTTTTCGAAAACTTTCCCTTCTTGAAGACTCATGAAAAATCACGATACCGAATCCAGATTTCTCGCACCTGCACTTCACACGGAATAATAAATGGTGTCCCACGCGTAAATTTGAAGTCTTGATAACAAAATTACGTTGCCGTGTACCACCTCTTAATTTCTACTTAAACAGGTCTGGTATGGTGCCATCCCCTCTGTGCTCAAGCTGTAACGAACCTGGACATATCGACCATTTTCTTATCACATGACACCGTTTCAAAAATCAAAGAAACAATTGCTTCGAAATTTTATTCAGAAAACTAGGAATATCACTTAATACTCCCAATATTTTCTCTTTTGGGGCCACTTCACTGGGACACAGCGACAGGAACATCTGCGGGGCTTTCTGCGAATTTATATATAACACAAAAAGATTTCCTTGCTGAGTCAGTAATCAGCTCTCGAATTCCACTAGCCACACTACCACTTATTATTTAGCTGATACACTGCAATGATTCAACTTCCAGAAGAATTCGATATAATGATTACACCTCAGATATTCAACAAATTTTATTACTTCGCTCCCCCCCCCCCCTTTTTTTCTTTTTTTACATTGCACCAAAATAATTTCACAGTCAAAACACAGTAATCATATTCCCCTAGTGTAGAAAACCTAAAGGTATTGACTTGCATTAACCACCGGCTTCTTGGCCGATCCCCCTTAGTGGGTGAGAGCCACAAAAGAAAGGAACAACCAAGCAAGCAAGCAAGCAAGCAAATGGCTCGTACCGTGAGATATGCGTGTTGCTGGAATGATATAAAGTGGGGCATGCAAGGGACTATGAAAAATTTTGTGGAACAATGACAGGCTGCTAACGGCGAAGTTCTAGATCTGGTAAACCAAATTCTGCTTTCGATCCAAATACGCTGACAGTGAAAGAGTATGAACAGTGAATAAATCTAGCGGCCGGGTTTTGAAGCGATTCGATGGCATGTGTAAGATAAGATTGTCGAGGGTCCCAAATTGGCGATGCGTATTCTAGTTTAGGTCAAACGGTGGATTTGTATGCTTGTAATTTTACGTGTTGTGGAGCGAAGCGTAAATGGCGCTTGAGGAAACCCAGTGTTTTATTTGCAGATGAAACGATAGTAGTGACGTGTATGTTCCATGAAAGATCGCTACAAAGAGTAACGCCCAAGTTCTTGTATGACGGAACATTTTCTAGGGGGATGGCATTAACTGTGTACGGATACACAAGCGGAATGCGGTGGCGATGGAATGAAACGACTTTACATTTACTTGGATTAAGTTCCATGAGCCAGCGCTCGCATCATTCCTGGAGGCAGTTAAGCTTGGTTTGTAAGGATGACTGTTTTGAAATGTCAGTAACAGTGTCATATATAACGCAGTCATCAGCAAACCGGTGGGTTTTACGGGCTAGGTTTCAAGGAAAGTCATTTATGTATACAAGGAATAAAAGGGGACCAAAAACCGAACCCTGGGGTGCTCCGGACGTTACTGGAAGAGGATTAGAGGTACGGTTGTTGATATTAACAAACTGGGGGTGGTTTGTAAGGAATTCGCTGATCCAATTTAGAATGTCCGGGTGAAGATTTAACTGGGAAAGCTTTAGTAACAATGGATAATGGGGTACTTTGTCGGACGCTTTGGAAAAATCTAAGAATGCGGCATAGGTTTGTAAGTCACAGTCCAAGTTAGTATGCAAATCATAAACAAATAAGGCTAGTTGCGTTTCACAAGAAAAACCTCTGCGGAACCCATGTCGTGCTGGATAGAAAAAGCTGTTTGAATCAAGAAAGGCCATGATATGCGTGTAGATGACGTGTTCATGATTTTACAGGGTATGCTGGTTAAAGATATGGGACGATAGTTTAATGGCGAGTTTTTGTTACCTGATTTGAAAATTGTAAGGACCTTCCCGTTTTTCCAGTCATCTGGTAGACTTTCTGTTAAAAGTAGTGACTGTGAGAAGAGCAAGCATAGAAAAGATGCACAAATATATTTTGTATTCTTCAGTAATTTGGAGTTGATTTCGTCAATACTAGAAGAGGAGGAAACCTTTAATTTGTCGATTAAGCACATAATTCCATTAGCAGTGAACGATACCGGTGGCATAGCACATTCTATATTAGTGGGTGGTATTGTAAATGACGCGATACTTTCTTTGGTAAACACGGATGAGAAAGCGGTGTTGAAGATGTTAGCGCATTGATCATGGGTGAATACGTGACCCGATTCACTGGTAAGAGTAATTGGGGCAGTATGCGGGGGGTTCAAAACCTGCCAAAACTTTTTTGGTTGTTAGTCAGCATGCTTGGCAAGTCAACATTGAAAAAAGAATTTTTTGCGTCTTGAACTGCGCATAAATAAGCTTTTTCAGCTGCGTAGTATTTCTTCTACTTTTGTGGGTCTTCTAGTCTTTTTGCTAATCTAAACAGACGTTTTTTCTTGTTTTCTAATCTTTTCAGAGTTTTAGAGAACCGTGGCTTTTCGCAGTTTGCGCGGAAGTGGGATTTCAGAATAAACCTGTCAGTCAATTTATTGACCTTGTCCTTAAACAGTGTCAAGTTTTCTTCGACGGACCGGGAAAAGAAAGTAGTTTCTAAACGGGATAAGAATGCGTTGAGAGCCAAATTTATTCCTTTATAATTCCCCTTGTCGTACAACAAAATGGTTTTCTTTGTGTTTTGACGAATTAACGGTTTAAATGCAAATTCGGTATGGATGACCTTATGGTCACTTATTTCGGGGAGATAAGTAATCGAGACCGTGTTCTCTGGATGACTGGTTAGTATTAGGTCCGAAATATTTTCACACTGTTGTGTTACGCGTGTTGGGGCAGTTACCGTTCGTGAAAGAATAAAATTTAAACAAACGTTCTTTCACAGACTGCGGTGTCACGTCAAAGACGTAGCGTTTAGTTCCGAGAAAGAGGGTTTTGAAGCGCACAGTGAAAGCTGTTGACTTAGTTCTTGCAAAAGCAATTAGATGTTTGTGCGCATGACGCACGGCAGGGGAGAAGTCCCCGCCCATGCTGAAGCCTGTGTCCTTGAATTTGCGGCCAGTGGAAAGGATAAGTTCTTCTGTCTTGGATGATTGAAATTTTACAATTATGGGTCGAATGCGGTTTTCTGAGAAGCGCCCGAGGCGGTGCGCACACTCAATTTCTGAGGGAGGAATCGTAAGTTGGAGTGTGTCACAGTAGTGACGGACGATTATTTTTTCCGAGTCCAAATACGTTTCAGTTTTAGTAGTATCCGGAATGCCATAAAATATTTTTTTTGTCTCGAACGGTTCTCACTGTCGTCTACACGGGATTCGAGATTACAGATCTTGTGAGTCATTTCGTTTGCGAGTGTCTCCAGGTCAACCATCTCTGTGCGCTTGGATGAAAGGGCAGTGCAATGTTGTTCAAGGTCAGTGATGCGTTTGCACAAATTTGTTATCGTTACGTCCGTCAATTTTAGTTGGTTTTTAATTTCTTGCATGTCGAAAATACGCTTATTCTGTCCAGCGAATAGCTTCTGCAATTCAGTAAGCAAGTCTTCACCAGTGGGAGGCCCAGGGTTGTGTCGACATCCCACGCCTAAATCAAAGAAGAGCGTATGACCTGCGCACACTCAACAATAATCACAACACAGCACCGTGGGCTCAGCAGCTGAACTAAAAGATAGTTACACGATTTCTTAGCAAGAAAAGCATTTCTGTTACTGACCTGCATGATGAAGGCAAACGAATTAGGCGGTGCGTTCGCAGAACTACCGAGCCCACAATGCGGCGCGGACAGGGGCGGTTGTTTTGTAGTCGTGGCTGCAGATGATGTCTATCTTAATGGGGTAGTCCACGTGTGGTCGAGGGTCCAGGTTTGCAGTGGCGGTGCTGTCGCTGGATCCGGTGCGATAGTAGCGGATTGAAGTAGCGGATTCAAGTTTGAAGTGCCGTTGTAGAAGGGGGCGGGAATCATTGACGGTCCGATGAAGCCAAGCATGAGAAACATCAGGAACAACTTTGAAGGCATGGTGAGTACCTGCATGATGAAGGCAGACAGATTAGGCTGCGCGTTCGCACAGCTACCGAGCCCACCAATCTATGGAGACAGCCGGTGTTCGAAAAGAAATGCTTATCAGTTCAACAAAATTTACCTATGAGCACAATTTCCTTCAGAAAGAGCCAGTTTTAGCCTGCTCTGAAGGCTAAACCTGAAGCAGGAACCTGAAAGCCTACAACGAGGGCAAAAACTTTTTTTGAGGACGACGCAACAAGATTAGGCGACGAAAATCATGTATGTGTAGCTTTAAGAGACAAAAAGAGAGGAGAGTGGGTCAGGGAACAAGCGGGAGTTGAAGGAATTGTAGTTGAAATCAAGAACAGGAAATTAATATGGGCCGGCCACATTGATTGATTGGTTGATTGTTATGGTTTAACGTCCCAAAACCACCATATGATTACGGGAGACGCCACAGTGAAGGGTTCCAAAAAATTTTGACCACCTGACGTTTTAGATGCGGAGCATCTAATACTCGAGGCTTGTAGTGCGGCGCCGTCCGCAAGCTTCCTCCTCCTTCTTCCACCATCTGTGCATCCCTTCCTCCTCTACACACCGCGCGCGCTTCACTCCTCCACCATCTGTGCACCCTTCCTCCTCTACACACCGCGTGCGCTTCTCCTCTTCACGAACATTCGCTAGCTGTATAATGTAGCGCGCATGCGCCGTCACGCTTCGAGAACATCGGCAGCTGACGCGCGCGCATGCGCCGTCGTGCTTCGAGAACATCGGCAGCTGACGCGCGCGCATGCGCTGTTGCGCTTCTCCCCCTTCTCGAACATTCGACAGCTGACAGTGCATGCGCCGTCGCGCTATATATATACTAAAGGTCGGCGCTCGCTCGCTCAGTTGCCGCTCGTCGGTTGGTTTGTACGGCGCGTCGACGTCCAAGGTCGCGGTGAAATGAATTCCAACGAATCCACAAACACAATGATTGACGTCCCTTCGACCAGCGCCGCCCTTTCGCATACGTGTGTACGTGTTCACTCATTTAACACCCCCTCCTACAACCACGTTAACCAATTTAGCCATCGACCCAAGTAAGTCGCAATTTAACACCCCATTTCACAACCACGTTCATCAATTTAGCCATCGACCCAAGTAAGTCGCACTTTAACACCCCGCTAACCAATTATATGCTCCGCATCCTCCTCAGTGCTCCCCCGAGGGAAGCTGCGGGCAATTTTTTTAACGAGCAACCGAATATGAGCACACAGCCTACATCAATTTCACCTTCATCGAAAATGCAGCTGTCGCCACCGGGATTTGATTCCGCGACCTGCGGGTAAGCAGCCAAGTTCTTTAGCCACTAGCCCACCACAGCGGGGCCTTGAGCCAGCCACGGGGTGCGTAGGCAAGATAACCGCGGGGCCTTGAAGGTAACTGATTGGATTACATGAGAAGGCAAACACGTGGGGAGGGGGGGATAGAAAATTGGATGGGAATATGAGATCAGGAAGTTTGCAGCTGTAACATGGCAGCAGTAAGCCCAAGACCTGGTTGAATGGTGGAACATGGGAGAAGCCTTTGCCCAGCAGTGAGCGCAGTCATGCTGATGATGATTATGACGAAAGCTAATGAGTGTTATAAATGTTACATTGCAGAACTTTACGGTTCTGATAAGTTTTTGTACGTTTAAAGATTTCTTGGCCCGAGCATGTGACACAGTAAAGAGTAAAATATAAAGCGAAGTGCACATTTGTCTTCATATTTGGTTTTAGACATTTACATGTACACCTGCTTTTCTTGCCTAATAGAAGAACGACACTGATTGATTTATGTGCTATTCAACTGTACTGCCTTCACACACGTGCTGTTCAACAGAGCGTTACGCTTGGTGATATTTTTGTGCATCTTTAGGTCCTCTAGTGTTCAAGTTCCTAAGCGATTGCAAATAGTGAAAGAAGCCGTAGCACTCATACGTCAAGGCTCAAAGAAGGAGTGCAAGACGTGCTATGCTCAGAAATGAATCTTCATTTCGGAAACCTGTTTTACTTATAGAGCCACGAAAAGAAAAATAACACACAAAAGAAATTACCTGTCCTGTGTTATCGCTTCAATAAATGTAAAAACACCAACTACTCCAGAAACCTCATCTTATATATATATATATATATATATATATATATATATATATAATGCAAAGCACTTCATAGCAAACTTCGGTGCCTTTGAGCGTATCAATCTATCTATTTAGCCGCCTAACTTTTTTTGCTCGCCTGGCTGTTTTGATAATGGTATCAATACCAAACTTAGTATGGCATAACAGGACATTATGAAGAACATATTTGACTAGTCATAAAATGAAAATCATGACATATATGTCACCAATGTCATGATTTACATTTCATGGTCCTGCAGCTCTTGCGGGGATTTCATTCACATGGCATGTTGCAAAACTAGCATTACATGACATGATTGCATGGGGAGCACAAAAGACAGACCCTAACATGAAAATCACGACATGCGTGTCATGGAACAACATGACTACATGCCACGCTCATGATGCGCTCGCGGCCGTTTTGCTAGCGTCACATATACCAAATTCGGTATTACAGTACGTGAATAGATGGCGAAGGTATGTCACTAGTGCAAACATGATAATCATGAGATGCGTGTCTTGTAACACTACATGCCACGCTCATGATGCGCTGGCGGCCGTTTTGGTAGCTTCACTTATACCAAATTTCGTATTATTTGGATGTGAATGGATGACGAAGATAGGATAGTGGTGCAAACATGATAAACATCAGATGCTTGTCATGTAACACACCGGCGTTCATTTGGTGGCGTCATGCTGGCGTTGCCACGCTGAACGCTGGTCCTTCGATATACTCGCAGGCGCGCGCTGCGTTGCTTTGACGCATGCGCGTATCAGCGCGTCCGGCGCCCCTTCCTTATGAAAAGAGGAAGCATGTTGCGTTTTGCACCACGCCGACGAACGCTGGTCGCACCTGGCGTCAGACTATCGAGTTCTCGCGTTTTCCTAACGTTGCATCGCCATGGCCAGCGTTCGCGCGCGTCAACGCTGCGTTGAAGTATATTGGGCGCTTCATGATGCTCTCGCGGCCGTTGTGCTAGTTCCACATATACCAAATTTGGTCTTACGTGGTGTCATTGGATGACTAAATATATAACTGGCGCAAACATGATAATCCAGACATGCGTCTCATGTAAGGACATTACAACATACCTCGCTCATAGCATGCTCGCGGCCGTTTCGCTAGCTCTAGATACACTAAATTGGGTATCACGTGACGTGAATAGATGACGAAGGTATACGACACATCCAAACATGATAATCATGACACGGAAAGCATGTACGAAATTATTTACCTCCACATTTTATTATTGGGCTGATTTTAAAGTGACATATCAACATTTCTCATTCATGCTTCGCATATCATCGATTCCCACTATACGTGGGATCTGCCAACGTTTTTTTTCTGCGACTCAAACTGAAACAATCACTCGGTGTTGGTGATTTTAGGTGCCAACATATGTTATTCGCGAATGACAACAATAAAAAAGGAATATGTAAGAGCATTATTGTTGCTTTTGTATTCCACTAATGTGTTCGTATGTCTGACTATGGCGGCTTTCTTTGTGAATAAGAAACATAGTGTCAAATGTCTATTTTAAAATAACTTGGCCGAAACTGATAAAGAATTTTAAAACTTGTGTGTTTCGCTCGTATTTCTAGTGTAAAAATCCGGAAAAGAGTACAACGTAGGTTCGCACGCCTAAATTTTTTGTGTTTATATCGTACAACCTTTTCTGTATTGCTTTAATTTTTATTTTTATATTAGTGGGGTTGTGAGCAAACCAGACTCAAACCAGACTGCACTTCCATATTCGAGGAGGTTTGACCTCATGGATGTTCTGTAAACTAGAGGCTGTTTCTATATTGTGGTCATTTGAAAATATCCGCGAAGATATATAAATATATGTGACGCTATGATGAATGAGAGACGTGGCCTGGTTCATACCCCATGTTTATTTCATAAGCACTTCTTCTTCCTCTTCCTCTACCATCAGTCACTGCCTTCCTACGTCACAGTCCCCCTCCCCCCGAAAGAAGTTGCGTCAGACGAACAGAAATTATAAACTGAACATGCACGACCTAAATGTGAACACTGTCAAAAAAGGGATGATCGTTCCATGTCCCAGGAAGTTTCCGTAAACACAATTTAGCTTCACAGGAGAGTGCAGCAGTCCGGTAAGAGCTGGAATTCTGGTGGGCGAGGCTGACTGTTGCGTTCTGGAAAACACAAGTACACATTGAACGTGGAAACTGCAGATGATGAAACTGATTGTATACTTGCAAAGAATGAACGTGGTGTGAAGACTTTGGAGCACCAACAGCATGATTAGCGTAGACGTTGTGCTCTTTGCCTTGATTGGTACACATGCAGTGCCACCCGTCTGTGTGTTTGTTGGCCAAGACTGATGCGGTTATTTCTCTGTCCTTCCGTAATACAGGGTGTGGTTTTGCACCTTCTTCGTGACTTTGTGTCCTGTTGTCTGAACAGCTTTGATTTTAGACTGAATCTTAATCTCTTTTGGAGAAAACTTGTGCGATGTTCCTTTTTGCGAAAATGTCCTGAATTAGAATACTTATTTGTCTTAAGCAAGACATCATTAATTTGTCGTCGCTTCACTTGACCCGCTTGTAGACGCCTTTGTTTAATCATCGAGTGTTCTTCCAAAGATTTTTCCGTTCGTAGTAGTCCGTGCTGGTGTAGCCCATGGAGACTCTGTTGTTCTTGGGCTTGCTTCAACTGGCATTGATGGTGTTCATGTGGAAGGAGCTGAGGTGGCAGCCGTTTTTGACCATGGCACTGATTTTTTGGGCAACTTGGTGTGGTGCCCAGTAGGCAGATGGTAGTCAGTGGACTGTTATGCTGCATTTCGGGTAATGAAGGTTGTGTGCTCGAATTTACTGGAGACTCTTCGGAGGCTCTTGTGACACCGTTCCTAATGGACGCTTCCGGCTCTCGGCAACGTGTGCGATTTGATGGTTCCGAGCCTCCTGTGTTGTTAAGACTCCCAAATGTCCGTGCACTGAATGGTGACACCGCAGCAGGCGTAGTTTGGTCAGATTTCAGTCGGAAATGTTTGTCTTTCTGCGTAACTAACGAGTTAGGCTGTTCTGATGCAAGCATTTTCACAGAAGGGCCAGAGCCTGGCTGAGTATTTTTAGGGTTCCTCACCTCTATATCAACCGTGGTAAGCATGTGGGATGCGAGGTGAGCGCTGTGAGCAACTGAAGAGCCAAGCGACGGAAAAGTAGGAGGTGGTCGAAGAGCGTGAGATGGAAAGTACTGTGCACATGGTGACTCCCCAATGTGAGTGCTACGGTGCGGTGATGACGTAAAGGTTGGTTTTCGATCGGGCAGTTGCAAAACGCAGTGCGGTGGAGGGTACACTCTTCCTGCAAACAGATCAGGCTGCCTTTCATTGAGAGGGTGCTTTAATTGCTCTTGTTTTAAAGGCCGATTCATTTTTGGTGTCCCAATGCGTGAGCAGTGCTTTTGACTGCGGCGACCGAGAGCGGTTGTGTGTGGACGGTCGGTTATAAGCGAATCTTCGTCGTAGTCGTCATTGCATTCTTTAAACCAAACGATCATTTCTTTTTTGATCTTTTCCCATGACTCGTCGTTTCGAAATATGTGGGTGAGGTAGAATTTGAAAGCCTCACCGGAGATGTAGTCGGTAAAGTTGGTGATCATCTCCCGTTCCGACCATGATGCAGCGGTAGCGTGGAGCTCGAACAGGTCAAACCAGTCCTGTAGAGGTCCATCATCTACTGCTCCGGTGTACTTGGGGATGGGAAGGTCAGTCCATGGTTCTGTCATGATACCGGTAATTGAATGTGGCCAGCTCTTCATCCTGTCGACTCGTGTGACGCTATGATGAATGGGAGGCATGGCCTGGCTCATACCCCATGTTTATTCCATAAGCACTTCTTCTTCCTCTTCCTCTACCATCAGTCACGGCCTTCCTACGTCACACACACACACACACACACACACACACACACATATATATATATATATATATATATATATATATATATAAAATAGTTGATCAGAGTTTCTTCCGGCTACCGTAATAAAAGGTATAAACTTCGAGAATAGTGCAGTATAGGAAACAAAACAATAAAATATTTATTTAACCCTAACAGTTATATATATATATATATATATATATATATATATATATGAAGCCCGTATCGCTTTCGTTCACTGTCACTCTATTTTTGTTCCTGTTTCTCCCTGTTCTCATTCTTTCAATGATCAAGCATATAACAAGCAATGCCCGAGAAACCCGCTGACACTCTAAAAGGTCTGGCACAATGGCGGAAAGGGACAAGGTTAACAGAACCCGTTCACTTGCTGACGTTCAACCGGAAACGTGAGAGGGCTTAGCGTTGTAACAAATGCCTCGCCTGCTACAAACTGCGATGCTGTGACGTTTATTTATTCGATCGATCTGGAAACAGCACTGGAATTACGACTTTCAATGCAGCTCGGGTCGGGGTGCCCGTCTTAGTTTTGTTCCGTTTCGGGAAACTTTGTTTTTATTCATCAGCTACAAGCGCCAAAGTAAAATACAGTGAAATAAACAAGAAAAGATCAATCGGACAGGGTAGCAATACGCTTCCACCAATTTATCCAGTCTGGTCGCGAAATTGCGGTAGTATATTCCCCTTCCTCTCAGGTTTTTTAGGACGATATGATACTTTGACTGAAGCATTTTGAAAGAAAGGAGGTAAAATATGAAGAAAGAGGATTGTCGTATATAAACGGGCACTATCGGTCCAAGTTGACACACTGACAGATTTTTGCCTGCAGTGCAAAGTACCACTCTTGCATTACCTGCATCACCTGCCGACCTGAACGGCAGAGACATGAAGGCGTCGGTAAGACGGGAACTCTAGAATCACTCGTGAAGGCCTACTCTAGTGCAGCTAAATTGTATGCAAGCGTGAGCAGCATTTAGAAATAATATGCTTCATCTCAATAGAGAATTTCTCTACCGAGACAGTTCAAGTTGGGAGTAAAAAACTTTGTTGCTCAAAAGTGCCATTACATTTGCAGTTTTGACAACATATACAACTCTAATACTTGCATTCGGGCAGCCAAGATGTTTAGCAACAAAAGGGGCAGTCATGTTAAGTGAGACAACATAATATTCGGACAAGACTATTCAGAAAATGCCCCTCAGCATGAAACTTGACACGAGTGAAACATTATCGCGATTCCATGCTGATCCCACGCACGTGCTTTGTCAAGTGTATTGTTTCCCCTTTCTTGCAGTTTACACCGTTCCACGATGAACTATTGCAATGTTCACACGAACAGAACCTTTATTTCTTTAAACGAGAAAGGTCTGAGCACATTTGTAGGGATTTCTGATAAATGACGGTTGGAATCCAAACGGGACATACGAGAGAAAATTCAGGACAACGCCTCGGCGCTTGCATTCTATTGACTACTCTCTCATTTCCGTGTTTGAACGCCCACCATCTTTAATCATGGACGTTATTTCTTCCAATGTACGGCTAAAGAAAAATGAAAGACCTAAAGACGTTGATCACGTTTCCGAGGTCCCTTTATAGCCATGACATGTAGCTTTACACAAAAACAGACAAACAATTTTGAGGAGGTCCTGAGGAACGAGGCGAGAAGGACCCTCTGAGGTCCTCTGCTCAACGCTGGCTGCTCCCATGTTGGAATTGGGAAGCTACGCCTAACCACTTTTTTACCGGCAATCTGGGCCACCGTTGATAAGATTTTCATTGTAGTGCTTGTGATAGCTTCTTCCAAGCCCTGTTCGCTAGTGTGTGACGTGCCCCATAACGGTGTACACTACCAGAGCATGCGCGCTAGGTGCTAAACCCCCCCCCCCCGCTATCCTGCCATTGTTGGTCGGTATCGCTGCTGATCCAGTTTAGCAAACCTCTCGAGGGATATGACCTCGTCTGAAGCATATCTTATAGTGATCGCTTTAGATCTGCATAGTATCTAGAATGGAGACGAGAAGTGCCTGCGTTCCTCTCTACAGTAAGAGATGATTTCACGAAAGGGTAATAATAAGGGATCTCTGTCCACGACCTTCTCTGAATCAAATTAAGCCTCTCCATTGTCTAAGCGTGTCAGTTCTCGTGACAAGGGGTGAGCAACCTTATTAGGGTTCTGACGACGTGGCAGCACGTCATCGCCCATGTTGGCAGGAAACCACGGGATGTAAGACGGCAGAATCAATGGTTGACTTCTTTTTTGAAAGCCCTGCCACCTCTCTAGAAACCATTCACGAGATCAGGGCACTGAAACTGCTTGGCAGTGAGTGTACATATACGGCTGTCTAGAATCCTGCATCGCCAGCCCAACCGCCACCTTTTTATTCTTTCCTGTGTCTGCATGCTTCCTGGAATGCCAGTTCATTTGCCAGTGCTAGTGCTCCATCTCGTGTTGGTACGCAATAATCTACAGCATATCTAATGAAGTCAGCATGCAGTGAATGTGCGCATATTTTGTGCGTTTTTCAAACCATTATATACAATATATTTATTGAAGTCAGCATGCAGTGAATGTGCGCATATTCTGTGAGTATTTTATACCATTACATGCCTCCTTAAAATTATTTTGTGGTTGTCGTCTGTGCTCCAATAGCAGTCACATTTCAGTATATTGTCTTTTTGGAATCAGAAAAACCGTGCAAGTATATGTACAGGAGATCGCCAATAACGTATTAGTATATCAGTGTTCATGGAGGCGCACAAAGATTTGGCTAGATATTAGATGAAGTGAACATATGAAATTTTTTTCCAGCTGTCTTTGCTGACCCTCTGCGTCGTGGTTGCGACCACCATGGCTGGATACTACGGAGGCTATGGAGGCTACGGTGGCTATCGTGGCTACGGTGGTTACGGTGGCTACGGCCACGGCTACGGAGGATACGGCGGTTACGGGGGATATGGCGGCTACGGTGGTTACGGTGGATATGGCGGCTACCGAGGCTATGGAGGCTATGGAGGTTACGGTGGATATGGCGGCTACGGAGGCTACGGGGTTTATGGCGAATACGGTCACGGGGGCTACGGTCATGGTGGTTATGGCCATGGTGGTGACGGCCACGGATACGGTTACAAAGTCATCAGCTACGGACATGGGCATGGCTATCACGGCTGAAATGTGTCCTCTTGCATATAGAAATAAATTGTACAGAAGAAAAGTGTGACTCTGATAAATATTCACTCCTTCAGCAGGGTCTACTGTACGTGAGCTGAATGCACCATGCTCGCTCACTACGCACTTGGAAGAACTGAGCAAAAGCCTCAGAATGCTTTTGAAACTCTCTCTAAGAAATATAAAATCCTTGAACAGCTGTTGTCGTGTAGAGTAAACGTTTCGTCTTATTGTCTTCCAGCCAGTACCGGCCTTGATGAAGACAGTAGCCTTTTCTCAAACGTTGCCCGCTGTGATCAGTCCTGTTCAAAGATATTCCACAAGCGCTGGCTGAGCGCCCCATGAGCGTACATATCACAGGCTAGCGGAGCTTGCGCGCCATTGAGGCGGCACTGGTGAAGACAGCGCTCGCATCCTCGAGCAACCACTGCTACGAGTCGTCTGCTTATGTATGCCAAGTGGCTGACCACAAGACAAAGATTGCCTCCTTCTGAAACGGGGCTGCGTATTTGTTGTTTTATAACGCATGTTTTTCATTACGTCGCGTGAAATCATACTGAACTAACTGTGTCCGATTTGCAGCACGTAATGAATGGCATGGCCACTAAAGTCTGAGCTGGTCGCATCTGACGCATTATATTTAACTTGTCAGCCAGTAAAACAAGTAAGTGTTTTTTTCTCTCTTTTTTGTGCATAATCTCTCTTTTTTGTGCAAAGGGGGCGGAGTTGCGATGCTGGTTAAAAATATTTACAGGATAGCACGCATGCCTGATGCCCCTGGCGTTGAGGATTTATTTTGTAAGCTTATCGATAGAAAAGAAAGCCTTCTTATTGGAATTGTGTATAGGCCCCCTGCCTCAATCCCAGAGGTTTGAGAACAATTACAGCTGTATATTTCGTCTAAAACAAATCAAACTACCAAGCTTATTTTATGTAGAGACTTCAACCTTCCAGGCATTAATTGGTCTTCGTTTACCGCAGGAAGTTCTGATCCCATTAATGATGAAGCGCTTATTGACATTGCCTTCCGTTTTGGTTTAACGCAACTAGTTAGTGATTGCACTCGTGTGCAAGATAACAGTAAATCTATTGTTGATCTTGTCTTTGTGAATGGTAATATTTTCGGAAAAATTGACTGCGAAGTGGTTACAGGTATTTCATATCACATGGCAGTCTTGGTTGAGCTTCACTCGCTGAAGTACAAAAATGATGTTAAATACACACGTGTGCCAGTATTTCATTCTTCCGACGATGCATCCATCATAGACAGACTGGAGATAGCCTACGACGAACTTTGCGAAAGTGCTAATCTGGGTTTGAGTGATGTTAACGCTCTGTGGTTAAAGTATAAGAACACTGCGCATGCGTGCATACAGCTTTTTGTTCCTTTCAAGAAAAAGAAGGTACATATGTGGAAACCCTGGATTACACGAGATATAATTCACATTAAGAGAAAAATTAATCGTCTTCGGAAATGACTAAAAAAGCACACGAGTATCACAATACGTTCTCTGATCCGCGATCTGTCTCGACAACTAAAGGCTAAGATGAAGATCGAACAACGCAGTTTTTACGATGTAAGGTTAACTCACATGATGAAAGAATCACCGTCTCATTTTTGGCATTTTATAAGGCCAAAGTCATTCAATAGAGACACGTTTGTTATAAATAAGGTTTGCACATCAGATGAATCAGAAATAGCCAATGCATTTAACGAACACTTCGCATCTGTTTTCACTTGTGATGACAAAACCACCCCCACTTTTAGCAAGTTTAAAGACCTGCCTCCCATTGAAAATCTGGAAGTCACACAAGCTGGTGTATTTGAATTATTACTGAATTTGAATGTAAGAAAATCTTGTGGCCCAAATGACTTACCAAATGCCTTTTTAAAGAGATATGCTGAATGGTCCTCAAAATTTTTGACAATTATTTTTAATGAATCGTTATCCAGAGGTGTCCTGTCTGAGGATTGGAAATTCTCTAAAATTAAGCCTTTATTCAAACATGAAGATAAACAGTTGGTTTGTAATTATCGCCCAATAGCTTTGACTTGCACCTGCTGCAAGTTATTGGAACACATAATACAGAAACACACTTCCTGCTTTTTGGAGTCGCACTCAATACTTTCACCAGCTCAGCATGGTTTTAAGCGTGGATTTTCCACAGTAACACAATTGGTTGAAATTGTCCATGACTTCGCACTAGCCATAAATAACCAGTCACAGATAGATGCTGTTTTTTTAGACTTCGCGAAGGCCTTCGACAAAATCTCTCATTCCAGACTACTTATTAAACTTTGGGCAGTATTAAAAAACCCACTGCTTTGTCAATGGATACAAGCATACCTGGGATCTCGAAAACAGTATGTTGTTTTTAATGAACATTTCTCAAAAAAGCTGCTTGTAGATTCGGGTGTCCCCCATGGATCAGTCTTAGGACCGTTATTGTTCCTTCTTTATATAAATGACATGGTGGATGATTGTGGCGTTAAATTAAGACTATATGCCGACGATTGTGTTATGTATAGTGAGGTAAATTCAACTTCAGATCAAAATGCACTGAATTTTGAATTAGACAAAGTGATGCGTTAGTGCAGGACGTGGCAGATGGCTGTGAATTACGACAAATGCACTGCAATGACCATCAGTAACAAGAAAAATCCTCTTTTATGTACATATGCAGTTGATCGTAAATCATTAAATCGTGTCAATGAGTTCAAATATCTAGGTCTCATTATAACTGATAACATTCACTGGGATAGTCATATCACAGCTATTTCTAATAAGGCATTGTCTAAACTTCATTTTTAAGGAGGTCTCTCAAGAGGGCATCTACCATCTGTGAGCTCGCCACTTTCAAAGCATTAATCCTGCCAATTTTAGAATATGCAAATATAATTTGGGACCCGTTTACGCAGACGAACACACGTAAGTTGGATAGAGTTCAGAGTAAGGCTGTACGATTTATTTTTAACAGTTACGGTCCATCATCTATTACAGAGTTACTTCGCCAAGCAGACTTAAAAATCATTGCAGTTAGAAATAAAATCGCTCGCCTTGAGTTCATGTTTAAAATTGTCAAGGGTAAGTTACAGAGCAGAACGTGTGACTACATTTCTTTTTCCAGCGGTTATTCTACAAGGCTACGACATCCATACTCATTAGTGCCATTTAAATGCAAGAACAATGTTTTTAAATATTCTTTTTTCCCCAAACTGTAACAGGATGGAATGAACTCGATAAAGACGTACTAACGGTAGTTGACTGTGATACATTTCAGGCTCTCCTTCAATTGTAACCCTGATGTATTTTGTATGATGAAAGGCTTGTCTGCATGTAAATTTTGACATTTCACATTGATATTGTCAGTTAAGTTTTGTATTGTATTTGTTGTATTTGTTAAAAGACCTTGTTATATGTTTTGTACCACCCTGCTAAAGTCCCTATCATTGGGGTTAGCAGTATTGGAAATAAATAAATAAATAAATAATGGCAGAGAGCGTCGTGTCTTTGACTTCAACCTCAAAGTCGACAAAAAAAGTTAGAAAGCACCTTTTCGAGAAAGCTATCTTCGAACTACCGTGTTTTCAGTAAGCCACGTTCTTTTCCCCAGTATATTTCCGGTTTTCTTCGATATTTCCGACATCTGGTTGTATGCGAATGCACAGATGCTTTCTTTTTTTTAAATAAACGCAGATGCGAAATTCAATGTGTAACGGGCTTTTTTACGGTTTGTTTAAAAAGCATGCAGGAATACATTTCCTAAAAAGACGTATTTTGTTCGGCTTACAATATAGTAGCTTTTTTCTCTCAACAGGCCTTTAACGGCAAAAAAAATAAAATACTCGAAAGAACAAAGCCCATTTGTTCTCTGAGGAGACTAAATACTGTGATCCACACTTTCGCTGCTTTTTCGCTAGGTGTGCTCAAAGTTTAGGGATGGTGAAAACTGCGGAAAACATGTTTCTGCTGTCCAAATTTTTACTTTTTTTTCAAGCCAGCACAATCTTTCATAAAACCAGCTTCGAAATACTTGTTCGAGGTCTAAAAACTTGACCTACAGTATGTTTTATTGAAATCGAGAATGGTGAGCAGAACTCCGTGCTCGTTTCCTTCTTGACAAACTGCGCATGACGTTTAAATGTAAAAAGCAGGTTTGGTGCCATAGCACCAAATTTGGTTTGTACATCAAAATTTCCCTCAGGAGGCCTTAAATTGTACATCAAAAATATCCCTCAGGAAGCCTTAATTGTTCACAATATATTGTTAAAATTTAAAGCCTCCTGAGGGACATTTTACACTGAGGCAAAACATTTCGCAATTATTGGCTGTTCATGGGCAACTTACTAGTGGACCTGTATACTCTATATTTATAACAGACACAAGCACTGGTGTAAAAGGTCTCGAAAAACCACAAGGGAGGACTCAAAATAAGTCATGGTGGCCATTTAAATTTTGGTTGTGCATTTGCCTACTCAGGTACTAAAGGGTAATTTTAAATATAATTCAAATGAGCGTGGCGTTTGAGCTCGAGTATTCTATGCAGTCATCTTTGAACCCATCGAGCGGCTTACGCAATTTTCATTCATTTTTATCGATTCGTCACGAGCTCCCCCATCGCACCAAAGAACGAAAGAACTGTTTACACTACTTATCTGTTATTGTAGGAGGCATTGAAAAAAACATAAAAGCAAGCGCATTGCACAACCTAAATGCCTTTCAAAGGGCAGCGCATTATTGCAAAACTTTTTGTAGCACTGCAGCAGAAGGTGGTGCAAAACGGATGCCCAAATGAAGAAAAAGAATTTTCATTTCGCCCGCAGTAAAAATCAATTATGACGATAATTATCATGATGATGACGACGACGACAACGATGATAATGATGATGATGGTGATGATGATGATGATCAAAACTTTATTTCTCCCAAAAGAGGAAACTGACCCAGAGATCGGCTACGCTGCCTTGAGGAGGTCAGCGAGAATACCTTGGGACACCGCGGCCTCCAATGCACGTGAGATTACCCAGCATTGCTGTGCCGAGTGAGACACCTTGTATCTGGAAGAAAAACTATAGTTCAATTATCACTGTAAGAAAAGACATATAAAATGATCTATACAAGTGTATCTCCTCTAAACGAGCCAAAACAAAGGATGGAACATTTGCCCACCGCTTGCGGCTTGGCAGAACATTTATGTAATTCTTCCTACACACGACAAAAAGTGATTCAGGCATATTGTGGTCATTCAGAAGAATATAGACAACATCCTGTTCTGAAATTCCCGAAACATGGTACAAAAAGAAATGTAACGAAAGTAGATTTGGTACTTTTAATTAGAATATAGTGCTTAGAAAAAGAAAAAGAAAACAAACGTGACCTACGAATACAGCCGGTGTTCAAAAAGAAATGATTATCAGTTTGAAGAAATCTTCTCATGGGGACAATATTTCTTTGAAAGAGCCAGTTTAGGCCACCTTGAATGCTAAGCGTGAAGCAGGAACTTGAAGGATTGCAACGAGGGTACCGCTTCATTTTAGGACGACGCAGCGAGGATAGGCGAGGAAAATTATGTATGTGTAACTTTATAAATAGGAAGAGAGGAGAGTGGGCGAGGAAACCAACGGGAGTGGAAGGCATCATAGTTGAAATCAAGAAGAAGAAATAAATATGGGCCGGGTAAGTGGCACGTAGGCAAGATAACTGCAGGGCCTCCAAGGATTGGATTACCTGAAAAGACAAGCACGTGAGGGGGGGCTGAAAATTGAATGGTTAGGTGAGATTAGGAAGTTTGCAGCAATAACGTGGCAGCAGAAAGCACAAGATCGGGTTGATTTGCGGAACATTGGAGAGGCTTTTACTTAGCGGTGAGCGCAGTGATGATGATCATGACGACGACGACGACGACGACAATGATGGTGATGATTAAGAAATAATAAGTGTTATAATTTTTATGTTACGAAACGCTACCGTTACGATTGTTTTTTCTATGTTTGGTAAAATACCTTGACCTGTGTTTTTCACGCATTAGAGAGTCAAACATAACGCCAAGTATACATTGGCCTTCATATTCGACTCATAAAGGTACATGTACACTTGCTTTTCTTGCCTAAGAAGAAAACTCATTGATTTACGCGCTATTCAACTGTACTGCCTTCGCACACGTGCTACTCAGCTTAGCGTTACGCTTGGTGACATTTTTCTTTCGTCTTTAGGTTCTCTGATGTTCAAATTGTTAAGTGTTTCGAAATAGTGAATGAAGCCATGGCACTCATCTGTCAGGGATCACAGAAAAAGTACTCGATGGGTTCTGCTTAAAACGAATCTTTATTTCGTTAACTTGTGGTACTTTTAGAGCCACAAAAACAACAAAAACACAAAAGAAATTACCTGTCTTATCAGTATTACGGCTTCATCAAACATAAGATACCAACTAGTCCAAAAATATTATCTCTGTATTTTAATTACCTGTGATGCCGTGAGTACCCCATCTGGCCTACATATTCGGTTCTGCGCTGGTCAAAGTAGAATGTTGTTTTTTTTTGAAAACATGTTGTACTACACAGCCACAAAAAGTACCTGTCTTATCAATGTTATGTCCTTATTAAACGTTACGAACAAACTAGTCCAAAAACTTGACCTACGTAGACTTAGAAATAAACGGTCATGCCATGAGTACGCCTGCTAACCGATCAAATGCAGAATTAAAAAAACGGAAGGCCTTCAAGCACAAAAGATGAGCAGAGTTTTCCACGGAACGAAAATCAAAGAGTGTATAGTGAGAGATGCAATGTGAGAAAGGTGTAAGCCTTCATTATTGTCCATGAATGCTTACCCGTCCACATACAACAGCTGCCCCTGTGGGCCCTTACTTCACGTCCTACCGTTATTTGTTCAGCCAACTGGGAACGCAGGAACGGACATCGAACGAAGTTCGCTGAACGAAAAATATTTACCAGCAAACCCATTTATCCATATTTTGCAGGGTTCCTACTGCTATGTCGCTGCTGTGTTGTACACCATAAATGGGTGCTGAAAGCCGGGATTTCAACCTCTCGTTTCGTAAGTTGTCACTTGCAATTATTATTTATAGTTTATTGCGCACATTCTATCGATATTTCTATTCGTGGTGGACGAGCAGGGTACCGTGGCCCACGTGTGCTGGCACATGTGCCGGTAAGCCGACAACGTGCCCTCATCTATTCGAGTAAGCAATCCAAGTGAACATTACCCACGTTTCTTACGCGAAGGCCTACATATGGCGAATGCAATACAAAATCATCGTCGTTTTCTTTAAGGCAACGCAGTGACTGCTGCGGTAATAAGTCCAAGTAAAACTATATTGAATTAGATAGGTAGCACGTGGAGACTTGCACCATGCGGTGTTCAAAAGAATCGCACACGTCATTCGCAATATTTGCCAATTTATGAAACCACAGAGAAATTGGGTTGATTTATAGTGAAGTCAGAGCCTTGCAAGTAAACTTGTATTAGTTATCTCGAGTGAGTTTACAACAAACTGCAAAAAGACCATTCTTTTCGTTTTCACTGTGAGATTGATTTGTGTATGACAAAGGGTTTTTTTCTTTATATATATATATATATATATATATATATATATATATATATATATATATATATATATATATATATATATATATATATATATATATATATATATATAGCACAACGGGAGCGTTGTCAACAAGGATAAATATATTTATTTCCCAACAATTTCGGGAGGGGACCTCCCTTCATCAGGGGATGAGTTATACTGACATGAGCTTCCAAACTTCCTTGCTGCCGCGTCCCTCTCGCCTTGAAAGACGTTGCGAGAGTGAGAGGGAACTGGAAAAAAGAAAAAAAACAAAAAAGGGGAGAAAAAAGACGAAAAAGAAAGAAAAGAAAGAAAGTAAAAAAGAGGAAGAACCACTGTCAACACTGAGTAAATATCTGTATGACAGACAATTTAGTAATAAAACCGAACCAAATCGGCTTTCGTAGTGATTTCTCAATTTGGTGTGCCCATGCTGATTTAGAGAGCCGAATACAGCTCGCGCGTAAAAGAAGGCAATACGCTGCTTTAGTAACGCTTGACATAGCCAAGGCGTATGACAGTGTGGAGCACTTCATATTGTTAAATACGCTAGAGAGATTGAACTTCCCACAATATTTTATTGAGTGGGTGGCAGAATTCTTAAAATCAAGAGAATTCTACTGCGTCAAGGATGGATGTTCCTCATCTAGATTTAAACAAACACGCGGAGTTCCCCAAGGAGCAGTCTTATCTCCAATATTATTTAATGATTTAATGAGCACAATTCCAACAGATCAAGAAGTTACTGTCTACATTTATGCTGATGACATCGCACTCTTTGCTGCTGACTGTAATATTTACTCACTACAACTTAAATTACAAAGATATATTAACATGTTAGAAATTTGGTTGCAGTCGATTTCGTTATCGTTAAATGTCAACAAAAGCGCGCTCATGGCATTTCCGCTTGCAGAACCAATTTCAAATTCAATTCTATATAAACAGGAACCCATCCAGCAAGTAGACTCTATAAAATATTTGGGAATCATTTATAATGACAAACTTAACTGGAGTCCACACATAGAGTATATAACTACCAAAGCACAGCGGGCTTCAGGCTTACTACACAAGCTAAGTAACCGGAAATATGGATTACGGAGGCACACCTTGATAACGTTGTACAAGATGTACATGCACCCCATCATGGAATTTGGCTGCATATTATTCTCGGGTGGCCCTGCTTATAAAACGAAACCTCTAGTTGTCTTGGAGCGAGAAGCACTGCGAATGTGTCTGGGACTCCCTAGATTTGTGGCTATCAACGTACTGTACCAGGAAGCGCGCCTGCCTACACTACTTTGTCGATTTCGAATTTTGACCATACAAGCATTTTTAAAATTTTATAGCTTACCGGCAAGAAGATCTCAATATGCTTTTATCGTAAACCCAGACGCCTTCTTTCTTGCTCATTGGCCACGATTTCACACACCTCAGATAATGTTTGTACAAAAAAATCTACAAAGTATAAATGTGAACATTAGAAATGTAATTGAGACTAATGACTCGAATTGTCATGTTATTATTGAGTATGATGATATATTCCCCCAAAACGCCAAATTACAATCCCTCAAATTTTTAAATAACATATTATTAGATTACTTGGAGCATGCAAAAACTAAAAATATAATAGCCACAGATGCTTCCGTAAATAATCAAAAGGCAGGTGTAGGCATTGCGTCTGATTTGCTTGACTGGTCCTTTTCAGTGAGACTGCCTGATTTTACTCCAGTTTTTGAAGCGGAGCTCTTGGCGATTATTTTAGCTCTTCGAAAACTTCCATCAAATCAAAACAACGCAGTAATAATGACGGATTCTCTTTCAGTTTGTGCAGCTCTGACGGCTTCAGAGAACTCTCGAATCCTAAGCACATTCAAAACATTAGTACCCCCGCAGTTGAGACTCCTGAGATTACTATGGGTTCCGGGACACTGTAGATTAAGATTAAATGAATTGGCCGATTCCTTAGCACGAGCCGCACTTGATGGGCCAGTTTTGTCCATACTGCCAGATGTTGAATATATCACGGCAATAAGATATCGAAAATCAGCAATCTCCACTGATACGATAGAAAAAGTAATTACACGGACAGACTATAACCACCTCATGTTTCCATGGCAACACCACTGGAGTCAGTCCAGAAAGCTCGAAGTCTTAATTACTATATTTCGATGTCGTGTCCCCCCTCTAAACCTGTATCTACACAGAGCTGGTCAGACAACATCACCCCTCTGCGCATTCTGCGGAGAAATGGAATCACTAGATTATTATTTTTTGTATTGTCGCCGCTACGAGATACTTAGAAAAAGGTTACTAGTTATGCCATTTCGGAAAATAGGCCTTAGATTAACGGCGGAAACGGCGCTAAGCTTTGACGCCTCAGCTTTGGGACATTGCCACAGGGATGCTTTCAATGCCGTTTGCAATTATATTCAGGCAACCAAGCGTATACCATTGTGATCTTCAATAAAAAAAAATTACTTATTACTCCCCAGGGCAGAGTGAAGTAAACGCAGCTGAGTGCTAATCATAACACCTCAAATCTCAAAATTGCTCAACTTGATTTTTTTTTCGTTTGCTCTTTTTATGTTGTTTTTATTTTTAAATTATTCTCATTATAATAGCAATTCATTAAACATTGTTAAAATGATTACAGAAAAACTGCACTACACTTTCTTGGCCAATCCCCCTGAGTGGGTATGAGCCAGCCTCCCAGGGAAACAAAACAAAACAAAAGAACACTGAGAACGAAGCCAAGTGTCCGTCTACATCCACCTACGGTTCATATCACGTGCTGTTCAGTTCTTGGCGTGTGTCGGGCCACCCAAGATTGTCGCCGCAGTGCCGGGAGGGTCCGGGACGGCGTGCCTAAAGAAAGGGGTTTCCCCGTAATTGGTCGTTCGGCGGGCGGCGGGCGGTGTGTGTAAAGGAAAGGTTTCTCGTTAATGGGTCGGTCGGCTATTTGCCGTTAATCTTCGTCCGTTTCCCTTCAACGGTCATGAAGTGGTAGGCGAACGTAAACACTTTGTATGTGCTTGTGGAAAAAAAAAAGAAAGGACAGTGTACAGGTACGAGTCAGTCAGAAAAAAGCATGGTCTCCAGCTATCAATCTTTGTCACCAATTTTCTCCTGGCTTACTTCTCGGAGGCAGTTGAGTTTTCCGGGGTCCTCGTTGATACCGGCTACTAATGTACGAACTTTGAAAATAAAATATGCCTCACGCTGTTCGCGCTCGCGTCTGTTTGAAAAACCGGACTGCAAAAGAGTTACGCTAATATTTTCAAAACTGTGGTTTGGCAGGCGCAGATGTCTAGATAAAGGTAGCTTCGGCAGTGAAGTGACGTGGTACCGGTGATTATTGAACCGCAGCTGAAATGGCGTGTCTGTTTGGCCGATATATACTTGTCCGCAGATGTTGCAATGTAGCATGTATATTACGTTACTGGAGTCACAATTAAGGCTTTCAGTTATGCAGAATTTGAAATCCGAGAAGTTCGCTTTGGATTCACGTGTTGTGAGCATCTGTGGGCATACCTTGCATCGAGATTTTCCGCAGGGATGGCACCCTGATTGAATTTTGGGGGTGTTTGTTTTTGCTCTGACAAGAATGTCCTTCAGATTTTTATCCCGGCGGTACACCACGTGAGGTGGCTTCGCGAAAATAGAAGTTAGTCCCGGACCCTCCCGGCACCGCGGCGACAATCTCGGGTGGCCCGACACACGCCAAGAACTGAACAGCACGTGATATGAACCGTAGGTGGATGTAGACGGACAGTTGGCTTCGTTCTCAGTGTTGACAGTGGTTCTTCCTCTTTTTTACTTTCTTTCTTTTCTTTCTTTTTTCGTCTTTTTTCTCCCCTTTTTTGTTTTTTTTTTCTTTTTTCCAGTTCCCTCTCACTCTCGCAAACGTCTTTCAAGGCGAGAGGGACGCGGCAGCAAGGAAGTTTGGAAGCTCATGTCAGTATAACTCATCCCCTGATGAAGGGAGATCCCCTCCCGGAACTGTTGGGAAATAAATATATTTATCCTTGTTGACAACGCTCCCGTTGTGCCATATCCCATACCTTCACGAAGACTAACTGGCCCATTGAATTATTACTCCCACTATATATATATATATATATATATATATATATATATATATATATATATATTTATATTTATATATGTATATATATATAAGACTTTGCAGACCGTAAAAATGGGGTGCGTCATTTGATGATGTAATTGTACGATATAACGCAACGCAGCTATTGACATCCATACATTGCTCGAAGCTTATGTGTGCATGCACCACGTGTTAAATATATTATTGAGTAACTTCACAGACAAAGGCAAGCCAGGGTATGGCTCAACTGGCACGTGCCCCTACCGCAGCTTTTGTACCAGTGATGGATTTATTGATTGATATACTGGTTGTAGCATCCCAAAACTACCATATGGTTATGAGAGATGCCATCGTGGAGGGCTACAGAAATTTCGACCACCCTGGGTTTTCTTAGCGAGCACTGAATGCTGAGCAGACGGGCCTAGAGCATTTTCACCTCCATTGAAAATGCAGCCACCGCAGGCGGGACTTGAACCCACGACCTGTGGGTCAGTAGCCAAGTACCTTAGACTCTGTGATCTTAGCCACTAGACCACTAGGGCGGGGCAAAACGTTTGCACCATAAGACCTAATATTAACACTGGACAACAACTGCACGCCTGCCGTCCCCCCCCCCCTCCGATTAAGGAGGTGTTCCCACCGAAACGAATTTCTGCCTAGGCCACTATTCATTGATGAGCAGTTTGGCTACTATATTAGGGACTCAGGCAGGGTACTTAGCCAATACATACATCATTATCATCATCCTAATCATCATCAGCCTGACTACGTATAATGCAAGACAAAGGTCTCTCCCATGTTCCAACAGGCAACGTTGTCCTGTACTTGCTGCTGAAACTTATACCCGCAAACTTCCTAATCTTACCTGCCCACCTAACTTTTCGTCTTTCCCTCACCCGTTTGCCTTCTGTTGCAATCCAGACAGTTACTCTTAATGACCAGTGGTTATCCTGCCTATATGAGCTACATGGCCGGCTCATGACCACTTCTTCTTCATTTCAACTGGGAAACTTTATTTATTGCAACATTCTGTCGTTAGGGATGCTAAGGTCCGGGGTCAAAAAGCCTCTTCACGAGCTTGACTATGACCACGACACCGTACAAAGTCAAAGTGGCAGCGATAGGCAAGTGTACAGGGCAATATAATAATGTACGTAGTGAAAAAAACTAAAACAAAATATGAAGATCGAATTTCAACGCACATTGGCAGAAAAAATTAGCTCAGTGAAAAAAAAAAGGACAAAACGCGGAACACTGCCATTGGCATAACCTGAGTAAAAAAAAATATGGTATAAAATGTAACAGACAATACTATGTCGCTCAATTGGAACTGTAACCAATACTGTAAAGAAATGCATAATAGTTACATATGCACATATATAGACAGATAATTGAAGTATAACAAAGCGAAAATTAAACGTTTGGGACAGTGTAGCAGCTTCAATTTTGATAATCACATAAAAGAATCATGAGGGCGTACAAACGAAAAAATAAATACAATGGTATTACACCTGCCATACAAAAACGCATATTAGGCAATATTTTCACATTGTTAGTTGATTCAAATGAAACGGAGAGAGAAATCACAGCATCTCTTTGCCGTAGTTTGTGTGCGTGCGTAAAAGCAATCACGCGTGAACATGGCGATTGTTGTAAAAAAAGGGGTTCACTGGTTTATGCGAGCAAGTGTGCTCAAACACTTATCACTCTTCTGCCCTGTGTAACAGCGTTTTACAAGACTTGTTTGATAGTATTCTGGTAGGTTTAATAGCTTCATTTCTTAAAAAATCTGTGAAGTGCGAGTTCCATACAGAACACCTACAATGGCGTGAACTGCCCTTTTCTCTATAACATGTAATTTGTGAATGTTCGTTAAATTTGTCCTGCTTCAAACCAGGTGACAATATTTCACGTGTTATACGAACAACGATTTGTAGATGAGAAGGTAAACCTTTTTGGGAAGCAGGAAACGCACTCTAGACAAGATTACAGTTATCCTAGATACACTCGAAGACAGCTTATCATTGTGGGAATTCCATGGCATACGTTCATCAAAAATTACACCGAGACATTTAACACTCTGATTGAATTTTCTATCTATATAAAATTCAATCAGGACTGCAGAAGCTCCACTGCTCTGCAACAGAAAAATAAGAATGAGGCCGTACAAGAACGCCAGGGACCACCCGCACCACAACCTAACTTTGAGGAGAAGAATGCGAACTCAAAACTACACTGCAATCCTAATCAAAACACCCTTACTCTCAAACATGACGCTGACACTCCCGTGCCACGTGATAGCCAAGAGCAGCTAAAAGCTTATGAGAAAAATGTCCTCAGTCTGTCTAACACAACGCTCACACCCGCTCAGCTTCAACATTTGTCGAGAGGGTTAACCTTTTGTCCATCATCCGGTAGATTCAAGGAATTAGAACTGTACCAAGACCTCGATAACTTTGCGCGTAATCTCCGTCCCCGTGAATACTTTCATGATCGCAAGGACTGTACGGACGAGAATATATTGATTGGTGGTGACAAATCATGGTGTCCAGGTGAGCAGAGGGACAAACACGTCGATATGTATATATCAGCAGTTCAAAAAGATATCATCAGAGCGTATGAAAAAAATCGGCCATCTCGAAACAACATATCAAAGTCAGAACGAAGGGCACTCGATGAACTACGAAAAAACACTGAAATTACCATCAAACCGGCTGATAAAAAGGGCTGCTTAGTAATTCTAAACACGTCGGACTACTTAAAGGAAGCGGAACGACAACTATCAGACACAAAATTCTACAAAGAACTTCCAACGGACCCGACTCCCAAGTTTGAAATGGAGATAAAAGTAACCCTAAATAATTTCCACCGGGACGAGAAAATCACCGACAAAATGTTAAAAGCAATGTTACCGGCCCATTCTGTTGCCGGTCGATTCTATTTGCTCCCCAAAATACACAAGGCAGGCCATCCGGGACGTCAGATAGTATCCAGTAACAGCACATCAACAGAAAATAAATCGGAATTCATCAATTCCTTAATAAAAAACATCCCCCTAAATTTTTCCTATTACCTAAAGGACACAAATCACTTCATCTGCGAAACTTCCAGTCTCGACATCCCAGGCGGTAGTTTTCTGGTGACCATGGACGTCTGCTCAGTGTACAACAAAATACCCCACCATGACGGAATAGCGGCTATGGTTTCTGAATATGTAAAATCTGTCCCATCAACGAGTGTAAGTGGCGAGGTACTGTTTACACATCTTGAGCTTGTACTAAATTATAACCATTTTGAGTTCAAGGGCAAGCATTTCCTTCAGGTAGTGGCACTGCAATGGGCACTAAATGGCCCCAAACTTCGCGAGCACCTTTATGGCTTCACTTGAAATCCCATTCATTGAGCGACGCACCTTGAAACCTTTCTACTACAGAAGATACTTAGACGATATTTTTATGATATGGAACCACGATGAGGGAAGTCTTTTCCGCTTCATAGAGGATTTTAACAAGTGCCACCCATCAATTAAATTCACGCACAAAATTTCCAAAACTAGCATTAACTTCTTGGACGTCACTGTCACGGTCAAAAATGACTGCTTGTCAACAAACCTTTACAAAAAGCCTACAGACCGTCAAATGTACCTACATTTCAACAGCAGCCACCCAAAGCATTGCAAAACATGTATTCCATATTCTCAGGCCTACCGGTACCGAAGAATATGAACCGATATGCGGGAATTCGACAGACACGCAGAACACCTAAAGCATTCCTTATTGAAACAAAATTATCCGGAAAACATTATTGACGATGCCATACTACGTGCTCGCAACATTAACAGGAACAATATAATTAAGGGACCAAACAAAGTATCTAAAACAACTTCCCAAACAATATAATTAAGGGACCAAACAAAGTATCTAAAACAACTTCCCAAACAAATTTTGTACTAACTTACTCCTCATCAGCGCCACGAATCAACAACAGACTTTCCCGCCATTTCAACATAATCAGGCAAAGCAAACGACTAACTTCTATTTTCGCGAAGCCACCTCACGTGGTGTACCGCAGGGATAAAAATCTGAAGGACATTCTTGTCAGAGCAAAAACAAACACCCCCAAAATTCAATCAGGGTGCCATCCCTGCGGAAAAGCTCGATGCAAGGTATGCCCACAGATGGTCACAACACGTGAATCCAAAGCGAACTTCTCAGATTTAAAATTCTGTATAACTGAAAGCCTTATTTGTGACTCCAGTAACGTAATATACATGCTACATTGCAACATCTGCGGACAAGAATGTATCGGCCAAACAGACATGCCATTTCGGCTGCGGTTCAATAATCACCAATACCACGCCACTTCACTGCCGAAGCTACCTTTATCTAGACATCTGCGCCTGCCAAACCACAGTTTTGAAATTATCAGCGTAACTCTTTTGCAGTACAGTTTCTCAAACAGACACGAGCGTGAACAGCGTGAGGCATATTTTATTTTCAAACTTCGAACATTAGTAGCCGGCATCGACGAGGACCGCGGAAGACTCTCCTGCCTTCGAGAAGTGAGCCAGGAGGAAATTGGTGACAAAGATTGATTGCTGGAGACCATGCTTGTTTTTTCTGACTAACTCGTACCTGTACACTGTCCTTTCTAGTTTTTTTTCTCTTTTTTTTCCCATGCACATACAAAGTGGTTCTGTTCGCCTACCACTTGATGACCATTGAAGGGAAACGGACGAAGATGAAAGAGAGCCGACCAACCCATTAAGGGGAAACCCTTTCCTTACGCACGCAGTCACGGACCCCTCCCGCCACCGCGGCGACAATCTTGGGTGGCCCGACACACGCCGAGAACTGACCAGCATGGGACAAGAACCGGATGTGGACGTACACGGACATTTGGTTTTGTTCTCAGTGTTGACAGTGGTTCTTCCTCTTTTTACTTTCTTTTTTCTTTTTTTTATTCTTTTTGTCTCTTTTCTTCTCTTTCTTTCTTTTTTTAGTTCGCTCTCAGTCTCGCAAACGTTTTACAAGGCGAGAGGGACGCGGCAGCAACGAAGTTTAGAAGTTCATGTTAGTATAACTCATCCCCTAATGAAGGAAGGACCCCTCTCGAAACAGTTGAGAAATAAATATGTTTATCCTTGTTGACAACGCTCCCGTTGTGCCATATCTCATATATATATATATATATATATATATATATATATATATATATATATATAGTGGGAGTAATAATTCAATGGGCCAGTTAGTCTTCGTGAAGGTATGGGATATGGCACTACGGGAGCGTTGTCAACAAGGATAAATATATTTATTTCCCAACAGTTTCGGGAGGGGACCTCCCTTCATCAGGGGATGAGTTATATATATATATATATATATATATATATATATATATATATATATATATATATATATATATATATATATATATATATATATATATATAGTGGGAGTAATAATTCAATGGGCCAGTTAGTCTTCGTGAAGGTATGGGATATGGCACTACGGGAGCGTTGTCAACAAGGATAAATATATTTATTTCCCAACAGTTTCGGGAGGGGACCTCCCTTCATCAGGGGATGAGTTATATATATATATATATATATATATATATATATATATATATATATATTTATATTTATATATATATATATATATATATATATATATATATATATATATATATACTACCAGTCTATACTATGACCCTACCAGGTGGGCATGTCTACAGATTCTATGATCGCTCATCCTAGTAACAAATCAGCAATACAGAATAACATAGTAACTACAAGTTTGCACTTCGCACATGAACAGTGTTTTTAGTATATCATATATAAACACAAGAAAATTTAATTTGAAGCGGCAAGTTCAACCATAAAGGCTGCTTACATGACTACTTACACTACATAGAAGTACATAGTGGTTTTAATATTCTTCACTGGCCATTTAAACATGCTATGCTATATATTTTTTTATCGGACTGCCAAGCTCTCAAACCAAGAAGGCATCAAGTTCGCCATCTAAGCGGACGACATCACCATATGGAGTGTGGGTGGCTCGGAGGGCTCTGTGGAGAGCTCTCTTCAAGAGGCCGTCGACTGTGTTGAAGACTACATAAATGAAATGGGCCTCAAGCTGTCGCTAGCAAAGTCTGAACTTCTCTTATATTGACCCACGAGACGGGGACCCAAACACAAAAACTGGCAACCACTGGCTGACATCAACATCAGGCTGCACATGGCATCGGGGCAGATTATTCCAATGGTGGACTTCATACGCGTTCTGGGCATGATTATCGAAGCTAATGGAGAGAACGGCCGCTCGATCGACCGTCTGACTTCCAAGGCGGAAAGGGTCATCCGACTAATCTCACGCATTTCCAACGGTCGGGCTAGTCTTCGAGAGCACAACCTCCTCAGACTGTTCCATGCATTCTTGATGAGCCACATAAGCTATGTCGCATCTATGCGCCGGTGGCAACTCCATGAAAGAAATAGTTTGAACATCCTCATAAGGAAAAGCATTAAGAAAGTTCTTGGCATTCCTATGCGCAGAAGCATTGAGAGCCTTATGAAACTTGGAATTCACAACTCGCTTCAAGAAGTTATCGAGGCTCAAGAAACGGTACAGGTTGCCAGACTTTCGATCACACCAGCGGGGAGAAAGATGCTGGTTGACACTGGAGTCAACCCCCTGACGCTCGAAGTGCAAAATACTCCGCTCGATGATTATATACGCTCTCGAATCAAAGCGTTCCCCCTTCCACGAAGTATGCATCCACAGTACAACGTGGGCAGGCGTGTCACTCGAGCCTCCTCTCTTTTAGCTCAAGCTCACAAACACTCGTCTGTTTCATGCTTTGTTGATGCCGCCCAGTACGGCGTTTCCGCTCGCTTTGCAATAGTATCCGTAGATACTAAGGGTCAGGTTTTATCCTCGGCGTCGGTTCGAAGCACTTCTTCTTACAAAGCAGAACAGATGGCCATTGCGCTAGCACTCCTTGATCCGCAAAAGACTGATATCTATACGGACTCTAAATCCGCTGCTAGGGCCTTCGCTTCTGGTTCCGTGTGAGAGGAAGTTTTGAGAACTCTCGCTCAAAAGGAACTCACCCACCACACTATTATTTGGTTTCCTGCTCACCTTGGCTTGAGGGTTAGTGGCCTTCCCAATGTAAACGAGCCAGCCCACTCCAAGGCACGAGGCCTCACTTACAGCGCCGGGACTTCTGCTTCTCAGAGAGAAGACTCAGCCCCCAGCCTTCATTTTAGGCACATTTTGACTACCTTCAACGAGATCACGAAGCATTATCAATTAGTCCGTAGGTCCTTTCCATTGCCACACGAAAAGTTGTCTAGGCCACAGGCAATCTCTCTTCGCATGCTTCAGACGGGAACATACCCTAGCCTCGTAACCTATAGCCATTACTCCGATATTTCAGAACTTTGTCCGGACTGCCAGAATCGCAGTGATTTTAGCCACATGCTATGGAGGTGCCACTCTTTGCAAAGAAAAAATGAAGAAGTTTCTGAAAACTCCTTTCATTTAATGCTCACGAATCTAATTCTCATACAACAACTCAAGGCTGTCCAGAAGGCCCACGATGCGGCGGTGAGGCTGAGCCTCCCCGTCCCAACGTGGGAGCGGCCCGCGATCCTACCCCTATAAAACGGGGTGGAATCCTTCAGGACCCCAATAAAAGTTTTTCATCCATCCATCCATCCATCCGACTCAAACACAAACAATGACTCATTGTTAGTCATATGAGGTGACAATATATTTTTTTCACAGATTCCTACTCCACAAGAAAATATTTAAAAGCATCAGCATTGAATTTGTATTCCACAAGGTGTTCGTATGTCTGAGCATGGTGGCTTTTTTTGTCAATAAGAAACATAACTTCTAATGTCTATTTAAAATCTCTTGTGTGGAACTCAGAAATAAATTTAAAGCTTGCTTATTTCTCTGGTACTTCTATTGTAGGAAGCCTGAAAATAAGTAGATTGAGAGTTCTCAAGGCAAGATTTGTTCTGGCTGAATCGTATAGCTTTACACTGCACTGCGTCTGTTTTTTTTAGTTAGTGGGCTTCTGAGCAAACCAGACTGCACTTTTATATTGGACCATTGGCCTCATGAATGTTCTATAAGGGGCTGTCTTGCATAGTGGTCATTTGAAGAGATCCGCGTATATATATATATATATATATATATATATATATATATATATATATATATTATATATATAAGTCACCAGAAGAAGCGAACGAGCAAACGAAAAACGATGCTTTATTGCCAACGTTACGGCCGGGGACCAGCCTTCGTCAGGGCATGCCCTGACGAAGGCCGGTCCCCGGCCGTAACGTTGGCAATAAAGCATCGTTTTTCGTTTGCTCGTTCGCTTCTTCTGGTGACTTGTAACTCGACCGGAATCCAGGAAGACTTTAAAGATATATATATATATATATATATATATATATATATATATATGTGTGTGTGTGTGTGTGTGTGTGTATAGTTAAGTAAATCCTCCGTGTGCAGTCACAACATGATTTATTTCGACATTTCAGCCAGAGTCTGGCCTTCATCAGGATTGAGGGTACAGTTTGTTGGTGCTCAGCTTTATACAATCTTGAATATCGGGGAGAAAGAGAAAAAGATTATAAATATATGTACAAAGCACGATTCTTCCTGTCTCTCCCTCTTCTCATTTTTTCAAAATGATCAGGCTTATAACAGGCCATGCCCGAGAAACCCGCTCCCTGACACTCTAAAATGTCTGGCAGAATGGTGGAAAGGGACAAGCTTAACAGAACCCGTTCACTTGCTGCTGGCGTTCAACCAGAAACGTGAGAGGGCTTAGCGTTGTAACAAATGCCTTGCTTGCCAGAGGCTGCGATGCTGTGGCTTTCATTTACTCGCTCAATCTGCAAACAGCCCTGCAATTACGACTTTCAGTGCAGCTCGGGTTCGGGTGCCCGTCTTATTTTCGTTGCATTTCTGGAAATTTTGTTTTTATTCATCAGCCACAAGCGTGATGAGAAATACAATGAAATAGACAAGAAAAGAACTATCGGACAAGATCTTTTTAGGACGGCATGACGCTTTGACTGAAGCATTTTGAAAGAAGGGAGGTAAAATATGGAGTGAGGGGGTTGTCGTATTTATACAGGCCCTATTAGTCTGTCACACATGTCCCGTTTATTAGGGAGGCGATCGCCGGGCTAATTCCAAGGGCCGAAGTATCGGCCCCCCGAACCGCACCACGCAAGCGTGGACAATTTGGAAGTGGTCCTTATTGGCGCGCCAGCAGACGCCGGCTGTGTTCCAAAGAACAAGTCAGAGCCGAGAGTTGATAAACAAACAAAATTATATTCTCAATAATGGCAGATCAGAAAAACAATACACAAATATGCTCACTCCACAATAGCTGAGGACAATATGTCACCAATCAAACAACGTACTACACAGTAGAATCAGCCACACTCGAAACAACGGACACAGACAACAATACACACTACAATGCAGTCGCATGCATCGAACAACCAAGACACTTAAAGACTAAAGAGATGAAAAACCTATTCAGTCCAAAGTCCTTGGAACAAAAGTCTGAATGATACTCTTCCGAGAATCACTCACTCAAAGTCCAGCGTTGTTGTCGTTCCGCTGCCCCCTGAAGTTTCTCTTCCAGGAAACCTCGCGTCTTCAAATGGCCACTCTCCAAGCTTCGAACTTCTTCGCCGGAAACACGTCGGCTTCCCACACGCAGCTGTTACCACGCGTCTTCGCTCGATAGCGGTAACACACGCTCTTGCCTGTAGCTCGAGCCTTTACCCCTCAGGTGGAAATCCTCTTCTTCTCCTGTTTTGTCGCTACGGGCAAAACCTTCGCCGACTACACGGCGGAATCCCTACGCACTCTGGCGCTAACTTCCGTCTCCTCTTGCTCTCTCGTCTCAGCCGCTCGATTAAATACCTTCCGCGGGAGTTTCCAGAAGGTTCTCGTCATTTCGTCGGCGCGATACGCAGCGAAGGCTGGGGAGAGGCGAGACGGTTCGACTGCCCTCCCCGTCGGATGACTCAACTCGGCGTGGCCACGCCTCCTTCGTTCTAGAAATATCGCGGGCTTGCTGGGCCGCCGATGTGGGGTGAGGAGGTTCGTCGGCGAAGCCACGCTTCCGAGTGGAGAGCGCGCGCCCGGGGAGCCTTGGACCTTGCTTTCTTTTTTTTTGACCTCGCGGCGTTTCTCCCGCCCGTTATCGCAAGAATTTGGCGGCGCGCCCATTTTTAGCGTTCGTTCTGTGACATAGTCCCTGCCCTATTAGTCCATGCTTACAAAGCGACTGATCTTTGCCTGCTGTGCAGAAGACCAATCTCGGTTATTCCACATCACCGGCCAACCTAAACGGGTGAAACATGACGGCCTCAGTAAGACGGGATTTCTATAATTGCTCGTGAACGCCAACTCTTGCTCAGCTTATTTGCATGCAAGCGTGAGCAGCATTTAGAAATAACGCTTCATATAACAGGGAATTTCTCGACCAAATCAGTTCGAGTTGGGAGTAAAAAATATTCGTTGCTCAAAATCATCACTACATTCGTAGTTGGGCCAGCCAACACTTACAATTCTGAAATTTACATTGCGAGAACCAAGTCGTTTATGTACGAAAAGTGTTTCAAGAAAGTATAAGGGTCAGTCATGTTAAGGCGTAAATTACATCGACTTATAATATTACACAGCATAGTCAATGGTTATTCTAAGCTTGACTTCAATACTTATCTCGAATTCAACATGTCGCGCCCCACCCGGAACAAGCACAACAAAACAATCCTAATGCCTCTCACGAGAACAAACGCTCACCGTCTATCCTTTTTCCCGAGAACGATAGCAGAATTTAACACTTTGCCACGCGACGTTACTAACTTAACTAATCAAAATGCTTTTTCAACGGCTATTCAAAATTGTGTATGATTGGAAGTGCTGGTCTAGTTCCTCTGTTCTATTGAACTAACGTATTTCACGTGTTATCTTGCTACCATGCCATTACGCACACTGCTTGTCTTTTTTTTGTTTGTTTGTTTGCGCAATACTTTTTATCTTTATATGGCAATATCCGATTAATATTTTTTACACTTCCTGGTCAATGCGCGTAGTGTACTTTGGGTGTTTTGCATTAGACTAGCATTGCCGGTTTTATTGTATATTCATATAGCTATTTGTAACAAGAATTACTGCTTGCGAATCGTGGGCCGTGTTACTGATTGCGTACGCTTGTGTGTTGTGACAATCTGTAAGCTTACTGCATTATTGCTTCCCTGTGTACCGCGGACCGTGTTACTGGTAGCGTGTAAACTTTGTGTTTAAACTCTGCACTGTACCACTCCTGCCCTGGCTGCCAAAGGGTGGCTGGCAGTATTGAATAAATAAAAAAAATAAAATAAAAAAGTCAGATAACATTATATTCGGACAAGAATACTATGAAAATACTTCTAAACATGAAATTTGACAATAACGAATTATTACCGCAATTTCATGTTGATTCCATGTACATACTTTGTCAAATACGTTGTTTCCCCTTTCCTGTGATTTGCATGGTTTCGCGATGAGCCATTGCGGTGTTCAAATGCAGCGAACCTTCATTTCTCAAAATTAGAAAGGGCTGAGGTCGTTTGTAGAGATTTGTGATGAATGACGGTAGGAGCCCGAACAGGGACCCACTAGAGGAGAAGTCGGGACAACGCATCGGTGCTTGCATTCTCTCGACTGCTCTATGATGTCCATGGTTGCACTCCCACCGCCTTTTATCACGAAACTTATTTCTTCTAGAGTACAGCTCAAGAAACGTGAAAGGCCATATCGCCTCGCCGAGATCTCTGCATAGCCGCGATATGTGACTTCGCAAAAAATAGAGAGAAACAATTTCGATGAGGTCATGAGGCACTAGGCAAAAGAGACCCGCTTGGGCCCTCAGCTCACCGCTGGCTGCCCCCATGTTGGAATCGGGAGGCCATGCCTACCCGCTCTTTCACGGGTCATCTGGACAACCGTTGATTGCATTTTCAGTGCAGCGATTGCGATGGCTTCTTCCCAGTTCTGTTCACTGGTGTGTGACGTGCCCCATAACGCGGGGCACTGCCAGAGCATGCACGCTATAGCGCCAATATTCTCGCCGGAATCCTTGCGCTGTGGGCGGATATCACTGCTGATCCGGCTTAGCAAACCTCTCAGCAGATAATTCCTTAGACGGATCCTGGGTGATCGCTTGAGAATTGCATAGTTTTCAGAATGGAAGCAGAAAGTGCCTGCGTTCCTCTTTGCAGAAAGAGAGGAACTCGTGAAAGGTTAATAATAAAGGATCTTGGACCATGACCTCCTCCGAATCTAATGAAACCTCTCCACCATCGCGGCGCATGGATACTCGGGCACGGCGGTGAGCCACCTCATTGTAGTTCTGACGACCCAGCAGCACGTCGTGTCGCCAATGTGATCAGGAAACCACGTGGTCTACGGCTGCCGAATGAGTACTAGTGGTTGTCTTGCTCTTTTGCAGCCCTGCAGCCTCTCTAGAAACCATTCCCGAGGTCAAGGCTCTGAAGTTGCTTGACAGTCAGTGTAGAATATGGCCATCTAGGATCCTGCATTCCCGGCCCAGCCACCACTTTTTTTTTTTGCTTTCCAGTGACACTGCATGGTTCCTGGAATGCCAGTTCATTTGCCAGTGCTAGTGCTCAATCTCGTCTTTCCACGCAATGATCGACAATGTATCTAATAAAGTCAGCATGCAATGAATGCGCACATATTTCATGACAACCACGAACTACGAGTACATGTGTAAACCACGACTATATGTTTCTTCAACATAAAATTTGCGGTTGGCATCTGTGGTCCAATATAAGTCACATTTCAGTATTCTCTTTTTTAATAAGAAAGACCGTGCAAGTATAGGTACAGAAGATTGCCAATAGCGTATAAGTATGTCAGTAATCATGCAAGCACACAAACATTTGGATAAATATTGGGTGAAGTGAACATATGAAATCTCTTTCAGCCGTCCTTGCTGACCCTCTGCGTCGTCGTTGCGACAGCCATGCATGGCTGGATACTACGGAGGCTACAGAGAGTACGGTGGCTATGGTGGCTACGGTGGTTACGGTGGCTACGGTCATGGTGTCTTCTGAGGCTACGGTGGATATGGCGACTACGGAGGCTACGGAGGTTATGAAGGATACGGTCATGACAGCTTCAGCCATGGCGGTAACAGACACGGATACGGATACAAAGTCTTCAGATACGCACATGGTCACGGCTACCACGGCTGAACTGTGCAATCTTGTACATATCAATAAACTGTACAGTATAAAGTCTGCAGCTTTCAAAATTTTCACTCATTCCGATGGCTCCACTATTCGTGAAGTGAAGGCACCATGCTGACTCAAAATGCACTTGGTGAGTGATTGGCGCAGAATGCTATGAAAACTCTCTCTAAGATATATAAAACACTCGAACAGATATTGTCGCGTGCAGTCAATGATTCGTCTTATCTTTTTCCAGCCAAGAACAGCCTCGATGAAGACAACAGCCATTTCTCAAACGTGTCCAGCAGTGATCAGTCCTGTTCAATGATATTCCACAAGTGCTAGCTGAGGCACTCACTACGAAATTGCCGGCAGTGTATTCGATCTGCAGCCCATAATAAATGGCGCGGCCGCTAGAGGCTGAGCTGGTCACATCTGACGCATTGTATTCAACTAGTGAAACAAGGCAATGTTTTATATGCGAAGTGTTTCTTAGTGAACTTCGGTGAATTTGAGCGTATCTATCCATCTATCTATCTATCTATCTATCTATCTATCTAGCCACTTACGTTTGGATGCTCTTGTGGTCACCCCCCTTAACTTGGCTTTTTCAACCAAAATTACCATGGGAGGATAAGATGGCTTGAAGAGTATGACGCGCTGGTCAGAACATGAATAATGACTCCTTTCCATCGCGTACACATACCGGTGGCACATACTCGACCGTGGGTATGTGCCACTGGTATACGGGTATGTGCCACCGGTGATTGACACTTAGTATCTATACCCAGGAAAGAAAAGAACACAAATGGGCAATTTTAACGCGTGAGAGTAAAGCAATACCCGATATTGGTAGCGTCCACCCAACGAAGACATAGACTAAATGTCGGTGTTACGAAAAACCGGACATAGGCTGCGTTGACTCCCGGACGAATGCAAATAACAAATTTCAGGATTCTAGCAAGAATCGAACCCAACCATTGTGCGTGGCAGTCAAGCATTCTACCACAGAGCTACGCCAGGTCTCCGAACTACTTTACAAAAAGAAAAAATTCTTCGTTCAACGTCAATAAGAGTTTCAGTGCTACCAACCCAACTTTATAAATATTACATATGTACTCCTTTGATACACCCAATACGTAGGGTTAACGTCAATTGTATTTAAGTGCCATGTGCTGAAGTTGATTTATGTATCAGTGTCTCGGGCCAGCATCTTCGCGAGCATCAGCGCTTCATATCAGCTTCTGGTGTTTGTAATAGGTTTGTTCCTTTTGGCATCATTGCGCTAGTGCAAACAACTGTTTAGATACACATCTGCAACTCTTCAACACATGTCTGTGTGTGCGACAATGGTACATATATGTAGCGTCATTTCATGACGTGTCGCTCAAAACTAAAAAAAAAGATTGCAACATTGTAAACTTCCCTGCTGCATGCTTTGTATAACGTCGATTCCTGGGCGCGTAGAATCTGTTGAATTTTTTTTGTTTGTTCTTTAGTCATAACGGCAGAGCATGACCTGTCTTTGACTTAAATCAGAAAGACGCCAAAAAGTTTCGATATAGCCATTTTGAGGAAGCCATCTTCGAATTCTGGCGTTTTCAGTAAGCCACGTTCTTTATCCCAATGCTTTTCAGAGACGCTTTCTTTTAAAAAAAAACCGCAGATACGCCATTCAATATCTGACATTTTTCTTGTTAGTTTAAATTGTGTGTCGGAATAAATTTCAGAAATGGAGGTATTTTGTTCCATTTGCAATCAGCAATTTTTTCTCGCAAAAGGCCTTCTACAGCAAAGAAACATAAAATATTCGTAAAATTGAAGCCCGCTTGTTCTTTGAGGGGAATAAATATTGAGATCAACAGCTGCGCCGTTCTTTCGTCAGGTGCCTTGCAAGTTGAGGCATAGCGAAAACGTATTTCTGCGGCCCAAATTCCCATTTTTTTTCTAGTGACCACATTTTTTATATAAACTAGCCTCAAAATTATTTTGCGGGGTTCACAAACTGGGCTTAGAGTAAATTTTATTAATTCTGGAATGGTAAACAGAACCCCTTGTTCGTCCTTATCGGGAAAAACTGAGCGTTACATTTTTATGTACAAACCAGGTTTGCTGCTACTGTGCAGATTTATGCTATATAGGGGGGACATCTTCCACCGAGGCAGAACTGTTCACAGTCATTGGCGGTTCGTGGGCAATTTACAACGAAATTCTATACGCTATCTTCATAACATTCACAAGCAGTGACGCACGTCCATAAAAGCCACAGAAGTGGATCAAATTAAACCATGGCGATAATTTTTTTTGAAATGTGGGTTGTGCTTTTACTTACTTAAGAACTGAATTCTGCTTTGAGACGAAATTCAGAAAACTAGCCCAGTTTTGATTTCGAGTATTGCATGAGCCATTTCAGTCATCTTTGAACAGTTAGAGAAGCTTACGCAATAATCATAGTCCCATAAAGCTGAAGGATACTGAACACAAGTACATACTAGAATAGTCTGCCGTTAAAAAAACTGAATGTTCTATACCTAACTGCAAATTAACTCAGTGACATAATGAGCTAAAGCTAAATTTCAAGAAGGACACTTGCAAGGGATGTCTCCCCCACCCAGCCTGAAGACAGTGGGTGTACGCACCCCCTTACCCCCATGATTTACGTCAATGCCATTAGAATAAACGAAAAGTGTTCATTTTAATCGATTCGCAAGGTGCTCCCCTTTGCTAGAAAGCCTAAAAACACAAAATAAGCGCAGTAGACAGCCTATATGCATTTGAATGAACACCACGCTAATTTCATATTCCTATTTATTTATTCAATTTAGTTATAATACTGCCAATCTCATCACAGATTATAGCAGGGAGTGCATATAAAAACAAATCTGTTTACACAAAATTGTAAACGTTAAAGTTACAAAAAGTGGAATTTCAGAGTAATATACAGTTAATTAAGTATACAAAGCCATAATACAAACAGACGTTCAAACAATTTTAATAAAAACACAAACATGAACTAGATTAGAGCTAAAAGCAAATAGAAAAAGATGACGTTTAGATTTGTAGGAGGGCATAAGGTCAAAAAGTACACATTATTATTTAACAAGTTATTTAAATAAGTTATGACTAATAAGTTCATCGAAGAACGTGTTTTCTAAAATATCATCGTCAAAGAATACAAAAACTCTTTTAATGACATGGACTGATTCAACAGCTATTGGGTTTATTGATGTTGTAATGTCGTTAGTGCGATTTGCGACGGAAGCCATTCGCTTTCGACCGCAGCTGTAAAGAAATATATGGCTCATACAGTGGTTGGAGCAGGTTTCAGTGCGTTCCAACCTTCAATAGTTTGAGAGAAAAATAAATATTTGAAGCAATTATTGTTGAGAGAGTATTCGGCAAGAGTATGGCAATGAATATGATGGGTTATTTTGCTGTAAAAAAGATATATAGCTTGAAGTGTCTATTTATTTTTATTAGTTTGTATTGTAGTCCAAACATTAGTTTTAGCCTTATTAGTTTTGTTCGGTCTTGTAGTGTCAAAATGTTAGCGTTGTTAAGTAGGTGTGTCGGTGAGTCAGTCAGTGTATACTTGTTAGAAATGAATCCTATTGCTTTTCTTTGAACCGCTTCTATTTCATTATTCTGTAGGTGGGTATATGGGAACCAGACATGACTGCCATATTCTAGAACAGATCTGATGAGGGCTGTATAAGCTATTAGTTTGGTATTCGGTGGTGTATGCTAAAGACGTCTTTTCAGTAAAAAATTTCTTTTTAGAGCTGTGCTAGTTATGTCATCATTGTGAGTATACCATGTCAGTTTGTTTGAAATTGTTGTTCCTAGATATTTGTAGTTAAAAATTGTGGTTAAAAGGAAGTTGTCAATGTCATAGCCAAAATTGGACCTGTGTTTTTTTGCGGATTACTGCCACAGAAACACATTTACCAATAATAAGGGACATTTTTCATTTTCTGCTGCACTTGTGTACATCTTTTAATGCTTTGCTGAGAGTTAGGTGATCAGCAGGAATATTTACTTATTCGTAAAGTATGCAGTTATCTGCAAAGAACCTTAGTTTTGCTTTAGTTGAGAGGGGCAAATCAATAATGAATATTGTGAATAATATTGGTGCTAGTACGCTTCTCTTTGGTACGCCTTACGTGACTGCTGCTGTTCTAAAGGTGCTGTCCTGTATTTGTACAAATTGGGAGCGATTGGTTAAATAATCTTTTCTTCATTGTACAAAGGGGCTATCTCCAAGAGTAACTTTTAATTCACTAGTTACTTTGGTATGTGAAACACGGTCGGATGCTATTGAGAAATCTAAGAATATGCGCCCGATTTGTTTATGGCTATCATTGAACTGGCTGCATCGTGTATTACTTCTAGAAGTTGAATAACCGTTCAGAAGCCCTTTCGGAAACCATGTTGGACAGGAGACAGGATATGGTTTTTTTAGGTATATACTTATGTGTTTCAACATCATCTTGACACGAGCGTGTAGTGAGTTTCTGCCTGATCCGTGGCTAGTTTCATCATTACTTGTGCGTGTCGAAGGATTTTGGGCTAGAAAAAGACGACGACGAACTCGCGCTGCTCGATCAAAGATATTCCGATGTTTGCTACACTCTTACTTGTACTCATTGTATAACCGTGACAAACTGGTAGAGCTGCTGGGTACAATCTCAATCCGCTAGTTTGAACTCAAGCTGCTTCAAGCTTCTGCCAACATTTCCACAATTCCGGAGGAAAACCTGGCACATCGCCTCAGCCACCACTTGTCTGGACTACCCCTGAATTGGGTCCCTTGAATGACTACCACAACGGCAAGTCAGACGCAAGAGAGCAACGTAGACCAACTCACATTCACCCCAAGCATCACAGCACTCACGCACCCGAGGCCGTATCATGGTGATCTATTCGAGGACGTAGATGACTGACTAGACCACTTCGATCTCGTAGCAGCCACCAACGAATGGAAATAAACCGAAAAAATTTGCTGCGTCTATTTCGTACTTGAAGACGGTGCTCACATGTGGTATGAGAACCATGAGCTGTCTATCGCCAACTGGCAGGAATTTCAGCGACAGCTATGCCATGGTGCAGGCATTCAGAAATCCCGAAAGGAAAGAAAAAGCGGAGCATGCTCTGCAGAGCCAGGTTCAGAAGCCGAATGAAGACGTAGCTATGTTTGTCGAAGACATGCGACGCTTGTTTAGGTGCGTTGACCAAGGGATGGATGAGACAAAAAAGTTAGACTCTTCCTGCGGGGCGTCAGTCAAGGAGCAACTTTTTGCTTGACTCATAGGCAAGCCCCCAACCCCTGTCGATTAGTCCATTGCTGAAGTTACTACCATAGAATGAGCACTTCAGCGACGCTCTCTGCAGTACGATTGCCAAGCTTCTGTCACCGCGGCTCCAACTTTTACCTGTGGGCAGGACTTATCAGCACTCCGCGAGCTCGTGTAGAGCGTGGCCCGCGAGGAGCTTGAAAAAATTGTCCCACTTCTACTCACCAAGTGCGACGATTCTGGGTGACATTATTTGCGATTAACTCAGGAATGTAACCCAATCATTGTTCCCAATGCGTGCAGAAGCTCCTACTCTGTCTTTCGCCGAAGCATTGAGGATTCCTCAACCTTCTACCGGACGCCGGCCACCCTCTACTTTTTTACCATTGCCCTATCAATTCGCACTTGTAAATAATCACGAGAGCACTTTCAAGTATGACGTTCCGCGCGAAGTCACCCGTAAATCTGACGTATGGCGCACCTCTGACAAGAGGCCTCTTTGCTACCACTGCGGCAAAGCATGCCATCTGTATCACCAGTGTGCGTATCGCTGGATGGGCCATCAGGGGTTTCCACTAACGCGCGTCGACCCAGCAACGGAGAGCGTTCTCGCGAGATTCAGCAATACCTAGCAGTGCAGCAGCCGTTCCCTCCTGCACAAAGCCACCGGCCACGCTCACCTTCTCCTCTGCGCCTCGGCTCGCCTAGTCGTTACGCCACATTCTCTGGTGTACGAAACAGGTCCCGAAGTCCTTGCCCACGCCAGGAAAGCTAAGGTCAGCGGCCTCGGGAGATGGGGCCGCTGTTGACCGAACTGACAAACGTCATACACAACGACACGTTGACGACGGCGCTTTTTTTCTGCCACGAAATTTTCTGAACGCGACGCATCCATTTCCACCGATATTTTTATAACCGTCGACAATCACTCGACTGCCGCACTTGTGGATACTGGCGCAAATTACTCCATTATGAGTGGGGACTTCGCGGCTGCTCTCCGAAAAGTGGTGGCGCCATGGAACGGTCCGCAGCTCCGTACCGCGGGTAGTCATCTAGTGACGCCGGTTGGGAGGTTCACTGTCCGAGTACATATTGGCGCTTCTACCTTCATCGGGACTTTCGCCGTACTGCGGGAATGCTCAAGGCAGGTCATCTTGGGATTAGACTTCCTTCAATAGTATGAGGATATTAAAAATCTCCGATAATCACTGGTGACGTTTTCACGTAACGCACATCCTCAAAATTGTGAATCGCGTATGATGCCATTGTTCTGGTTTACGCGCTCAGTGACATCAACCGAACGGCTCTCGGAGTTGTGGAAGGCAATGTGGTCGTGCTCTTGCCTCGTCAAGTATGCGTTGCCCGTGGTCTCATAGAACTGACACAAGAGCCTGTGAAAGTTCTACTAACAAATTTCAATTATGAATACCAGCACTTCATGAGGCAGTGTGCCATTGCTTATTTCGAAGAAATCGGGTACTTCAAAGCCAGCTTATCACTCGCGCAACTCTCTTCCGGTCCTCACGACGACAAACAGCCTCTTGTTAAGCTTGATGTGAACTGGACACTGTCGACTTCACAGCAAGATAGCCTTCGCTCCCTCCTGCTTTCCTTCAGTGATTGCTTTACAACGACGTCTAAACTAAGACACCCGTCGCAAAGCACAGAATCATAACAGAGCCCAACGAAAGGCCTATTCGACAACATGCTTATTGAGTTTCCCGCAGAGAACAAGACGCCATCCACGACCAAGTTCAACAAATACTTGCTTACGACCTCATGCAGTTATCTACAAGTCCATGGGCATCATCAGTTGTTTTGGTGAAAAAGAAAGACGGCACATTGCGTTTCTGTATTGATTATCGCAAACTGAACACCACGGCAAAGAATGACGTTTATTCGCTTCTTCGCATCGACGACTCACTCGACCGCCTTAAAAACACCCGATATTTTTCATTCATAGATATACGCTGTGGTAATTGGCAAATTGAGGTTTTTGAGCGTGATTTGGAAAAGACCGCCTTCATTACTCTTGAGGGGCTCTTCGAATTCAAGGTGCTTCTTTTTGAACTGTGCTCTGCTCCCGCGACTTTTTAACGAATAATGGACACAGTTTTGTCCGGTCTCAAGTGGCAATCGAGTCTTGTCTATTTAGATCACGTCGTCGTTTTTTCATCGACTTTCTAGCAGCACTTTCAGCGTCTTTGTGCTGTGTGTGAGGCACTCCGAACAGCTCAAGCTCGAAAATTGTCACTTCGGCTACGAGAAGCCCAAGTTTCTTGGCCATGTCGTCAACAATGAGGAAATTCGTCCAGACACCCAAGAAAAAGTCTGGCTGTCGCTGCCTTCTCAACTCCAGTGAACAAACACGACGTACGCCGTTTTCTGGGCCTTTGTGCGTACCATCGTCACTTCGCTTTGAACTTTTCGAAAATAGCAGAACCTTTACACCAACTCTTAAGAGACAACGTTGCTTTTGTGTGAGCCTTGGAGCAACACGAAGCTTTTTGCAAGCTACGACGATGCCTCGAGACTCCTCCAATTTCGGGTAATTCCGACAAAAGCGCCACCACTAACGTGCATACAAATGCAAGTAATGTCGGCCTCGGAGCCCCCTTTGTGCAATGGCAGGAAGGTATCGAGCGAGGGATCGCCTACGCTAGTCGTATGTTATCATCTGCTGAAACGAACTGTAACGCTGCGGCAGACGCGCAAAAGAAGATGAGAGTCGCGTGGCTCATGGAGCACGAGCCACGTGGAATTCAGAATGCTCTGGCTCTTGGCCCCGCTGGACGCATCAGCCGTGACTCCACCTAC